>WOXC01009009.1:0-1200000 GCA_011680675.1 Gymnobelideus leadbeateri
AACACATTTTCCATCTAAATATAGCAGATTTTTTTTTAGCCTATACACCATTTGGATATGAGCAACCACTGTCTTCCAATGAAAAGAATATCTGAGGATTTATTATTAAGGTGACAGAAGAGTGATATCTTCTTATCTTTTATAAAACAAGAAATATTTTTTTCAAATTTAATCATGTTATTTTGTAGCTCTACTGAGCATTAACATATTTAATATAAATGGGAAATATCAAAGTGATGAAGGAGAGAACAGTCTGAGCTATCAGATTTTGTCTGCTATTAAACTTAAAATTCACATAAATATTCCATAAAAAGGAGAATCCATGAACTTATGCTAAGTGAAATGAGCAATAAGGAAACACTGTACATGGTAACAGCAACATTGTGCAGTGACCGACTTTGATAGACTGAGCTCTTCTTAACAGTGCAATGATTTAAGATCATTCCAAAAGATTCATGGTGGAAAATGCTATTCACATCCAGAGGAAGAACTATGGAGTCTGAATGAAGATCAAAGCATGATATTCTCCTTTTTTTGTTTGTTTTGTTTTGTTTTGTTCTCATGGTTTTTCCCTTTGGTCCTAATTCTTCTTTATAACATGACTAAAATAAAATATGTTTAATATGATTGTACATGTATGACCTATATCAGATCACTTGTGGTCTTGGTGAGGGGAGAAGGGGAAGGAAGGGGAGAAAATTTAAAACTCTAAACCTTATAAAAGTGAATGGTGAAAACTATATATATATATATATATATATATATATATATATATATATATATACACACATGGAGAGAGAGAGAGAGAATCTCTATGCACAATTCTAATGAATGCTACTTACACAGAAACTACCTTACAAATTTGGTTAACTTATCAAGTCACATCTGTTGTTTAATTGGTTGGCAAACCATTAGAACCCCCATAAGGTTTCTACTGCAAAGCATCCATGATAGTATGCCTTATCTGTCAGTCAAATATAGTAATAATGTATAGAAAATTTATTTCTAAAGTCTTACCACATGAGAATGATTGTAAGGACATTTCTTTATTTATTGTACAGAAGGACTCAGGCCTTTATATATTTTTTTCTTCTACTCAGGGTTTACACTCAGGAAACTCATAATTTCAAGACTGGGTGTAGCCAAAAACAAAGGGTATACACTGTTGTTATATTGACATTTATAATTCTTTTAAGGAGAGATGAGCTGGCCTCTTCTTGAAATATCCTGCAGACCATTTCAAGACATTTAATCAAGTGTCCTTAATGATGCCAATGAAGATTTCATTCACCAGAAGCAGTCCTTTATATTTGGTTTATTAATCACTATGGATTGTAAATGGTATCTCATATATTCAAATATGATTCCTTTCTAGCAGGATCCTGACTTGAAATGGGGACTTTAAATAATTAAAATTAGAACTCTTTCAAGACCTGCATTTAATAGATTCATTACTTTGTTCTGTACAAAAGCTTACTAAGAATCCAAGCTCAATATCAAACCTAGAGTATCCATGTGAATCATATAATATATATTTTCATGTGGTGTTTGTACTGTACAGATGTGTACCCCACTATTGAAGGAGGCCTATGTGGGAAGGCCTCTCTCTAGTCATCTTGGTGGGATTATGGGGCATCGCTTTTGGTAAAGAAAGGGCAATTCCCATGAACTAGGCAAGAGCCCTGGCCCTTTTATAAGTGGACTTGAGTTCTTCTGGTTGGTATTTAATGGCTAGGGCAGCCACAGAGATTGTGTATGACAAAGATAGAGAAGAGCTAACTTTTCTGAACAACTTCCTCATCTGTGGTCCATAAAATGAGATAAGTGGCAATAATTTGGTACTCTGGGACTCTTTTTGTATGATTTCTCTCTCCTATACTTCTAACAAATGGGAGGTAAGTGTTTTTCATCTGATCATTGAACATCAAAGGCAACTTGGACCCAAAGCATATGACAGCAGGAGACATAAACTTCCCTAATGAAGACTGAAGATGAAGTTCCTAGACTTTCCAGATCATCCATATGTTTTGTTTACTTTTAAAATAATAATAAGCCACCAGTGATCCCAAGAAGGCAGACATTAACATCCTGGCTAGTATCTCACCAATTGAGAATTCCTGGGTTTAATAATTGGGGTCTAGCTGCTAGAAGGGAAAATATTTACTTAATAACACCCTGCTGAGAGAAGATAACTTAGAAGGAGAAGCCTATAATAGAAATGCCAATGTAAGTCATACTATAGTGAGACAGGAAATCGGGGCATTGTCAATCCTATGTTATGGTTGCGCTTCATTTGCTTGAACAATACAGGTTCTAGGTAAATTTGGAATCTATTTAACCATTCCACAAGCAGTCTTTACTTTCCAGGAAGAAAGAAAAGGAAAAAAAAGCATCTATTAAGTATCTACTATGGCCTTATGCTAAATAATTTACAAATATTATCAAATGAAGATCAAATGATATATTTGAAAAAAGTATTTAATTGGTGATATATAAATGCATATTCTCTCCCCTTCCCTTTTCCCTATGATTTGATCCATACAACAAATGTGAAAGGCAGGAACAATTATTTCCCCCATTTTATTTGAGGAAACTAAGGCAATGATTAAGTGAATAGTCTAGTGTCACAAAGCCTAAGAGTTTCTGAGGCTGTATTTGAGCTCAGGTCTTTCAGATTTCAGGTGCAGAACATATCCACTGTACCACCTAGCACACTAAGACTCAGAAACTGAAGGGCAAACATAGAATTTTCCTTTGAGAATTCACACACAAGGTGTAAAGACATGATGGTGGAGTACTGTTAGGACCTGCCTAAACTCTCACTGGTTCACCTCTGAATAACATTAAATAATGCCTCAAAATGAATTCTAGAGTGGCAGACACACAAAAAAGACCAAGGAGAAACAATTTTGCAGCCCAAGACAATTTAGAAGGTTGGTAGAGAATATTTGTTTCAATGAAGAAAAAGTGGAGCACAGTCAGGCACAAAGAGCACCTGGGCAAGTCAGCAGCTGGCCCTTGGGATGACTGAATCATCACTTGCAGCTCCCAGAGCTCTCTGGAGCTCTCAGTCCATGGACTATGAGGGGTTCTGAGGATTGATCGGGAGATTACTAGAAAACCTTTGCTGGTACTCAGTGTAGGACTCTCTCCCATTTCCAATATGCAGTTCTGGATGACAGTCACAGTGTTAACACTAGAAGGAGAATGGATCCTTGTCACAGTTCTAGGGCAGAAAATAATGCTTGCGGTTGCTCAAAGACCAGACAATAGTCCAAAAGAGTGACTCTCTTTAGGTCATACCACCTTGGAAGAAATAAAAACTTAGAGAACTCCCAGAAGTAGCTCCAAAAGAGGACAAAAAAATCAGAAACCTTGGGCTGCATCCCCTTCATCTCAGGAGCAAAGATCAACTTTCACATAAAAGTTGAAAGTCAAGAAATAGGGTTGAAAAATGAGAAAACAACAGCAACAACAAAAAGAACCTGACTGTAGAATGCTACTGTGGTGTAAAGCCAAGTACAACCAGCTTTCCAGAGGACTGTTGCTGTGAACAGCTTTCAAGATTCTGATTACACAGTATAATGAACTCTCTTTATTCAGTAACAAATTAAGGCAAAACATTCACAGAAATTAAAATACAACATTTACAATGTTATGGCTTAACAACTTACCACTGTGTTGTAAAGTAACACAAATCACATGCCACCTGATTTGGAGCCCACCATTAAGCCACCATTAAGCCCCTTTTATTTGTCTTTGTCTTTATCCTAAGCCATGTAAGTGCCTGTAACAGCATAAAGGCATAGTGCTGGGTAAAAGTAAATCACCTAAGGCGTAAGTCCCCTGGTCCCTTATCTTTCCCCTAAGTTAGTACTTCCCTAAATCAGTAAGCCTTGAAGAAGCATTTTGTATAAGGATTATGGTATGAGTCTGTATAGAGATCATGGGGCAAGTCTATCCCATGCAAGAGACTGGCCAAGCAGGGTGCCCCACCCAGAAGGCTGACCAAGCAGGGTCCCCCATACCCTCCACCCAGAACATGACGCTGACTGTTCCGTGACCCCAGCCTGTTCTGGGAAATTCCACTCCCCCTGTGCCCTCCACCCTATTTTAGGAAGGACCCCTGTCACACATTGTGCCATGATTCCCAAATTAGCCCAGAGCTATAGATCCAACCAATGGCTGTTCTTGGCTTTTGTATGTCATTGCTTATGCTAGCTCCCCTCCCCAATTGTGGTTTTTGCTTTTATAAGTATTGCCTGTACCCTAATTTAGGGCTACCCGATTTGAGTCTATACTCCAGGCAGTCATGTGGATCAATATATCCACATCTAAATTTATGTAAAACCCAGATCTCATCTTGCTCTTATTTTCTTCACAACAACTAATGTGGCCACATAGTTTTCACCAAAGTGGTCATAGAGTTTTAACCCAAGTACATTCATTTAGTAACTCAATATTTCTTAGGGAAGCAAGCCTCTTTAATTAACACAAAGTACAGAGGTCAAAAGTTTTCCAACCCTAGGTCATATTGTCTTAATCTCTTCAATCAAAAAGTCTTCTTTCTTCTTAATTGGAGATTGGTTTCCAAGCCTCCTTAATTGACACAAAGTACAAAGGTAAAAGTTCTCCACCTCTAATAAATCATGATCTTCTCAGTTTGCATTAAATACCCAAGGAGAGGTCTTCTCATCTTGACTTGAGGCTGGCTCTCCACTTCATGACTCCCTTCTATGGTCCCAGCTCTTGCTCAAATATATCCCACTATCACCTGAATTCAAAGGCAGACAGCTCTCAGATCTTTGTCCAGCTTCTTGTGCATCTCTTCATCCATTTCCCTTTCTACACTGAAGTTCACAGTGTCTGGTCCACCTCAAGTCCTTAACAGTTTCTGTTCCTGGGAAGAAAAAGCTTAACAAAGCGACAATAACATTAAAGCACATTGCCAGCATCCTCATCGATTCACTTTCTGCCGGTGAAATCAACTCAGACCCACAAACAAGGTCTGAGAAGTCAACAAAAATCATTGGTATAGTCCCAGGACCTCTGATATCATCGTCAAGACCCTCCTCCAGGATTTTTGTAAACAAACAACACGAAAATCCTCTTTCAGGGCTTCTGAACCATCAGCAAGTCCCCAGGACTTCTGTAACAATATCACCATCCTCTAAGAGAAGACAAATGTGACAAAGTAACATCAAAACAGAGAGACAAAGTACCAACACCACAGCCATGCTTCCTCTTAGTTCTCCTCTCTTCTCATTTATCAGAAGTTCTCAATTCAGTTCTTAGAAGAAGTTCTCAGGAGCAGTTCTGTCACTACAAGTTCTGTTTTCCATTCTGTTCTCAATTCAAAGCAATTCTCAGAAGTTCTATGTATCCTGGCAGTTCTCTCTCTCAGCAATTCTCATTCCTAGCAGTTCTCCCTCTCTCTCTAGCAGTAGCTGCTCTGCCTCCATGATATTTATTCCCAGAAGTTCTATCTCTCTATCTTGGGCTTTTATTTATGTAAGGTATTATCTCCTCCCTGTTCACCCCTTCCTGTTACAACAGAAAGCTCCTCCCACTGTGGGATTCACAAGTTCTGGATCTTAATACTTAACACAATCATGAACTTGGAGCTAAGTGCTCAGTACCTATTTGCTTGCCAATAAAAGAGGATGTTCAAATTCCATTACTGTTACATATGGTGACAGCAAAGATCAAAACACAAACTCAGAAAAAAACAACAATGCCCAAAACAGCTACACCTGGTCTCAAAGATAAATATGAATTGGTTTCAGGTCCCCCCAAAAATTCTTGGAAGTGCTCAAAAAAAGATTTTAAAAATCTAATAGAAGAATTTTTTTTTTCTTTTTGGAGGGCAAATGGGGTTAAGTAACTTGCCCAAGGTCAAATGGCTAGGTTTTTGTCTGTGTGTGCTTTAAGTGTCAGTCTAAAAATCTAATAGAAGAGGTAGAGGAAAAAGAGGGAAAAGGAATAAAAGTGATGCAAGGAAACCATGGGGGTGGGGGTGGGGGGGAAGAATTGACACCTTGTTAAAAGAGGGACTTATAAGGGGTGGCTAGGTGGCACAGTGAGTAGAGAGTAGGTCCTGGAGTCAGAAGGACCTGAGTTAGGATCCAGCCTCAGACACTTAATGCACACACAAATGAAAACCTAGCCATATGGCTTTGGGCAAGTTACTTAACCCCAATTGCCCTCCAAAAACAAAAAAAAAACAAAAAAAAAAAAAAAAAGAGGGACAAATATATTGGAGAAAATAACAACTTAAAAAAGAGAAAAAGCCAAAAGATAAAAGAAGCACAAAAATCCACAAAAGAGAAGAATTCCTTAAGTAGAGTTGACAAAAGGAAAAAAAAAGATGTATAAAATTCACTAAAGAGAAGAACTCTTTAAAAAGCAGATTTGGCCACATGGAAAAAGAAGTATAAAAGTTCACTGAGGGGCAGCTAGGTGGCGCAGTGAGTAGAGGGCTGGTCCTGGAGTCAGAAGGACCTGAGTTCAGATCCAGCCTCAGACACTTACACACAAACAAAAACCTAGCTGTGTAACCTTGGGCGAGTTATTTAACCCTAATTGCCCTCCAAAAAGCAAAAAAAAAAAAAAAAAGTTCACTGAAAAAAATAATTCCATAAAAATTAGAATCAATGAGTGGAAGCTAATGACTCCTTGAGACAACAAAAACAATAAAACAAAGTCAAAAGGATGGAAAAAGAGAAGAAATGAAAAATATTTCTTTGGGAAGAAAACAGACGAAAATAGATTGGAGACAATTTATTATTATTATTATTATTATTATTAAATTTAAACAATTTAAGAATTATTGGGCTACCTCAAAGCCATGATCACAAAAAGAACCTATACAGTATATTTCAATAATATCAATAATACTTGTAACTCCTAAGGACTTCATTGTTATTAGGGCAGTTAGAAGGAGTATATACAGACAGAGGGCACAGATGAGATTTGACTGTGATGAAATGCTGTCCAAAAATATAAAATTAAGGGAAGAGAGTGGTAGAATAGGACAAATTATCCCACATGAAAGAGACTGGGAAAAGCTTTTACAGTGAAGAGGCAAATGAGAATGGGGAATGTAGTAGGAAATAATTAAACTTTATTCTCATTAGAATTTGGTCAATGAGAGAATAATATACACATTCAGTTGAAATGTGAATTACTGACATGAAGTAGAAGGGGAAAATAGGGGGTGATAGAAGGGAGGAGGGATTGAGAAAGGCAGTGGTCAGAAACAAAACATGGAAAGTGTGAAAAAGATATAGGGATAAGGATAAATGATGGGGAAAAGTAGAATGAAGAGAGGTACACAGTTAATAGTGATAATTGTCGATGTGAATGGAATGAATTCACCATAAAACAGAAGGAGATAGCATAGTGGATTGCATGGTTTAGACATAAAGGAAGATTCCATAAGCAAAGTAAGTAAGCATGGAATCATTTACCTGTCATATCTTTAGATAAGGGAAGGATTTATGATTAATCAAGAGATAAAGGGCAATATAAGATATAAAATTGATATTTTAATTAGATTAATTTTTTTATTTTATTTTTTAATTAATTTATTAGTTTAGTTTCAGTTAACAAGGCTCAATTCCATAGTTCCTTGATTTTCAAATTTCCTTTACTTACCCCCCCACCCCCCACAACAGCATATAGTCCAGTATAGGATCTGCAAATACATTCATATTAGACATTATTCCAATTACAAAGGTGTATTGTACTAGGTGGGATGAAAGGTGGTAAAGAAGAAATAAAACCAAACAATGAAAAGAAAAAGATCATTTAGTTTGCTTCCATCAGGATTCAAGCTCAGTTCTTTCTAGTTATATCTCTGGATGGCGCATTTCTCTCTTTCTTGAGTCTTTCAGGATTGACTTATATCACTCCATTGCTGAAAAGAGTCCAGTCTGTCATAATTGGTCATCACAGATAGGATATGTCTGTGATTGTATACAAATTTCTTCTGATTCTACTCTTCTCACTCAGCATCAGTTTGTATAAGTCTCTCCAGGTAATTATGAAATCCGTCACAATTAGATTAAATTTTTAAAAGTTTTTTGCCAAGGTGCAGCTAGGTGGCGCAGTGAGTAAGAGCACCAGCCTCAGAGTTGGGATGACCTGAGATTGCCCCGGCCTCAGAAAATGAGCACCCACACACAAATAATGACTGGCCGTTTAACCTTGAGCAAGTTAACCCCAATTGCTTTAAAAAAAAATTTTTTTTTTTGCCAAAAGAAAAAGAAAACTAATGCAGCTGTAATTAAAAGCAGAAAACTGGAGAAATAATTTACAAGTTTCTTTGATAAAGGTCCCATTTCTCAAATATAGGAAACTGAGCTAAATTAATAAAGAGTCAAGTCATTCCTCATTTGCTAAATGGTCAAAAGATATCAACAAACAGTTTTTGGATGAAGAAACCAAAGCTATCTGTAGTTATATAAAAAATGCTCAAATTGCTATTACTTAGAGAAATACAAATTAAAGCAACTCTGATTACCACATCACTCCTATTAAATTGGTTAATATGACAGAAAAGGAAAATTATAAATATTGGAGAGCATATGGGAAAATTGAGGCACTAATGCACTGTTAGTAGAGTTGTGAATTGATCCACCCATTCTGTAGAATAATTTAGAATTATACCCAAAGATTATAAAACCATGCATGCCCTTTGATCCAGAAATACCAGTTCTAGGTCTGTATCACAAAGAGATTTTTTTTTAAAATGGGGAGGGGTGAGGAAGGACCCATTTGAACAAAAATATATGTGATACTTTAAAATGTTTCAGAGACATAATTTAATCATCTCATTAATAATGCCAACATGTTTTTTAATAAAAGAATGGTCATCTGGTCATCTCTTTCTTAGACCAAAGACAATCATGGTGGCAGTTCACAATTTATATGCTTATTGGAAGATGGGTATACCCAAGGGTGACAATCAACTATGATTGTGATGAGGTTTGTGCTCTGGGATCTCCCTCCAGCTCTCTTTGTGGCTTTGAAGTACAGGCTCTAGGAACCCCCCTTGAGCCCTGATTAAATCATTTCATTTGATGAGGCATTTGCATGAGGCAATAAGATTTACATTGTGGCTGAGCCCAAGCCTCTGTTACTAGTAGTGACATAGAAGTAGAATTTTAGGAGATTTCCATAAATTTTGGAATGGTTCAACAAGTTGTGGTATATGAATATGATGGAATACTATAGTGCTATAGGAAATTATGAACAGGGTGATTTCAGAAAAAGAAATATTTACATGAACAGCTACAAAGTAAAGTGATCTGCAGAAGCAGCAGAGTATTATACACAGTGACAGCAATATCATATGGGGAGCAACTGTGAATGGCAGCTTTTCTCAGCAATATAATTGTCTAAAGCAATTCTGATGGACTTATAATTGGAAATGTTATCCACCTCCAGAGAAAGAACTGATAGTCTGAATGAAGATTGAAGCATACTTTTTTTAACTTTATTTTTCTTTGGATTTTTGGTCTTTTTTTTTTTTTTTACAACATGACACATATAAATGTTTTGCATGATTGCACACATACATCCTACATCAAATTGCTTGCCTTTTCAATGAGAGGGAAGAGGATAGAAGAAGAGAATTTGGAGCTCAAAATTTAAAAAAATCTAATGTAAAATTATTTTTACATAAATTTTTGATGAGGCACAAGCTGTGGGACCCCCTTTGAACTCTGATTAAATCTTCCTATTTGTTGAGGCATTTGCCTGAGGCCATAAGCCTTTCATTGTGACTGGGCCCAAACCACTGTTATTAGCCTAGCCCACCTTTGTCCAGCTTGCTCCCACCCTTGATCCTCCCAAACCCTTCATTATCTCATTTCCATGTAGCCTCCAGCTACCTCCCACACTTAATCTCTTATCACTGGAGTCTGACCTCATTTGACTCCTCCTGAAGACCCTCCCCAAACTCCTCCCCTAGACCACCCCTATATTCCTCCCACAACTTTTCTGTATATAAGACCCCCTCTTGCCTCCATGAGTCATGAGAGCCCCAGACAATGATCTAGCACAGGCTCACTCTGTGTCAGATGATTCTGGCTCCCTTGTCCAGTACAAGTGTCACAGATAACAAGGCTCCTTAAGAGTCTACCCATCACAGCAAACTTTGAATAAATTTTTTTTTTCCCTTTGGCTGACAGAAGACTTGAGTCAAATTCATTTGGAAGGACTTGGCGTGTTGGCATTTTAGCATCTTGAGCACCCCTAACCTCATTGCCTCAAGATTTTATGATGACCTCAACACTTGGGATAAATTATATATTAAAAAAACTGGAAGAAAGAGAGAATTCAAACACACACTTTCCATATTCAATTTGATCCAATAACTCAAAAAACATTTATTAAATGTTTCCTATAAGCTACTATGTCTACTAGGTGGTAACAATAGAACAAATATGAAAAAGTCACTTATTTTGAGGGTTTTTTTGTTTTTTTCTTTTTGGAGGGCAATTGGGATTAAGTTACTTGCCCAAGGTCACACAGCTAGGTTTTTATTTGTGTGTGTGTTAAGTGTCTGAGGCCAGATCCAAACTCAGGTCCTTCTGACTCCAGGGTCGACGCTCTACTTACTGTGCCACCTAGCAGCACCTATTTTGAGGGTTTTACGTTTTACTGGGTAAGGAGGGGATAAGGAGTAGCACAATGTGTGCTCAGAGAATTAAGTATTTACAGAAAAGGAAATACAAAGCAATTTGGGGGGAAGCATACTAACAACTCAGGAGTTAAATTAGAAGTTGGAAGTTAGAAATTAGAGTACTGAGGCCTGGGCGCTGGGGGTAGGGCAACAAACTATATAATAATAATACCTCTCATTCCTCTACACTGAGTGTTATACACACATGACAAGTAGCATCCTGTAGTAGAATTTTGGGGTCAAAAGAATTAGCTACAAATACCAGCTCTGTTAACTCCTAGTTGAGTGACCCACAAAAGTATTATCTTTTGGCAAAGAAAATAGGTCTTTATCTTTAGGATCCTTTTGCTTCTGCTCTATGATCTTATATAATTTCAGTTGATATTTACAATGTCCCTATGATAAGAACTGTCACAAGAAATCTCCTTATATCCCCAGCTACTATCATCTCCCATGCCTAAATTACCTTATATTTTTGTACATAATTACATAAGTCCATGTTTTCTCCTCCTAAAAATTGTAAGGTTTCTAAGGGCAGGAATCATTTCTCTTTGTCTCCTTATTCCTGCATCCAGCACAGTACCTAGCACATAATCAACCAATACATGCTGATTAATAATTTATTAATATTAATAATTTCTTAAGTGACAGCATATCAATTCTTTAGACAGTGAAGTAATTTATTAAAGATTATATAGGTGGTGAATAATTGACTTCTAGTTCCCACTTTGGTATTCTTTTTGCCATACTAATTGTATTAAAGCCTAGTTCTCTTAAAATTTTCTGAGAAAATGTTTTTCCAAATAGTATGTTCCTGTGGAATGCAACAAAGATTAAGTGAAACAGTTCTTCACCTATTTTCTTTGCCAAAAGAATGGTATTATTATTAAGAATTGTTTTTTGTTGGTGGGGGAGCAGAGAGGGTTAGATCTATAGTTCTGATGATTGAAAACATTCTGGAGATTGAAAATTATATCAGCTAGATATCCATAATTATCTGAATGAAAAACTACAGGCATGGTTGCCTTCTGATGTGTCTGTGTGTGTGTGTGTGTCTGTCTGTCTGTCTGTCTATCACATGTCAGTCTGTCTGAGAGTGTACAGGAGCTAACTGGAGATGGCTCAAACCCACTTGGTTTGGACTGAAGTTGGAATTTGGCAAAAGTAATTACTAAATACATGATTGATTTATTCTTTTAGTGATTGTGTAACCTTAAGAAAGAGATAGAAAAATATTAAAGATGTATATTAAACATGGAAGAATGTCATGAATATTGTTTGGTGAACCTGTCATTAAATGTTAAACCACTGTGTCTTTCTGCCTGAAAATACATCTATCTACCTATCAATCTATCAGTCTATCTATCTACCAATCCATCTACCTATCTACCTATCATCTATCTTTCTCAGTGAAAAAATATTCTAAATTTAGTATATTCATCAACAAGTTAACAAAATAATGATTTTGGTCCCCTGAAGGATTTAAACATTTTTATTATTTTTTTCTTATTGCTTATTTGAATAGGAAACTTAGAAGTTAGATGTGACTGCTTAGACATTAAATCTAATACAGGAAAAAAAAATTAAACATGTTCAGAGTGAGGAGAATGGAGGCACAAATGACATTTATAAATGTGAATGTTATTGGGAAAATCCCCATGGAGAAAGAAGGATGAGCCTGCTAGTGAGTTAATTTTAGAATTTTGGGGAATTAGTTTTGAATTGCTTTCTCTCTGTGCCACTTTCTTGACCATCTTAGAAAGATGAGATAATGTCACAAGACAACTGTGAAACCTTTCATCAAATACTTGAAAAATAAGTTACTGAAAATATATTAAAATAGCATTATAAAATGTCATCATCTTGGCATTGTGACTGAATGGGAATGACAGAAACATTGTAGAGGTGGATGGTAAATATTTGTACATCAAACTCTTTGAGGTCCTAACTGTTGTCAGGTAAACGTTTTTTTCTGCATTTTTTTTTGGAGGGTAGTAAGGAAGGGCAGTTGGGGTTTTGACTTGCCCACGGTCACATGGCTAGTAAGTGTTAAATGTCTGAGGCCTGATTTGAACTCAGGTCTTCCTGACTCCAGGTCCAGTGTTCTATTCACTGCACCACCTAGCTGCCCCTGGTGAAGATATTTTTTTAATGCAATGTTGATAAATTGGAAATTGATGAGTACATTCCTAGTATAAAAAAAAAAATGAGATTCTGTAATAATACACAATGTTCTCAGCCATATTTATTAGATCAAAATATATATGTAAAATCCAGCTAAAGGTCAGTTTAATTCACTCAGACTACAGGCTAACCATTTTGTACTTGGAGTTATAGAGCATTCCACCACGTATAACAACTGGGATAGATATTGGAGAATTTGTAAGCTTTATTGAATAAAAATAAATTTTAAAGGATAAGTAAATTGTTTTTCATAATCAAAAACTTTTTATATTGTATATTATATTTATAATATTAATGTTATATTGTTTATATTTTTATATTTATATTATAATATATTTTGTTATATTTTTATATTTTATATTTTTGATAATTAATATATATCAATATGCATTGATACTTCAATGCATTGAAGTGCAAACTAGTCTAAAAATCTTTCAAAGTAGTGCATACCTCTTCATAAATTTTGTTAATGGACTTTTATGAATAAAGACAAGAAGGCAGAGCAGAAAAAGCACTCAGCTGATTTCTACCAACATTCTCCTCCAAACAACTTTAAAATAATGCCACAAATGCGATTCTGAAGTTACAGAGTCAATAAAAGGTTAGATGGTGAAACATTCTTCCAGACCAAGACAACTTATTAGGTTGGAAAGAAATATCTGTGAAATGTGGTTGAAGCTGACCCAAAGTTCATATGTGTGAAACACCAGTGGTGGGATCAGGTGATGGTGCAAGAAGTAGAAGCTTCTGAGGCTCTCAAAACAGAGGTAGTAAGGGGACATGCCAACTGATAAGAAAGAGATGACAGAAGAATCTGTGTTAATACTGGATCTAAGACAAGGTACTTTTTGGCAACTCCACTGCTTATGCTCATTGCTGTGTCATAGTTCAAGGGATGAGAAAAGCACTTTCCATTCCAAGGGAGAAAAGGCCCTGAGGAGGAATATATATTGTAATCTTAAGGGTTCAGAAGCCTTTCCTAAATAAGGACTAGAATGTAGAACAGGCAAGCTGTGACCACACCTCTCCCCAGATCACACCATCTTTGAGGCACAAAACATTTCCAAATCCCCTAGACTAGCTCTGAAAACAGTATCATGTCAAAATGCCTGAAATTTTACTCAGTCAGCCCCTTCACTACCCCATGCCAAGAACTGAGCTCAACTTTAATAAAAATTTCAAAATCAAGAAATAGGGTGGAAAATGAGCAAACAATGAAGAATAATCTGACCATGAACTACTATGGTAATAGAGAAGATCAAGATGGTAGATCAAAAAAAGACGATGGAGAAACATATTCAGCAAAGCCTCAAAGAAATAAAAATGTGAATTGGACACAAGTGAAACAACAATTCCTGGAAAAGACTAAAAAGATGTTTGTTTGTATTTTCAAAATCAGAGTGGTAGATGAAAACCTAGGTAAAGAAATTAAGGAAAGAAAAAAATATGACAAGACATTTAACAGCTTGATAAAAACAGGCACAAAATGTACTAAGAAAATCACACATTTGGCAAAAAAAAAAAAATGGCCAAATGGGAAAAGAGGTAAAAAAGCTCATGAAGAAAGAAACTTCTTAAAGATTTGAACTGGGGTAGTGAAAACTATTAATTCTATAAGATATCAAGAATCTATAAAACAAAGTCAAAAGAATGAAAAATTTGAGGAAAATGTGAAATTATTCACTGGAAAAAAATGAACTGGAAAATACATCAAAAAGCTTTCATTTAAGAAGTATTGTACTACCAGAAATCCACAAGGACCCTAGATCCCAAATTTCAAGAAATTAACAAATAATAATAATAATAATAAAAACTCCCCTGACTTCCTAGAACCAAAAAGTAAAATTAAAATTAAAGAATCTACCAATCACTACTTGAAATACTAGAATAAAGACTTCCTGGAATATTTTAGCTAAATTGCAGAGCTACCAGGTAAAAGGTAAAACATTTCAAATAAACAGAATGAAACAGTGTACCATGGAGCCATAGTCAGGATAGCACCAGATTGAGCAGCTTCCACATTCGAGGAGAAAAGGGCTTGTTTCTGGAAATCAAAAGAGCTGAAATTACAAAACCAAAAATAAGCCACTCAGCAAAACTAAGTATAAGTTTTCAAAAGAAGAAGAAAGGATGTTTTATGAAACAGAGACCTGTCAAGCACTCCAGATGACAAGAACAGAGCTGAATAGAAAAATTGACTTTCAAGTACAAGACTCAAGAGATACTATCCATGTGACCTTGGGCAAGTCACTTAGCCCCAATTGCCCTGCCTTCTCCCCTCCAAAAAAGAAAAAAAAAGACTCAAGGGAAGTAGTAAAAGGTAAACATGACAGAGAAATCACAAAGGATTCAAAAAAGTTAAGCTGTTTACCTTCCTATGCAGGAAGATGATATATTTTAGTACTGAGAACTTAATCATTATTAGGGCAATTAGAAGAATTCTAAATAGAAAGAAATCACAGGACTGGGTTGATTATGCTGGGATAAAGTACAAGCATTAAAAAAAAGATAGATAAAAAAGAGGAATGACATGGGAGAAGAGAAAAGGGGGAAGGGAGAAAAAGAGTAGGGAAAATTATCTCAAAAAGTAGACATGTAAAGAAAAGGTTTTACAATAGATGGAAAATAATCAGGGATGGACAATGCTTGATCCTCACTCATATCTAAATAGGTTCAAAGAGAGGAAAAAACGTGTGTGTGTGTGTGTGTGTGTGTGTGAGTGTGTGTGTAAATATATACATACATATGTGCACACATGCTTATGTATGTGTGTATACATACATGCACATTTGAAATGTTTAGTGGTCTCAGACTCTTCATGACCTCATCTGTTTCTCTTTAGTTTGGTTTTTGTTTTTAGCAAAGATAACAGTGAGGTTTGCCATCTACTTCTTTATCTCCTTTTACAGAGGAACTGAGTCACACCAGGTTGAGTGACTTGCCCAGGTCGTACAGCTTGGCAGTTGTCTGAGGGCAGATTTCAACTCAGAAAAGTAAGTCTTCCTGACTTTAGACCCATCACTCTAGCCACTATGCCACCTAGCTGCATACTGTTAAGGAATGTTAAGGGGTCCCCTTAAACTTGTCACTTTGAGTTGTCATATTTTCCAGTAACACCTGACTCAGAGTAGGTAGGAGACCCCGAATGTGTCAAGGACAAAGACCACCACCCCTACTCCTGAGCTCACATAATGTGTTGTTTGCTACCCAAGCTGGAGTCTCTGCATGTCCTTGGAAGTCAAGACAGGTGCCAGTCTTTCTGCACTAGGCTGAGAAATCACTTTGTAAAGCTTAGACCATTGTAGATAAGCAGACCACCCTATCTATATAGTCTAAAAGTTCCCAAAGGAAAAGATTGTGGTTTTATACCATAATCTTCTTCCTTCCTTTCAAAAGATTTTTTATTGCCTTCCCACTTTTACTGAACCTTTCCCCCTTTCATGCCATGCTTCATTAGGGGGATATCTGTGTTTCCTCCTACTTCCTTTGTCCTACTGTCATAAATAAGCAAACTTCTGTATGGGTTATGAATTCTTTGGGTTACACACGCATCTTCATTTATCTTGTAATAAATCTGGGTTTTTTTTGTTTTTTGGTGGGTTTATTTTTTTTTTTGCTTTTTTTGGAGGGGGGAGGCAGGGCAATTGGGGTTAAGTGACATGCCCATGGTTACACAGCTAATAAGTGTTAAGTGTCTGAGGTCGAATTTGAAGTCAGATCCTCCTGGCTCCAGGGCTGTTGCTCTATTCACTGTGGCACCTAGCTGTTCCATAAATCTAGTTTTTACATAAGTTTCATGAAGTTGTGATTGTTGACAATACCCACATACATACATACATGCATACATATGTACATACATATAATGCATATGTATATTGTATATATGTATATACTCTCAATTGATAATAGAAATATATCTTACCAACAGGGAAATAAGAGAAGAGGATTAGCATCTTAGAAAAGATAAATATGTCAGACTTCTGGAGGAAGCTAAATAGGGGCTGCTAGATGGCACAGTGAATAAAGAACCTGCCCTGGAGTCAGGAGGACATGAGTTCAAATCTGACCTTAGACACTTAACACTTACTAGCCTTGTGACCTTGGGCAAGTCACTTAACCCCAATTGCCCTGCCTTACCCCCCCAAAAAAAGAAAAAAAAGAAACCTAAATGGTAACAGAAAGGAGTATGCTTTTTATTTCTCAGCTGTACATGGTATCTTCACAAAAATTGACCACAAAAATAGGGCATAAAGATTTCACAACCAAATGCAGAAAAGTAGACATATTAAATGTACCCTTTTCAAACCATATTGCAATAAAATTTATGTTCAATAAAAAGCCATGGAATAATAGATTAAAATTAATTGGAAACTAAATAATCTAGTCCTAAAGAATGAGTGGTCAAAAACCAAATGATAGAAACAATCATTTGACTAAAGAAAATGATAATAATGAGACAACATAACAAAATTTGTAGGTTGCAGGCAAAGCAATACTTAGGGGAAAATATACAACTTTAAATGCTTACATGAATAAAAGAGAGAAATGGCAGGTCAATGAATTGGGCATTCAATCTATATCTAAATAGATATAGATACATAGTTATAGATATAGATATAACAAATTAAAAATTCACAAACACCAAAATTTAAATCCTCAGAAGAAATCAAAACTATCAATAGTCATAGGAAAAAATGCTCAGTATCATTACTGATTAGAGAAATACAAATTTAAAAACTATGAGGCACCATGTCACACTTACTAGGTTTGTTAACATGACATAAAAGGAAAATAACAATTGCTGGACTGAAAGTGGAAAAATTGGGACAATGATGCACTGTTGATGGTGTTGTGAACTAGTCCATCTATTAATGAGAACAATTTGGAAATATGCTCAAACTGCTGTGCTTACTCTTTGACCTAGCAATACCACTATTAGGTCTGTATCCCAAAGATATTAAAGAAAAGGGAAAAGGGGGTAGCTAGATGGCAAAGTGAATAGAGCATCAGCCCTGGAGTCAGGAGGACCTGAGTTCAAATGTGGCCTCAGACAATTAACACAAAATACTAGCTGTGTGACCTTGGGCAAGTCACTTAACACCAATTGCCCTCCAAAGAACAAAAAAAAAGGGGGGGAGGGGAGACCAACTATTTTTTTAAGTTAATATCATCATTTGGGGAATGTCTGACCAAGCTGAAATATATGATCATGGTGTAATATAATTATGCTATAAGAAATGATGAGCAGAATGGTTTCAGTAAACCTAGAAATTCTTGTATGAACTCATGCAAAGCAAACTTAGTAGTAACAGGAGAACCCATGTTGAAAACTGTTATCTACTTCCAAAGAGAGAACTGATGAACTCTGAATGAAGAACATTTTAAAGAAAATTTTTTCACTTTATTTTCCTTGGGGGGTTTTCTGTTGTGTTTTCTTTTGCAACATCGCTGATATGGAACTATGTTTTGCATAACTCCACATGTATAGTAAATATCAAATTGCTTACTTTCTCAAGAAGAGGCATGAGGCAGGAGGGTGGGAGAAAGTTTTGAACTCAAATTTTGAAAAAAATTGTTTTTAAATTTGTACATGTAATTGGAAAATATTTAACAAAATACTCTAAATATTTCTGAAATGAATGACTAACACTTGTAAAGAAAGCTACGATACCTTAGAATTAGAAATGGGAATTAAAAAAAAAACTTTTAACAGTTTGTTTTTTTTTAAGTAGTTGCTTTCCCCACAGGGCTAAATGTGTTGAAATTGCTTAGGGACATGTTAGCCAAAGCTGAAGGCTGAGAAAATAATCCACTAATTTAAGGGATCAAATATTAGAGGTTTTATTTATATTATTAATCAAAATATAAAATACCTGAAATTTGATATATGAATTGACACTGTCTCCTTCACTCAGTCCCTATACTAGATAATCATGTGTACAAGACATGTTGAAGAAAGCTTAAGAATTTCACAGTCTCAGGTAGGAGTTGGTAGTGTTGCCATCCCTCATTCATCCATTTTCAACATATCACAATGTATTACAAATTATGTGAGTGGTTAAATAGGTGTATTGATTATGTGTTACAGTTTTAGCTAAGGGAGCCCTCACAAAATGGGCAAGTGGTTTTAAAAAAAATTCCTATTAAGAAACTATGAATGGATAGTAATACTAATGACATGAGCAAAAATTATTTTTCCAGAAGTAACTTGCTCCATATCTATTGTTTCTTCAACATATTATGAGCTAATAATGTTAGGATCTATCCTGGTTTGACAGTATTTAGAGTTAAATAAATAAATATATATGTATATATATATATATATATATATATATAATTAGAAATTATGAAACCTATTTGAAATATGAATTTGCTCTCACCATCATTAATGTTGAATTTTACCCTAAATGTACTCTGTTCTTTGAGATTTTATTAAAGGAGCATATAAAATCATCAAAATTAGCAAGAAATCAAAAGTTAACATCCAAACCCTAAAGAAAACCTCGACAATATTTTTATCTATGTTTAAACTAATGTAATATGCAATCCAGAATTTTACAACAATTTCACTAACTAATGATAAACTTTTAAAAAAATATTTTGTATAAGCCATGTTACAAAAGAAAACAGACAAAAAATGAAAAATAAAGGAACATTAACTATATGCTTGAATCTGCAGTCAGAGTTCATCAGTTCTCTTTTTTTCAGAGGTCATTTGTAACTCTCTTGGATCATTGTCTTCATCAGAGAAGCTAAGTCTTTCACAGTTGATCATCCTTAAAATACTGCTGTTACACTGTACAATATACTTAAGATTCTGGTAATTTCATTTTGCATGAAGTCATATAAGTCTTTTCTGTTTTTTCTGAAACCATCCTGCTTGTCATTTCTTAAACATAGGAGTATTCTATCACAATCATATGGCAGATTTTGTTTGGCCATTCCCCAATTTATGGGGATCCCTTTGATTTCAAATTGACACCACAAAAACAGCTACTATTTTTTTTAATATATTTCTTTTTCCCTTTTCTTAGATCGCTTGGTATACAGAACCTCATGGTAGTATCTTAGAGTTGTTTTTATTTGCTGTTAATAATAAATATTTAGAAATCCCTTTTGAGGTTGCTTAGCTAATATCAACAAATGAAAAAGCTTTATTAGGGAAACTCTTGCTCTTCCTATCATGGTGAAAATAATTAAAATAATACAAGGAAAGCAATATGGTGTCAAACTAAAATTAATTTCTTTCTCACCATTACTTTTGGAACATCCCACAAAACTATTGCTGAAAATGGAAAAAAAATAAATCTTAAAACAAGTGTTTATTAAGCAACTACTATTAGCCAAGTACTATGCTAAGTACAAAGGATTCAAAGAAAGATAAAAACTACTTCATTGTAAGCTAACAAAGGAAAGATGTAGTACAGAGGATAGTTTCTCAATACTACTTGACTTTTTTAATTGAAACAATGTTTTATGTGGAAGTGTGGAAGTCACTTGACTGCTTTTTCTGGAATACAAAAAGTAGTCCAGGGCATTTTAAAAGAGATACCACAACATACAAAATTCATTTACTGTTGTCATTCATAGCAAAATTATTTCAGCACAAATGTGTTTCTCTTAATAGCAGCATTAGGGGAAAATTGTCTCACCATTATACCCCTTCTTCTAGTTACCAGTATGAAAGAAGTGCTGACCAGAAGACCATTCCCCTTAGTCATATGGTGAGGCTACCTACCCAAAGAAATAATTTCAAAATTAGTTGTCATTAGCAAAAAAAATATTAAAAAGCCAGAAAGTAAGGGAGGTCACCAAGAAGCCAGATTGAGGTTGAAAGGCTAAAAGAAAGTGCTAAGTAATATTAGGTAATTTAGTCCAATCTTGCACAGTTCTGGAAGGAAAGTAAACCCCTTGATTAAGAAAGTGACAAAGGTGTGGCCATAAGGAAGATCTAGCCATAACATCATTCTTTTCAGTAGAAGGTTTATCTGCTTGTTAACAACTATGGACATCCCATCAAAAAAATGTAAACACTTGTTTGTGATCCTACAAGGGAGTCTACTGAATGATCCAACCACTAAATGTTCAGACTCCAAACCACTCGATAAAGTCCATAGCACCAGCCTACTGAGAGTACCTATCCAGGTGTCTATTCCTCAGGGACTCATTAAAAATTACCAGACTCCAAGCCCACAACAGTTGCAAATCAAGCACCAGGTTGATGTAGTGTCCAAATCCTTTCAAGGAAGTGTAGAACTAGTTAAAGTTGAAAATGCTATTAGAAAGGGTATCACATTCAGGAAGATCAAAGGTATATTCTAGAAAGGGACTTGCAGTGGTAAGCCCAGACTTAGGACATGCTTGGATACTACCTGCCCTATTAAAGCTCATTTATATTTTGTTGGCAAAAATCCCATTAATGTTTCCAGGGATATGCCACTCCTGTATGTTTATAATATGAGGTGTTTTGAATGATTATCCACTCTATTGGGCCAGGCTGACAAAATAACACCTTGAATTTGGACCACCTCCCACAAATACAAGAAATCTAGCCCACTGTACAATTGGGCCAATTTATATCTCTGACTAGAGAATGTATCTTCATGTTGTTATCTGGACAATGGTTTTCCACTCATTTTTTACATATAGTGACTTCACAAAACTTCCTGACTCCAAAGGTTTACATGTATAAGCCAAGTGACATTCCCAGAGATCAAAGTTACCTGACTTCCCACAGCCAACTAACCCCTAAAGTCCCAAATCCCATCCTGCACTCAGAAAACTGTCACCGAGAACAAGGTCTTCAATTTCCTTTATAGTTTATTGCAAAGAATGAGTTCAAGAGCTTGACAACAGCAATAATCCTTATATTCTCTAAGGTTAGGTTACTGGCAGAAATGTATTAGCATTTTAATCACCAATAACTTGGATTATAGTTAGATTATAGGTGCAATCCTACAATCCCTGCAAATGGCAATTAAAGTCCACCAAGTATTTCTCCATTTTAGGTGCATGAGTAACTAGCTGAACCTCCTTTAATTTCACTTTGTTAATTCAGTGCCTGGCTTTTTTTTTTAGTAGAAATCAGAAAAAACTAAGGCATGGCATATATTTCCCCCCCTCAATGTAATTTTGAAGAAGTCATTTAACCTCTCTGAAGCTCATTTCCTGATCTGTAAAATGATAGATTTGGACAAGGTGGTTCCTAAAGTCCATCCTGGGTCTATGAATCTTTAATCCAATAAAAAGGTAACTGGTTCTCATCAGTATCATCATCATCATTCCCTTCTTAAGGTAATTCTCCCTTTATTTTAACTTACTAGGAGACAGAACCCATGACTGTTTAACAATATAAACACAATCTGTGCACAGATTGGGACATATACAGAAAGGCCCTTAGTTCATGCTTTTATATTGTAAATTTGATAAGACTATTGGACCATGGGTCAGTCCAAAAGAACTGATATTATTCCCTAAGAAATTATCTCTCTCTATGATGGAACACTTCCATTCATTCAGACATTGAGGTGCCCACAAACTAGTGGAACTTGCCCAAAAATATTGGTGGGGAAGTTTTCACAGGGCTTCTGTCACTGTCTATGAGATGTGTCCCATCTGCCCCAAGCATAATACATTGAAGCCTCTGAAGTCTGCTCATGGGCAATTTTCTCTCCCAGATGCACCCTTTAAAACCTGGCATATTGATTTTATTTCAATTGCTACCCACCCATGATAACAAATTTACTTTAGTTATGGTCTGTATATTCTCCTGGAGGGTGGAAGTGTTTCCTTATTGTTCTGCCATAGACTCTGGGGTAGCAAAAATCCTCTTAGAAAAAAATCATTCCATTATTGGGGAAGGGTATTCCTAAGGAGACACATAGGGTTAAAGGCACTCATTTCACAGGAGTTTTATTAGATAAGCTACTTTCATCCTGGCCAATTACTCAGCATCTCCATTGTACTTATCATTCTCAGTCATCAAGAATGGTTGAAAGAGTTAATGGAATACTTAAAAGCTCTCTTACTAAATTCTCTGAGGAACCCTGGCCAAAAACTCTTCTTTTAGCCCTGTTCTAGTCACAGAATTCTGATCCTGGGCTCTACCAATTAATGACTCCCAAAGACTTGGAACAATACTATTCCCACAGGAACACCTATATTGTCCTGCACTAGTGGATTTACCGTGGTAAGGGCTGTTTATAATCCACCTTCCTCTTCTTTCTCCACTTGTGATTTACATATACAAACTGTGTCTTTACTCCAGCACAGGGAGCATTCCTCACTCTGAAAGTCATTAATTAAACTTCTACTTGGTTCCTGGCAGTCCTCTCTCTGGCCTGTTTTGTGCAGCTCTGGGTATTCACAAGATAGATACTGATCTTCTCCAGACTGCATTTAAAATTCTGTTAATAATGTCATGAGAAGCATGTGAAATTCATGATAACTCATGAATTACTTTATCCTGTTTCAGCAACTAAATAATATTTATGCATATTATCAGGTACCAGATACATATGTTTTATGATATCTCCTTTCTATTCTTCACATGACACCATACAATTTTAATATCTCTTTACTCAGGAAACTTTGCTACTCCAATTTTATTTTGTTTTGATTACATTGTGTCAATGTTATTTTTAAAATATTCAAACCATACTGAAGAGAAATAGCAATAGATTTTAATGTAAAAATTAAGCTTTCTAAAATGAAAGTATCAGAATTAATAAGCAGATGCTAAGGAAAAGCTTGAAAAGATATTCAACAATAGTGTCAAAATCATATTTCATAAGGGTTGATGACATTGCATAAGGGAAAGGTATTTTTGTATAAATAAGAACTGAACCTTAATCAATTTAGTATTCAATGGATCAGAGCAAATATAAACTGTGATGTTCTTGTTTAGAAACCAGTCTGAAAAGGTCAAGCAGTTACTTGTGTGTGTTTATAAAATTCACTAAAACAACTTCTATCAACATCTCTTCCACGAATCCTTCTCTGAGACTCTATTTAGGAGTAATTATTTCTTCCTATTATACACTGAACCCTGGTCACACTACCTGAAAGCCAGGAATGTTACATCTCACCCTTTCCCCAGAGTTCTTCAACACTAGTAAGGAAAATGGAAGCTGGAATCTCTGCAAATGATTTGAAGCCTCATCGATAGTGTGTCTCCATTCTAGGAGGTAGATATATGTGCACCCAATTTCTATTTAGCTCCTAACAAATTAGTTTTTTGTTGTTGTTGTTGTTCCAGGGATTTTTAGTCATATACAAATCTTCCTAATCTTGTCTGGTATTTTCTTGGCAAAGAAAATAATGAAATAACTTGCTCTTTACTTCTCCAGCTCATTTTACAAAAAAGTAAAGTGAGGCAAACAGAGTTAAGTGACTTGCCTTGGGTCATACAGCTAGTAAGACTTTGAGGACAGATTTGAATTCAAAGAGATGAATTTTCCTGACTCCAAGACCAGCGCTCTATCGACTGTGTCACCTAGTTGCCCCAATTAACTTTTATAAAGAAATATTCAGTTCAAAGACATAATAATAAAAATCGAAATATCCTCAAATATTTAGGACTTCACACACACACACACACACACACACACACACACACACACACACACACACACACACACACACTAAATTTCACCTCAAAATCTGAGAGGGGAAGGAAAGAGTAGGTTCATAGTTTGGCACAGTTTCTATCTAGCACAATCCCAAATTTTAGGTCTAACCCCTTCCTTGGACCCTATTCCCAGGCACCTTGACATCTCCTCTCTTCTCTTCTGGGCTGGCTGACTAGACATCTGGCGTGAAACCCTGGCTTCATTGTTGTCATGACTCAAACTCCACTTACACACAGATTACTGCCAGTACCTGAAATTGAGGACAAACTAAGCAGAACAGAAATAACCACTTCTAGGCCAAGAGAAGCCTCAGAACCACAGAAGAAAAGGGAGAAAAGGAGAAAAATCCTCCATCTCACAATAACCATGCTATGAATAAACTATGATCTTCTCCCTCTGAATACAGTATGGAAGAACACACAAGAAAGAATAAAACTATCATAGTCTGGCAACTTTAAAAAATGTAGCCTTTTCTTATATTTGCAGTCTATTACAGAGACTCTTCTAGCCCACATGATAGGAGAACACAGAAATATTGCCTTCGTATAAGGCAATCTGGGCCTGCTTCAAGGACCCACGCCCCATTACACTACATATTTTCAAAGCATCTTATTGCCTCTCTCTTATGTATTTATCATGCTCTAGTGATATTTGTAATATATGTAAATGTTTCTCTCTCCTTGTGGCTTTATTGTGCAGTAAACATGAAGCTAGGTGTACAATGGATAGAACTTGAGCTCAGAATCAGGAAGACTCATCTTCATAAGTTCAAATCTGGCCTCATATACATACTTTTGTGACCCTGGGTAAGCTACTTAAGACAGTTTTCTTCAGTTTCTCATCAGTAAAGTGGGGTGGAGAAGGAAATGGCAAACTACTCCAGTATCTTTGACGAGAAAACTCTAAATGAGGTCACAAAAAATTGCATACAGTTGAAACAACTCAACAATAAGAAAGAACATATGATACTCTGCTTCTCTCTCTTTCCTGTCTTGGCAATCTACTTAGCATAAATGATCAACAAATGCTTGATGAATGAAAAGATGGATGTAGTAAGGTCTACTTCATACTTTGGGAGGCTTAAGTTTCTTTCTCATGAGTCTTTTTTTGCTTTCTTTCATATGCTGCTTAAAAAGTTTCAGATCCATCAAACTAAAAATGTGACATTGGAGTATTTTAAAGCATCCCTGGATAAGTTGGAAAACTACAGAGCTACTTCATGTTCACTGCACAACGAAGTTATAGTGAATAAATGAGCCACAGAGTTAAGAAAACAGCCTTTTGGGGAAAAAAATCTTTTTCTTATGAAATGAAAATCTATATCATCTTCTAGAATGTAAGTGTCTTAAGGGTAGGTTCTATTCATTCTTTTGTTTTTGTATCCAAATTTCCTGACCCTGTGCCTAGCATATGCTCAATAGTTACTGAAATTCCCAAAGTGATCTAAAACATGAAAATTTATCAAAATTATAGTCTGGTAATAACAATTTTTATCTCATGGAATAGCACAGTTTAGTAATACATAATGACAAGCTCATTGGTTTCAGTCAATTGATGACGAATTTTTAATAGGTGCTCTAGAACTCAGGATATAAACACTAAAAAATAAATAAACAAACCAGAGTGAGTAGCTCATCACCTGAAGATTGACCATCAGTTCAGGAATGTGTTAGCCACCACAATCCATGAAACTGTCCATTGGAATTTGAAGGGATTATAATATGCCTTAGTGGATGGCCTGCCACACTTGAGAAATCACAGATCCTTGGAGTGTTCAAGTAAGTAAAAATTATAAAAAATAGTTATCAATGCCAAAGAGAGAGAAACTTGCCTTTAAGGAATAGAATGTAGAGAACAGTTAATATTTGTTTTCCTTGTGGCCTGATGAATTAACTGTTCTGTTCTAGTGTTTTCCACTCAATAGTGAATAAGGAAACTGAGTATAATCTTATTCAAAGGTATCAACTCACCTCAGGTCCAGGGTTTCCTGTTCTTTTTGGCCAACCCAAATAGACCTATCCCAAATCTATTTGAAAGGCAATGTATGCAAAGCACTTTAAAAATCTAATGCACTTTCAGTATGTTGTTGCCATTATCATTATTTTTATCCTTATATTCTATAGAATAATCTAGGGTCATGGAGCCAAAAATGAATAAGAGTTTATATTTCCCCTACCTGAAGCCATAATTCCTGGACTAATCTAGGTGTTACATGTTGGGAAATGCCATACATAAGAAGTGTATAGCTCTTTACCTGGCTCACTTCCACTTTCACTTAGAAAGTAGGTACGGATGAGGCAATAAAAATGGTAGCCTATGAAAGAGGCAGTGACATATTTCTAACTCTGTCAGCAGTGCAATGCAATAGCTAAAGCAGAAGGAAAGAAAGGAAGGCTAAGGCTTCCCTGAAGAATAATTGAATCCATACATCTTCCTGTAGAACCATCAGCTTGGACTGTCTTGGACAGGCTCAATTTGGTTATTAGGCCACTGTTTATATGTGGCCATGGAAGTCTTCTGGGAAAGTCTGCATGTTGGAGACACTTTTTCCTAACTAAATTAAATCAATCATTTCTGTTATTGCTACATATATAACTAACATCTGCTAATATATTACTAACTTATTTTTAAGTACCTTGTATCAAGTCAAGGTATCCTAAAGCAGCACATGTATAACCAGCAATTTTTATTTAACTTGAATTTTTCATTTTTTCCAGGTGAAAAGAAAAACTGTAAAATCTTTGCCAACACCATTAGAACATTTATATTGCACTGGACATGAGGAAGCTATAGCCTTGGAAGTGATGCAATTTGAACTGAAAAGGCAGTTTCAAAAAAATACTAAGGCTAGACCTCACTACCCTAGAATCTCTGGCTTGGCTGAAAATGCATTCACTTCTAATACTATAAACTATGCTAAAGTATGAGTAATGCAAGAAACAGGAAAGCACTAGTTGAGGATAATTGGGTCAAAAACCTTTCGAGACCAGAACTTGATGAGTTATATTATTTTGACATATGAATCCATTGCTTATAGCACATGCCAACCAATGGGTTATCCCCACGAAATAAGAGATAGATCTGTGCTTTAGAATGTAATAAGAATTATTGCTCCCTCAGGCCTCTTTATCCGAAATATGTTTCAAACATCTACACAGTCTCTAAAAGAGCAGAGTTAAAAACAATGTTTTCAATTTGTAAATCCAATTGTCAAGTGAATAAGCAGAATGTGTTACTCATGATCAACTCAGATATCAACCTGGACTTTGATGAGTTATAAGATAAGAGGATAGAATAGTTCAGTGTTGAGGAGAGGGGAAGAGAGGAGAAGAGAAGAGAGCAGGGAAGGGGAAGGAAAGTGGAAGGAAAAGGGAGGTGAAGGGAAGGGAAAAAATAAAAAAGGAGGGGTGGGGAGGGGAAATGAGATAAAACAATAAAAGAGAAGACAAAAGAAAAAAAGGAAAAGAAATGAACAAAAACTTAAAGCAAAGTATGAGACAGATTCATCAAATTGATTGGCAGTTGGAATCAGACCTCACCTACCTAACCTTCCCATTCTTCTTTCTTTCTTCTTCCTGGCTCACAGAGCCATCTAACCATTTCCTTTGAATATCATTTTCAACTAAAGTTTAACAATCATGGAGTAAAATTGGTTACTTCTGAAGGATAGTCTTGCTTCTAACATATTTACAATAAAACAAAATTTAAAAACATGCTCCATTTAAGACTTTGTTAGGAGGTGGATAAATGGCTAATATTATTTTTGCCTATACTCTGGAATAACATGGACTCATTGTATTCATCTTATTTCTTAGACTTTCAAAGCTGTTTGTTTTTTTCAGTTTTTTTATTGTATAAAATGTTTTGTCTGGTTGAGAAAAACTCAATGCAAATATATATATTCCCAGATAATTGTTTTTCTTTAAAATTTAGTTTTATTGGCTTTTTTGTTTAAATACTTTAAAAATTTTATGTAATTAAAATTATTTTTTTATTTTATGTGAACCTTTATATTCCTAATTTAGTCACAAGCTTTTCTCTTATTCAAATACCTGGGAAGTATTTTTTCCCCATATTTCCCTCATTTGTTCATATTGTGACATTTTTTACTTAGATCACATTCATTTGGAACTTATCTTTGTATACGGTGTAAGGCATTGTGCAAAATATAATTTCCAAATTTTCCACCATGTTTTGCCAAATTGTGAGTATTTTAATACATAGGATATAATTTTATCAAATGTTAAGATAATAGATACAGTTTCTTGTGTGTGCTGTATATCTACTCTTTTCTACCAGTTAATATTTTTAATTTTTTTTCACCAGTACCAATTCATTTTGAATTATTACTGTATTTAGTATAGTTTGATATTTGACATTAAGAGGTTTCCTTTGTTCTCATTTCTTTTCATCATATTCTTTGCGATCCTTGACCTAATTTGCTTCCAACATACACATCATTACTATTTTTTTTCTAATTCTATAAAATAATCCTATGGTTGATTGTTTAATACAGTATTGAATAAGTACATTAGTATGCCTAATATGGCAATTTTTATTAATATCAATGTCTTACATCATAAGCAATTAATATTTTTTCAGTTATTTGGGTCTATTTCTATTTATGTAAACAATAATTTTAGTTGTATTTATATCCCTCTTGCTCATATCTTAGTAGGTAGGCTCCCAATATTTTATACATTTGGTAGCAATTTTAAGTCATTTTTCTATATCTTCCTTCTAGGTGTGGCTGACAGTACACAGTAGTGCTGGTGATTTGTATGGATTTAATTTATATTCAACCATGTGGTTGAGTTTATGGATGCAATAAATTTTAGCTGGCACTTCATGTTTCTTTAAAACATACAATCCACATACAAAATTGCAATATTATATTTTCTTTACCTATACTTATTCCTTCAGTGTCTTTTTTTGTCTTTTTTCTATAACCAGGGATTATAGTTCTATGTCAAATATAAGTTGCAAAAATGGGCATCCTCATTTCACCTCTGATTTTTGACAGAATTCAAGTTTTTTTCATTTATATATATTGCTTTCTCTTGGTTTCAGAATTATAGTATTTGTAATTTTTTTAAAGTTCCACATATTCTTATGCTTTCAAGTGGCTTTTTTAACATAAATAAGTGTTGTACTAGGCCAAAAGTTAATACTTCCTATGTGATTATAGTCATGGGATTTTTAATTTTCCTATTAATATAGTTAATTTGTATTATAATTACCTAATACTTTACGAATACTACATTTTTTGTGTAAATCCAACCTAGTTATACTATAAAATCTATGTGATAAGATGATTAATATTTCTAATATTTTATTTAAAATTTTTTCATCAAGGTACACTAGGAATATTGATCAACAGTTTCTTTTTTTCTGTTTTGACTTACCATGCTTTATAACTATCAAATATTTCCAATCACCCTCTTCTCCTTAATACTCTTTTCTCTCAAGAATTTGGTGACATTATTCTCAGTTGATTCTCTTCTTATCTATATGACCACTCCTTCTTTGTCTACTTTGTAGTATCATTATCTAAGTCACCCTTAATAAAAGCGTTTTCCCATTGTACACTATTTCATGTGCTGTTCAATATCCATGGATTCCAAGATCACCTTTCCTAATCTCTATGTGAATCTCCAGACTTGTGCCCCAAACTTTCTATTGGGTATATCAAACTAGATACCTCATAAACATCTTTAGTTGAAACATATTCAAAACTTAAGATACTATGTTTCCCTGCCTTTCATTGTCTTTCCCTTTCCTAATTTCTTTTTTTCCCAAATGCTTTATTAACTTCTAGTTTACATCATTCATTTCCACCAGATTTTGAATGGCAATTATTTCCCCATTTTTCCCTTACCCCCACCCCAAAATAGCAGTTCCACATGATATCCCCTCATCCCATCTGCTCTCTCACATATCATCTTGAATACCCTCTTCAAATTTTTCAATAGGGCAAGGTGAAACTATGTGCTCCAATGCCTGTGTATCTTATTTCCCAATTATATGTAAAATAGTATTAATAATAGTATTTATATATTTTTAAATATTTGACTTTAAAATTTTGAATTCTGGATCCATTCCCTTCCTCCCTTCTCACCCACCATTACTGGAAAGATAAGCAATTCAATACATGTTGTGAATGTGTAGCTATGCAAAACATTACCACAGTAGATATATTGTAAAAGACTGAATATATTTCCATCCCTCTTAGCCCAACTCCCACTTGATCTATTCCCTACTTTAATCCTGTTCCTTTTCAAAAGTAGGTGCTTCCAACTTAACTCACCCCCTTCCCTCCCGCCTTCCCTTCCATCATCCACACTCTTAGCCCCTTCCCCCCTACTATCCTGTAGGGTGAGATATACTATTTAATATGTATGTCATTCTCTCCCTGATCTACATTCCATAAGAATAAGTTTTGCCTTTTTGCCTTCCTCTTCTTCCCCGCCCTTGTAACCATTATCCTTTGCCTCTTCTATATAAGATAGTTTACCACATTCTGTCTCTCCCCATCTCCTCTTGTTATATTCCTCTCTCATCTTTTAAGTATCATCCCTTCCTATTAAATTCAACCTGTGCCCACCATCTATGGATACCTCTAAACATATATACACCCATTCACATATGTATTCATATGCCCATATACCCCTCTTCAACTACTTTCATACTGAGAAAAGTTTCATCAGTTATAGTTATCATTTTTTCATGTAGGAATGTAAATAGTTCAATGTTGATAAGTTCCTTTTGATTTCTTTTCTCTGTTTGCCTTCTCAAGCATCACTTGCTTCTTTTGTCTGAATGTCAAATTTTCTATTCAATTCTGGTTTTTTCCTCAAGAATGCTTGAAAGTCCTCTATTCCACTGAACGACCATATTTTCCCCTGAAACATGATACTCAGTTTTCCTGGGTAGGTGATTTTTGGTTTTAATCCCAGCTCCTTTGCCCTCTGAAATATCATATTACATGCCCTTCAATCCCTCAGTGTAGCAGCTGCCAGATCCTGTGCTATCCTGATTGCATTTCCACAGTATTCAAATTGTTTCTTCCTGGCTGCTTGTAATATTTTCTCCTTAATCTGAGAATTTTGGAACCTGGCTATAATATTCCTAGGAGTTTTCTTTTTGGGATCCTTTTCAGGAGGTGATCGGTATATTCTTTGAACCTCTATTTTACCCTCTGGTTCTAAAACATCAGGGCAATTTTCCTTGAGAATTTCCTGAAGGATGATTTCTAGGTTCTTTCTTTGATCATGGTTTTCAGGTAGTAAAACAATTTTTAAGGTATCTCTTCTGGATCTATTTTCCAGGTCAGTGGTTTTTCCCAGGAGATATTTCACATTGCCTGCTATTCTTTCATTTGTTTGGATCTGCTTAATAGCATCTTGATTTCTCATAAAGTCACTAGCTTCCATTTGCTCCAGTCTAATTCTGAAGGAATGATTCTCCTCAGTGAGCTTTTGAGATTCTCTTTCCATCTGGCAAATTCAGCTTTTCAAGGCATTCTTCTCCTCATTGTCTTTTTCAGCCTCGTTTGCCATTGGAGTTAGTCTATTTTTAAGGTGTTATTTTCCTCATTCAAGCTGTTGACTCTCATTTTATACTTTTCTTGCATCTTTCTCATTTCTCTTCCCAATTTTCCCTACTTCTCTTATCTGCTCCTTAACATCCTCTATGGTCTATAACCAGCTCATGTTTTCATTTGGGGCTTTTGGTGCAGGATTTCTGAACTCCCAGTCCTCCTCCTGTTCCCTGCTTCAATCCTCTTTGCCCCCAAAATATGAGTCTAATGTTGAATTTTACTGTTTATTTTGTTTCTTTTGCCTAGGCATGTTGCCACTCAATTAATTAACTTTTGGGCTTGTTGCCACAGTAGGACTCTGCCACCAGACAGGGGAGCTTCTATACCAAATGCTGGGTTTTTCTCAACTTCTGCAGGTATTAGTTGGGTGGCCTCTCTGAAGCCTCCACACACTCTGGCAAGCTGGTCACAAACCCCAAGACCTCCACCCCAGACCACAATCCAGATCCAAGAAGGGTAAAGCAAGAGAGCTTACCCCCCAGTCTGATCACTGGTTCCCCCTACAGTTCACAGGCCAGGAGCTGAAGCTGCAAAGAGGCATTGTGGAGCAAGCTGTGGTGTCTCCTTAGTGTCTTCTCACACCCAGTGGAAGAAGCTGACATGCTCTCCCAACCAGTCCCAAATTCCATAGGGCACTGACCTCTCACTTTGTCCTGTGCATCTATGTGTTGATAATTCTGGAAATGCCACAGCTGCTGGTGTTCTACGGTCCCTCCATGTGGTGTGATAGTGCCATATAATTCCATAGAATAGTGAGAGCACCATGGAAGAGTGAGAGCACCATAGAATGCCATAGAATAGTGAGAGCACCATAGAATGAGCTAGCACAGACTTACTCTGTGTCTAATGCAAGCAAACTTTTAATAAATTTTACTTTTCTTTGGCTGAGAAGACTGGAGTTGAATTCATTCAGCAGAACCCAGCATGTTGGTATTTTGGGTTCTCCAGAGCAACTCTAACCCTCTTAAGTGGGTAATCTCTTCAATTGGTGGCAGTTCTCAAAAGTCCTGGGCAGTTCCAACTGGCCCTTAGCCATCATGGTGGCTTCAGCTGGCAGTACTATCTCTCTTAGCAACTCTGGCCCCCAGCAATACTCTCTCTCTCTCTCTCTGTCTCTCTCTGTCTCTCTGTCTCTCTCTCTGTCTCTCTGTCTCTCTGTCTCTCTCTCTGTCTCTCTCTCTGTCTCTCTCTCTGTCTCTCTCTCTCTCTCTCTCTCTCTCTCTCTCTCTTTCTTCCTCCATGATGCTGCTCCCTAAAGTTCTTTTGGCCTGTCTCTGCTTGGGCCTTTCTATCTATGGTACCACCTCCTCCCAGTTTAGGCCTCTCTCTTTCCGTCAATAAGTCCATCCCACAAGTGGAATTCACAAGGTCTGGGTTTAACACTTAACCCAAAAACCAACCCAATACTCAGAGATCTCTAAATTCCATTACCATTACAGGGTTGTATCGCAAAGAGATCATAGAGGTAGGAAAAGGACCCATATGTACAAAAATATATATAACAGCTCTTTTTGTGGTGGCAAGGAATTGGAAAACAAGGGGATACCAATCAATTGGGGAATGGCTGAACAAGCTGTGGTATATGAATATGGAATACTATTGTGCTATAAGAAATGAGGAGCAGATGGACTTCATATGTACCTGAAGAGACTTATATAAACTGATGCTGAGTGAGAAGATCAGACTAAGGAGAAATTTGCACATAATTTCAGACACAACATAAGTGTGACTAACTTTGATAGACTGGGATCCTCTCAGCAATGCAAGGTTGTAAGAAAAGACCAAAAGACTCATGATGGAAAGAGATATCCACATCCAGAGAGAGAACTACAGAGTGTGAATGCAGGTTGAAGCAAACTACTTGCTCTCTCTTTTTCTTTTTTCTTTCTTTTTGCTTTGTGTCCTCTTTTTCATTCTTTACTCCACTGGTTATGATCCTTCTTTACAACATGACTAATGTTTAATGTGAAGGTATTTGTATATCCTATATTTGATTCCCTGCCAACATGGAGGAGGTAGGGAGGAAGGAGGGAGAATATCTGAAAATCAAGGGATTGTAGAAATGAATGCTGTAAAAAAAAAAAAAGTAAATAAATAGATTTTTTAAATTAAAAAACGAATTTTAATTGCCTCATAACATTATTAATATCTCTTTATATCCCTTTAATTTTTAGGGAGTTTGTTACTAGGATAAGGTTTTAGCGTTCTGTTAATTTGCTGATTCTTTTATTTCTCCAAGGCTCTCATTTCCTCTGCAATATTTCAATTAAAAATTTATGGTTTCTTCCAAGAATTTTAATTATTATTGCAAGCAAGGATTTTTTTTTTGAGATTTTTGATTGTAGGTGGTTTTTTTATTTAATTTTTTATTTTTAAACAAATGCTTTATTAACTTCTGTTTTACATCATTCATTTCTGCCAGATTTTGAGTTACAATCATTTTCCCCCGTTATCTCCCTACCCAACCTCCCAGAATAGCAGTCCCACAAGATATCACTTCCTCCAATCTGCTCTCTCCCATACATTCTCCCATACCCCCTTTGACTTTTCCATTACAGGAAGGTGAATCTTTGTGTCCCAATGCCTGAACATCTTACCTCCCAATTATAAGCAAAAGAGTATTAATAATAGTATTTATATATATATATTTGAAACATTTAATCTTAAGACCTCGAATTTCAGATCCATTTCCTTCCTCCCTTGTCACCCATTCCCTCTGGGGAGATAAGTAATTCAGTATATGTTGTACATGTCTAGCTATGCAAAACATTATCATAGTAGATATATTGTACAAGGCTGCTTATAATTCCCTCCCTCTCATCCCACCCCCACCTGGTCCATTCCCTACATGATCCTGTCCCTCTTCTATAGTGGGTACTTCCAACCTCCACTCACCCCAAGGATGCCCCCCCCCCCAATCAATCATCCCTCCTCTCATCCCCCTTCCCCCTATTCTGCTGCAGGTTGAGATATCCCATTTAGTATGTATGTCATTCTCTCCCTGAACCAAATTCAATGAGAATGTGGATTTGCCTTTTTTTTCCTTCCTATTCTCCCCCTCCCTTGCAACCACTTCCCCTTGCTTCTTCTACATGAGATAGTTTACCCTACCCTGTCTCTCCCCATCTCCTCTTGCCACTTTCCTCTCTCACCTCATAATTTCATCGCTTGAGTATTCTCCCTTCCCAACAAATTCAACCTATGCCCTCTATCCATATACACACACATTCACATATGTATTCATATGACCACACACACTTCTTCCATTATTTTCATAGTGAGAAACATATCATCACTCAAAATTATTGTTTTTCCATATAGGAATGTAAATAGTTCAACTTTGATAAGTTCCTTTTGATTTCTTTTCCCTGATTACCTTCTCAGGCATCTCTTGCTTCTTGTGTCTGGATGTCAAATTTTCTATTCAATTCTGGTTTTTTCCTCAAGAATGCTTGAAAGTCCTCTATTCCACTGAATGACCATATTTTCCCCTGAAACAAAATACTCAGTTTTGCTGGGCAGGTGACCCTTGGGTTCATTCTCAGTTCTTTTGCCCTCTGGAATATCATATTCCATGCCCTTCGATCCCTCAGTGTAGTAGCTGCCAGGTCCTGGGCTATTCTGATTGTGTTTCCACAATATTGAAATTGTTTCTTCCTGGCTGCTTGTAGTATTTTCTCCTTGATCTGGGGATTCTGGAACCTGGCTATAATATTCCTGGGAGTTTTCTTTTTGGGATCTTTTCCAGGAGGTGATCGGTGGATTCTTTCAACCTCTATTTTGCCCTCTGCATCTAAAACATCAGGGCAGTTTTCCTTGAGAATTTCTTGAAGGGTGATTTCTAGGTTCTTTCTTTGATCATGGCTTTCAGGTAGTCCAATAATTTTTAAATTGTCTCTCCTGGATCTATTTTCCAGGTCAGTGGTTTTTCCCATGAGATATTTCACATTGCCTTCTAATCTTTCATTTGTTTGGATCTGCTTAACAGCATCTTGATTTCTCATAAAGTCACTAGCTTCCATTTGCTCCAGTCTAACTCTGAAGGAATGAATCTCCTCAGTGAACTTTTGAGATTCTTTTTCCATCTGGCAAATTCGACTTTTTAAGGCATTCTTCTCCTCATTGCCCTTTTGGGCCTCCTTTGCCATTTGAGTTAGTCTATTTTTTAAGGTGTTGTTTTCCTCAGTCAGGCTGTTGACCCTCATTTCATACTTTTCCTGCATCCTTCTATTTCTCTTTCCAATTTTTCCTCCACTTCTCTTATTTGATTTTTAAAGTCCTTCTTAAGGTCCTCTATGGCCTGCCACCCGCTCATGTTTTCCCCTGGGGCTTTTGGAGCAGGACTTCTGACCTCACAGTCCTTTTCCCACTCTGTGCCCCCAAAATAGGAGTCTAGGGTTGAATTTTTCTGTTTCCTTTGCCTTGGCATGTTGCCACTTAATTGCTTGACTTTTGGGCTTGTTGCCACACTATGGCTTTAAGGCCAGATAGAGGAATTTTCGTCCCGAACGTGTGGGGGGCAACTTCTGTTTCTGGCAAGCTGTAAACCCACCCACGACTTCCACCCTAGATCACAATCCAGATCCAGGGAGGTTAAAGCAAGAGCGATTACCCCCTGCCCCCAAGACTGATCACTGGATCTCCCTACAATTAATTGCAGGCCAGGAGCTAGAGCTGCCTCTGAAAACTACAAAATGGCATGTCTCCTCAGCGGCTTCTAGCCCCCAAGAGAGGGAGCTGACGCATTCCCCCAAATACAGGTCCCAAAGTCCATAGGGCACTAACCTCTCACTTTGTCCTAGGCATGTCTATGTTGATAATTCTGGAGTCGCCACAGCTGCTGGTGTTCTGGGGTCTCTCCAGAAGGCTGCTGGCCCTGCCGCCCTGGGGCTAAAACCTCGGCTCATGTGGAGCAGGGCTCCACTCAGCTCCCCTTCCTGCGCTCTGCGCGTTGCGCGCTGCCGGCTCCCAGACCGCTGTAGTGGTCCTTCCTGCAGGGCTGCTGGGCTGTCCTCAGCGGGAGTTTAGCTTCTCTGTGTCGTTCTGTGGGTGCTGGGGCTCCAGAAGTTGTTCAGAGTCCCCTTTTACATAGTTTGGGGGGAATTTGGGGGCAGAGTGCCTTGGATGAGCTGTTTCTACTCCGCCATCTTGGCTCCACCCCCCGAGACCTTGTTCTTAATGTTGATGCTTTTTTAGTCAGTTTTTTTTTTTCATTTTCATTTATATCCCTCATGGGATTTTTTTTACTGCTAAAGCACTTTTCTCCCAAGAAATCTTTCACTTTCATCCTTTAAGGCAACTGGTTCTTATTAACTGCTTGTCTGTTAGTTGAATTGTTTGGTAATCACATTGTTTAGTGGAGAGATAGAAATGAGGTCTACTGTTTTCTTCTATTCTAAGATGTTGGTCCTAATATAAAACCTGTTTTCTAACCTCTATGCCACCATGGTGCAGTACCTCATTACCTTACACCTGTACTGTTCAATAGCCTACTGACCATCCTCCATTTTTTAGGTCCAGTCTGTCCTCTCCATTCAGCTGTTGCCTTGTTCTTCCTAAAGGCAGGTCTGACCATGTCATCTCTCAGTGCAATAGATTCTATTGGCTTCCTATTACTTACAGGATCAAATATAAAATTTTCCTTGTTTTTTTGTTTGTTTTTTTTAAAGAAGGGAGAGAGCGGAGTGACTAGGTGACTCAGTGAATAGAGTACCAGCCCTAGAGTCAGGAGGACCTGAGTTCAAATGTGACCTCAGACACTTAATAGTTACTAGTCATGTGACCTTGGGCAACTCACTTCACACCAATTGCCCAGCCTTCCCTCCCTCCAAAATAATACAAAATAAAATAGAATAAAGAATGGAGAGAGGAATTGCAATATAATGTATAGAGTTGGAGGAAGGGAAAGGAAAATTAGAACACTGTATCACATAATTGGGGTATCCAAATTGATGTTTATATAAACAAGAAGGAAGAGAATTTATGCAAGCTGGAATGGATAAAACTTGAAACTTGTTTTTATTTGAACTGTTCATAGGAGAGTGTAGCAGTGAGCACCCTGGCATACCCAGGATGGCCACTAGCACAAGTTCTTTGATCTGCTTAACTAAAGGAAAGCAACTTTAAAGGGGTCAACAACCTATAATTATATATGCATACATACATACTCACATACATATATACTTATCTTATTTCAGAGGAAAAAGTCAGCATGCTGAACTTTGAAAACATGAGCAGAAATTACAAGGAGACAAAAAAATACAGACAGAAAATAACACAATTCAACAGACAGTGCTTCTAGTTGTCTGACCTCTGAAATATATACATAGTTAGCTACCAGAAAGAGAAACGCCAACATCTGTGTTTTCAAAGCCAGGGGGATCAACAGCTACCCAGAGTCTCATCTTACCAAATCAGACAACTCTTCCCATAAGAGAGCCCAAAAACAAAACCTAACTTCAGAGTATTAACTTTCTTCAGGGTCAGAAGACATCACAACCTTAGTGACTCACTGTCTAATTACAAAAGGTGGGGGCCTTCCGGAAAAAAAGCCCCCCCAATCAAGTTCCTCCTGTTAGGTTCCACTTGAGGCCCATTAGGGGGCAGGGAAGATCTTCAAATTCCATTACCATTACAGAGGGATGTAACTTGGCAACCTTATCTTTAACACCTTTTACCTTAACCCCCTGGGCACAGTCTATAATTCAGTGACATGGGATCTTCTTGCTGCTCCTCAAATAAGACAGCCCATTTCCTGATTGGAAGATTTTACTCATTGTACTCCAAATCTAGAATTCTCTGCCACCTCATCTTCTTTTGTCTTCCTTTAAATTCCAATGCAAATGGGGGCGGAGCCAAAATGGCAGAGTAGAAACAGCTCCTCCAAGCCTCTCTGCCCCCAGATTCCCCCCAAACTATGTAAAACGGGACTCTGAACAACTTCTGGAGCCCAGCACCCACAGAACGACACAGAGAAGCTAACCTCCCGCTGAGGACAGCCCAGCAGCCCTGCAGGAAGGACCAGCGCAGAGGTCTGGGACCTGGCAGTGCACAGAGCACAGAGATCAGGAGCTGAGCTGAGCCCAGGTCCGCATAAGCCGAGGTTTTAGCCCCAGGGCAGCAGGGACAGCAGCCAGCTGGAGGAACCCCAGAACACCAGGAGCTGTGGTGACTCCAGAATTATCAACATAGACATGCCTAGGACAAAGTCTCCCAGAACACCAGGAGCTGTGGTGACTCCAGAATTATCAACATAGACATGCCTAGGACAAAGTAAGAGGTTAGTGTCCTATGGACTTTGGGACCCGTATTTGGGGAATGCTTCAGCTCCCTCCCCTGGGGGCTAGAAGCTGCTGAGGAGACATGCCATTTTGTAGTTTTCAGAGGCAGCTCCGGCTCCCAGCCTACAAATCGTGGCAAGATCCAGTGATCAGTCTTGGGGGGTAATCGCTCTTGCTTTAACCTCCCTGGATCTGGATTGTGATCTAGGGTGGAAGTCGTGGGTGGGTTTACAGCTTGCCAGAAACGGAAGTTGCCCCCCACACGTTCGGGACGAAAATTCCTCTATCTGGCCTTAAAGCCATAGTGTGGCAACAAGCCCAAAAGTCAAGTAATTAAGTGGCAACATGCCATGTCTTGTGGGACTACTATTCTGGGAGGTTGGGTAAGGGAATAATGGGGGGAAAATGATTGTAACTCAAAATCTGGCGGAAATGAATGATGTAAAACAGAAGTTAATAAAGCATTTGTTTAAAAAAAAATAATTAAACCCCACTTAAGAGGCAAAAAAAAAAAAATTCCAATGCAAATACCGTATTACTCAAAAAAACCTTTCCTATTCCCCCTTAATGCTATATCACTGGGATTAGCTACAAAATATCTTTTGTGTACATAGTTTATTTCACCTTATCTCCCCCATTAGATGGAAAACTGCTTGAGAATAGGAACTTTTTTTTTTCTCCTTCATTGTATGCCCAGAGCTTCTCACAGTGCCTGGCATACAGAATATGCTTAATAAATGCAAGCTCACTTAACTTGATGTATCATAATTCTGACCATGATTTCACTCAAAATGATTTCATATAAAATTTTTGCACTGCTTCCATCAAGTTGATGACATCATCATTTAATGACCCTATAAATTGATGATTCTATTCTATTGGCTGATAATTCACAAAGTAAAACACCTTTAAAAATAAACTTTTTAAGACTGTCAACAAAAATTTTATATTTCTTCCTCCCCTCCATGAATTGATATCAAAAAAAAGCAAAACCTCTATTATAATCATGAATAATCAATCACAATATATATTTTATCTTCTATGTCCAAACCAAGAAGACATACATACACACATATTCATAGACCTACCTACAGTCCCTCTCAATCAAGGAGTTGATCTCAACTCCACAGTTGGTCATTACTAGAATTCCTTAGTGTTTCAAGTTGTTTGTCTTTACAATAATGTTGACATTATAGAAATTGTATTCCTGGTTCCTTTACTTCATTCCACATCAGTTCACATAAGTCTTCCCAGGCTTCTTTGTAACCTTTCCCTTCATCACATCTTATAACAAAATAGTATTCTATTACATTTAAAAACAATAACTTACTCAGTTATTCCCCAGCTGATAGGAGTCCTGTTGGATTTTGTTCTTTGTCACTTCAAAAAGAAAGGTAAATGTTTTTGTACATCCTTAATTAGAGGTAGCTTTGCTTAGGAATATACCTGTCTTTAATTTACTCTTTCTAACCTTCCTTTCCCTTCCCCAAACCCAATGTATTGTATTCATCTTCCTCTCTTTCTCCATTCTTCTTTCAATATCATGAAGACATAAAAGTACCAATCCCACGTCTTCAGTCTAATTCAACTCCTTCTATAACTCCTTATGATTAGAGGTTTCAGAGCATATCTGTGTATCATTATCCTATAATAGATTATAGCCCATTTATCCTTTAGTTTTTGTATTTGAACTTCAAATTTTCTACACAGCTCTGATCTTTTCACCATCAACATGTGTAAGTACTGTATTTCATGAAAGGTCAATTTATTTTCCACCTGTAGGATTATATTCAGGTTTTACTGGGTGTGTAAGTATTGTATTCTTGTGTGTAAGCCTCTGCCTTCTGAAATATCATATATCAAGATTTCCACTTTTTTATACTTTTTTTGGCTAACAAATGTGATACTGATTTTGGCTCTTTGATATTAAATTCTTTCTTATTGGCTGCTTGCAGTATTTTTTTTTTTTTGCCTAGGAAGCAAGATTACTACTGAATTATTTCTCTATTTTTGCCTTCTGTTCTAAGAGAGCTAGGCAGGTTTCTTCCTTAAGATTCCTTGAAATGTGATGTCTTGGCCCTTTTGTCAGTCATGGTATTTGGGTAGTCCAATTATTCTTTTTTATCTTCTTGATTTGTTTTCTAAGTCAGTTGTTTTTCTAATAAGATTCCCTACATTTTTTTTTCTTTTTTAAGTGTTAATTTTAGTTTATTTTTTCTTGTCTCATTTGGTCATTGCCTTTGATTTTGTCCATTTTCATTTTCAGAAGATTTTTTTCCCCTCTAAAAGTTTCTTTCCATTTAAAATAACATTTTAAACTCAGTTTATCTTTGCAAGGAATTCTAGTTGATTTTGTACCCAATCTCTGTTTTTTTTTTAAATCTTTGCTTATAGATTTTGGGAATCATCTTCTTCTGCATTTGTGTCATAATCATCTGTCACCCTGGTGTCATTTTTGGTGCATTTCTTTATTTTGTTATTCTTCCAGTCTATTTTTTTTACTTTAGGCTTCATGTTAGGAGCAGTCTCCGTGTGCTTCTAGATAAAAGTTTTGAGCTGTTTGCATTGTTGTTTTCTTGGGATATTTCATGTTGTTTCAGGATCTTTGGTACAGATCAGGCTAGGGACATAAGTCCCTCACATGAGTCTAGGTTTGAGTAAAAGTAAACTTTGGACTTCCTATTAGCCTGCTCTGACTATTACTCTGTAAATTTCAGACTGGGCTTGAAATTGGCACTGAGCCCCTGACCTACTCCTGGGATCTGAGTCACAATACTGCTGTCTGATTCTAAAATTATTTCTTGCTCTGTGCCCTGGATAAAGCCCACAAAAGCTCCATATGCCAGCATGTTAGCCCTAAGCACATGGTCTTTTCTTAGTCCACCCCAGATATGTGATTTGGAATTTGATACTGAGGAAGAGAGCTGTCAATTGGCAACTGTTCCTACTCCATGTATACGGTCAAGGTGCCCCAATATGGGTCATGTACCTCCTCTTGCTCTGATACATAGCGTCTCCAAACATTTGAACATTCCATGTGTGGCATATTCCTGGTAATATATTGTCCCCAGCCTCGCCAGATCTATCTTCCTAGACTGACCTGGCTAGAAAAATAATTCACTAAGATTGTTGTTTTTTACCCCTTGTAATTCTCCATCAGATTTTAGTCTGGTACATATATTCCAGATCTTTTTGGAGAAGTTTGGGGTATAGCAGAGAACTTAGCTCTATTCTGCTTTTTTATCTTCTTGTCTTTTAAATGTACTTTCTATTTCAGATGATTGTTTACAAGTTAAAATGAGAAAAAATGGTTGTAAAATGGTTGCAATCTTTGAAGCCTTGTATAAAAGCCAATTTTTATATAATATGGTCTCACCAGTCATATGAACCTTAACAGGCACTGACTTGATCAATTCTTTTATTTAGAAGGGGCATTTCTTGAAAGATTCTTTTATTCTTTTTTTTTTGTATCAATTAATTTCCAAAATATTTTTAATTCAAATTTTCTCCCCATCTCTTCCCTCCTTACCCCAGGGCAGCATACATTATGATTACTCATTCCCCCAATCTGCCATCCTTTCTACCACCACCACCCCCTTTCTCTTATCCCCTTCCCTTCTATTTTCCTGTAAGGAAAGATATTTCTATACCCCGCATCCTGTACATCTTCTTTCTCAGTTGCATGTAAAAACTATTTTTAGCATTTATTTTTAAAACTTTGAGTTCCACATTCTCTCCCTTCCTTACTATTCATCCACCCTATTTAAAAGGTAAGCAATTACTTATAGGTTATACATGTGAAGTTATGCAAAACACTTCTATAATAATCATGTTGTGAAAGACTGATTATATTCCTCTCTATCCTCTCCCATCCCCAATACATTCTATTATCTCCTTTGGCCCTATACCTTCTCAATAGTGTTTGCGTCTGATTACCCTTTCACCCAAACTGCCTATCATTCTGTCATTCCCCCCTCTCTTATCTATCCCCTTTCATCTACTTTCCTATAGGATAAGATAGATTTCCATATCCAACTGAATGTGTATTTTATTCCCTCCTTAAGCCAAATCCAATGAGAGTAAGGTTCACTCATTCCCTCTTACCTCCATCCCCTTCCCCTCCACTGTAAAAGCTTTTTCTTACCTCTTTTGTGTGAGACAACTTATCCCTTTCTATCTCTACACACACACGTGTGTGTGTGTCTGTGTGTGTGTGTGTGTGTGTGTGTGTGTGTGTGTGTGTGTGTATCTTCCCTCTAACTATCCTAATGCTGGGAAAGGTCTCATGAATTATAAATATCATCTTTCCATGTAGGAATATAAACAGTTCAATTTCAATAAGTGCATTATAATTTCTCTTTCCTGTTTGCCTTTTCATGCTTCTCCTGAGTCGTGTATAAAATAAGTTGAATTTTCTACTCAGCTCTGGTCTTTTCATTAAGAATGATTGAAAGTCCTCTATTTCATTGAATATCAATTTTTTACCCTGAATGATTATACTCACTTTTCCTGAGGATGTGATTCTTGGTTTTAGTCCTAGCTCCTTTAATCTCTGGAATACCATATTCCAAGACCTCTGATCCCTCAATGTAGAAGCTGCCAAATGTTGGGTTATCCTGATTGTGTTTCAACAATACTTGAATTGTTTCTTTATAGCTGCCTGCAATATTTTCTCCTTGACCTAGAAACTCTGGAATTGGGCTATAATATTCCTAGGAGTTTTATTTTGGGGATCACTTTCAGGAGGTGATCTGGGGATTCTTTCAATTTCTATTTTACACTCTGATTCTAGAATATCAGGACAATTTTCCTTTATAATTCTTGAAAGATGATGTATTGACTCTTTTTTTTGATCATGACTTTCAAGTAGTCCAATAATTTTGAAATTCTCTCTTCTGCATCTGTTTTCGAGGTCAGGTGTTTTTCCAATGAGATATTGCATGTTGTCTTCTATTTTTTTTGTCTTTTGGTTTTGTTTCATAATTTCTTGATTTCTCATCATTCTCATTTTTAAGGAGTTATTTTCTTCAGTGGACTTTTGGACCACCTTTTCCTGATTTTTAAGGCATTCATCTCCTCCTTGGCTTTTTGCACCTCTTTTGTCATTTGGTCAGGTCTATTTTTTTTTAAACAAATGCTTTATTAACTTCTGTTTTACATCATTCATTTCCACCAGATTTTGAGTTACAATCATTTCCCCCCCATTATTCCCCTACCCAACCTCCCAGAATAATAGTCCCACAAGATATCGCTTCCTCCAATCTGCTCTCTCCCATATCATCTCCCATGCCCCCTTCGACTTTTCCATGAGAGGAAGGTGAATCTTTGTGTCCCAATGCCTGCACATCTTATCTCCCTATTACAAACAAAAGAGTATTAATAATAGTATTTATATATATTTGAAACATTTAATGTTATTACCTTGAATTTCAGATCCATTTCCTTCCTCCCTTGTCACCCATTCCCTCTGGGGAGATAAGTAATTCAGTATATGTTGTACATGTCTAGTTATGCAAAACATTATCATAGGAGATATATTGTACAAGGCTGCTTATAATTCCCTCCCACTCATCCCACCCCCCACCTGATCCATTCCCTACATGATCCTGTCCCTCTTCTATAGTGGGTACTTCCAACCTCCCCTCACCCCAAGGATGCCCTCCCATCCATCATCCCTCCTCTCATCCCCCTTCCCCTTATCCTGCTTCAGGTTGAGATATCCCATTTAGTATGTATGTCATTTTCTCCCTGAACCAAATTCAATGTGAATGTGGTTTTGCCTTTTTAGCCTTCCTTATTCTCCCCCTCCTTTGCAACCACTTCCCCTACATGAGATAGTTTACCCTACCATGTCTCTCCCCATCTCCTCTTGCCACTTTCCTCTCTCACCTCATAATTTCATCCCTTGAGTATTCTCCCTTCCCAACAAATTCAACCTATGCCCTCTATCCATATATAACTGTAACCATATACACACACATTCACATATGTATTCATATGACCACACACCCTTCTTCCATTATTTTCATAGTGAGAAAGATATCATCAGTCACAGTTATTGCTTTTCCATATAGGAATGTAAATAGTTCAACTTTGATAAGTTCCTTTTGATTTCTTTTCCTGATTACCTTCTCAGGCATCTCTTCCTTCTTGTGTCTGGATGTCAAATTTTCTATTCAATTCTGTTTTTTTCCTCAAGAATGCTTGAAAGTCCTCTATTCCACTGAATGACCATATTTTCCCCTGAAACAAAATACTCAGTTTTGCTGGGTAGGTGTGGTCAAGTCTATTTTTAAGGCACTCTTTTCTTTGGTATTTTTGGTATCTTCTTTAGCAAGCTGTTGACTTATTTTTCATTATTTTCTTGCATCACTCATTTCTATTCCCAGTTTTTCCTCTACTTCTCTTACTTGATTTTCAAAATCCATTTTGAGCTCTTCCATGGTCTGCAACCAATTAATATTTTTCTTGGAGGCTTTGTATGTAGTAGCTGTGATTTGTTGTCTTCTTCTGGTTGTATATTTTGATGTTCTTTGTTGCCAAAGTAAGAATCTATAGTCTGAGGGGTGTTTCCACTGTTTGCTCATTTTCCCAACTAGTTACTTGACTTTTTAGCTTTTTGTTAAGCTAGGACTCTGCTTCTACTGTGGAGGGTATACCACCCCAAGCTTCAGTGATATTTTGCAGCTATTTTCAGAGACACTTCCTGGGACCTATAAATTTTCCATTCTTCCAAGGTGGTATGATCAAAGGGAGACATGTTTATTACTCTCCTGGCCTGTGCTCTGGTCTGTGAGTAACCACAAGCATTCTTTTCTACCTTGGAACTGTGAGGAGGATTCCCTCTCTACCACCACCACAAACTCTACCACACTAGCACTCTTACTTCCCTCAGGACAACCACCCAGAACTGCAAACCAGAACAAACAAGGTAAGAGAATCCTGTCTCACCATAAGCCAATATATCCCTGCAATCTACCTCTAATCAGCCACTTGATCCCCCCACCATCTATTGGCCAAGCACTCCAGAAGCAGCCATTGCTGCTGTCACTGTACTCTCTGATAAAGGCAGACCTAGATGAGGTTCGACAAGCAGTAGTATGAATATCTCCCTACCTGATAGTATAGTAAAGTGGAAAATAGTCCTTGTTCTGGAGTCAAAGTCATGGGTTCAAGTCTACCTCTAATACTTGCTACTTTCTAGACCTTGGAAAATCACTTAACTTTACTGAATCTTAGCTTTTTTCACCTGAAAATTGAGGGGTTAATTTTGATAGTATCTAAGTATCCTGATATTTCAAGATCTTATAATGGCAGTATTTTTCTTTCTCAGTGCTTTTGCTCATACCATTTTCCCTGTTTGAAATCCCACCTCTTACCTCTCCCCCACCCACCTCCATTGACCAATTGAATTTCTCTTAACGATCTTTAAAGTTCAACTTAAAGGTTATTTATTTCTTCATTCTCCTCCATGTTTCTCAGTAAGAACCCCACACAGATATATATCCATGGACCCAACTTAGAATTTGGTTCAACTTTTGGGATAATTTTTTTTATTTCATCTTTATAATGTATTTAAAGATATTTTTAATCCCTCAGAAAAACCTGTAGAATTATTGTTTTAATTATAATTATTTTAAAGCCCATATTAAATATTTACTTTTAACACTTATAAAGATATGCTAGAAAGTTGTAAAGAAGGTGCTGTTAAAGAGAGAAGACTATAGGAAGTACCCTGGGAGTCTGGTTTCTAGACAATTAAAGCAAAAACTCACATATTAACTAGAGTCATTCACCCCAATGGTAGTAATTATTACTGAATCATTATCACTAACTTTTTAGTGGGTCATGAAAAACTGACAAAAACATACTTGACAATCTCAGTTCCTTACCATAACCCCCTACACTCCTTTCCTAATTTTTCAGTTTTTACAAGTGAAAAATAAAATGTTTTTCTGGGTATTCCCTCTCCTCATCTTCTGCTCTGATAAGGGATTTCATTGTCAGCGCTTCCTTTCTCCACCCTCAGTTTTGCCAATAATCTCAAAGTGTTAGAAATAAAAAGCAGCTTGATTCAAAATTGAATGTTATGGTAAATTAAGCCTTAAAATGTAATGTTTTCAGATTAAAAGATGTGGGAAGGAGCTCCTGAATGTCCATCAGATATTGTGGATTTCTACTATTCTAGTTATCTAGCCTCATTCAGCACATAAGCAATATTTGGCTTAAGAATTGGTTCAATTCACCATATAAGTTTCAAGCCAATTGTTTCAAAACAGTGTTATTGCTTCCAAAGCAACACTAGGTAGAAAGAGGAGCATGGCACTAATAAAGTTCTTTTAAGAAGCCTAATTCCCCAAAGAGGCATACTATATCTATTAAGTCTCTGTGGCACTTTATCAGCTTTATCCAATGTTCCTCTTTGACCTAGTTTTGGGGAAGAAGTGTACTGCTGTTATTCTCTTTTGTCAAAGGGCATTCTATAAGAAAACTAAGTGTGAAGGCTTCTGGCTTCTGGCACAATAAAATTATTTAAGTAGTTCTTTATCTATAAATGCCTTTGTTAATCTGGATTTTTGTGCTGGGCAAAAAACTTCTTTTATCAGTTTTGTTTTCATTTAATTTGCTTTTTTTTTTAAGGAATCTCCATAGATATTACCTCATTAGAACTTTAGGAACTTTTGGGAAGATCTAGTGACCTGTTTTCCTATTGTTCATTACCATATATCTATACATAGATATAGATAGATATAGATGTAGATATATACATATAAAATAGGTATAGGTTGATAATATAGATAAAGATATAGATACATATGTGTATATGTATGTAAATATATGTGTATATATACATGTATATACATACATATACATGCATGTGTATGTGAGTATGCATGTGTGTATATAACTATATCTATATAGAGATACATATACACACACCTATATTTTATGTGTATGAGCACTCTAACTGTTAGATGTGGCTCACAATGACATCAATTTATATATAGCTGTATAAATAATTTACATTTTTCTTTATGTAAGAGCTTTGTACAAAATATCCATACTCATAAATATAAATTAAGGAGTGATTATTCATTTTCACCAGTCAATCAATATTCATTTGTTAAACTCTTGGCATTTGCCAAGCAATATGCTAGAATCTAGGGATACAAATATGAGTAGAAAGAAAGATAGTCCTTGCCCTCAAAAAGCTAACATTCCTATTGGGTAAGACAACATATAAGAAGAAAATGAAAAATTGCGGTGACAAAAGATGTGTAGTACTGTGGCATGTTGAAGAACCCAGATTGGGAGAGTGGATGTTTAGAGAAGACTAGTACTTCTAGTGTAAGGACTGCCAAGTCCTTTTAAGGGCTACTTTCCAGCTTTGGTCTCCATCTATCACCCAAATCTCACCTGTGTCATCAAGGAGTTTTAGCATGCATAGTGGCCACATCCTGGTAAAATGTTATGACAAATGGGCTAAAGCAGGTTGAGAGTAACAAAAGGGCTATAACACATTGGTAATTTTAGGAAGGTATATGCCCTAAGCACATGAAGACTTCCACAGTAGAATAGGCAGTTGTGAACAATTTGTTTCAATGAACCACAAAGGCAGTGGGAGCAGGCACTCAGAGCTTGTTTAGACATTGAAGTTGCCAAGGTCATTCACTGCTTCCCAAACCATCACCAGTAGCCTTGACTTTTGTCTTGCCATTGAACTCTCATGACTGTAGAAGAGGGTAAATTTCACTTTGTACAACTGCCTCATTTAAATCCATTTTATTCCTGAACACAAACACATCACTCATACCTTTTTACTGTTTTTGTCTAACTCAGAATCTTGTGGCAGCAGGCAAGTAATGAAACAGCTAGGAACTGTTGTCACAACTTTGCAGACAGGTAGCTCAGGCCATAGGGAAGTCTTCTCATTGGACTGAAGCAGCAATGGGATTTGTTGACATCATGGGTGTCTGAGCAATCTTTTTTTAAGGACCTTACTTTTTACCTCCTGACAGAAGAAGGGGGCTAGAATAGGAACCTTAAAAACTGTCTATTTTATCCAACCCCTGGCCTGCTCAGTGTGGCAGACAGGTATCCCACCCTGTAGTAAAAACAAACAAAAATGTACAAAGCTTTTTACAAAAGGTAATTCCACTCATCATAGGTACATGCAATGTGTATATACTTATGGACAATACAAAAATCCAGTGTACCTGAAAGACGAACAGCTCTTATTTGCAAGAAAACTCAGAATGTATTGAATACAAATAGTAGCCCTGAATAAAACAAAACTGGCAAATGAAAATCAACTTACCAAAGTTGGAGCTGGATGCACATTTTTCTGAAGTGACAGCTGTAATGGAGAACACTGTGAAGCTAGCATTGGTTTTGCAATCAAAACAAATCTAGTCAACAATCTTGTATGCCACCCAAAAGAAGTGAATGATTGCCGCTTGCAGGAAAGAGCCACACCACCACCATCATGGCCACACTGATTAGTGACAAGTACATAATCCTGGAGAGATGGGATGAACACTTCCACAGTGTTCTCTACAGACTGTCATTAATCAGTTCAGGATGAAGTCAATCCCTGTCTAGTTAATTTTCTCACTTAAAAACAGGTTTTGACTGCCATTAAGGTTCTTTTAGTGAGGTAAAAATCCTGTTGTTGATTCTATTTCAGCTGAGATTACAAGGCAAGGAGTCCACTTCTAATATAAAATTTGGCTGAAATTTTCTAGGTTATATGGCAAAAGCAAGTTATCCCCTAGGAGTTCAAGGATGCCTCCATTGCCCATATCTATAAAGAAAAAGGCTGTCCCATTACAACTACAGTGGGATCTTTCTCTTAGTCATTGCTAACAAAATTCTTGCCAGGGTCCTCCTTATTAGGCTGATCCTTCACCTGGAAGATAGTCATTTATTCCATAGTCAATGTAGCTTAAGAAAGGTCTGAGGAATAGTTGATATGGTGTTTGCAGCTCAACAACTCCAGAACAAATGCCAGAAACAAAAAAGAGGCCATACATTGATCTGACCAAGGCCTTTGACACTATCAGTCGTAAGGACTTGTGGAAAATCACTGCAAAATGTGCTTTCCTGGAGAAGTTCCTTATTATTGTACATCATTTTCACAATGGCATACTTGCTCAGGTTCTGGATAATGAACAATGCTCTCACAATTTCCCAGTTACCAATGGAGTAAAGCAGGGTTGTGTTCTTGCTCCCACTATTTTTGAAATTATGTTTTCAATGATGTTGTTGGATTCCTTCAAAAAGGATGAAAACAGCATCAAAGTCAGCTATCACAGTGATGGGAAAGTATTAAATTTGAAAGGGCTACAAGTCAAGATTAAAATAGAGGGAAAGTTGGTATGTTTTTGTTCACAGATGATAATCATTCAATAGCATCTATGAAAATGAGATGCAACAGAGTACAGATTGTTTGTCATTTGTCCTAAATTTGGCCTGATTATTAACATTAGGAAAACAGAAGTTCTCTGCTAGCTGGTACTGAGCCATCCATATGTAGAAACACTGGGTTACAGAAAATGGAGAAATTTTGAATGCTGTGGATAAGTTCACTTACCTTGGCAGTATATATTCCATCAAGGTACACATAGATAATGATAGATGCATATACAGAGTCACCTAAGTGTTTGGGAGAGTCTGAAGTAAAGTATGAGAGAGAAGAGGTATTAGGCTGACTGCCAACTGCAAGTCTATGTCATTTTTATGCTGATCTCATTGTCGTATGCCTATGAAAACTTGACAGTATGCCAGTGCCATGTCAAGAAACTGAATCACTTCCATTTGAATTATTTTAGAAAGAGTCTGAAGATCAAATTGCAAGATAAGGTACACATACTGAGTTCCTTTCTCAAGTTCAACTGCCAAGCATTCAAATTCTACTACAGAGAGCACAACCCCAATGGGTTAACCACTGCATTGTTGAAATACCAAAAGTAGGGGCTGCTAGGTGTCGCAGTGAATAGAGCACTGGCCCTGGAGTCAGGAGGACTTGAGTTCAAATCTGGCCTCAGACACTTAACACTTACTAGCCATGTGACCTTGGGCAAGTTACTTAACCCAATTGCCCTGCCTTCCCATCTCAAAAAAAAAAAAAAGAAAGAAAAGAAAAGAAAAGAAAAATACAAATGCCCATACTCTGGGGGGCGGAGGCAAGATGGCAGAGTAGAAACAGCACGTCCAAGGCTCTCTCCCCCCAGATTACCTCCAAACTATGGAAAAGGGGACTCTGAACAACTTCTGGAACCCCAGAACCCAAAGAATGACACAGAGAAGCTAACCTCCCACTGAGGACAGCCCAGCAGCCCTGCAGGAAGGGCCAGCACAGTGTTCTGGGAGGCGCAGCATGAGGAGAACTGAGCCCAGCACAGGGAGAGCTGAGCCCAGTGAACAAAGAGCTGAGGCCAGGTCTGCCTGAGCCGGGATTTTAGCCCCAGGGCAGCCAGGCTAGCAGTCAGCTGGAGGGACCCCAGAACACCAGCAGCTGTGGCAATTCCAGAACAGTCAACACAGACATGTCTAGGACAAAGTGAGAGTTTAGTGCCCTATGGATTTTGGGACCAGTATTTGAGGAACGCATCAGCTTTCTCCCCTGGGGGCTAGAAGCCTCTGAGGAGACACGCCATTTTGCAGTTTTCAGTGGTGGCTGCAGCTCCTGGCCTGCGAACTGTAGGGAGATCCAGTGATTAGTCTGGGGGTTGCGGGGGAGGGGGGGGCAGGTAACCTCTCTTGCTTTAACCTCCCTGGATCTGGATTATGGTCTGGGGTGGAGGTTGAGGGGCGGGTTTCCAGCTTGCCAGAAACGGAAGTTGTCCCCGCACACCTTCCAGACAAAGCTCTTCTGTCTGGCAGCAGAGTTCTACTGTGGCAACAAGCCCAAAAGTCAAGTAATTAAGTGGCAACATGCCAAGGCAAAGGAAACAAAATAAACTTAAAAATGCAACATTAGACTCCTATTTTGGGGGCAAAGAGGATCGAAGCATGGAACAGGCAGAGGACTGTGAGGTCAGAAATCCTGCTCCAAAAGCCCCAAAGGAAAATATGAGCGGGTTACAACCCATAGAGGACCTTAAGAAGGACTTTAAAAATCAAATAAGAGAAGTGGAGGAAAAATTGGAAAGAGAAATGAGAAGGATGCAGGAAAAGTATGAAATGAGGGTCAACAGCCTGACTGAGGAAAACAACACCTTAAAAAATAGACTAACTCAAATGGCAAAGGAGGCCCAAAAGGGCAATGAGGAGAAGAATGCCTTAAAAAGTCGAATTTGCCAGATGGAAAAAGAATCTCAAAAGTTCACTGAGGAGATTCATTCCTTCAGAGTTAGACTGGAGCAAATGGAAGCTAATGACTTTATGAGAAATCAAGATGCTGTTAAGCAGATCCAAACAAATGAAAGAGTAGAAGGCAATGTGAAATATCTCATGGGAAAAACCACTGATGTGGAAAATAGATCCAGGAGAGACAATTTAAAAATTATTGGACTACCTGAAAGCCATGATCAAAGAAAGAACCTAGAAATCACCCTTCAAGAAATTCTCAAGGAAAATTGCCCTGATGTTTTAGATCCAGAGGGCAAAATAGAGGTTGAAAGAATCCACAAATCACCTCCTGAAAAAGATCCCAAAAAGAAAACTCCCAGGAATATTATAGCCAGGTTCCAGAATCCCCAGATCAAGGAGAAAATACTACAAGCAGCCAGGAAGAAACAATTTCAATATTGTGGAAACACAATCAGAATAGCACAGGACCTGGCAGCTTCTACACTGAGGGATTGAAGGGCATGGAATATGATATTCCAGAGGGTAAAAGAGCTGGGACTGAACCCAAGGGTCACCTACCCAGCAAAACTGAGTATTTTATTTCAGGGGAAAATATGGTCATTCAGTGGAATAGAGGAATTTCAAGCATTCTTGAGGAAAAAACCAGAGTTGAATAGAAAATTTGACATCCAGACACAAGAAGCAAGAGATACCTGAGAAGGTAATCAGGGAAAAGAAATCAAAAGGAACTTATCAAAGTTGACCTATTTACATTCCTACATGGAAAAACAATAACTGTGACTGATGAAACTTTTCTCAGTATGAAAATAATGGAAGAAGGGTATATGGTCACATGAATACATATGTGAATGTGTGTATATATGTTTACAGTTATACATGGATAGAGGGCATAGGTTGAATTTGTTGGGAAGGGATGATATTTAAGGGGTGAAATTATGAGGTGAGAGAGGAAAGTGGCAAGAGGAGATGGGGAGAGACAGGGTAGGGTAAACTATCTCATGTAGAAGAAGCAAGGGGAAGTGGTTGCAAGGGAGGGGAAGAATAGGAAGGCAAAAAGGCAAAACCACATTCTCATTGAATTTGGTTCAGGGAAAGAATGACATACATACTAAATGGGATATCTCAACCTACAGCAGAATAGGGGGAAGGGTGATGAGAGGAGGGATGATGGATGGGAGGGCATCCTAGGAGGGAGGGGAAGTTGGAAGTACCCACTATAGAAGAGGGACAGGATCAAGTAGGGAATAGACCAGGTGGGGGGTGAGATGGGTGGGAGAGAATTATAAGCAGCCTTGTACAATATATCTACTATGGTAATATTTGCATAGCTATACTTGTATAACACATACTGAATTACTTATCTTCCCAGAGGGCATGTGTGATAAGGGAGGAAGGGAATGGATCTGAAGTTCGAGGTCTTAAAACTAAATGTTTCAAATATATATAAATACTATTATTAATACTCTTTTGCATGTGATTGGGAGATAAGATGTACAGGCATTGGGGCACAGACATTCAACTTGCTCTAATGGAAAAGTCGAAGGGGGTAAGGGAGAAGATATGAGAGAGAGCAGGATGGAGGAAGCGATATCTTGTGGGACTGCTATTCTGGGAGGGTGGGTAGGGGAAAAACAGGGAAAAAATTTTAAGTCAAAATCTGGTAGAAATGAATGATGTAAAACAGGAGTTAGTAAAGCATTTGTTTAAATAAATAAACAGATGTATATATATATATATATATATATATATATATACTCTGCCCCCTAATAGGCTGAATAGTGGTCACATGCAGCCTGTGGTAGGAGGCTTGGTTTTCAGGAATGACCACACCTTGATGCTGTGTGATTGGGCAGTGGGTCCACAGGGTGGTTACATTCTCTGATACCTTCAGTCACCTGTGAGAAGTAAAGGAGGCAAATACTGAGTGATTCAGGAACAGGGTTTGAGCAGCAATTGGACAAGGGAGCAAAATGCTCTCACCACAATTCCTTAATTGTTTATTCCAATCTCCCATTCTCATTTCTCATCCTTCTTGATCCCCCTATGACTTTTGACCCTGGACCTTTATAAATCTTCTGAAAACTATCTCTTGTGGCAAATGAAAAGTCCAAGAGACATAACTGATGACCAATTTATTGATTAAGTTAGCAAATAATTAACAAATTGATGGTTAATGTTCTGTCTGTAACTAAAGCCAAAACCATGAATATCACCAAATGCTTAAATATCTTTGAAAAAGTAGATGTTGGGGGTGGCTAGGTTGCGAAATGAATAGAGTGCTGGCCCTGGAGTCAGAAGGACCTGATTTTTGTTCCAGCAGACACTTAACACACACACACAGACACACAAGAAAGGGGGGGGGGGCAAAGAAAAAGAAAAAGTGGATGCCTCTGACAGGCATAAATCAACTCTAATTGGTGAATAATCAATGAGAGGTTGCACATATTAATAAGGAGGTGCATTAAAAGTCATTCTCCTGCTGAGAATGTGACTTGATCTTGAAACTCAGCAGCCTCCAGCTCTCCAGCCTAGACAAAAGAATGGTGGATTGAGGGGATGTTTATTCCAGGGTATGAGACAATTTCCAGACTGGAATTAATTTAAATTATATTCTATTAACACTTCAATCAGAAGTAAACTCTACTAGTTGGGTAGAGATTAGGAAGAATGTTCCCAGAGGATTAGGCCAATCTCATCATCAACCTTGTCCTTCAGAGATTGACTAACCTAAGAAGGCTGGTTCCTAAATGGAGAAATAGAGAGGAAAAATAAAAACCTCAATTCTAATTTAATAATTGGTTTTAATAGAAAATTATAATTCCTCTTATTCCTCTATCAGTTTTTGGTATATTGCTACCTTCTAGTTTTCCTTCCACATCTCTGATAAATGCTCTGTCTCTGTCTCTTACTATGCATATATATATATATATATATATATATGTATATATATATATATATATGTATATATAATACATAACATGCCACATAATCTTAGTTGTACCCCAAAGATCTGTCCTCTGCTCTTTTTTCTCTTTAAACACACTAGGTAGTTTTACCAGCACCTATGTGTTCAGTAGTGTATTGATGAAGGCTTCCAGATCTATATATGCAATCATATTCTCCTTTTAATCTCTCTCTTTATACTATATTACCAACTTTCTGTTAAAAGTTTCCAACTGAGTACCCCACAGACATCTCAAAAGGTCTTCTCTTTCCACTCTTCCCCTAAACTTTTCTTTTAGGTTTGAGAGTATAGCTGATGGGGCTGAGACTCAGGTAATACCCTTGAATCTTCCCACTTGATGAGGCATTTGTAGGAGGTCATAAACCTAGGCTCATTATCTTAGGCTCAAATCTTTGTTACTCTTAATTTTGCCTAGCCCTCCATTGTTCGGTTGCTCCCCACCCTTGATCTTATCAAAATATCTAAGCCCAAATATGTTACCCTTAAACTAGCCTAACCTTCTATTGCCTGTCATTTCAAGATAGCCATCAGTTATATCCTACCCTTAATCCCATTCCTGGAGTCTGACCTCAGGACCCTCAAGAACCTCCTTCGATTCCTCCTCAAGACCCTTCCCAAACCCTGCTCTAGATCATCCCTAAATCCCTCTCATAGTCTTTCTGTACATAAGATCCATCTTGCCTCCATAAAGGGACTGAGATTAATTTAGCACAGACTCACTCTGTGTCAGATTATTCTGGCCTGCTAGACAAGCATCCATAAATACTTAGGCTCCTTAAGAATCTACCCATTATGGAGAATCTTTAATAAACTGGTTGAGAAAAGGTTTGGGTCGAATTCGTCAGGACCCTTCATGTTGGTATTTTGGGGTCTCCGGCACCTCTGAACCCTAAGCCTCCTCATAGTGATCACGTAAGATATCTTAAGATATGCAGGTTTGCAATACTGGTTTGCATATTTCTTCATGTGTACCCACCATATTAAATTGAGTGTGCATTCTTGAAGAGTACACCTCCAAAATATATTTCTCTTCTTTCTCCTTTTCTCCACTCACATATCCACCAACCTAATTCAGATCATCATCTTTCACCTGATCTGTTGCCAGAGCCTCATACTTGGAAACCTGGCATCCAGTCTCTCTTCTCTCTATTCTATTCTCCAGATATTATTCAAACTAAATCTTTCTAAAGCATGAGTCTAGTGATGTCTCTTCCCAGATCAAAAAGCTTTGGTGGCTTCCTACTGCCTTTAGGATAAAATGAAAACTCTTCACCTTCGTTTTTAAAGTTATTGACAATCTGTCTCCAGCCAGTTTTTCCAGTTTTAATTTACATTACACAAAACATTCATTTAGAATTGAACTTCAGATGTCATAGCTCAAACACTTTATTTTACAAATAAGAAGTATAAAATCTAGTCTTTAGGTGTCTTGCACAAGGCCTCATAAGTAGGATGTTGCAGAGCCCATATCTGAACTGAAGTCCTCTTCCTCTAGAGACAGATCTTATTCTACTGCAATACCCTTCCTACTCTCTATGCTTTAGCCAAATTGACCTATTTGCTGATTCGCAATCACAGTTTTTCATGTTCTCTCTCCCTCCTCTTGTCTACCCCCTAGCTTTCCTCAATACTCAGGTTATATGCCAGCTAATACAAGAAGTCTTTTATTCTTCCTACTTAATTAGTCTTGCCTTACTTTTCTGTCATGGTAAGCAAAGGAGCACTTAGAATCTTGTTTCAGCTATTTAAGTATTTAGCACCTTGTTTGATCCCCTTGTGATTTGAAGGTGGGAGGAACTTGCTGATGCAACACGAAGGGGTGCAACAGGAAGGAACTGACCATATAAAAGGAGGAGCACAAACTGGGACTTAGCAGAACTGAGGAGAACACTTGTGGTGGTTGGCACTCTCTTTGTCTGTTCTGTGTTGATTTGTGCTTGTGACACTTTGTATTTCTCACACCTTGTTTGTGGGTCTGTGCTGATTTCATAGGCAGAGAGTGAATTGATGATGGTGCCAGTAATGTCCACGAATGTTGTTTTGCCTCTGTTAAGCTTTGTCTTCCCAGAAACAGAAACTGTGATGCATTTGAGGTGGACTGGACACTGTAAGTTTCAATATGGAATGGGAGCTGGATGGGGAACTGGATGAGGAGCTGGATGAGGAGCTGAGTGCTGCCAACCTGTGAATCCAGGTGACAGTTGAATTCAGGCAAAAACTGGGACCAGGGAAGAACCATGGAATTTGGGAACCAGCCCTGGCATCAAGATGAAAAGATCTCTCTTTGGTACTTAGTGCTGACAAGATCATGATTTACTGTAAAATAGGAGTGGGAGAACTTTGTACTTTGTACCCCTTAAAGATGATTGAGTTAAGGATGATTGGCAGCTTATCTCCAGTCAAGAAGAAAGAAGACTTTTTGATTGAGAAGATTAAGACTATGCGACCTAGGGGTAGGTATCCCTTAAGGAGGACTGCTCCTTAAGGATGATTAAGAACTTACTGAATGATATATTTTGTTGAAAACTATGTGGCCACTTTAGTGATAAACTGTTATGTTATATCATTTTGAATGCTGTACTTGAGTTTCTGTGAATATTTTACCTTAGTTTACGGCTGAATAAATAGATAGTCCACTATACTATGTGATCAGAGTCTTAAAGTTATTCACAGCAGCAGCAGTCCTCTGGAGAGCTGCTTCTGCTTGGTTTTACATCTTCCAAAACTATCATGATTTAATGTATCTATTTACTTTAAAACACACACACACACACACACACACACACACACACACACAGACAAATGTGAATTCCTTGAAGAGTGCTGTGATAGAAGTCAGGAAGACAGACCCAAGTTCAATTCTGGGCTTAGATACTTATCCATGCCATTCTGGGCATATTACTTACCTCAGTTCCTGGGTCTTCATCATCTCTAAAATGGTGACAATACTATTACCTACCTCACAGATGAGTGTTGTGAGAGCTAAATGAGATAAGGTAGATAGAGTGCTTTGCAGAATTTAAAGCCCTATATAAATATTTGGTACTGTTATTATTGAGTACTTAATAAATGCTTAGTTTAATGAGATGGGATGGAAGTTAGCAGATGATGCACACAGATAGATCCCTTGTCTTCTACCCAACTGAGACTCTTTGTTCTTTCCCCAACCAAGGATACTTTTACACCAAGTACCAGAATTCCCAGTGATAGCTCTGGCTGGCTATTGCTTTGAGTCCAAAAGATTATATAGTTTCTTCAGGGGAAGGTAAGACTTACTACAAAAGGAAGAATAGTATGTACTCTTTAGGGGCTTCTGTAAGTTCTCTTGTGTTGTTCTTCATTTGTTGTGTGTATGATAAAGTCTGTCCAATACCTGCTATTGTTAATCTGAATGCTTACATGAGCATTGCTGCCTTTTCCTCTACTTCTGTTAAAATCTGAGGAAGAGCAAAATTTTCATGTTCCCAGAGGAGTCTGACTGGAGGTAAAACAAGCTAAAAAGAATGACTGTGAGCTCCTCCCCACCCCTACCCCTGATTGAATCTTCTGTGTCACCTCAGTGCAGTTCTGGGCCCCAGGTTTCTTATGGAAATTAATAAAACTGTCTTCAAGTTTCCTCATCCATAAGAGAACTGACCCAGTTAGTATGGAGAATGTAAACAAACTTATTATCTCTCTAATATTAAGATAATAGTATGAACCATCTATGATAAATATCCCCAAATCCTTCCAATTAATTAGATCATTATCTGTATCATGTGAAACTATATTAATAAACTAATAAAATAATTCACATTTATATAACATTTAAAAGTTTGTGAAGTTATTTCCACAATCCTCATAACAAAGTAGTCTAATTATTATTATACACATGATACAGATGAAGAAACTGAGGCTCTGAGAAATCAAGACACTTGACTATAGTCACACAGTTAAAAGTAATTAATGAAAAAAAATTTTAAATAAAAGTAATTAATGCAGAATTTAAACCCAGATCTCTTCAGAATTGGAGTCTAATATTTCCTTCACTGTATCATGCTGCAAAAACTGTAAAAAACTGTTTAGAAAAGTACCTTTTTCAATTAAGATGTGGGAGGGTAAACAGTATTGAAACTAGTCTTAATGAACACGAGGCAGTAACACTCAGAAAGGGTTATAATACAATTCTATTTTCAGTTCTTCTCTGTAAGATTTATGATGAGAAGTATTGAAAATTCAAGCTTAGTCTTCTTTTAAAAAATCAAATTTCTCAGCTATCTCCTTATTTCCTTCATATTTATATAGATTTGCTTAGCATTAACAGGTCATGTGGAATTTATTCCCAGTTTAAAACAGACAAGAATTTATATATCCTCCCTAATTTCACCACCACTCTATAATTTAGTATAAATTACTTCTAATTCAGCTCATTTATGGCTAGCTTCTTAAGTATATCGCCATTCTCTTTTGTTCACATCATCAATTTTCACTAATAAATTTCTTCTGTGTATTCCAAATCATTGTAGGTATTCACTCTTTATACTTCAGGCATCACATCTGCAGTAACTCTCTGGAGCATTGATGTAGATATCCACCCACTGAATTACATTTATTGTAACTTTCACTTTTAAAACAGCTCACTGCAGTTATAGCTACTGGCCTTCAATCTTCCAGTCAATACTTAGGAAACCATCTTAGTTTTTTGCATAGTGCAATTTTTTACTATTTCCCCGTCTCCAACAAGAATTGAAATTAGGTATTTATCTGAATCCATGAAAGAGAGGGGTTAGAATAGAAATAAATGAGAAGAAGATAAGAAAGGAAACTTTTCTTTAATTATCCAGAATGTTATCTCTCAAGTCCAGAACTATAACCAGAATGAAAAAAATGAGTCTTCCCTGCAACAAGCATCCAGATCTGAGCTTTCATAGAACTTCCCAGACAAATGGTATAAATATTGTTTCTATGAAACCTTCTTAGACTCCTGTCAATTTGTCTCCTCTCAGGACCTCCCTACAACCCTAGGAATGTGGTTTCTCTGCATGAAACTCCTCCATTGCACCTCAGCTCCATCCAAATTGTTTTTTCCCAAGGTAAAAAAAAATCTTTCCATCTACTTATCTATCTATCTATCTATCTATCTATCTATCTATCTGTCTGTCTGTCTGTCTGTCTTTCTGTCTGTCTGTCCATTTGTCTGTCTGTCTATCTATCTATCTATAGATACAGTAATAAAAAGATATGGATAAATAGATTAGATAGATAGGTAGATAGATAGATAGATAGATAGATAGATAGATAGATAGATAGATAGATAGATTACTACCTCTGTTTTACTCAGGGTTGTACTTGAAGCTTGAAATTTTTATTATAAGATCAACCTGCCTCTGACATATGAAATTTACCTGGGACATTGTGTCCCACCCCATATTCCTTAGTTCAGATTCTTAACCCTTTTCTTTAGGAAAGTTAAACAAATAAGCCCAGACAATTTTCTTTGGATTCTAAACTGATTGAATTTATATCTATTCTACCTAAGTTTAAAGAAAATTCACCAAATTTCAAGTTTTAGAACTGTTACCACTTGACTTCCTGATATTATCCCTATATTGCATTTAAGACATTCCAAGATACTAGTTCATTGTGTTCCTGCTTTCTCTAATACTGTTTTTTTTAATTGTGCACTCTATGTTGTAGTTCATGAAAAGCAACTATAAATTATGTGATGGAGAAAAGTTTTCATTATGCAGTTGTTACAAAAATGCCATCCACAAACTAAAAGTAATCATTGCATCCTGTAATGGAGGAAAGAGAAAGAAATATAAAAGTCTAGAATTTTAAGACAGAAACCTATTTATTATCCATCTAACCTGACCTACCTCTCCTAGTTAAGTATAAAAGAGCAGTCAAAGTAGATATAAGAATTTACTAAAATAAAAACTACATCTTAAGGCAAACTATTCCATTTTAAAATGACTCAAATTGCCAGGAATTTTTTTGTACATCAAATCTAAATTTGCCTTTTCTATCCACATTTTCTAGTCCTACCCTCAGATGAAGCTCTTCCTCACAATAGTCTTTCAAATACCTTCTGCAAGAATCACTCCAACCCTGGCAATGTCCCTAAAATGTGCCCCTCCAGAAAGTCTTTATTTTATCTCTATGAAGCATCAGCAATTTCTTTAAATGATCTTTATATGACATATGAACTCGCCTTGATGATTACAAATCCAGTCTCACTCAGGCCTGACTCTTTTTTGGTCTGACTTAATCTTGCCTATTGCTTTCCTATGTGAAAAGAGAAATAATGTTACAAATTGGGAAGAAGTGAAGAAAAGGAGAATCTGGGTTCTTTCATTTCTCTGCATTGTTTTCTTGCTTTTAAGAAAATGATATTAGAGATGGCTACAATTTTACTAGCTTTGAAAGTACATGTGAATGAGCCACATGGATTTTATGAACAAACAATTCATATCCTCAAAATATCTTCTCTCTGTTCCATGTCTTTAGTGGGAAACTCTGATGAAAACAGTACCTGTTTTCCAATAGTTTTCAATTCTTAGCTACCTTCTTTTAAATATATACATTTCCTGGAACTTTTAACAAACCCATTATATGATAAAAACATCTTGGATTTTCACATTTTATACCATATGAAAACCCAAGAAATGCAACCAGATGGCTCGAATAATATATACTCTCTACTTTTTCCTTATATGGGAAATTTTTCCCATTTAACTTTAAAATGGAGAATAGTAATTGGATGATGAAAAATATATGCACTGTTGAAAACTCTTTTTAACACCCCCAAAATAGGCAAACAGAATGGAGATGAAGAAATTAGATAGTTCTGTATATCTATGAAGAGAAGTTAAGTGCTAAGCTATTTTTTGGTAAATCTGTTGTCCAGTTCAACCAGCTAATTTTAAAAATAGAATCAGTTTGAACTTAAAAGGAAAAAGTAATACAACTCCTAAGAGGAAATTTGGGTTCCCAGAGTACATCAAAACAGTGCATACATTCAACTTAAAAGTCCAACCTATTACGTAGTAGAAAAAAAATTGCATCAAGATGATATAACGGAACAAAAGTTGGGCTATGCCAGTCCTGCTTCTGATTGCTGCTAAATGTTTTCCTGAGCAAGTCTCTGACCCTCACTTTTATCTTCTGTTTGAGATGGATGCTTATAGTAGCTTCTTTCCAAGCTTGTTGTAAGGAAGTGCTCTGAAAATCATAAAAGCTCCAGACAATTTTAACTATTGTTATTTATTGACCCTATCTTGAAACAACTAAACATTTCATATTTTTAAAATACAAGACTTCATACCAAAAAATAGTACTACAATAAACTGGCTTCTCTGGAAGTCCCTGTGGAGCTGCTATAGTGAAGTGCGTCATGTTAATCAAGTTCTGCTTATATATTAGTACCATATAGTGTACTCCCAAAGCGAAAGATTCAAGGGTCTCATCATTTTCTTGAGCAATCAGGTTTTGTGCCTGTCTTTGGTTTTGGCAGTAACTTTAAGTATATTCCTTTTTCTCTCATTGTTAGTAAGTCTAATGAGAGTAAATGTTTGGCTATTTGAGATTTCATGACAAGAATCGTTCTTCACCATTTCATCAGTAAGACAACCCCCCCATAATTTCCTGCTGAAAAAAGAAATTTCCCTATGAGTTGCAGAACCCTAAAAGATATGCATACATACATAATCAGATATACACATATGCATATATAATTTGTATATATGTATGTGTGTATATACACATGCATACATACATATACATATGTGTGCATGTCCGTATGTGTGTGCATGTATGTGTGTATAGCAAAATGCTAGAATAGGGGAGAAAGGTGAAGTGGAGGGCACAGAAGAGAAATAATATCTTCCTTGTAATTATTTCTCAGGCTAGTCATGTCTACATAGGGTATAGAACATTCTTATTTTCCCTCTAAACTAGAGTTACAGATTGTCTTGACTTGTCTTAGAGAAGCATGGAGGAACAAAACCACAAAGAAAAAGATAGAAAGGGAAATACAGAGATGCAAGAGACAGAGATATAGACAAAGACATTAAGAAAAAGATACAGAGAGATTGAGAAGAATGGGGAGGGAGAGAGAGAGAGAGAAAGTGAAGGATAGAGACATAAAGAAATGGAGAAACAGAGACAAAGATATAACAGAAACAAGGACATAGAGATGCAGAGAGAGACAGAGAGTGATAGAGACAGACAGAGAGAAGGGGACAGAGAGAGGGACAGAGAGAGAGACAGAGAGGTGAAGAGAGGTATGTCTTTGAAAATAGTGATAACCATTATGTGGGCAGAGAGAAAAGGCTATCCCTCATAAAAAGACTTCAGAAAGTATTCATGAGGAAAGGCAAGAGTACAAAGTTACCAAAAGTTTGAAAATACATTCATTTTAAAGTTGGAAAATAAAGCCCATATGGATTCTCTTTTAACTGTACATTGACCTTAAGCATTCTACAGCTCTTAAAATTCTCCTGGACTTTATCAGGTGAGGCTAAGGACAAAATGGATATGATTATTATACCGCATTTTCTCAGAACAAGGTGGTAGGAAGATAATTTGTAAATGATGCTCTCTGATCACAGATTTAGAAAACTAAAAAGGACCTCAGAGACTATGAAGTCCAACCTCCTTATATTATGGGTAATGAAACTGAAGGCCATGTCAGATTGCCATCTGGGGTTGGGGTCGAATTGAAAAGTCATTTCTATAGAAAATATTTTTCCCTAAGTTCTGTTTATAAATTTTCACATAAATTAACACTCCAGAGAATTGTGCATAATTCCCCTCTAGATACCCCTTTGCTTCTGTACCTTCTCATGTTCTCTAGACAATAGACTCCAGTATTATCCCCACTTTCTCACTGATCTTCAATTTCTTGCTACCTACTGGCTCCTTCTCTTTCTCCTACAAATATTTTAAGATCTTCTCTGTTCTTAAAAAATTCTCACTTGATCCATCTATCCCCCACCCCACTAACTACCATCCCATATCTGTCCTCCTCTTCTCAGCTAAATGTCTTAAGAAAGTTAGCTTTATTAGGCACCCCTACCTTCTTGCCTACCTCCTTACCTCATTTTCTTTTTAATGCTTTGTAACATGGCATCTTACCTCAGCATCCTAACTGACTTTTGTCAACTTATCTATAAGTTTAATCATCAAATTTAATGTTCTTTGACCAGTCCATATCCTTCTTGTCTTCCTTATAGTACTTAACATAGCTGTTCTCCTTTTCTGCCTAGAAAATCCCTCCTCTATAGGATTCTGTTCTAGTTTTCTCTTCTAAAAAAAAAAGGAAAACTTGTGTCTTCTATTTTTCCTCCTGCCTATTAGATGGCTCTTTTTCAATTTCCTCTGTTAGATCTTCTTTCTTCTAACTCCAAGTATCAGTTTTTATCCCTCCATGTTCTCTTTTGGGTAAGCTTCCTTCTCTTTCCCCTCTATTTTATCTCACTTCATGATCAAATCAGCTTCTCTGAGTCCAATTACCATCTCTAAGTGCTTTATTCAGATAGATCTAGATACAAAGAAATGGTTTTTGCGTTATAGTATTATTATTATTATTATTATTATTATTATTTACTTCTTACACTAGCATTCCCATGTGTAAAGGCAAGCAGCTTTCCAGGGGACTGCTGCTTGAAAAGTTTTCAAGGTTCTAATTACATAGTATAGTGAATTCTCTATTTATTCAATTACAAATCAGAGCAAACATTCAAAGAAAATCAAAATACTGCATTCACCATGTCACAACTCAAAAACTTATAACTAAAATGGCCACATAGTTTTCACCAAAGTGGTCACATAGTTTTAAACAAAGTATTTATTAACTCAATCATTCAATCATCCTTACTGAGGCTTAAGGGACACAAAGTACAAAAGTCAAAGTCACCCACCCATAGGGTGCAATTAAGGTATAATATCATCAGTCACTACTCAGTACTCTCTTAAGGGGTAGTAGAAAGTACAAAGGCCATTCACCCCTAGGTCACAGGAGAGTTACAATTTCATTAATCAGCATTAAATAACCAAGGAGAGGTCTTTTCATCTTGACTCAAGGCAGGCTTTCAGTTTCCATGGTCCCCCTTCCACAGTCCCAGCTCGTGCCCAAATCTAACCAATTGCCACCTGAGTTCAAAGGCAGAGAGCTCCCAGTTCCTTGTCCAGCCCTCCATGCAGTTCCTGTTCCACATTGAAGCTCACAATGTTCAGTCTATCTTAAGTCCTTCATAGTTTCTGTTCCTGGGAATAGAAAACTTAACAGAGCCACAACAATATCTACACATCAAGCTTATGGAATTACAACAATATTCACACACATGGTTGGCACTATCATCTCAATTCACTTTATGCCTGTGAAATCAACCTAGACCCAAAACATACAAAGTACCAACATCACAGTCATCCTTCCTCTGGCAGATCCAGCTGGCACTCAGAAGTCTTCAGCAGCTCTGGCTGGTTCTCATAAGCTCCCAGCAAGAGTTTGGCTGGCTCTCAGAAGAAGCTCTACCACCACAAGTTCTGTTCTCAAAATCAAAATCACTTTATCCAGCTCCATTCTCAAAATCAAAATCACTTTATCCAGCTTTCATGCAGCTTGTTCTGAGAAGTTATGTCTCAGTTCTCAACTCTCATTTCTCTTCTCAGTTCTTCTCAATTCTCAGTTCAGTCTTCAGTCCAGCAGTAGTAGCTCAGCCTCCAGATGCTCACTGAGAAAATTATCTCTCTCTCTCCCTGGCAGCAGCTGCTCTGTCTCCACAATGGGCTGTGGGCTGCACAGTGTCCAGCACTTAGCATGATCTGGAGAAGTGAATAAGAAATGACCAGGCCATGTGGGTAGTTCAAGGAAGAATGATGAACTCCATTTATTGATTCTCAGGACAATGGTTTTATAGAAGAAAGAGACAAAGGAAGGGGACTCAAGTTTTCTAATCATTACCTTAGTCTGTTGTATCCTGGAAGTAGCATAGAATAGATAATTTGATAAGGATTTGTTATCTAGGAGACTAAAATCTTAGGATAAGCCCTTTGATCTAGGCCTCAGGTAACTGCTAATGCAGCTGCAGTCATAAACGGATACAATTGAGAGCAGACTTCAAAGCTGAAGCGTAATCCTCAAAAGACAACAGGTTTAGAGCTGGCCACCCAAAGATACCTGAGTGCTGAATCAGATATGTTTTGGGGCAGAGCCTGTTGGCCTTAGAAATCAAATACCATCCTTTTAAGTGCAACCCATATCAAAAGAACTCCAGAACTGACTTAGTGAAAAGTCGCATCACAAGGAAGTCTTTGTTGTTCAGGTCCACTGATATCAGGGTAATTATCAGAGTCCTGGGAGAAGCCTCTTTGGCTCACCACAACAATGCTTGTCTCAAGAATTTCTGACTCTTCCAGCTAGGGATTTTCCTTATATATGGTATTAGCTCCTCCCTATTCAGCCCCTTCCTGTTAAATCAGCAACATGGGTTCATGCCTTCTGTTTCTTTACACAGGCTTAATTTGAAACTAAGTGCTAAGTACCCATTAGCTTGGCAATACAAAGGAATCTTCAAATTTCATTACTATTACACCATGTTGTCTAGCCTACCTTCAGACTTGATGAGCAATAAACACCTTTTAGTTGTCTGTTCTGGTATTCAATAGTTATCAGTTAGTCAATAGTTATCAGTCAGTGAACATCTTTTTTCCTCAATTTTAAAAGTTCTCAAGCTAATTTTGTTTCTTTCCTCTTGCTTAACTTTCTTTGGGAAATACCTCATAAATGATATTTAATCATAATTAAATATTTTTAATGTGGGGAGTGGAATGGAGATACCAGAGACTATAATTTTCTGGGTTAACTGGTTAACTAGCATATTTACAAATTCACTTTGATGGAAGGTGAAGTATAAAAGAAATGAACTCACTAAGTAATTTATTTGTTTTTAATTGTGGACTTACAACTCTTAGGTAACCTGAATAGGCCAAGTCTTGATATCTTCTACAAAGCAGTTCAACAGACTGGACTCTAGCTACCCTAATAATGATGCAAGGAATGTGGAGGTTACTTTAACCTTAGCTAATTAGATATTTGCATTGGTCAAACTCACCAGAAAATTGCAGGACTGTATATATCCTCCAGTTTGTAAATTTAACCAAATGCCAACACTGATAGTTCAGTAAATCTGTTCTCTCATACAAGTAGATAAATCTATCAATATGCACTTAGTAACCCCTCCTATTTGCCAGACACTGTGCTATTTATAAGAGATACAAATAAAGGCAAAGGAAACCAAACACTAAAAAGATGAACAAATTAGGGCTCCTGATCCTGGGGTCAGGGCTGACAAGCCCAATGTTTAGTAGTGGGAGTTGGGCTAAGAGGGGAAACCTTTCTCCAGATCCTTCAACACTGTATGCATACTAAAAGAATAGGGTAGTTGTCCATCATTCTAGTGACTTGGGAGTGTATGTAGGCATTAAAAATATTCAAAACAGTTGGGTTTTGATTGGGATATAGGAAGCAGTACCAAACAAAGGAAACCATTCTAGTCCAGAAGCCAGCTGACCTGGCTAATTATTCTAATTCAGGCTCTTCTGCTGACTTTGTTGCTTTGGGTAAGACATTTCACATCTTTGAGATTCAGTTTCTTTATATAGTAAATAAATTACATAATAAACATTTTAGATAATAATTAAGTGAATATCCCGCATGCATACTTAAAATTCAAGAATGACTGAGAGATAAGGAAAATCAGATTCATCAAAGCTGGTTTAAACCATTTAGGTGTCAAGGAACTCAGGTGTTCTTCTTCCTCTTTATGAGGCAATCTCCAAGAGACAGACTGCATCAAACGCAATATTTATTAGGGGGAGGGTATAATGAATTCTCTTATATGGTACCCAACAAAAAAAATATTTCTAGTCATTCAGCTTTGCCAATGTTTTTCCTAAGAAACACACATGATCCTACACACACATAAATATGAAGGCAAAAGTCTATCAGACACCAATTTCTACTTCAAGTTATTGATGAATATGATTTTCACTGATTTTTAAAACATCATTAAATATCTCTACTTATCTAGGAAGGGAACTCTCAATTCTAATCCTCTCACTTCCCAGGTTGACTTAGCCAGGCTTTTATACTTAAGGTAACAGCAACTGAGTTGAAAACAAAACTTCACCTGACATATGGAGCTGGAAATTTTTAATTCAAACACTGAATTACTGGGTAGTTTGACTGTTTAGTATTTATTCACTTAACAATTAGCACTGAGCTAACTATCAAGAGAGCTTCTTTTTAGTTCTGGGTTTGCAGTCAAATATTTATTTGATCTCAGGATTTTTCACCTTTAATTCTCCACTTTCTTCCCTGAACTGTTTTTTCTGCATCCTTGTTCTTTATGTTCTCTTTATCTCCTTTCATGTCTTATTCTCCTCTCTCTCCTCCTCCTCCTCTTTCGCCCTTTTCTTTTTTTCATTCTGTTTGTGTTCCTATTTCTGAATTCAGAGGCCTTGTGTTCAAATCCTGCCTGTCTTATATCAAGGACAAGTTATTTTACCTCTTTGGGCCTCCGTTTTATTTTCTATAAATTGAAGGTGTTGGCTTGATATACTTTTGAGGTTAGTTGCAGGTTTAAATATATGATCCTAAGGCTCTATAATCATGTTCTTCAGCTTTCTAGGAATCCCTATCCAGATTCAATAATGGAAACACCAAATCTTGGAAACTTTTTTATATCTGGCAGGTGAAAAAATGACTTCCTCTGAAGGTAACAATCCCTGATAGTTGAGAAGTCAATGAATCAGACCAATTACTCAACAATTTGCTTCCTTAAAGACCTGTGTTATTCAAATAATCAATTGATAAATTACTATTGTTGTTATTTAAGTACAAACGTTGTGCCAGGCACCATTATGCTAAATGCTTGAAAAACAAAGACAAAAGTTAAATTCCCCCTGCCTTCAAGGAAATTATATTCTTGCTACATGATGCCATGCATTATAGAGTTATAGAGAAAATAGATACAACATAGATACCCGATAATTTGAAGGGAAGGAAATAGAAGGCAGATGGATTAGAAAATTCTTCATGGAATAGATGGTAGATTGGATGAATTTTAAAGAAAACTAGTTATTTTAAGAGGTGTTATGAAAAGGAAGGGAAGAAAAGACATTTATTTAGTGCTTGCATTGTACGAGTCACTGTGCTATTTGAGAAGGTTCATTTGAGGCACGGAAATGAGCCAGAGCAGTATCATGGAGAAAGGAAATGTAAAAGTCATGTGTGAAGCAAAAAGACCCAGTCTGTATGGATTTTAGTGCATGGTGAAGAGGTGCAATGATTAAGAGGTCTGGAAAGATAGGTTAGTCCCACCCACTGAGAAAGCAAATAATATATCAAGTATACAATTTTAAGTGTGAAATAATGAAAAAATATTTCCATAATTGCCATATCACAAAACAAAGAAAAAATACAGAGAGAAAAATTAGAATTTAATTTGGACTGAAATTTTGTCAATTCTGTCCCTCTACAGGTACACAGCATTTTTTTTCATCATTCTTTGGAATTGACTTGAACTGTTGTATTAACCAGAGTAGTCAAGTCTTTGTCCATGATCATCTTTACAATATTTGTGTTATTGTGTATAATGATCTCCCATTTCATTTTGTGTCTTCATATACACATTACCAGGTTTTTTTCTGAAACTACCCATCTTATCATTTCTGATAGCACAGTAGTGCTCCATCATAATCATATGCTACAACTTGTTCAGCCGTTCCCCAAAGGATGAGCATACCCACAATTTCCAATTCTTTGCCACCACAAAAAGAGCTGCTATAAATATTTTGTACATATATGTCCTTTTACCTTTTGTTTGACTTCTTTAGGATACAAAGCTAGAAACAGTATTGCTGAGTCAATGTATATGCATAGTTTCATACTATGGGGATAGTTTTGGGAGATAGTTGCAGGTTGTTCTACAGAATTGTTGGACCAGTTCACTACTCCACACTTTATTAATGTGCATATTTTCCCTCATTTCCTCCACCATTTCTCATTTCTGATAGGTGTGAGGTAGTACCTCAAAGCTATTTTAATTTGCCTTTCTCTATTTAGCACATTTTGGATAACTGAATTCTTCTTCTGAAAATTTCTTGTTCATATCCTTTGACCATTTCTTAATTGGGAAATGAATCATATTTTCATAAATTAATTCTGTTCTATACCTATTTGAAAAATGAGCACTTCATCTGAGAAACTGGTTTTAATTTTTTTATATTAATTCAACGTCTATTGCAGCAAGTGAAAGATTACATGACTGAAGAAAACAAAGATTCAATTTCCTGAGCAAATCAATTTATTAAACAATACATGCCAATTGACCAACAAATCATAACCAGACTTCCACACCTTAGACCTGGATTGCAAATACCAGGAGAGATAGATTTTTGTGCATTAAAAACAATGAATCAGATAAGACCAGTTAATTAAAAGGAAACCTTAGGTGATCTGATTTCTAATTGGTTGAAAAATAAAGGACTTTCTAAGTTTGAAGGGGGAGAGAGAACAGGTAAAATTTCCTGAAATAAAAAAATGAGATGTTCCACTGCCCAATATCTGTAAATAATATAAAGAACATGGAAACGATAGCTGGTTGATCTGTATGTGTCAGTTTTCAGATAAGACATATGGATTGCTGGAGATGTATAATTGTGAGAAAACTCCTTGCATCAATATTTGGATCTGACTGAGTTTCTGGTCACTATAACTTATCTACATAAACAGTAGGTGGAGGTAGTTCGGTTTCCCAATCAGATCGCAGTAGGATTTTGGACTAGACCATAATTGGATAGAAACTAAGCTAGTTCCCATATTGAGTCACAAAATTAAGTCAATGCCATTCAATCAATTCCCACAATTAACCACTTGCCATCCTAATCCCCTCAATGTCCTCACTATGGTACCTTTTAGTAAAATGTAATTTCTATGACTATTTCTTTTAATTATGTCCATTTTTGCTTTTGCTTTGTCTGAGATCATGATTGCCATTCTTGCTTTTTTGTGATGAAACATAATAGATTCTGCTGCAGTCTTTAATTGAACTCCATTCATGTCATTCTGTCCCACATATATCTCTTTTATATTGTTGGATTCTGGTTTCCAATCTAGTCTGCTCTCTGCTTCTGTTTTATGGGTCAGCTAAGACCATTAACAGTCAGAGTTATGATAACTAACTGTGCAGTTCCCTCTATTGTGTTTTCTTCTGTTTATTCTTTGCTACTTTTTCTATCATATCCCTCCTCAAAAGTCTGTTATGTTTCTGACCTCTGCCTTCCTTAATTCACCCTTCTCTTTATTACACCCGATATTTCTTTTTCTCTCCTCCACTTATTTCCCTATTATGTAAGATTGATTTTTCTATAACCAACTTAGTGTGTGTGTCTGTGTGTATATGTGTGTACATGCATGCATGTGTGTGTTTGTGTGTGTATACACACTCATTTGGGTATATTTATCTATCTAGGTATCTAGGTATGTATGTATATATGTATGTATCCATCTATCTATCTATCTATCTATCTATCTATCTATCCATCTATCTATCTATGTATCTATCTATCTATCTTCTTCCTTGTTTGAACCAATTCCAATGAGAGTGAAGTACAGGCATTGCCTGACACCATCTCATTTTCCCTCTAATAAAAAACTCTTTCTTATACATCTCTTTTATGTAAAAAAAAAAAATTCCCTATTCTATCTTTCTTTTTGCCCTACCCCCAGTGAATCCTCCTTTCCTAGATATATATTAGATCATTTTAATATATGTATATAGATATATAGTATCATTTAAACATGATCAACTCACACCTGTGCCTATATAAACTCCTAACTGCCCTAATAATGATACAGTTCTTAGGCATTACATATATAAAATTGAAAGCAGTTTAATTTTATTGAGTCCTTTATAATTGCTTTTTCATGTTTACTTTTTTATGATTCTTTTGACTCTCTTGCTTTAAGCTCAAAATTTTATTAAGCTCTGTTTTTATGATGAGAAATACATGAAATGCTTTATTTCATTAAATATCATTTTCTCCCTAAAAATTATAGTTAGTTTTCCCTTCAAGAATATCATGTTCCAAATATACCAATACTTTAATGTGGAAGCTGCTAAATCTTGTGTGATCCTGAATGTGGCTCCACAAAATTTGAATTATTTCTTTCTGACTACTTGCAATATTTGCTCCTTTATTTGGCAACTCTGGCTACAATATTCTTGGAGTTTTCAATTTAGAAACTTTTTCAGGTTGTGATAGATAAATAGGTATCTATTTGCCCTCTGGATTTAAAATATGATATAGTTTCCCTTCATAATTTCTTGAAAGATAATGGCTAAGCTATTTTTTTTAAATCATGGTTTTCAAGTAGTTCAATAATTTTTGTCTATATATTTTCCAGGTCAGTAGAGATTCTGATGAGATATTTCAAATTGTTATTTTTTATTTTGTTTTACTTCATTTTATTTTTTTTAATTTCATAAAGTCTTTGGTTTCCAGTAGTACATTTTTTTTCAAATGCTTTATTAACTTCTGGTTTATGTCATTCATTTCCGGCAGATTTTGAGTTACAATTTTTTCCCCATTTTTCCCCTACCCACCACCCCAGAATAGCAGACCCATGGGATATCAACTCATCCAATCTGCTCTCTCCCATATCTTCTTCCATATCTCCTTCGACTTTTCCATTAGAACAAAGTGAATCTCTGTGCCCCAATGCCTGCAATCTTATCTCCCAATTATATGCAAAATAGTATTAATAATAGTATTTATATATATATTTGAAACATTTAATTTTAAACTTTGAATTCCAGATCCATTCACTTCCTCCCTTGTCACCCACTCCTGCTGGGAAGATAAGCGATTCAGTATATGTTGTACATATATAGCTATGCAAACTATTATCATAGTAGATATATTGTAAAAGACTGGGTAATTTTTAAATCATCTCTCCTGGATCTATTTTCCTGGTCAGTTGTTTTTCCCATGAGATATTTCACATTGTCTTCTATTCTTTCATTTGTTTGGATCTGTTTAACAGCATCTTGATTTTTCATAGTGTCACTAGCTTCCCTTTGCCCCATTCTAAATTTGAAGGAATGATTCTCCTCAGTGAGCTTTTGAGATTCTTTTTCCATCTGGCAAATTTGGCTTTTTAAGGCATTCCTCTCCTCATTGACTTTTTGAGCCTCTTTTGCCATTTGAGTTATTCTATTTTTAAGTTGTTATTTTCCCCAGTAAGGCTGTTGATTGTCATTTCATACTTTTCTTGCATCTTTCTCATTTCTCTTCCCATTTTTTCCTCCACATCTCTTATCTGCTTCTAAAGGTCCTCTATGTCCTATAACTAGCTCATATTTTCTTTTGAAGCTTTTGGTGCAGGAGTTCTGATCTCACTGTCCTCTTCCTGTCCCTTGCTTTGATCTCTTTTGTCCCCAAAATAGGAGTCTAATGTTGGATTCTTCTGTTTGTTTTGCTTCCTTTTACTGGTCATGTTGCCCCTCAATTACTTGGCTTTTGGGCTTTTTGCCACAGTAGGACTCTGCCACTAGAGAGGGTTGCTTCCATCCCAAATGCTGGGTTTTCCTCAGCTGCTGGAGGTATTAGTTTGGTGCCCTCTCTGAAGCTTCCACATGCTCTGGAAACCTGGTCACACACCCCAGGTCCTCCACCCTAGACTACAATCCAGATCCAAGAAAGTTAACGTAAAAGTGATTACCTCCAGACTGGTTGCTTGGTACCCCTATAGTCAGTAGGCCAGGAGTTGAATCTGCCATGTGGCATGGGCTGTGCCAAGGCATCTCAGGGGTTTCTTGCTCTTTGGGCAAAAGCTGAAGCTCTCCCAACTACTGCTCCAAATTCCATAGTGCATTGACCTCTCACTTTTTCCTTAGCATCTATGTCTTGATAATTATGGAAACAGCCACAGCTGCTGGTGTTCTGGAGTCCCTCCTGCTGGTGTTTGGTCAGGCCTGTCCTGTGGCTAAAGCCTCTGGCTTGGGTGGGGTTGGGCTCATCTCCCAGAGTGCTGTGCTAGTCACTCCCTGCCGGGCTGTCCTTAGTGGGAGGTTAGCTACTCTGTGTCATTTTGTGGGTTCTTTAGGTCCACAGTTTTTTCAGAGTCCCCTTTTACATGGATTGGGGAACGTGGAAGCTGGGGCAGCATGGAAGTCCTATTTCTACTCCAATGGAAAAATTTTAATGCTTTGGGGAGGTTCCTTTTTCATAGCAGTTGTTGGTGTTATTTATCGTTTATCCCGCATTTTTGAAGAGGAGCAATTACATGACAGTGATGTCAACCTGTGTGTGAATTGGATTTAAAAGGGGCAGAACACAAAGTTATCAGCCTCACTCTCTCTCAGAGTCATCAAAGTGCAGTGAAAAGACAAAAATCAGGGCGACTATCAATGACCCAGGACACAATGAATGACCTTGACACCTTCAATGTCTAACCAAGCTCTAAATGCTCCACAGTGTCTGCTTCAGTCACCTTCATGACTCTTGGAATAAGTTATTCTCATCCACCCATTCCACCAAATGGAGTCTTCACATGTTTGGCATAGACATTCCCCTAACTCATCAATGGGTTTAATGCCTGATAGTTGCCCTCCACCTGATTTGCCCTATGTGCCAAAAGAGTTTACTGAGCTATGGCCATTGTGTATCAATAGAGTTGGCAAGTGTCAGATGCACCCAGTATAAAAAAAGTGCCTTATAGTCTCTTTCTGACCAGTTTCTGTCTCCTTTGCATCCCTCAGTTGAAAGCTCCTAAATTTACTACTGTTGCTACCTTGATAACACTTCTGCCACACTCAAAGCTTGTACACACACCAGTGTTACAGACTTCTCCTACTAACCTCCTAAGTAGTCTTAAGCTAGATGAGTGTCTCCCTCTGATTTTTTGTTTGCTGTGCCATTCCAAAATCTTATATGAGGTATCATTTTAAAGTTATTTGGAGAAGAATGTTAGGTTTGTTCAGCTGGGCCCTGGTTTATACTCCACCATCTTAGCTCCTTCTTTATTTTTTCATTATACTACTTATTAACATTTCTGCCTCTCTGATATATTCCCCCTTTTTAAGATATTTTAGACATTGATGCCGACTATTATCAATAAAACTATTATCAATATCAGAGTTTTGTTTGGATCCAGCAGCTTTTCCTAACTTTAATTTCTTAAACTTTATTTTTTTCTCATTTCATATAGAATAATTAACTTTATTATATAAATGTAATAGTACTACAGTCATTGATGATGAGGATCAATCACTATAGAAGCAATGATACCTGTTTTGTTTTCATATATATTTGTAATCCACTTACTGGTGATGAACCTTTCTACATTCTGCTAGTGCCCTATTCGAAAAGCAAATATTCTATTGGAGGCATCAATTCTACTTCCCCATTATACTCTACATCTTTCTAGCTTGGTAGAAAGTTCTAGAATTTTTGTTCTCATAGTATAGTATTCAAGAACCCATTGTCACTCCTACACTATTACTGTTTTTTTCCTTCCCCAAGGGATTTTCCTATTTTATTTATTTTTTGGCTTTTTGGAGAGGAAAAGGGAGAGCAATTGGGATTAAATTACTTGCCCAAGGTCACATGGCTAGTAAGTGTTAAGTGTCTGAGGCTGAATCTGAATTCAGGTCCTCCTGACTCTAGGGCCAGTGTTCTATTCACTGTGCCACCCAGCTGCCCCAATTTTCCTACTTTCCTATCAGAGTTAGGGAAGAGAATACCACTTTGAAGAGTAGCCAAAATATTTCCCAAAGAAGGATAATTTGATTTCAAGTTCATTTATACTGGGGATTGGAGAAGACTTGAAAAATTTACATTGTTCCTTAAGATTAATGGTTATTCTTTCCTGAGTTTCTCTGTTTTTCATCCATTTGAAAAAAAAGAATACAAGAAGGCTAACACAACCAGAAACCAAATCCTGTATAAAAAAGAGACACTATACTAATATTTGACTCGTATTGGCACTGATACCTCAGAAGTGGAGTGAAATTAAGATAAGTTAGAAGAATTTTATTTGGTAAACATTTGGGAGTAGAGGTTTGAAATTTAAAAGGTAAAACTATACCCTTAGCATTGGGTGACAGATGTTGCTTATAGGAGTTGTAAATGAGATCTTCAATAAAATAGGTGACAAAAGAAAATAAAGGAAAACATGGGCACATGGGGTTTTAAGTATAGTATGTTGATGGAAAAGAAAGATGAAAAAATCCATGCTAGCAGAACCTCTCCTGAATAACTAAAAAGCAATCTGTTCCCATTTGGTACTAAGAAAGTATTTGTGTGAAATAAAATCTGAAGACACATACCTGAATGTTTGACACTTGTTGCATTTTATTAGGTCAAATAGTAGCTAAGGATTCTGATCATGATTTTAGAGATATGTTGCATGAATAGAACATAGGTCTCTGAAAATATAAAATTACTCATGTTTTCAACATTTTATCTTTGATCTTTCTCATTCTAAAATATGCCAACTCAGACAACTAAAATGTTTTGCAGTTAGAGGTCATGACCACAGGAGACATCCATGAAAGGTTCCAAAGTGATCCAAAAGTGAGATGAAAGCATGCAGAAAAATACTATCTCCATGGAGGTCATCAAGGTTGAATTAGACCACTGGGTAATGTGGCTATTTTTATGGAATGGGCATGTGTGTATCACAAAAGTCTGAGACTGAAGTCATATCCTAGATATTAAAAATTCAATGAATATTTGTTTTCCTCTTCCTTATTATAGTAACTGCCTGACCTCACTTTAAAAGAAAATTCTATGTATTTTATTGTGATCGGAGCTATGTAGATGATTGAGCAATAAATGCCTCCTTATCTTAAAAACTTAATCATACCAGGGATTTTGTTGAAATAGGAAACATCTTTAGCAAACATATGCCCTATATACATTTTCTTCCTGAAGTTAATCAACCAGTCAGTCACTTAGCATTTCTTAAGTAGCTATTACAAGGCAGGTAACGTGCTAAGCATTGGAAATATAACAACCAAAAAAAAAAAAAATACTCCCTTGTTCTCAAGGAGCTCAGCATCTAAAAAGTATGATTCTAAAATCAAAGCAGAATACAGATATAATTGCTGCACCTCACCAAAAAGGACCACATGCTTCAATACCATAAGATTGAAGATTTAGACCTGGAAGAAGCATTAAATTTTATATAGGCCAACATTTTCATTTCTAAAAGATGAGGAAACAAAGTTCAAAAGTGCTTACATGACTTGCACAAACACACACCATGCATGCACATACACACACATCTAATATATAGTGAATAATAGGAAAAGGATTTCAACCCAGGTTCAACTCAATATACAAGGTTCTTTTCACTACACCATTAAAATGGTAGAAAGTTTCAAACACGTCTTGTTCATCATATGAACATCCACAAAGCAGTTTTTATGAGATGTATGACAAGATATAAAAATTGCTTTTTCATATCATCTGGATGTTACCATTATTAAAAATATATAATGACTGGAATTCACTAAGAGATGCTAACAACAAGACTGTAGAGGAAGGAGGTAAACATTTTAATGTTGTTTTATAATTTGTTGAAGCACTTTGATTTCTTTATCAATTATTAACAGTAGGTGAAAGGTATAAAATATTTGGATTCCCTTTACAAAAGAATTACAGGCAAATAAAACTATTAGCCCTTTTTCTCTTTCTCTTTCTAAAAGCACAAGATTTTTCTTCTCTGAGTAATCTAATGCACAGTTTTGATCTTTATTTCCATGTGATACTAGCTACTCCAACAGAACTGATTCACTTTGTTTGTTACTTTCTTCTACCTAGATAGGTTCAAAGGACAATAAGGCTTGTGTTCCCAGAAGTCTTTGGGCAAAATATGCTCAAACATTCACTTGAGGGGCCTTTGGACAGATTCTCATTCTTTAAAAACATAATGGAGATCTGTTAAAAGTAAATGTGTCCTCTAAGAAATGCCTTTGGAGAAAGTTTGTTGTCACTCCACATTTCACCATAAGCTTCTGTTAAGCTTCTTTCTTTGATTTTTGGAGCAAACTGACCAATTTAGGAGGCCACCTAAACGAAAATACTCCATCTAAGATGGATAGAGAACAATTTGCATTTGGTTTTGCTTTCAAAACATCTAGATTTTCAGATAACACATGATAATGATGACTCAGAAACTATGATTTTCTAAGACCCATCTGAGATTCAGTTTCAAAAGTTAAACTCTCAATAGGATACTTCTACTTATGTATTTCATGCTTCTTCTTTTTTTCATTTTTATTTATTTATTTACTTATTTATTTATTTGTTTGTTTGTTTATTTATTTATTTAGTTTTCAACATTCATTTCCACAAGATTTTGAGTTACAATTTTTCTCCCTGTCTTTCCCCTACCCCCCACCCCAAAATACCAAGCCTACTAAATGCCCCTTCCCCCAATCTGTTCTCTCTTATGTCCTCCCCCATTACCTCCCTAACTTTCTAGTAGGGCAAGATGGATTTTTATACCCCAGTGCCTGTATATCTTATTTCCCAGTTGCATGTAAAAACATTTTTAGTATTTGTTTTTAAAACTTCAAGTTCCAGATTTTTAAAGTTCTTCCTTCCTCATTAAACCCCCGCTGGGAAGTTAAGCAATTCAATATACATTGTACATGTGTAGTCATCCAAATCATTTCCATAGTAGTTGTATTGTGACAGACTAACTATATTTCCCTCCATCCCTATCCTGCCCCCCACTTATTCTATTTTCTCCTTTGACCCTGCACCTTTTCAAAAATATGTGCTTCTAACTATCCTCTCCCCCAATCTGCCCTCCTTTCTATAGTCCCAACTCTTATCCCCAACCCCCCTATATTCCTTCAGGGTAAGATACCCAATCAAGTGTGTATATTATTCCCTCTTTAAGCCAAATTCAATGAGAATAAAGTTGTCCCATTCTCTTTTACTTTCCTGTTCTTCCACTCCATTGTAAAAGTTTTCTCTTACCTCTTTCAGATGAGAAAATTTATACTAATCTATCTCTCCCTTTCCCAATAAATTCCTCTCTCACCTCTTAATTTTATTTTTTAGATATCATCCCTTGATATTCTACTTATCCTATGTCCTCTGTCTATGTACACATGAATATACATATGTCCACACTCACATACATATGTATATACACATACACCATCCTATACACAAATATATGTATCTATACATATGTACATATATATTCCCTTAAAGTATCTTCATACTGAGAAAAGTCTCTTTAGTGATGATCATTTATCCACACAGGAATGTAAAGAGTTCAACTTTAATAAGTTCCTTATGTTTTCTTTTTCCTATTTAAATTTTCATGCTTCTCTTGCTTCTTATACTTGAAAGTCAAATTCTCTGTTCAGCTCTGTTTTTTTTTTCATCAAGAATGCTTGAAAATCCTCTATTTCATTGAATAACCATATTTTACCCTCGGAGTTTTCTTTTTGGGATCTTTTTCAAGAGCCAATTATTAAATTCTTTCCATTTCTATTTTTCCCACAGTTTTCAGGTAGACCACTAATTTTTAAATGATCTCTCCTGGATCTATTTTCCAGGTCAGTGGTTTTTCCAATATGATATTTCACATTGCCTTCTATTTTTTTTCATTTGTTCGCATCTGTTTTATAGTATCTTGATTTCTCATAAAGTCACTAACTTCCACTTGCTTTAATCTAATTTTGAAGGAGTTATTCTCTTCAGTGAGTTTTTAAAATTCCTTTTCCATCTGGCAAACTTGGCTTTTTAAGGCATTCTTCCACTCAATGGGTTTTTGGGCTTCTTTTGCCATTTGAGTTAGTCTATTTTTTAAGGTGATATTTTCTTTTGTGTATTTTTGGGTCACGTTTAGCAGGCTGTTGATTCACTTTTCACGATTTTCTTGCATAATTCTCATTTCTCTTCCTAATTTTTCCTCCACTACTCTTGCTTGATTTTCAAAATCTTTCTTGAGCTCCTCCATGGCCTATAACCTATTCATATTTTTCTTGGAGGCTTTTGATGCAGGAGTTTTAACTTCTCTGTCTTCTTCCCACTCTGTGCCTTGATCTTTTTTGTCCTCAAAAAGGGATTCTATGGTCTGATTGTGTTTCCTCTGCTTGCTCATATTGCCAGCCAATTACTTGACTTTTGAGCTTTTTGTCATGATAGAACTCTGCTTCCAGAATGGAGAGAGCTTTGTCCCAAATCACTGGGATTTTTGCAGCTGCTGGAGCTATTAAGAGGATGCCCTCTCTACAGCCCCCACAAGCTCTAGCTCATTGGCCACACATCCCAGGACCACCACCCAGGACTGTAATCCAGATCCAAGCAGGAAAAAGCAAGAGCAATTACCGTCTGAATGGTCCCTTGGTCTCGCCACAATCTGTAGGCCAGGAGCTCCTGAGGCAGCCATTCAGCATAACTTCCACTCCTCTGCTGCTTCTAATCCCAGGGGCAAGAGCTAGATTGTGATCTTCTTTCCATCTCCCCCCCACCCATTCCAACAGAGTTACACACTGACCTTTTATTTTGTCTTTGGGGTTTATTGGTTGAGAAATCTGTAAACTACCACAGCTGCTGTTGATTCACTCTCCTGAAGTCTGTTCTGGCCACCACTGTTTAGGGCCCCAGAACTGAGCTGCTCATGTGTGACTGTGCTTGTCTCCCAACTCAGTGTTATAGACCTTTCCTGTCTGCCTGCTAGGCTGCCTTCAGCAGGAGATTTATTTCTCTCTACCACTTTGTGGGTTCTGTAGCTCTAAAGATTATTTATAGTCATTTTTTTACATGTATCGGAAGTGATTGGAGTGGAAGCTCATGACAGGTTAGTGCTTCTACTCCATCTTGGCTCTGCCTTATGTATTTCATTCTTATTAAAAATTCAGTTAATCAATGTTTTACTTATTTTACTTTCTATTGCTGACATCTTTTTTTTAGTCACTTTCATCTTTCTATATACCAATAACTTACCTTTCCTGGAGAAAGGGAGCCATTGCTCTTTAAAAAAATTAAGGACAAAAACTAGTCAAACAAAACTATCCAACATATCAAACAAGTCCAACAATTCATGCAGAGTTCTATATCTATGCCTCTGCAAAGAAGAGAATTATGTGTATTCTTATGTATCTTGGAGTCAACCTTTGTCATAGTTATAAAGTACTGAGTTCCATTTTTAGTATTCTTTTTAGTTACATTGTTATATTCATTTTACTGGGCTTTTGATTACATTGCAACCATTCCTATGAGTTTGATTATTCATTTTCTTTGTTCTTTTATTCATTATTTTTTAAATAATTTTTAAAAAAATGCTTTATTAACTTGTTTTACATCATTCACTTCTGCCAGATGTTGTTTCAATTATTTTTCCCCCCTGTTTTTCCCCTACCAACCCTCCCAGAATAGCAGTCCCACAAAATATCACCTCCTCCAATCTACTCTCTCCCATATCTTCTCCCATATCCCCTTCGACTCCTCCATAAGAGGAAGGTGAATCTCTGTGCCCCAATGCTTGCACATCTCATCTCCCAACTACAAGCAAAAGAACATCAATAACAGTATGCATATATATTTGAAACATTTAATCTTAAGACCTCGAATTTCAGATCCATTTCCTTCCTCTCTTGTCATCCATTCCCCCTGGGAAAATAAGCAATTCAGTACATGAAGCACATTTGAGCTATGCAAAACATCACCATAGTAGATATATGGTACAAGGCTGTTTATAACTCCCTCCCACTCATCCCACCTCCCACCCAGTCCATTCCCTACTTGATCCAGTCCCTCTTCTATAGTGGGTACTTCCAACCTCCCCTCCCCCCAAGGATGCCCTTCCATCCATCATCCCTCCTCTAATCCCCCTTCCCCCTATTCTGCTTCAGGTTGAGATATCCCATTTAGTATGTATGTCATTCTCTCCCTGAACCAAATTCAATGAGAATGTTGTTTTGCCTTTTTGACTTCCTATTCTTCCCCTCCCTTGCAACTACTTCCCCTTGCTTCTTCTACATGAGATACTTTACTCTACCCTGTCTCTCCCAATCTCCTCTTGCCACTTTCCTCTCTCACCTCATAATTTCACCCCTTAAGTATCCTCCCTCCCCAACAAATTCAACATATGCCCTCTATCCATGTATAACTGTAAACATATATACACACATTCACATATGTATTCATATGACCATATACCCTTCTTCCATTATTTTCATACTGAGAAAAGCTTCATCAGTCTCAGTTCTTGTTTTTCCAAGTAGGAATGTAAATAGGTCAACTTTGATACGTTCCTTTTGATTCATTTTCCCTGATTACCTTCTCAGGCATCTCTTGCTTCTTGTGTTTGGATGTCAAATCTTCTATTCAACTCTGGTTTTTTCCTCAAGAATGCTTGAAAGTCCTCTATTCCAATGAATGACCATATTTTCCCCAAATGCTGTTCCCAAGATCCATAGGGGACTAACCTTTCACTTTTTACTAATATTCCATTATTCTATGAGTAATTTCTGTTCTCAGGTTTAGGCTAGTTATTGTGCTAGGTAGTTCAGATACAAAAATAAAATATAATAATGGCCTCTGCTCTCAGTAAGTTTGCATTTTTTGTTTTTGTTTTTGTTTTACCTTCCAGTCAACTATGTCTTGAATTTTTTTTGTCTATAAGTATCTATAACTCCATAATTCTCAGACATCTAGGGAAATCAGGAGTCATCTTTGTTTTGTCATTCTTCCACATGGTTTGCAACTCATTGATCTCATCACATCCTATGGATTTAATTACCATCTTTTTGCATATTATTCTCAAACCTACCATTCTTTCCTCAATTTCTCTGCTAATCTCTAATCTCACATATCCAACTGCCTTTCAGAAATCTAGAACTGGATGTCCAATAGACATCTTAAACGCAGTATATCCAAAATAGAAGTCATTTTCATTTTTTATCAACCCTTCCTCCCTCCTACTTTCCCTATTATTATAAAGGGGAACACCATCCTCCCAATCCCTCAGCCTCAAAACCTAGGAGTCATCATGGATTCCTCATATTTAAGCTGCTGTCAAGGCCTGCTTATTTCATCTTTGCATCTTTTTCTGAATATACCCCCTTCTCTTGCCTAACACTACTATCACAGTAGAGCAGACCTTCATCACTTCATGTCTTGATTTTGCAATAGCATGATGTCAGGTCTGCTTATGTCAGTTCTCTTCCCACCAAAATTCATTCTATATTTAGCCATTAATGTGATTTTCCTAAAATTCAGATTTAATCACACCACCCCCTTGTTCAACAAGCTCCAGTGCCTTCCTATTGACTCAAGAAGAAAATACAAATATTGTTCTCAGACCTCTCACCACAGGACAGAGGATCTGTCACAGCTGGGTAAGAGACAAGCACAGGATTTGCATGGGGTTATCAGCCCACAGCCTGGATGTTTAAAAATCACCTACCTAAACTTCTGGGAGCCACGATGGTGGAGTAATCCCTAGCTGTTCTAATACCCCTCTCTGTCCCTGAGAACCCAGAGAATATTGCCCCAGTATAAAATCTGAATATAGTGGAACCAGAAGCAGGCTTTGGAGTCTTAGAGGAAGGGTGTGACTAAGGCTGCACCTAACCTCAAGTAAAAGGCAAGAGGTGTTCCAACAAGTCCCATTTCAGCTAAGCAGCCAGAGATCCTGAAGCCCAGGGGGGTGGAGCCATCAAGGGCTAACATCAGAAGCCGAGGTATACCTTGGCACAATCAGGGGAATCTGCAGACCCCAGTGTGGTCCAGCCACCAGATGCTGAGCCTGCCTTAGTTCTAGCCCAGGGCCACAGAGGCAGAAACCTGAAGTGGCCAGACCACCCTTCCCCCACACCTTACTCTGTGAGCCTCAGGGAAACCCAGAGGAAACACTGAAAGTCCTGGCCTTGGCCTCAGTCTAGACACCCAAAGGACACAGGTTCACAAAATCAACAACCAGGGCCCTGGATCCTGGCTTAAGAAGTGTGGGTCAGGGGGGCAGAGACAAGACAGCAGAGGAGAAGCAGTAAACTCTGTGAGCTCCTCTGACAAACACCCCCAATACCTGTAAAATATAACTCTAAACAAAATTTAGAGCTAAGGAATCCACAAAGTGACAGAGAAAAACAAATCTCCAACTGAAAGCACCTTGACAGGCTGACAGGAAGGGTCTATCACAGTGCTGTGGTAGCCAAGGATAATACTTCAAGTCACATGGTTCTAGCATGAGGTGCAGCCCTGACTGCTGGCACAGACCAGCCAGAGCAGATTTCAGGAGAGTGAAACACTTGCAGCTGTGGCGGATTCCAGACTTCTCAACCCATAAATGCCAAAGAGAAAGTAAAAGGTGAGTGGAGAACTCTGTTGGAAACAGTTGACCTAAGAGCATGGTCCAGCCCCTGCTACCAGGGCAAGAGGTGGCTGAAGCACATCAGCTGCAGCTACTGTCATGGCTGCCTCCAGAGATCCTGGCCTGCAGATAATAGAGGGATGAAGCAACCATTCAGAGGGTAATTGTTCTTGCTTTATCTTTCTTGGATCTGGGTTGCTGTCTTGGGCAGTTGTACTGGGGTGAGAAACACCAATGTACCAGTGTGTTGTTAGCAGATAGGATGCCCCTCTTCAGACCTCTGACAACATTTGAGAAAACCCCAGCAATTTGGGACGAAGCTCTCCATTGTGGAAGCATAGTTCTACTGTGGCAAAGACATCAAAAGTAAAACAATTGGCTCGCAAGATGAGCAAGCAGAGGAAGCTCTATCGGGCCACAGGACTAAAGAGTGGAATGAGAGGAAAACAATGAAGTCAGAAATCCTGCATCAAAAGCTCCAAAGAAAAATATGAGCTGGTTACATGCAATGGAGGAGTTCAAGAGGGATTTTGAAAATCAAGTAAGAGAAGAGGAAAAATTGGGAAGAGAAATGAGAATGATGGAAGAAAATCATGAAAGGTGAGTCAACAGCCTGCTAAAGGTGACCCAAAAATACACTGAAGAAAATATCAGCTAAAAAATATAGACTAACTCAAATGGCAAAAGAGGCCCAAAAAAGCCAGTGAGGAGAAGAATGCCTTAAAAAGCAAAATTTGCAAGATGGAAAAGGAATGTTAAAAACTCACTGTAGAAAATAATTGCCTCAAAATTAGATTGGAGCAAATGGAAACTAATGACTTCATGAGAAATCAATACTATAAAACAGATCCCCACAAATGAAAAAATATAAGGCTATGTGAAATATCATATTGGAAAAACCACTGACCTGGAAAATAGATCCAGGAGAGATAATTTCAAAATCATTGGACTACCTGAAAGCCATGACCCCAAAGAGAAACTAGAAATAATCCTTCAAGAAATATTCAAGGAAAAATGCTCTGATATTCTATAACCAGAGGGCAAAATAGAAATGGAAAGAATTTAATAATCAGCTCTTGAAAAAGATCCCAAAAAGAAAACTCCTAGGGGGGTTGCTAGGTGGTGCAGTGAATAGGGCACCATCTCTGGAGTCAGGAGGACCTGAGTACAAATCCAGCCTTAGACGCTTGACATATTTACTAGCTGTGTGACTTTCGACAAGTCACTTAACCCCAATTGTCCTCCAAAAGCAAGCAAGGAAGGAAGAAAGGAAGGAAGGAAGGAAGGAAGGAAGGAAGGAAGGAAGGAAGGAAGGAAGGAAGGAAGGAAGGAAGGAAAGAAGAAATAAAGAGAGAGAGAGAGAGAGAGAGAGAGAGAGAGAGAGAGAGAGAGAGAGAGAGAGAGAACTTCTAGGAATATTATAGACAAATTCCGGACTTGCCAGGTTAAGGAGAAAATATTATGAGCAACCAGGAAAAAACAATTTGAGTAATGTGGAAACACAATCAGGATAACACAATATCTAGCTCCTTCTACATTAAGGGATTGAAGGGATTGGAATATGATATTCCAAGGGTGAAAAGAGCAGAGCTAGAAATAAAATCAAGAATCACCTACCCAACAAAACTGAGTATAATGGTTCAAGGGAAAATATGGCCATTCAATGAAATAGAGGACTTTTGAGCATTCTTTTTTTTATTTAAAAAAATGCTTTATTAACTTCTGTTTTACATCATTCATTTCCGCCAGATTTTGAGTTACAATTTCTCCCCCGTTTTTCCCCTAACTGCCCTCCCATAATAGCAGTCCCTCAAGATACCGCTTCCTCCAATCTGCTCTCCCATACCCCCTTCGACTTTTCCATTAGAGCAAGTTGAAACTCTGTGCCCAAATGCCTGCACATCTTATCTCCCAACTACAAGCAAAAGAGTATTAATAATAGTATTTATATATATTTGAAACATTTAATTGTAAGACCTCGAATTTCAGATCCATTCCCTTACTCCCTTGTCAACCATTCCCTCTCGGGAGATAAGTAATTCAGTATATGCTGTACATGTCTAGCTATGCAAAACATTGCCATAGTAGATATATTGTACAAGGCTGCTTATAATTCCCTCCCACCAATCCCCATCCCCCACCTGGTCCATTTCCTGCTTGATCCTGTCCCACTTCTATAGTGGGTACTTCCAAACTCTGCTCTCCCCAAGAATGCCCTCCCATCCATCATCCCTCCTCTCATCCCCCTTCCCCCTATTCTGCTGCATGTTGAGATATCCCATTTAGTATGTAAGTCATTCTCTCCCTGAACCAAATTCAATGCGAATGTGGTTTTGCCTTTTTGCCTTCCTATTCTTCCCCTCCCACTTTCCTCTCTCACCTCATAATTTCACCCCTTAAATATCATCCCTTCCCAACAAATTCAACCCATGCCCTCTATCCATGTATAACTAAACATAGATACACATTCACATATGTATTCATATGACCATATACCCTTCTTCCATTATTTTCATACTGAGAAAGATTTCATAAGTCACAGTTATTGTTTCCATATAGGAATATAAACAGTTCAACTTTGATAAGTTCCTTTTAATTTCATTTCCCTGATTACCTTCTCATGCATCTCTTGCTTCTTGCGTCTGGATGTCAAATTTTCTATTCAACTCTTCAATTTCTATTGATGTCAAATTTTCTATTCAACTCTTCAATTTTCTATTCAACTTCTTCAATTTCTATTCTATTTCCTCAAGAATACTTGGAAGTCTTCTATTCCACTGAATGACCATATTTTACCCTGAAACAAAATACTCAGTTTTGCTGGATAGGTGACCCTTGGGTTCAGTCCCAACTCTTTTGCCCTCTGGAATATCATATTCTATGCACTTTGATCCCTCAGTGTAGAAGCTGCCAGGTCCTGGGCTATTCTGATTGTGTTTCCACAATATTGAAATTGTTTCTTCCTGGCTGCTTGTAGTATTTTCTCCTTGATTTGGGGATACTGGAACCTGGCTATAATATTCCTGGGAGTTTTCTTTTTGGGATCTTTTTCAGGAGGTGATCGGTGGATTCTTTCAACCTCTATTTTGCCCTCTGGATCTAAAACACCAGGGCAATTTTCCTTGAGAATTTCTTGAAGGGTGATTTCTAGATTCTTTCTTTGATCATGGCTTTCAGGTAGTCCAATAATTTTTAAATTGTCTCTCCTGGATCTATTTTCCAGGTCAATGGTTTTTCCAATGAGATATTCCACATTGCCTTCTAATCTTTCATTTGTTTGGATCTGCTTAACAGCATCTTGATTTCTCATAAAGTCATTAGCTTCCATTTGCTCCAGTCTAACTCTGAGGAAATGAATCTCCTCAATGAACTTTTGAGATTCTTTTTCCATATGGCAAGTTTGACTTTTTAAGGCATTCTTCTCCACATTGCCCTTTTGGGCCTCCTTTGCCATTTGAGTTAGTCTATTTTTTTTTTTCATTTTCAGTACACATTTTATTTACTGACCAACATAGTAGTTCTAAAACCGTAGCTTCTGGAAGAACCACTTGTTTTTGCCTGTCTTATACCTTTCCTCAAACTTGACCTTGGCTTCCCTCCTTGCCTTACGTTTTAGTCCAGGGTCACGGAACACATCTTTGTTGCCAACTGTTTTGTCCAATGGGATATCCACAGAGTATCTGGTGGGCATGGGGTGGTTGTAGTTATAAACTTTCACAAAGGACTTGATTTTTGATCGCTTGGCAATCTTCTTTTTGCCCATTGCTGCAGTAACTTTTCGAGGGTAGCAGTCAATACCTGCCACCAAGGCATGGCTGTAGGGCCAGCTGGAGGTCCCATCGTCAATGTTCTTGACGATGATGGCTTTGCGGCTGGAGTACCACCTGGCCAGGACCAGCACCACCTTCCCGGGTTTCATGAACTTGCCCATTTCAACACGAAACCAGTAGCTCCTACAGCCAACAAGTTAGTCAATTTTTTAAAGTGTTGTTATCCTCAGTCAGACTGTTGACCCTCATTTCATACTTTTCCTGCATTCTTCTCATTTCTCTTCCCAATTTTTCCTCCACATCTCTGATTTGAATTTTAAAGTCCTTCTTAAGGTCCTCTATGGCCTGTAACCCACTAGTATTTTCCTTTGGGGCTTTTGGAGCAGGATTTCTGACCTCACAGTCCTCCTCCTATTCTATGCTTCAATCCTCTTTGCCCCCAAAGTAGGAATCTAAGGTTGTGTTTTTCTGTATAATTTCTTTCATTTCCCTTGGCATGTTGCGACTTAATTACTTGACTTTTGGGCTTGTTGCCACACTATGTCTCTGCCACCAGACAGGGGAGCGTTCAATTACCCTCCAGCTGCATGCTGCCCCAGCCACCCTGGGGCTAAAACCGTGACTCAGGCGGAACTATGCTCAGCTCCCCACACACTGCATTGCGCTACCTGCTCCCAGAGCACTGCGCAGGTCCTTCCTGCTGGGCTGCTAGACTGTCCTCAGAGGGAGATTAGCTTCTCTGTGTCGTTCTGTGGGTGCTGGGGCTCCATAAGTTGTGTAGAATCCCCTTTTGCATAGTTTGGAATTGATCTGGGGGGACAGTGGCTTGGACGCGCTGTTTCTACTCCTCCATCTTGGCTCCACCCACAGTTATTTTTTTTTATGTAGGATAATATCCTTTTGATTTCTTTTCCCTGATTACCTTCTCAGGCATCTCTTGCTTCTTGTGTCTGGATGTCAAATTTTCTATTCAACTCTGGTGTTTTCCTCAAGAATGCTTGAAAGTCCTCTATTCCACTGAATGACCATATTTTCCCCTGAAGCAAGATACTCAGTTTTGCTGGGTAGGTGACCCTTGGGTTCAGTCCAAGCTCTTTTGCCCTCTGGAATATCATATTCCATGTCCTTCGATCCCTCAGTATAGAAGCTGCCAGGTCCTGTGCTATTCTGATTGTGTTTCCACAATATTTAAATTGTTTCTTCCTAGCTCCTTATACTATTTTCTCCTTTATCTGGGGATACTGGAGCCTGGCTATAATGTTCCTGGGAGTTTTCTTTTTGGGATCTTTTTCAGGAGGTGATCGGTGGATTCTTTCAACCTCTATTTTGCCCTCTGGATCTAAAACATCAGGGCAATTTTCCTTGAGAATTTTTTTTTGTCTTTTGGAGGGCAATTGGGGTTAAGTAACTTGCCCAAGGTGACATGGCTAGGTTTTTGTTTGTTTGTTTGTTTCTGTGTGTGTTAAGTGTCTGAGGCCGGATCCAAACTCAGGTCCTTCTGGCTCCAGGGCCAACGCTCTACTCACTGTGCCACCAAGCCTCCCCGAGAATTTCTTGAAAGGTGATTTCTAGGTTCTTTCTTGGATCATGGCTTTCAGGTAGTCCAATAATTTTTAAATTGTCTCTCCTGGACCTATTTTCCAGGTCAGTGTTTTTTCCCATGAGATATTTCACATTGCCTTCTATTCTTTCATTTGTTTGGATCTGCTTAACAGCATCTTGATTTCTCAAAATCATTAGCTTCCATTTGCTCCAGTCTAACTCTGAAGGAATGAATCTCCTCAGTGAACTTTTGAGATTCTTTTTCCATCTGGCAAATTCGACTTTTTAAGGCATTCTTCTCCTCATTGCCCTTTTGGGCCTCCTTTGCCATTTGAGTCAGTCTGTTTTTTAAGGTGTTTTCCTTAGTCAGGCTGTTTGTTCGCCCTCATTTTATACTTTTCCTGCATCCTCATTTCTCTTTCCAATTTTTCCTCCACTTCCCTTATTTTTTAAAGTCCTTCTTAAGGTCCTCTATGGCCTCTATCCTGCTCATATTTTCCTTTGGGGATTTTGGAGCAGGTTTTCTGACCTCATAGTCCTCCTTGTTTTCTTTGCTTCGATCCTCTTTGCTCCCAAATTAGGAGTCTAATGTTGCATTTTCTGTTTATTTTGTTTCCTTTGCCTTGGCATGTTGCCACTTAATTACTTGACTTTTCGGCTTGTTGCCACAATATGACTCTGCCACCAGACAGGGGAGCTTTGGTCCCAAACGTGTGGGGGGACAACTTCTGTTTCTGCCAAGCTGGATATCCACCCCACGACTTCCACCCCAGATCACAATCCAGATCCAGGGAGGTTAAAGCAAGAGTGATTACCACCACCCCCCCCCCAGACTGATTGCTGGATCTCCCTACAGTTCGCAGGCCAGGAGCTGGAGCTGCCACTGAAAACTACAAAATGGCGTGTCTCCTCAGCGGCTTCTAGACCCCGGGGGAGGAACCCGATGCATTCCTCCAATACTGGTCCCAAAGTCCATAGGGCACTAACCTCTCACTTTGTCCTAGGCATGTCTGTGTTGATAATTCTGGAATCGCCACAGCTGCTGGTTTTCTGGGGTCCCTCCAACTGGCTGCTGGCCCTGCCGCCCTGGGGCTAAAACCTTGTCTCAAGCCAACCTGGGCTCGGCTCTCCTCATTCTGTGTACTGTGCTGCTCACTCTGAGATCACTGCACTGGTCCGTCCTTCAGGGCTGCTAGGCTGTCCTCAGCAGGAGGTTAGCTTCTCTATGTTGTTCTGTGGGTGCAGGGGCTCCAGAAGTTGTTCAAAGTCCCCTTTTACATAGTTTGGAGGTGATTGGGGTGGGGGGGAGAGTGCCTTGGATATGCTGTTTCTACTCCGCCATCTTGACTCCAACCACTTTTGAGCATTCTTAATGAAAAAACTAGAGCTCAAGAGAAAAGTTGACTTTCAAATATAAGAAACAAGAGAAGCATGTGAAAGTAAACAGGAAAAAGAAAACATAAGGACTTTATTAAAGTTGAACTATTTACATTTCTATATGAAAAACAATAATTGTAGCTGATAGGACTTTTCTCAGTATGAGGATACTTGAAGGGAATATGTATGTTTATACATATATATGTACATATGTATTTACATACATATATACATATATGTATGTATACATACATTTATATGTTTATATTGGAGGGTGTATGTGTGTATAAATATATATTGAGTGTGTATATATATGTACATGTATACATATGTGTGTATATATATGTATACATATGTGTGTGTATATATATATATATATATATATGGACATTTATACATAAATAGAGGGCAGAGGATGAGTTGAATAAGAAGGGATGATATCTAGAAAATAAAATTAAGAGGTGAGAGAAGAATCTAATGGGAAAAGGAGATAGGGAGAGACAGAATAGGGTAAATTATTTCCAATAAAAGAGGCAAGATAAAACTGTTACAATGGAGGGGAAGAGTAAGAAGGCAAAATGGAATGAGTCAACCTTACTTTCATTGAATTTGGCTTAAGGAGGGAATAACATAGACACTCAGTTGGGTATCTTGCCCTACCAGAAAGGAGGGGAGAAGGGAATAAGAATGAGGATGATAAAAGTGAAGGTGAGATGGGTGGGGGTTAGTTAGAAGTACACACTTTTGAAAAAGAACAGGATAAAAGTAGAAAATAGAAAGTCTGGGGGCAGGATAGGATGGAGGGAAATATAGTCAGTATTTCACAGTGTATCCACTATGGAAACGTTTTTGCATAAATACAATATGTACAACCTATATTGAATTACTTATCTTTTCAGTAGGGGTGTATGACTATGGAAAAAGGGAAAGAATCTGTAAATCAAAGTTTTAAGAGACAAATGCTAATTTTTTTCTTTTGAAATGCAGCTGGGAAATAAGGTATACAGGCACTTGGTTTAGGAATCCACCTTGCCCTACTAGAAAGTCGGGTAGGTGTGGGGGAGGACATAAAAGAGAGCTGATTGGGTGAAGGGGTATTCAGTAGGATCGCTGTATTGAGGTAGGGATAGGGGAAAAATGGGGAGAAAATTTATAACTCAGGATGCTGTGGAAATGAATGTTGATATCTAAACATAATTTTTTTTAAAAAACCTCACAGGTAAAGCAAAATAAAATTGTTATAAATATATTTTAAGAAAATATTGTGTATATAGGTATATAAAAATCTAATGAAATTTTATCTCTAGTATGTTTCTAAAATGTATGGATATTGGAAAAAAGGACTTCTGGGACAGAGTCAAGATGGCAGAGTAGAAACATCACTTCCACAGAGCTCTGGCCCACACCACTTCAAAATTATGTAAAATGGGGACTTTGAACAACATCTGGAGCTCCAGAACCCACAAAATGATGCAGAGAAGCTAACCTCCCACTGAGGACAGCCTAGCAGCCTGGCAGGCAGCAGCCAACACAGTGCTCTGGGAGCCAAGCCCAGGCCCTAGTGAGTTGGAGGTTTTAGCCCCAGGGCAGCCAGACCAGCAGCCTGCTGGAGGGACACCAGAACACCAACAGCTATGGTGTTTCCAGAATTATCAAAATATAGATGCCTAGGACAAAGTGAGAGGTCAGTGCAGTTTAGACTTTGGGACTAGTTGGGAGACTGTGGCAGCTTCTTCACGTGGGGGTGAGAAGCTGCTGAGGAGCCAGCACAGCTTGTGCCATGTTGCAGCTTCAGCTCCTGACCTGCAAGCTGTAAGGGGATCAAGCAATCAATCTGGGGGATAATCTATCTGGATTTATCCTTCTTGGATCTGGATTTAAGTCTGGGGTGGAAGTCTTGGGGTTTGTGACCAGCTTGCCAGAGTGTGTGGAGGCTTCAATGAGTCCATCCAACTGATTCCTCCAGAAGTTGAGAAAACCCCAACGTTTGGGATGGAAGCTCCCCTGTCTTGGGGCAGAGTCCTACTGTGGCAACAAGCCCAAAAGTCAAGTATTTGAGTCACAACATGACTAAGCAAAGGAAATAAAATAAACAGAAAAATTCAACACTAGACTCCTATTGGGGGGTCAAAGAGGATCAAAGTATGGAACAGGAGGAGAACTGGGGAACCTGAAGTGCTGCACCAAAAGCTCCAAATGAAAATATGAGCTGGTTACAGGCCATAGAAGACCTTTAAAAACAGATAAGAAAAGTGGGGGAAAGATTTGGAAGAGAAATGAGAAAGATGCAAGAAAAGTACAAAATGAGAGTCAACTGCCTGACTGAGGAAAATAACACCTTAAAATATAAACTAACTCAAATGGTGAAAGAGGCCGAAAAAGGCAATGAGGAGAAGAATGCCGTGAAAAGCCAAATTTGCCAGATGGAAAAAGAATCTCAAAAGCTCACTGAGCAGAATCATTCCTTCAGAATTAGACTGGAGCAAATGGAAGCTAGTGACTTTATGAGAAATCAAGATGCTATTAAGCAGATCCAAACAAATGAAAGAATAGCAGGAAATGTGAAATATCTCATGGGAAAAATCACTGACCTGGAAAATAGATCCAGGAGAGATACTCTAAAAACTATTGGACTACCTGAAAGCCATCATCCAAGAAAGAATCTAGAAATCATTCTTCACGAAATTGTCAAGGAAAATTGCCATGATATTTTAGAACCAGAGGGCAAAATAGAGGGTGAAAGAATGCACTGATCAACTCCAGTAAAAGATCCCAAAAAGAAAACTCCTAGGAATTTTGTAGCCAGGTTCCAGAATTCCCAGATCAAGCCAAGAAGAAACAATTTCAGTATTGTAGAAAAACAATCAGGATAGGGCAGGATCTGGCAACTTCTACACTAAGGGATTGAAGGGCATGGAATATGCTATTCCAGAGGGCAACGTAGCTGGGATTAAAACCAAGAATAACCTACCCAGCAAAAGTGAGTATCATGTTTCAGAGGAAAATATGATCATTCAGGGGAATAGAGGGCTTTCAAGCATTTTTTTTAGGTTTTGTTTTCTTTTTTAATGTTCCCTCTTCCTTTTTTTTTAAACAAGTGCTTTATTAACTTATGTTTTACATCATTCATTTCTGCCAGATTTTGAGTTACAATCATGCCCCCCCCCTTTGTTTTCCCCCTAACCACCCTCCGAGAATAGCAGTCCCACAAGATATTGCTTCCTCCAATCTGCTCTCTCCCATATCTTCTCCCATATCCCCTTCGACTTTTCCATTAGAGGAAAGTGAATCGTTGTGTCCCAATGCCTGCACATCTTATCTCCCAATTACAAGCAAAAGAGTATTAATAATAGTATTTATATATATTTGAAACATTTAATCTTAAGACCTCAAATTTCAGATACATTTCCGTCCTCCCTTGTCACCCATTCCCTCTGGAAAGATAAGTAATTCAGTATATGCTGTACATGTCTAGCTATGCAAAACATTATCATAGTAGATATATTATACAAGGCTGCTTATAATTCCCTCCCACTCATCAAATCCCCCACCTGGTCCATTCCCTACATGATCCTGTCCCTCTTCTATAGTGGGTACTTCCAACCTCCCCTCCCCCCAAGGATGCCCTCCCATCCATCATCCCTCCTCTCATCCCCCTTCCCCCATTCTGCTGTAGGTTGAGATATCCCATTTAGTATGTATGTCATTCTCTCCCTGAACCAAATTCAATGAGAATGTCGTTTTTCCTTTTTGCCTTCCTATTCTCACCCTCCCTTACAACCACTTCCCCTTGATTCTTCTACATGAGAGAGTTTACCCTACCCTGTCTCTCCCCATCTCCTCTTGTCACTTTCCTCTCTCACCTCATAATTTCATCCCTTGAGTATTCTCCCTTCCCAACAAATTTAACCTATGCCTTCTATCTATATATATAACTGTAACCATATACACACACATTCACATATGTATTCATATGACCACACACCCTTCTTCCATTATTTTCATGCTGAGAAAAGTTTCATCAGTCACTGTTATTGTTTTTCCATATAGGAATGTAAATAGTTCAAATTTGATAAGTTCCTTTTGATTTCTTTTCCATGAATACCTTCTCAGGCAGCTCTTCCTTCTTGTGTCTGGATGTCAAATTTTCTATTCAATTCTGGTTTTTTTCCTCAAGAATGCTTGAAAGTCTTCTATTCCACTGAATGACCATATTTTACCCTGAAACAAAATACTCAGTTTTGCTGGGTAGGTGACCTTTGGGTTCATTCCCAGCTCTTTTGCCCTCTGGAATATCATATTCCATGCCCTTCCATCCCTCAGTGTAGAAGCTGCCAGGTCCTGGGCTACTCTGATTGTGTTTCCCCAATATTGAAATTGTTTCTTCCTGGCTGCTTGTAGTATTTTCTCCTTGATCTGGGGATTCTGGAACCTGGCTATAATATTCCTGGGAGTTTTCTTTTTGGGATCGTTTTCAGGAGGTGATTGGTGGATTCTTTCAACCTCTATTTTGCCCTCTGGATATAAAACATCATGGCAATTTTCCTTGAAAATTTCTTGAAGGGTGATTTCTAGGTTCTTTCTTTGATCATGGCTTTCAGGTAGTCCAATAATTTTTAAACTGTCTCTCCTGGATCTATTTTCCAGGTCAGTGGTTTTTCCCATGAGATATTTCTCATTGCCTTCTACTTTTTCATTTGTTTGCATCTGCTTAACAGCATCTTGATTTCTCATAATGTCATTAGCTTCCATTTGCTCCAGTCTAACTCTGAAGGAATGAATCTCCTCAGTGAACTTTTGAGAGTCTTTTTCCATCTGGCAAATTCAACTTTTTAAGGCATTCTTCTCCTCGTTGCCCTTTTGGGCCTCCTTTGCCATTTGAGTTAGTCTATTTTGTAAGGTGTTGTTTTCCTCAGTCAGGCTGTTGGCCCTCATTTCACACTTTCTTGCATAATTCTCACTTTTCTTTCAAATTTTTCCTCCACTTCTCTTATTTGATTTTTAAAGTCCTTCTTAAGGTCCTCTATGGCCTGCCACCCGCTCATGTTTTCCCCTGAGGCTTTTGGAGCAGGACTTCTGACCTCACAGTACTTTTCCCACTCTATGCCCCCAAAATAGGAGTCTAGGGTTGCATTTTTCTGTTCCCTTTGCCTTGGCATGTTGCCACTTGATTACCTGACTTTTGGGCTTGTTGCCACACTATGGCTTTAAGGCCAGATAGAGGAATTTTCGTCCCGAATGTGTGTGGGGCAACTTCCGTTTCTGGCAAGCTGTAAACCCACCCACGACTTCCACCCTAGATCACAATCCAGATCCAGGGAGGTTAAAGCAAGAGCGATTACCCCCCAAGATGGATCGCTGGATCTCCCTACAGTTCACAGACCAGGAGCTGGAGCTGCCTCTGAAAACTACAAAATGGCGTGTCTCCTCAGTGGCTTCTAGCCCCCAGGGGAGGAAGCTGATGCATTCTCCAAATACTGGTCCCAAAGTCCATAGGGCACTAACCTCTTACATTGTCCTAGGCATGTCTATGTTGATAATTCTGGAGTCACCACAGCTGCTGGTGTTCTGGGGTCTCTCCAGAGGGCCACTGGCCCTGCTGCCCTGGGGCTAAAACCTTGGCTCACAGGGACCTGGGCTTTGCTCGGCCCGGCTCAGCTCCCCACACTCTGTGCACTGCTTGCTGCTGGCTCCCAGAGCACTGCACTGGTCCTTCCTGTAGGGCTGCTTGTCTGTCCTCAGCAGGAGGTTAGCTTCTCTGTGTTGTTCTGTGGGTGCTGGGGCTCCAGAAGTTGTTCAGAGTCCCCTTTTACATAGTTTGGGGGAATCTGGGGGCAGAGTCGCTTGGATGAGCTGTTTCTACCCTGCCCTCTTGGCTCCACCCACTTTCAAGCATTCTTGAGTAAAAAACCAGAGTTGAATAGAAAATTTGACATTCAGATACAAGGAACAAGAGATGCTTGAGAAAGTAAAGAGGGAAAATACATCATAAGGAACTTATCAAAGGTGAACTGTTTACATTCCTACATGGAAAAACAATAACTGTAACTGATGAAACCTTTCTCAGTATGAAAATAGCTGAAGAAGGGTATATGGGCATATGAATACTTATGTGAATATGTGTATATATATTTACAGGCATACATAGATAGAGGGCACAGGTCGAATTTAATGGAAAGGTATGATACTTAAGGCTTGAAATTGAGATGTGAGAGAGGAACATAACAAGTGGAGACTGGGAGAGAAAGAATGGGGTAACTATCTCATGTAGAAGAAACAAGGGAAAGTGGTTGCAGGGGAGGGGAAAAACAGGAAGGCAAAAAGGCAAAACCTTATTCTCATTTAATTTGGCTCAGGGAGAGCATGACATACATACTAAATTGGATATCTCACCCTACAGGAGAGTGGGGGGAGGAGGACACTGCCGGGGGAAGATGATGGAAGGGAAGGCAGGCTAGGGGGTAGGGAAGTTGGAAGCACCCACTTTTGAAAACGGACAGGACTAAAGTGGGGAGTGGACTAGGTGGGAGTTGGGATAGGAGGGAGGAAATACAGTCAGTCTTTTACAATACATGTACTATGGTAATGTTTTGCATAGCTACACATGTACAACATATACTGAATTGCTTATTTTCCCAGCATGGTTGGGTTGCAAAGGAGGAAGGGAATGAATCTGGAATTTGAAGTTTAAAAATCAAATATTTTTAAATTATACAAATATTATTATTAATATTATTTTACATATAATTGGGAGTTAAGGTGTGCAGGCATTGGCACATGGGGATTCACCTTGCCTTAATGGTAGAGTTGAAGGGGTAAGGGAGAAGAGATGGGAGAGCACATATTGGATGAGGGGATATCATGTGGGATTGCTATTCTGGAGTCATGGGTAGGGAAAAAATTTTAACTCAAAATCTGGCAAGAATGAATGATGTAAACCAAAATTAATAAAGCATTTGGAAAAAAAGAAAAAAGAAAAAAAACAGGTCTTCTTGCCCCTAATTTGATTAAACACAGATCTATATTTTAGTGCCAGCAATGACAAAACTACTGAAAGATAGTTAAGCCAAGTCATTTAAAGAGACTTTATGGATAAACAATAGACTTGAAATGGGACAAATATTTGGGTGTTTTAAGGATTAAATTGTATTAGATAAAATAAATATTAAGCAGTTACTATATGCTAAGCATTTGGGGAAGGACTGAGCTTACACACCAAAGCAAAAAGAAAGATATTCCCTGTTTACCATAGCATATATTCCATGTGGGAAGAAAACACATAAAGGAAGCTTAAATAGGATGGGAAGGAAAGTAGAAAAGTAGTCAAGAAAGCAAAAGAGTCGAGCTCAGACTAGTTAGAAGTGATCATGGCTGACCTAAGTACTCCCTTAGATAAAAATCTTTTGGTGAGTACTTAACTACTCAGAGGAGAAGGACACAGGATTGGAGGGTTCTCCAAAAAAAAGAAGGTCACTAGAATAGAGACAGAACATAAGTCTAGCATGTCTGACACAGCTTAGAAGTGATCGTGGGTGATGTGGGTACATCCTCAAAGGGGGTTACAGGGAGGAACTGAACAATAATAGGAAAACACAAGAGGGCACAGTCCATAGGAGGGCACTGAGAAAACTATTCCAGAGAATCAAAACCTGTATTAGAAGTGAGTATAATTGGCATATTTAATAAAATTTTTAAATTAATGACTTTATTAGAAATAAAATAAGATATCGATACCACCAAATTAAATGAACATATCTGCTTTTACATAGTCCCAATAATCTTGTTGGATTGTTTTAATTATCTTTGTCAACTTTGTGGGCATAATATGAAACTTAGCTCTTTTAACTCATCTTTTTTTATTTAAATAGTATTTTATTTTCCCCCAAATACATATTAAAAAATCAGCATTGACTTTTGCAAAATTTTGATTTCCAAAGATTTTCTCTCTCCATCCTTCTCCTGGCCATTTCTGAAAATTGTAGGCAGTTTGATATAATTGATACATATATTATTACGAAAAACATTTTCATATTTGTCACAGTTTTATAAGAAGAGACAGATCAATAGGAAATAAAACCATGAAAAAGAAAAACAGAAGTGTGTGTCAGAGTCTTCTGTAGCCCAAAAGCAGAAATCCACTTTAAAAGTCAGGAAATAGGCAATCACCATGGAAAAGAAGCAAGCTAGAAAAACAAAACCAAAAATGATTGAATTCTATTATTGCAAGTGAGAAGAAGCAAATTCAGAGGACAGCATTGATTCCATATTAACACCTGAGAACACAAATGGGAATATGAATGGGTCTCAAGATCAAAGAGCACTCTTTGAAGAGCTCAAGAAGGATTTTAAAAGCCAAATTAGAGAGGTAGAAGATAAATTGACCAATTCTTTTAAAATTACAGTTGTCAAATGGAAAAAAATATCTCACTGAAAAAAATCCTTAAAAAGTAAAATTTGTGAATTGGGAAGGGAGGTTCAAAATCTAATTAGAGAAAATGTGACCCTAAAAATAAAATCTTAACATATAGAAAAGGAACTTCAAGAATTAAGGAAAATAATTTGCTAAAAATTAGTATCAGTTAAATTGAAAATAATACAAAATGTTCTGTTTTGGCATTCAAAGCCTTTCATAACCTAGTCTCCTCCTAATTATCCATTCTTTTTATACCTTACTTCCTAACAAGTACTCTTCAATCCAGTGACATTGACATTCTGACTGTTCCATAAATAAGACACTATATCTCTTGGCTCTGTGTATTTTTCAGAACTATCTCCTATGACTGGAATGCTCTCTCTCCTCCATCCTACATCTCCCTGGCTTCCTTTCAGTCCAACTAAAATCTTCTAAATGCTTCTATAGGAAGCATTTCTAAACTATTTTAATTCCAGTGCCTTCCATCTATAAATTTCTTATTTATCTAGTATACAACTTGTTTTGAATATATCTGTCTTCATGCTTTCTCCCTCATTAAATTCTAAGCTTCTTGAGGGCACATATTGTCTTTTGCCTCTTTTTGAATCATGTCTCTGCTGTTTACAATTTTCATAACTTCAGAAAATTCAGAATGGGAGGGTGGTAGACAGAAAAAAAAATGTGTTTGAAATATATCACCTCTTACAGATTGGGTGAGCCTGGACAAGTCATTTAATATCTATGGCCTTTGGTTTTCTCATCTATAAAATTAAGTAGTTGGACTTAATGACCTCTAAGACCCTTGCTAATTCTAAATCTATGATCAATGATAAAAACAAGCACTTATTAAACACTTAATAATTTCCGCATGTGATGCTAAAGGCACAAAGACATAATTAAAAAATTCCTGCCTTGATAGCACTTATATTCTATCTGACTAATGTACATGGCTAATTTAAAGATAATTTCATATTGAATCCACAGTGGAAGAAAAGGACTTTCAGGGACAGGAGTCAGAAAATACCCATTTGTCACATGTGTTCTTTGCATTTTTGCCTTGCTGCCAATGTAATTTTGGTTTAAACTACCCAAGAACATAGGTGTGCCTGTGGAAGACAGACCCCCCACCCCAGTCTTTGGGGACTGGACTGTTTATTTGCTATTGTTTTTGGTATAACTCCTCAGCAAATATCTTTTATAAAAGATAACTATACATATGTATGTGGAAAATAATATATAGAAACAAAAATATACATTCACATTATGTATATATACATTCACACATTGTATGTGAGTGTATATATGTGTATATACACATACACCCACACACACAAATATGTGTATATGTATATCTTTTGAATGCCTTTCTAAATATCTGAATAGTGCCTATATACATATGTATTTATGTATACACACAAATATATAATAATTACAACTATCTACAAATGTGTGTGTTTGGTGTCATTATGTCCAAAGGAAAAAGATTCTATAATAAAAAACAGAACATAAAAGGAAATGGAAGTGGAGATCTAATTCTATGATACTTTCATATCCCTCTATTCTTTCTGGAGAGGCATGTGTAGGGCACATAAGGAAAGGTAATGAGCATAATATAATGCTTTCCCAGGTCTTATTTATAACAATTGTACCTCTCAGAGGTTTTTATGCTCTATTCTATACAAGTTTGAAATAGCTAACTATTTCCAAAGATCCATAAATTATTTTTAACTATAATAATAAATGTTACAGAGGGGAACATGCATCTTCCTTTGTGTATTTCTCTTGTTTATAAATTATTTGTTAAAAAGGAAGGATTTATATTAAAATTAGCATGATTCTTTGTATTTGAGTTTCATGCAAATTCAGAAAATAATATGTGTAAGGGGGCATATGCTCAAGGGTCAGTACTTTATACAAACAAAGGTACATTTCTTTAGATTCAAATTAAAATGGAAGTAGTAACATGTAAAGATAAAAATATGCTAGAATATTTTACAGGAGGGATTAAGAGGAAAAGAAAGCTACTCTAAGTTTATTTTCTATTTTATTTTAACCTTTTTCATCCTAACTAAAAAGGAAGCAAGAATCATTAAATAATGGGAGTTCAATCTGGATTAGGATATGCTGTATCTCACAAATACAAGTTCTTCCATGGATTCCAAAATAAAAAAAAAAAAAACAAGTCTAAACTCCCCAAATTCCCTAGGCTTCAGGGTGGCCAAAAGACAAAGGGAGTCATGAGATTCAACTGGAGAGCCAAAGGCATAAACAGGAATGAAAGAAATGGAAAAGAGGGAAAAAAAAAGAAAAGAAGACATGTTCAAATGTGTGTTTTATTTATGGGTCTACATGCCTTATCTCCCCAATTACATTATAAACTCCTTGAAAGTGTGGTCATCTTTTTTTTTTTTAATTCATAATTCCTAGCACCATGAGTTGCAGTTCTTAATGCATGTTTATTAGAAGGATGGATGGATGGATGAATAAAGAAGAGTAGAGGTATATGATATTTGAAAAAAAGACACCATGAAAATGGAAATGAAGACAAAGGGAATATGTGTGTGTGTCTGTGTGTATTGATAGATAGATAGAGATATATAAAAAATTAGTTGAAGTCATGGGACAGTCTTGTTTTGAATTGCATTTGTTACTTAAGAGCAGCTAAATGTGATAATGCATAGAGTACTATGCCTAGAGTCAAGAAGACCTGAGTTCAAATTTGGCCTCAGACACTTACTAGCTGTCTGGTCCTGAGCAAGTCATTTAAACCTGTCTGCCTCTGTTCCTTCATCTATTAAATTAGCTGGAGAAGGAACTGGCAAAGCACTCCAGTATCTTTGCCATGAAAGCCCCAAATGTGGAAACAAATTGTCAGGCACAGCTGAATAACTACCACTGTTTTTGTCTTCTAATTTTCCCTTTCCATGACATTTACCTTCCTCTTGGATCCCAGTTGCTTTTTTGGTAGGTGAGTCACTAAAGAGCCATCTCTGAGGCAATAACTAATACACAAAGTTCCAACTATGATCAATTTATTAGTATGGTTAGCAAATGCCAATAAATTGGATCTAAGACCTTTCAGTAGTCAACGATCCCTTTGACAGAGCAATTCTTTCATATAGGTAGCAGTTTATGTAGGGTGCCAAAAATAATCTAGGGATGCAAATGACCTCTTATAAGGGTTATGGAATTTAAAGATATTCCATGCCCCATTGGACTTGCTGATGTAACAGGAAGGGGTGGGGCAAGAGGAAACAGAAGCCAACCTGGAGTGTATCCCATGACTGGAAGCCTGGTGGCAGTGGTGGCAGCAGCAGTGGCAGCAGTGGCAGTGATAGTGGCAGTGGCTGAGGCGGAGGTGGAGGTGGAGAGAACTCCTTCCTTTTCTTGAGCCAGCCAGAGATTCTGCTAGGGACTCCTGCTGAGGACCACCAGGGACAGGAACTGGGCCGGGGGGGTGGGGTTTGAGCTGCTGGGGGCATGCTTCCTGGACAGTGAGTAGTTGCCATGAGTGGGGAGAGGAGGAACTTTGACTGAGGTTCTATTTTGAAGGCTTGAGAATATAGATGTTTACTACATTAACTACGTGTGCCAACTTCATAACTACTATGATGGCCTTGACTTTCTGGTTTGGGGACTCAGTTTTCTGGCATTTGAATAAATGTTCTAGCATTATCCCCCATGTAGAGAGCCTGGTAGATTTTGTGATTAATAACCATATCAGCATATTTATACTTACCATAGGCATTGTGAATACTGCATTGGTGATATACCTATGAGGCTGTGATTGTTGTGACCTTGGGATGAGGGTAGAAGGGTAGGTTATGTTTGGCTTGACTCAGAGTTAGGCTTTCCATAACCCTTCCAAAACCCAGTTCAACAGCAGAAAAACAGAGTTGACTAATATCTTCTCAAAATTCTCATGGTGGACAAACATCTTATCACCAGACTGACTCACCTTCCCTGGAAAGTCTCATAATAGGCAAATGTCCTATGACCAGGTTGGCTCATCTGCCCTCATGATCAGTTGAATTCATAGATTTGAGTGACAATGTTTAGGGAACTCAAACTCCCCTAATGAGGCATTCAACTGGTATATAGTAGATTGATAATTAATACATAATACCTTGACCAAGCTCATTAAAAATAATACAAACTGGGGGCGGAGCCAAGATGGCGGAGTAGAAACAGCACTTCCAAGGTGCTCTGTCCCACACAAATTTCAAACAATGTGAAAGGGGACTCCGAACAACTTTATGGAGCCCCAGCACCCACAGAATGAGATAGAGAAGCTAACCTCCCGCTGAGGACAGCCCAGCAGCCCTGCAGGGAGCAGCCAGTGCAGCGCTCTGAGAGCAGGCAGCACAGAGCGCTGGGAACCAACAGTGCAGCGTGCAGAGTCAAGCCCAGGTCCGCGGTTTTAGCCCCAGGGCAGCCGGACCTTCAGCTGGCTGGAGGGACCCCAGAACACCAGCAGTTGTGGCGATTCCAGAATTATCAGCACAGATATGCCTAGGACAAAGTGAGAGGTTAGTGCCCTATGGACTTTGGGACCAGTATTTGGGGAATGCATCGGCTTCCTCCCCTGGGGGTGAAAAGCTCCTGAAGAAACACGGCAAAGAAGCCATTTTGCAGCATCAGTAGTGGCTCTAGCTCCTGGTCTGCGAACTGGAGGGAGATCCAGCAATCAGTCTGGGGGTTAATCTCTCTTGCTTTAAACTGCCTGGATCTGGATTGTGGTCTGGGGTGGGGGAAGTTTGGGGTGGGTATCCAATATGCCAGAGTGGGTGGAGGCTTTACAGAGGCCACCCAACTGGTAGAAGTTGTGAAGACCCCATGTTTGGGTGGAAGCTCTCCTGTCTGGTGGCAGAGTCCTACTGTGGCAACAAGCCCAAAAATCAAGTAATTAAGTGGCAACATGCCTAGACAAAAGGAACAAAATAAACAGAAAAGTTCAACATTGGACTCCTATTTTAGGGGCAAAGAGGCTCAAAGCGTGGAGGAGGACTGTGAGGTCAGAACTCCTGCACCAAAAGCCCCAAGTGAAAATTCAAGCTGGCTACAGGCCATAGAGGACGTTAAGAAGCAGATAAGAGAAGTGGGGGAAAATTTGGGAAGAGAAATGATAAAGATGCAAGAAAAGTATGAAATGAGAGTCAACAGCCTGACTGAGGAAAATAACACCTTAAAAAATAGATTAACCCAAATGGCAAAAGAGGCTCAGAAAGGCAATGAGGAGAAGAATGCCTTAAAAAGTTGAATTTGCCAGATGGAAAAAGAATCTCAAAAGCTCACTGAGGATATTCATTGCTTCAGAGTTAGACTGGAGCAAGTGGAAGCTAGTGACTTTATGAGAAATCAAGATGCTGTTAAACAGATCGAAACAAATAAAAGAATAGAAGGCAATGTGAAATATCTCATGGGAAAAACCATTGAACTGGAAAATAAATCCAGGAGTGATAATTTAAGAATTATTGGACTACCTGAAAGCCATGATCAAAGAAAGAACCTAGAAATCATCCTTAAAGAAATGCTTAAGGAAAATTGCCCTGATGTTTTAGACTCGGGAAGGGGTGGGGGAGAATAGAGGTTGAAAGAATCCACTGATCACCTCCTGAAAAAGATCACAAAAAGAAAACTCCCAAGAATATTATAGCCAGGCTCCAGAACTCCCAGATCAAGGAGAAAATACTACAAGCAGCCAGGAAGAAACAATTTCAATATTGTGGAAACAGAATCAGAATAGCCCAGGACCTGGAAGCTTCTACACTGAGGGATTGAAGAGCATGGAATATGATATTCCAGAGGGCAAAAGAGCTGGGATTGAAGCCAAGAGTCACCTACCCAGCAAAACTGAGTATCTTGCTTCAGGGGAAAATATGGTTATTCAGTGGAATAGAGGACTTCCAAGCATTCTTTAGGAAAAAACCAGAGTTGAATAGAAAAATTTGACATTCAGATACAAGAAGCTAGAGATGCTTGAGAAGGTAATCAAGGAAAAGAAATCAAAAGGAACATATCAAAGTTGGACTATTTACATTCCTACATGGAAAAACAATAACTGTGTTTGGTGAAACCTTTCTCTATATGAAAATAATTGAAGGAGGGTACATGGCATATGTTCACAGGTATACAGGTTGAATTTGATGGGAAGGGAGGATTCTTTTTTTTTGGAGGGCAATTGGGGTTGGGTGACTTGCCCGGGGCCCCCGGCTGGGTTTTTGTTTGTGTGTTGGGTGTCTGGGGCTGGATCCGGGCTCGTGTCCTTCTGGCTCCAGGGCCAACACTCTGCTCACTGTGCCACCTAGCTGCCCCAAGGAAGGGATGATTATTAAGGGGTGAAGTCAAGAGGTGAGAAAGGAAAGTGGCAAGAGGAGATGGAGAGAGACAGGGTAGGGTAAACTATCTCATGTAGAAGAGGCAAGGGAAAGTAGTTGCAGGGGAGGGGAAGAACAGGAAGGCAAAAAGGCAAAAGCATGTTCTCATTGAAGTTGGCTCAAGGAGAGAATCACATACATACTAAATAGAATATCTTGCCCTCACTCACTCTCCTGTGTAGGGGAAAGGGGGATGAGAGGGGAGATGATGGGGGGGAGGGCATTCTGGGGGGAGGGGATGTTGGAAGTACCCACTATCAAAGAGGGACAGGATCAAAGTAGGGAATGGATCAGGTGGGAGGTGAGACAAGTGGGAGGGAAATATAAGCAGTCTTTTACAATACATCTACTATGGTAATGTTTTGCATAGCTATACATGTACAACTCATACTGAATTGTTTATCTTCTCACAGGAAGTGGATGACAAGGGAGGAAGGGAATGGATCTGAAGATCGAAATTTTATAATTAAATGCTTCTTAAGATGTCCAGGCATAGGGGCTCAGAGATTCACCTTGCCCTAATGGCAAAGTCAAAGGGGGTATGGAGAAGATATGGGAGAGAGCAGATTGGATGAGGGGATATCTAGTGGGACTGCTATTCTGGGATGGTGGGTAGGGAAAAAATGGGGGGGAAATGTAACTCATAATCTGGTGGAAATGAATGATGTAAAACAGAAGTTAATAAAGTATTTGTTTAATTTAAAAAAATACAAACCAAAGAAGTATACCAGAGATTGGGGTGATGCAAAGGAGGAGGAGTATGCTTCTCCTGTGTTGGGGGAATATGTTTGCATATTTGTAAGCATACCTTCTGAAGTAAATATTCTTTGTTGATCTCTGCTGTGTTACACAAGCATTTGTATTTGCCTTTGTGTTGAAATCGTATCTCATTCTGTCTTCTCTGCCCTCCTCCCCCACTTCTCAGTTAGCATAATAATTTTATACATAGGTAGTATAAGGTAACAACAGTAGGAAGTAAGGTTGCAAGAGGGAAGCATGGAAATTACTTATAAACTTCCCTATAAATTAAGGAAGCATAACAGTTATTTGAAATCTGTCTCAAAAAAAATAGGGTCATGGGGCAGCTAGGTGGTGCAATGAGTAGTGTTGGCCCTGGAGTCAGAAGGACCTGAGTTTGGATCTGGACTCAGACACTTAATGCACACAAACAAAAACCTAGGCATGTGACCTTGGACAAGTTACTTAACCCCAATTGCCCTCCAAAAAACAAAACAAAAAAAAAAATAGGGTCACACAAGACCCACTGGCAACTGTCTCATAAATTAACTGAGGTCACATTCTGAGACTATGTGCAAAACTGGGAGAGCTAACTGTGGCCTAATATAATGACCCCTCAGTTTTTCTAACTGCCTTTGGATTATAAACTGTATATTAACTCCAGACATGTACAGTAAAACCAACAATATGTTATACAAATGAACTAATCGAAAGATGGTGTTGGTACTTTTGAGATGATGTGAATAATTTAATGAACTAAGCCAGCAGTGTTGAAGAGAAGAGTTGGTTTATCCCCCAACACCAAAACCCTTTAAAAATGAGACCTCAGTTTCCTTCCCCTTAAGTACTACTCCATCTGCTTTGCCAAGTACCCCCAGTCCATATCTGTAGTTATATGATTCTCTGTGTCCCTCTCCCTTCCCATTCTTTTTCTCACACAGCTTGCTCCCCTCCACCACAACATTCTTCAATCCTATGCTGTCTGCATCTGTATTCCCTTTGCTTTATGGCTCTGTATAATCTAGGTTTGTTTTTAAAGTATGACTTAGATGTGCTCTTAATGTGATCTTTTCTGGCTAATATCTAAAGAAAGAAGTGAGCTGGTTATGACCCAAAAAGATCCTCTAGCAGTTCCTGTCCTTAGATCCTATCAGAAACAACAGGGCTTATATTAAATGCTAAACCAAAGCCACCCCTATTGTGTATGAGCATGGTGCTATAAATTCACGGGTAGAAAGCAAGGATGGGAAGATGAAGTTTCTACCCCATATCAGGAAGGATTTCCTCATTAATAGATCACAAAAAATCAATTAAAAATTCAGGCTTATAGAGCACTGTCAAGTTCTTTGTTGGATTCCTCTACTTTCTGCAACTGATATTGATGCATAAAGTATAAATATATTTTCTGAGAGGTGTTTTTGCTTATATCTATTGTGAATATTTCAAGACATGATGACAAAGATATTTATCATGATATTATTTTTGTTTGAACACCAGATGAATCTAACTCTTTGAACTCTTTTGCTTTTCTCTCTGAGTTTTTATAAGCAATCCTATTTTTGGAACTTCATAGTATTTTATTAATTTTTATGTTTAATGAAATATTTTTTAGAATTCTATTTGAGGCCATCCTGTCCTATCCTATCCTATCCTGTCCTATCCTATCCTATCCTACCCTATCCTATCCTGTCCTATCCTATCCTATCCTAACTAACTGTACTCCTATTCTATTCTATTCTATGCTGGGACATACTGTTATTTTATGCTATAATATTCAGTCAACTCATCTCAAAAACATTTATTATCTATGTTCCAAGCCCTTTGCTAGGCATTTGGAATACAAGGACAAAAGTGAGATAGTCTCTGCCTTCAAGGAGCTTATATTCTACCAGAAAGAAAAGGTCTATATTATTGTAGTATAATATCATCAATAGGGCATTTATTTATTCTTTGGACAAAGACTTTAAATAAAGTTAATTTTTGTGGCCTGCTTTTGTAGCCTACATAATCTCCTAACACATCACCACTGCCAATACAGAAGCAGATGGCACAGAAGTTAGAGGGCTATTTAATGTTTATATTTATTTTATGAATCTCCATGGGCAAAACAATTATTGACCTAGTAGCTAGCTAATCCAATGATCATCATGATTAAGGTAGCATTAAAAGAGGATAAGAGACCTTTTTTCAGAATTCTACAGCTAATTACTTTCTGAAATGAAATTTGAAATTGTCTTCCTGACTCCATCTCCAATTATCTATCATTAGAATATAAGCTCCCTGAGAGCAGAGACTGAACTTCAACTCCTTATTTCCTTCGCCTGTATGGAGCACAATGCTGACATATAGTAGGTATTTAATAATGTTTGTTGAATGACTACCCACTGTACTTATCTGTCCAAAAAATATTGTTAGATGCATACATTAAGCATTTCTAGTTTTTAAAAAATCCATAAGAGCTAAACTCTACCTTGAACAGATTTCATCTGGTATAATCTGCTAAATTGAGGGTGCCACATTTTACAAAAGCTAGAGAAAGTCCAGAAAAGTATTACCAGGATAGTACAGGGTCCTTAGTCCAAATCCTTTGAAAATTGACTGAGGACATTGATAATGTTTAATCTAAAAAACTGGATGGGAGGATACTAGAAATATTCAAATGTTTAAATGGCATGTAAAAGGGGGATTAAGCTCACTCTACTTGGTCTAAGAGGGTGGAACTGAGAGTACTATGGGAAAGGTACTCCAGAGGAAGTTAAAAATTGAAAAACCTTCCTAAAATTCAGAGCTATAAAAAGAAGGCTAGTCATTCTCATTTAAAAGGGGTCCCCTTCAACTAGTAGTCTTTATATTAAGGTTTAATGACTACTTCTCAGACATGTTGTAGAATGGTTTTCTATCTAGGAAAAGACTGAAATGGAAATCTCTGAACTTTTCCCTCCATCTCTGCAATTCTGTGAAATATGTGTTGAACTTGATAAATAATGACCAAAATAGACCAAATAGAGACCAGAATAGCCTCATGTCTATTTAATTTGGGAATTATTATATTCTGCCTTGGATTGACCCCTATGTCTGGCCTCCCTAAGATTCTAAGCCTCTGAAAATAAGAACTCTGCTATCTGATTTTTTTATTTCCCTTGTGCTTAACCTAGTGCCACATAAATGAACATTTGCTTAAATGAATTGAGCTTGCATTTTCTTATACTTTTTAGTATATCTTATCAATGGCATAAAGATAATCATCAAAATAGGAATTTTAAATGTTTCATTTCTCAAAGATATGCTTAATTTTCTCTGTATAATTTTGTAGAAATACTCTTAACCAACAGTCCAATTTTTGTTTTCAAATTACAGCACTTCCATATTTGGAAATCAGTTCAAAACATAGGGCATTATCCTAAGACACATGTTTCTTAGAAGCTATTTGACATGAACCCCACATCTTGAATAATAAACAACTGGAAAATGATCTGCTCAGGAGCCTGCAGTGAAGCTAACCAAAGCCTTTTTCTCCCAATGAAGAGTTGTATTATTTCTTATACACTGAGAAAATATACAGGAAAAACAAAAATTCAGTTGTATGCATAGATGATCCCATCATTCTTTGGTATCAAATTTAATTTTGGACCTCTGACATTTTTATGATTAAACAATTCATCAAACTGAATCCTTACAGGTCCCATACAGATTCAAATAATTTTATATCATTTCTGTAATGAGATATGGTTGAATACAATTGCTCTGTCATAGACCTTATGCTATACTTCCTAGAATATGTAATTTTACACCAGGAGGATTTTCACAGAATGAATTCATCAAATTTCCTTCCTTATCTCAGAATCAAATTATTTAACCCATCTAGTTAAAAGAAGATATTATCTGCAGTAGAGAGAGCTTGGGATGTAGACTCTGAGGACATGATTTCAAGCAAGTCACTTCTCTAGACTTCAGTTGAATTATCTCTAAAATTAGGGGGATGGGACCACATCTTTTCTAAGGTCATTTCCAGGTCTAAATCATTGATATTTGTGATGCCTAGAGCACAATGTGGTAATCATGAGACTTCTAACCTAAAAAGTAGAAACTTGAAGGGTGAAAAAAATCAGAAAATTAATATATACTGAGAGAAAGTATTTAAGAACCCCACTATCCTAAAGATTTCCTTTATGGAAGGCTTACCTCCATTTCAGTGAAATGTCACAGTCTATAGATTCTTAGAGTTGTAAAAGATTGCAAAGGCACTGACATAGTCTCTGGGACAGATTGCATTAGCCACAGCAAAGCCAAGAGGCTAGAAGGCCAAGGATTTCAAAGGAGCCAACAGATAATAGTGAGGTCTGGTAAAAATATGAAAGAATGTATGATAAAAGAAATAATGTAGTACCTTCCTTTGTGGAGAGCATATGAAACTTTGATTGAAAAAAATTCAGAAAGCAAAAGCTAGAGACTTTAAAGTCATATAAGCAACAAAATTGCAGATTGGACACCTCTGATTCCAAAGTATCTGAAAGCTATCAAAAACAGAAATTATGGGTCAAACATAAAATAATTTCAGCTGTCTCCAAAGTCTGGGTGCTCAGAATCAAAATGAAGGCTAGAAAACAAAAATAGTAACTGACATTCACTGACCCTGAGCTCACCCAATCCTCCCATGCTATTAGCAACAAAGTCAAAATAGCAGAGCCAAGGAAATGATATAGATTAGTATCAAAATCCACTCCATACCCCAGCCCCACCTCTCCCTTTCCAGTGTTGGGGAGACTGTAGTTCCAGACTATAAAACTTTACTTAGCCCTCAACATTCATATTTGCCACAACATTTCAAAAGCAAAAGCCTACTTAGGGGTGGGGGGTGGGGTTGCAACTGAGAAGCACCAGTGTTGTAAAGCTATAAACTGCCAGGTCTCTGATTAGTCTTTGAAATGCTGGTATTAGGCCACAGAACTGAGGAACAGAGTAGTCTGGGTAATCATAATAGGACACCCTGTGGGTGGGGAATTGTGTGATACTCCACTGAGCCTGATGTTAAGAGCACAGCATCCAGATTGGGCCAGTTCAACCACCAAAAAGTAAGTTGGGGCAGAGACCTCGGCTAGTGAATGTGAATTTTCCGGTTTGGAAGGAGCCTGAGATGCACTAAGATCCAGCTCCAAAAGAAAGGATCATCAGAGGGGAGGGAGTCAGAAAGTGAGTGACAAGAAAAATAAAGCAAAAGGAAGAAGGGAAAGGAAAGACTCAACAAAGATTTGGTACCAAAATGTACCAAAGATTTTATGAAGAAGAAAACTCAAAGACCTGTCACTAATCGTCGGATTCCTTCATTCCTTCCCAACAGTGTCTCAGGCATGATTGAAGCATTGTTAAAGTATAAAGGACATCTCAGGAATATATTCAATACAACAGCAGCAACAGCACCAAAACATCTTCAAATAACTTAGACATAGAGAAATCTAACTAGAGTCACTTGACATTTGCAGCAGCATTGCATTACTATAAAGAGATCCTGTCAATTCTATCTCTCCCTTTATCAAAATCAACAAGTTTGTAATATCACTGTCATGGGTCAGTCTATGATATCAGAAAAGAAATTTGACTCTTTCAGCTTTTATGTGTTGACTGAAACTGTAACTAATTTGGGCAGAAGACTGAACTCTGCTTAGGACTATTGGCAACCACTATTGCCATCAGGGTTACAAAAGTAATGGGGCATAGTTAAATCCAAGGTCAGTCTAAAAAGGAATCTAAAACCAATCCATTTATGACATGGTTTCATTTGTCCTTACTACCTTGGTCACTCTGATCTGTATATATTCCATCTTATCAAAATATCTTTTGAATTATGCTTCAAAATGCCACAGAGGCATCTGTGGGATAGTGAATAAAGGGCTTTCTCAAAAGTTAGAAAGACCTGAATCCTGATCCTGACTCAAAAACATACTGTTTGATATTGGGTAAGTCAGTAACAATGCAATGCCCCAAGAAAAATTGATAAGACTTTAAATCCATAAAGCATCTGTCCACCTGCATTGGTATCAGGAACTTCATATACTGATGAAATCCCAGGTTTAAAAAGTGAAAAAGAAGGAGGAGCGGAGCCAAGATCGCGGAGTAGAAACAGCTCATCCAAGCCACTCTGCCCCCAGATTCCCCCCAAACTATGTAAAAGGGGACTCTGTACAACTTCTGGAGCCCCAGCACCCAAAGAACGACACAGAGAAGCTAACCTCCCGCTGAGGACAGCCCAGCAGCCCTTCAGGAGGGACCAGTGCAGCTGTCTGGGAGCCGGCAGCATGCAGTGCGAAGAGTGCAGGAAGCAGAGCCGAGCAGAGCCCAGGTCCACGTGAGCCGAGGTTTTAGCCCCAGGGCGTCAGGGCCAGCAGCTGGCTGGAGGAACCCCAGAAGACCAGCAGCTGTGACGACTCCAGAATTATCAACATAGACATGCCTAGGACAAAGTAAGAGGTTAGTGTGCTATAGACTTTGGGACCTGTATTTGGGGGAATGAGTCGGCTCCCTCCCCTGGGGGCTAGAAGCCACTGAGGAGACACGCCATTTTGTAGTTTTCAGAGGCAGCTCCAGCTCCTGGCCTGTAATTAACTGTAGGGAGATCCAGCGATCAGTCTTGGGGGGTAATCGCTCTTGCTTTAACCTCCCTGGATCTGGATTGTGATCTAGGGTGGAAGTCGTGGGTGGGTTTACAGCTTGCCAGAAATGGAAGTTGCCCCTCACACGTTCGGAACGAAAATTCCTCTATCTGGCCTTAAAGCCATAGTGTGGCAACAAGCCCAAAAGTCAGGTGATTAAGTGGCAACATGCCAAGGCAAAGGAAACAGAAAAATGCAACCCTAGATGCCTGTTTTGGGGGCATAGAGCGGGAAAAGGACTGTGAAGTCAGAAGTCCTGCTCCAAAAGCCCCAGGGGAAAACATGAACAGGTTGCAGGCCATAGAGGACCTTAAGAAGGACTTTAAAAATCAAATAAGAGAAGTGCAGGAAAAATTGGAAAGAGAAATGAGAAGGATGCAGGAAAAGTATGAAATGAGGGTCAGCAGCCTGACTGAGGAAAACAACACCTTAAAAAATAGACTAACTCAAATGGCAAAGGAGGCCCAAAAGGGCAACGAGGAGAAGAATGCCTTAAAAAGTCGAATTTGCCAGATGGAAAAAGAATCTCAAAAGTTCACTGAGGAGATTCATTCCTTCAGAGTTAGACTGGAGCAAATGGAAGCTAATGACATTATGAGAAATCAAGATGCTGTTAAGCAGATCCAAACAAACGAAAGATTAGAAGGCAATGTGCAATATCTCATGGGAAAAACCACTGACCTGGAAAATAGATCCAGGAGAGGAAATTTAAAAATCATTGGACTACCTGAAAGCCAGGATCAAAGAAAGAACCTAGAAATCACCCTTCAAGAAATTCTCAAGGAAAATTGCCCTGATGTTTTAGATCCAGAGGGCAAAATAGAGGTTGAAAAAATCCACCAATCACCTCCTGAAAAAGATCCCAAAAAGAAAACTCCCAGGAATATTATAGCCAGGTTCCAAAATCCCCAGATCAAGGAGAAAATACTACAAGCAGCCAGGAAGAAAAAATTTCAATATTGTGGAAACACAATCAGAATGGCCCAGGACCTGGCAGCTTCTACACTGAGGGATAGAAGGGCAGGGAATATGATATTCCAGAGGGCAAAAGAAATGAGAATGAACCCAGGGGTCACCTACCCAGCAAAACTGAGTATTTTGTTTCAGGGGAAAATATGGTCATTTAGTGGAATAGAGGACTTTCAAGCATTCTTGAGGAAAAAACCAGAATTGAATAGAAAATTTGACATCCAGACACAAGAAGGAAGAGATGCCTGAGAAGGTAATCAGGGAAAAGAAATCAAAAGGAACTTATCAAAGTTTAACTATTTACATTCCTATATGGAAAAACAATAACTGTGAGTGATGATATCTTTCTCACTATGAAAATAATGGAATCAAGGTGTGTGGTCATATGAATACATATGTGAATGTGTGTGTATATGGATAGAGGGCATAGGTTGAATTTGTTGGGAAGGGAGAATACACAAGGGATGAAATTATGAGGTGAGAGAGGAAAGTGGCAAGAGGAGATGGGGAAAGACAGGGAAGGGTAAACTATCTCATGTAGAAGAAGCAAGGGGAAGTGGTTGCAAGGGAGGGGGAGAATAGGAAGGGAAAAAAAAGGCAAATCCACATTCTCATTGAATTTGTTTCAGGGAGAGAATGACATACATACTAAATGGGATATCTCAACCTGCAGCAGAATGGGGGAAGGGGGATGAGAGGAGGGATGATTGATCGGGGGGGGGGGCATCCTTGGGGGGAGGGGAAGTTAGAAGTACCCACTATAGAAGAGGGACAGGATCATATAGGGAATGAACCAGGTCGGGGGTGGGAGGACAGGGAGGGAATTATAAGCAGCCTTGTACAATATATCTACTATGATAGTGTTTTGCATAGCTAGATATGGACAACATATACTGAATTACTTATCTCCCAAGAGGGAATGGGTGACAAGGGAGGAAGGAAATGGATCTGAAATTTGAGGTCTTAAGATTAAATGTTTCAAATACATATAAATACTATTTTTAATACTCTTTTGCTTATAATTGGGAGATAAGATGTGCAGGCATTGGGACACAAAGATTCACCTCCCTCTAATGGAAAAGTCGAAGGGGGTATGGGAGAAGGTATGGGAGAGAGCAGATTGGAGGAAGCGATATCTTGTGGGACTGCTATTCTGGGAGGGTGGGTAGGGGAATAATGGGGGGGAAATGATTGTAACTCAAAATCTGGCGGAAATGAATGATGTAAAACAGAAGTTCATAAAGCATTTGTTTAAAAAAAAAGTGAAAAAGAAGATTTACAAAGAACATTGCAATCCCCCTACTCAAAACTCACTCTTGAAAGTCTCACCTTAAAAACAAAAGTGATTTCAAGGACCGAATACAATATTTCAGGTTTGATCTGACCTATACCTAGTTAGAAATCCAAGTAATTGTATATTCATGCAGTTTCCTCATCTCCATCTTGTTTGATGAAGTTATACTAAAGGTTTTCTCATCTGCAAAATGAGAAAATTAGGGTAAATTATCTCTAAAACATTTTCTTTCATTTTATGATTACATATTTGCTAAAATCTATCTAGGATTCATTCTACCTATCATTTTAGTAACACTATTAAAAAGAGAGGTGCAAAGAGTAAACAGGATTGTTCTTTTTTAACTCAGTTCATTCCTCTATGTTATCTATGTTTTTCTTTCCCCTCCTAAATTCCACAAATAATATATTCAGTTATACAATGCAGAATTTTACTGGGAATTGATATCAAGTTCACTGACTCTATTTTCAAAATTTACTTTTTATTATTTTCTGAAATCTGACGTACTGTTCTACTTTGATCTTTTATGGCTCTCCTGTTCCCCACAATTCCCTTAACATGACCAACTATCACTTCTGCAAGGTCTTTGAATACCTGAGATATAGCTCATATGGGTTTCAGTGTATCCTTTTTGATACTTTGTTTTAAAAAAAATCCTTAACTCCTATTAAATATATGGCTATATATTTGTGTGCACACATGTATATCATATACACACATGTATATATGAAAATATGTTTGTATGTAGACATATATTACAGAGTGAGAGAAAAAGAGAGAAAGCAGAATCATTCTAGCATAATCGCAACTTATATAGAGAAAAAAATTTTCTTTGAGGCCCTCAGTTATAGTTATAAGAGTGTTATGGCTTCTCATGTTGCCAAAATCCCAAGGAGACCAACTCAGAACAAGTGTTTCCAAGTAATTAAGCTCAGCAATGGATTTAGGACCACTTGCTTTTTTCAGGCATAGGAAAACACCATTATTTGCTCTGTGGACATTTGGCTTATATGTCCTATATTCCTGCCTCCTTCCTAGCCAAATCACCATAAAAGTTAATTATAATCATACCCTCTATGTTCTCTTCTCCTAGCCACTTCTGAGGTCCTTTCCAACTCTACATATATGGACTGATGATCCTAAAATCTCAAGAATTTTATAATCCTAGGGAAACAGACACAGACAAGAAGAAATAAACAATACAAGCAACAGTAAAATGCAGCATTTGCTTAGTAGGATTGCCTAAATGCAGGCAGAAATTGCACCAGTAAAGAAGAGGGAAGAATGCCCGTGGTATATTCAGTGTCCTTGAGGTAGATTGAGGGTGCATGAAGGGGAATCATTGTGATCAACAAATAAAGAGAGAATACCTCAAATTAATAATATGAGGCAATTAACAATAGCTATATTTTCACTTCTGTGTTACTAAGGATTCAAAGTACAAACACCATCTGAAATGACTGTGCCCTGTTTATTCTTTTCAATATAAAATGAAGTGACCTGTTTGAGAAGAGACATTGCACTTTGTCCTCTCCAAAAGAACACAAAGCAGTGAAGAAAATGTAAAAACAGGCATTCTTGTAATGTAAGGGGATAGCATGGAGGTGGGAGAGAGAAATGAAAACATCTCTTAAAACACAAAGCTCTTATCATACTGGATTCCATGACAACCAGAACAGCAAGTGGACAAAACACTAAATTTCTTTTCAGGCCAGGAAGGACAAATCAACTATGGTATTATTGCCTGAAGTACCTGCTGAAAGACCATAAACATTCTCTGTTTTGATCCTATGCTCCCAAAGTTTTAAAATCCTGAGACTACAGTCATTCTAATTTTTAGTAATGTTTCTAATATGAGTGGTTGTTACTGTCATTTTCTTAATTTCTTTGGTAATCTGTGTACTTATTACACCAAATCTTATCAGATGAGCTATAACTTTGATCTATCTTCACACGGCTTCCAAAAAGTCTGTAACTGTACATTCTGAAATTCAAAATATCAAGGACAGGGGATGTGGCTTGACGAGGTATTTGGCAAGATACTGGCCAAATGTTTAAAAGTCCTGTAATTTGAATAAAGAGGAAGATGTGTATAAATCAATAATATAGCTTGATTGTGGACTGGAACTGGGTGGTGGATAGAAATGTGATTTTAGGCTACATTAGTGGACATATCCTAAAGGAGGGAGAAAATGATACTCCTTTATTTTATCTTTTCAGGTTGAATTGGGAAAATTGTGCTCAGTTTTAGGGGCTATATTTTAGGAAGGACATTTACAAACTGGAGCAAAGAAGAGAGACAGAAATGGTAAGGGAACTGAAAACCATGACAATTGAAGATGTGTTAATGGAACTAGGAGAGTTCATCCCAGAAAAGAAAGAGCCTTTGTTCTCTATCCTTAAATATTTAAAGTCTTATTATGCAGAAGATGGATTATGTTAATTCTGTTTGGAGCCAGAAAGCAGAATTAGGACCCATGGTCAGAAGCTTCAGGGAAACAGATTTTGCTCCAATACAAGGAAAAATTAGACCAAGTGACTATGGTGGCATAAAAATAATAGCAATAGCAATTAATATTTATATACAAGTATGTATATTTATATATGTATGCATTCATATGTGTGTATTCTTATGTAATCATAAAAACCAAGAATGGTATGTAATTTACCATTTTCACATGAGGAAACTAAGGCAGTTGGAAGTGAAGGGACTTGCCCAAGGACATGTTGTTGTTGATTCATGTCAGTCATTCCTAACACTCCATGGCCCTATTGGTTTGGTTTTTTAAATTTTGTTGGTTGGTTAGTTGGTTGATTTTTATTTTTGTGTTTCTTGGGTTCTTTTGGTTTTTTTTTTTGGCAAAGATACTGGAGAGATTTATCATTTCCTCCTCTAGTTCATTTTATAGATGAGGAAACTGAAGCACACAGGGTTAAGTGACTTGCCTAGGGTCATACAGTTAATAAGTGTCTGAGGCCCATTTTAAACCATGAAAATGAGTCTTCTTTACTCCAGGTCTGGTATTCTATCCACTGTGCCATCTAGCTGCCCACCCAAAGACATACTGTTAATAAATAAATGAAACAGGATTTGAACTGAGTTTTCTCTGATTCTGTCTCCTACCTGTCCATTGATCAAATGAATACTACATTATGTCTCCTACCAGTCCATTGATCAAATGAATACTTTAACTAATTAGGACTGATATTTTGCTCACTTACACAGAAAGGAGAAGGAAAAACTATACCCCTGTATGGTGGACTGACCATGAGTATAATGAAGATAGATAAAATGAAGAGTAACTATTCAGCCCTAGTTGATCTCTGTGTCTTCTCATAGACTATACTTCATGCTTAGAAGGCACCCCTTCTTTATATGCATCCACCTCAAGCTTTTCTCAAGAACTAGCTCAGATGCTTGTCTTTACTTAAAGCATTTCCTGGATCCTCAAGAGTTATTTGTTAATGCTTCCTTCCTTCCCAGGTTTACCTTATATGTACTTGTCTGTATAGATACTATAACCATCCCTACCCTCACCACATTCACACACACACACACACACACACACACACACACACACACATACAACCACTGGAATAGGATGGAAACAATTTGGAGGTAGATTCTATTTGGTTTCTCTTTTTATATTCCCATTGTAAAATGGGAGATAAAAATGTAAAATGTCAAGCAAAGAGGAGACTGCTTATTATTAACAAATGTTTATTGAATTGTGAGAATAATGGAAAAAGCGCTTGCCTATGATCAGAATACCTTAGTTTTAATTTCTAGCTCCCATTTCTTACTCTAGGTGAGACACTTAATGTATCTGAATCTCAATTTCCTCATCAAGAAAGATGGGATAATGATAGTTGTCCTCCTCATCTCCCAAATGAATTAGAGGCAGATAAGTATCAGATTAGAGCACTGGACTTGGAATAAAGAAGACCTGAGTCTGAGTCCTTTCTCAGACAATTGCCAGCTGAATGACATTGGACAAATCCTTTATCCTTTCTCAGCCTCAGATTTCTTCTCTGTAAAATCAGTATAATAGTGGACTTCCTCAGAAGATTTTTCTGAGGGACAAATAAATAAGTATACAGTGCTTTGCAAATCTTAAAGCACTAAGTAAATTTTAACTATTATAATTATTAATTCATCCTTTATTATAGCAAAACATTTTATTCACAATAACCATATATGGTAAGCAATAAAATATGAAGCTCTTCGAAAGCTCTAAAACTACATATAAGTGTGTGGTATCATTATTCATTTTCCTTCAAAAAGTCTTCACCTCATTCATTATCATAACATGGCCATTTCTGAAAAGTATAAGCACTGACAGGTCCACCATACTGGAAGTGTCATAAATATGGGACCAGTAATAGACTAGATACCTATGATATAAAGCCAAGGCTCTCATGAAGTTCAAAGGCTCTCATAACAATATTGACTGTGGTGGATGTTTTTGTTTGGTTTATTTTTTCCTATAGGAACTGTCACAGATCATCTAAGGCAGAGGGATTAGCTTTGCCTTGTCAGAAGGAGAGCACATTCAGATAAACTCAAAAATCATTGTCTTATAGTTGATAAAATTACTTAACACTTGAACAAAGGTCTCAGGATCAAAAAGCTGGAAGGGACCTTGGAAGTTATCTACCTCAATTTACAGATTGAGAAACCAAGAGTCAGAGAAGATGACTAATTTGTCTCTGGATAAATAAGTGGTAAGTGACAGAACAAAAAATTACCTCAAGTTCTCTGATTCTGAATCAGGCAAAGTAATCCATCTCTGAAATGTATCTCCACTTGCCCTCTGATTCTTATTTTCTTTAAATCTCTATTCAAATAATACTATCAATAAATCTTTCTTTACTCTCCCCCACAACTGCTAGTATCCTTTCTCCTCTTGCATTTATTTTATGTGTATGTGGTATCCCCTCCATGAAATGTGGCCTCTTTGAGGTCAATATGTGTGTGCTAGATTCTAAGCAACATTGGAGCTCAAATTGCACTTCAAGCACTTAACAGGTATGTGATACTTGCCAAGTCATTCCCACATGAGATATTTCCCCAGATACTTATACATTATCACTACCACTAAAAATTCCCTCCCCTAGAAACATATGTATATATGTTTGCATGTATGTATGTATGTATATGTATATATGTATATATATACACATATATGTATATAAATGTATGTAAATGCACATATACATACACATTCTATTATATATGCATATGTGTGTATATACACATTCTATTTGGGGAAACAACATATTTACTTGTATATAAAACATATATGTATATATATAAAAGATGTGTTTATATACACACATATATGTCTGTATATATGTAGGTAAATACAAATGTGCATATATACATTATATATACTTATATAATACATATAAACATATTGTTTTTCCCCCAATAGAATGTAAGTTTCTTGAAGGCAGAGTATGTCATCTCACTTTGGTCATTGTATCCTCAATTCCAAGTATAAAATATCGTCAGACTAGGGTAATAAAGACAATAAATAACTGTGAGATCAATTTTTACATGGAAAAGGTAGAGGAAATGGGAATATTTAGGGAGAAGAAAAGATGACTTGAGGGGTATAGGACTATCAAATGGAAATTGGGTTACTCTCATTCTGTTTGAACTCAGAGGAAACAACTAGGAACAATGGAAACAAGTAGCAAAAGGGCAGATTTTCTCTTGATGTTAGGAAAAAACTTCACCAAGAATTATAGCAGCCTCAAAATGAAATAAGCTGTGTCAGGATGTAGTGGTTTCCCCAATACTCAGGGTCTTCAAATGAATGCCAAATGAACACTTATGAAATATATCATTAAGGGAATTCTTGCTTAGGGAGTTGAACAAGGTGGTCATTGAAATCCTTTCCAAATCATTGTAAATCTGTAGGTTTGCTCTTGTGTTACAGCAGTTGGGATACAACAGATTTCAAAATGACTACTTGTAATCTTCCTGACACATTTAGCAGTGCAAACCCCCTTATGGTCTTCTCATATATCCTCATATGTGCTAGTGTTTAAGAATATCCTCTAGAAAGCGTTATAAAGTCCTTTCGTGTAACACATCACACAAAGTTATCATTCTATTCTCCTTTTTTATAAGCCTTCACAGTGAACTTTAGTAGTTCACTGCCCAAAGTGAACTTTAATAACATAATTGCTTTTTGTTCTTGTGAATCTTAGTCCATGAAAAGCTGCATTCAACTGGAAAAGTGGAACATGAAAAAAATGACAGTTATAATCTTCTGTACTTAGACATCTTAACTTTCAAAAAGGTCAAGTCATTCTATGCTATCCTTCCTTGTCTACTTATAGATGATATTAAAGTTCATGGTTAGAACACAGTATAGGGGGCGGCTAGGTGGCACAGTGAGTAAGAGCACCGGCCTCGGAGTTGGGATGACCTGAGATCGAATCCAGCCTCAGAAAATGAGCACCCACACATAAATAATGACTAGCCATGTAACCTTGAGCAAGTTACTTAACCCCAATTGCTTTAAAAAAAAAAAAAGAACACAGTATAGGAGTTCATATGAACAATCACAAAGTAACTGCCAAGATTTTAATATTATAGATCAATATTCTATATTTGAACTGCAGTTATGTTCAATAGTATCAACATTCTTATCTTGAAGCAGTTTTTACTAGTTATTGAAGAATGATGCCCTTGGGTCACCTCAACATTTAGTTAAATGAAGGACCACATAGATCACACATGGATTGTAAATTTTCAAAGAATGAATAGAAAATGTTATAAAGGAAATATAGGCCAATGGAGTGTACATTTGACTGGGGACTCAGCAGAATTCAGTTCTGATCTGGGCAATGTCCCTAATTCACTATTACTTTATACATTATGGAAGAAAAGAGCACTGGATTTGAAATCAGAGGACCTTGGGTCAAGTTCTAGCTCTGTTAATTACCACCATGTGACTTTTAGCTGGTCCCTTACTTTCTCTGGACTTCAATTTCCTTATTTATAAACTGAGGGAGTTAAGCTAGATAATCTCTAAAATAACTTTCCAGACATAAATCTCCTTATGATCCTATTTCTTTAGCAGCGACATATCCATGGATAATATTTCTGTAGTATTCTGAGGTTTAGAAAATGCTAGGGTAGGCTAAGTATTCTCTAAGGTCCCTTCCTAGTCCAAAATTCCGGATTTTAAAACTGCATTGTACATAATTTAATCCTGTATTGCCTATTTAGCATTTTACATTGCCTCAGGGTAATCATTATATGCATCAGTTTTCATTGTACTGTACTAGGTATGCAGATTAAAGGAGATCTAACTGAAAATGCATTGACTTCAGGTTATATCATTAGAGCTGATTTAAAAAAAATAAATTAATGTTATTACTTATGCAGCATATGGGTCTACAGAACAACATCAACAACAAATACACAGGCACAAACAATAATGGATGGGATGACAGGTTGTGATATGGTGACAAACAACAATGTCACCCCAAATGCAATTTTAAATGTTTTTTCAGCTTTATTAATGCTTTTAAATTACAAACATTTACTAATTACATTCACTGTGAAATAGCTTAGTAAAATTAATGATACAGTGATCCCCTCTGGTGGTATGTATCAACACAGCAATTCATCTGTTGATTGGCTCCCTCACTCTATCCTGACCTCACATTGGCAAGTCTGGGTCCCAGAAACAGACCACCACAAGAAAATTTCTTTCAAACTCTCAGAGTGCTAGAGGCTATCCTGTCAAGGGGAAATAGATTCTTACCATTCTAATTCCTGAAACCTCATCCAGTATTTTCCATCTTCAAAACCAACCATTCATGATAATGATATTTTAATATCTGAAATTTATCCAAAAGGAAGAAGGAAAACAAAAAGCATGCCAGCATCTTTGCCAAGAAAACCCTCTGTACAATATTGCTCTACTGTGGTCCAAGGAGTCACAAAGAGTCAGACATGACTGAATAACAATAAAGGCAAACAAAATATTATGGATATTAATGCATTGAAGCAAATTGATAACTAATAAAAATATACCACATAACACATTTAAATTGCTATCATTCTCTCTCATTAATGTACTCAACATCTAAATACAAAAATATACATATAGGAAGTGGGGCCAAGATGGTGGAGTAAAGGTAAGGAATCAGCTGAGCTCTTGCAAACTCTCCAAATACATTTAAATAATTAACTCTAACTAAACACATTCTAGAGAAGAACTCACAAAAACATGGAATAAAACATTTTTTCAACTCACAAAAACTAAAAAGGTAAGCAAGAAAAGTCTGTTGCACCAGAGTAAGAGAGGAGTGCAGTTCAGCACAGGCTATGCCAGGTTCCAGAGCTGGCACCAGCAAACCAAGAGGAGGCTTCTGGGTGCAGTGATGTTCTCCAAACCTCTCAGTCCACAGATGATAAAGGAATTGGACAGCTGGGTGGAAGGAGATTTGCAGGGGTCACTTTGCTGGTGACAGCATCAGGGCTCTATTGTACTACCTATACTTGGATCTGTGTAAACCTGAGTCTGTGTCTTACTCTTACTGCAAGGAAGAGCACTAGCACAGTGGAGCTTGTGACCACAGTGGAGGGGAGAACCTCATCAAAGCACCAGAATTCAAGACTGCTTTTGATCCCTCACAAGCCAATGCAGAGTATAGGAGAGTATCAACACTACTCTCCAGACCAAGCCACCCTCCAGAGGCAAAAATTAATAAGGCCCCAGAATTACTTCTGAAATTTGCTGCACAAAAAAACTGAAGATTAGGACAATAAGCCCTCCACCCTGAAAGTAGAGCTTCACTTTAGTACAGAGATAAAAATCAAGAAATAGGCTGGAAAATGAGTAAACAACAGAAAAAAAAAATTCTGACCACAGAAAGTTACTATGGTGACCAGGAAGATCAAAACTCAACAAAGTCAAAATTCCTGTATCCAAAACGCCTGAAAGAAAAATGGGAATTCATCTCAGGTCACAAAAGAGTTCAAAAAGATTTTTAAAAATCAAGTAATCAAGGTAGAGGAAAATTTGCAAAGAATAATGAGAGTGATGCAAGAAAATCATGAAAAAAAGGAGTCAACAGCTTAGTAAAGGAGATACACAAAAAAGTACTGATGAAAATAACACCTTAAAAAACAGACTAAGCTAAATGATAAAAGAGGCACAAAAATCCAATGAAGAGAAGAATGCCTTGAGAAGCAAAATTGTCCAAGTGAAAAAAGATAGACAAAAATTCACTGAAGAGAAAAACTCCTTAAAAAGTAAAATTGGCTGAGTAGAAAAGGAGGTACAAAAGCTCACTGAAGAAAATAATTCTTAAGAAGTTAGAATTAGGGGCGGCTAGGTGGCGCAGTGAGTAAGAGCACTGGCCTCGGAGTTTGGATGACCCGAGATCAGATCCAGCCTCAGAAAATGAGCACCCACGCATAAATAATGACTAGCCGTGTAACCTTGAGCAAGTTACTTAACCCCAATTGCTTTAAAAAAAAAAAAAGAAGTTAGAATTAGAAGTTAATGATTTTATGAGACATAAAGAAACAAACACAATCATAAGAATAAAAAAATAAGAAAATGTGAAATCTATCATTGAAAAAACAAATGAAAGAAAGTAGATTCAGGAGAGATAATAACAGAATTATCAAACTACCTTAAAATCATAACCAAAAAAAGGGGGGGAAGGGGGGAACCTAGACATTATCTTTCAAGAAATTAGCAAGGAAAATTGCCCTGATAGTCTAGAATCAGAGTCTAAAATAGAAATTGAAAGAATCCACCAATCACCTCCTGAAAGAGATCCTTAAATTATAATTCCTGGGAATATTATAGTCAAATTCCAGAGCTCCCAGGTCAAGGAGAAAATATTGCAAGCAACCAGAAAGAAACAATTCAAATACTGGGGAGCTACAGTCATGATAACACAAGACTTAACAGCTTTTACATTAAACAGTCAGAGGGATTAGGATATGGTATTTCAGAAGGCCAAAGGACAAGTATTACAACCAAGAATTACCTACCCAACAAAACTGAGTATAATCCTCCAGGAGAAAAACAAAAACAAGTATTCAATGAAATTGATGACTTTAATTTTTTTTTTTTTGCTTTTTTTGGTAGGCAGGGGGACGGCAGGGCAATTGGGGTTAAGTGACCTTGGGCAAGGTCACATGACTAGTAGGAGTTACATGTCTGAGGCCAGATTTGAATTCAGGTCCTCCAGACTCCAGTGCTGGTGCTCTATTCACTGTGCCACCTAGCTGCCCCAAAATTGATTATTTTTAAGCATTCCTGATGAAAAACAAAAAACAAAACAGAACCGAATCAATAATTTGACTTTCAAATATTAGACTCAAGAGAAGCATAAAAAGTAAACAGGAAAGAGAAATCTGAAGTGATTCTAGAAGGCTAAACTGTTTACATTCCTTCATGGGAAAATGACATTTAGAATTTCTAAAACTTTCTCATTATTAGGGCAGTTAGAAGTAGTATACATAGTGTGGGGACAAAAATCACTCTGAACAACTTAAAAAAGAAACTGAGGCAGAGCTCTGAGCCAAAACACTTTATTAAAAGGACCTAACCCCCTCAAATGAAATGGACCTCAGACTTTCCTCATGATCTGAGATACCACTTCCATCCAGGGCCTTATTTTTATAGGGTTTGATACCTAGAGATTCTAAATTGGCTCTACAAAATACAGAAAAATTCCATTGGTTGACATAATACACGTAAGCTAAAATTAACAAAGTGTGTCAGCAGGGTCTTAAGTTGGATGAAGAAAGAAATACATCTTATGACTAGGTCATAAGATGAATGGGTTCTTGCTTAGGTTAAGCAGGAGGAGGTGGTACACACTCCAAGAATATATGGTGGGGTGTGGGGGAGACTTTCTGTACCATGCCACTACCCATGCTTGGTTTGGTGATGGAATTTGAGCAAAACAAGTTTGGACATATTCCTGTCAGCATTCTTGTGGTTTAGCAACTAAGCCCCATAGTTGTTAACAGGTAATGAACATTATGTCAAAGTTTGAGACCTATTAAATGGCCCTCCTATTAGAATCTATATTTCTATGTAATTAATACAAAACATGGATTTGCTCATTCATATACCTATTATTACGTGATTGATTAATATGCATTACTATATGGATATATTTTAAAATTACTAACAATTATTCCTCTCATAGAATAATAATGAACTTATTAATACTGATTAGAGTCCTCAATGAATCAACTTTCTCAATAGACAAAAAACAGAGGCATGAGTTGAATGTGATGATATGACTATTCCAATAAATTAAATTAAATTAAGGAATGAGAAAGAAGAATGCACTGGGAGAAGGGGAAATGGAGAGATAGAATGGGATAAATTATTTGACAAAAAAAAAAGACTTGAAAGAGATTTTACATTGGAGAGGGAAATAGGGAAAGTCAGTAGGGGAGCATGTGAGCCTTACTCTCATCAAAATTGGCTCAAAAAGGGAATAGCAGTTGGATATATAAATCTATCTTACCATTCAGGAAAGGAGGGGGAAAAAAGAAGGGTAGGTGGAAGCTGATAGAAGGGAGGACATTTGGGTGGAGGCAAAAGTCAGAAGGAAAAGACTTTTGAGAATAGATAGAGTAAAAGGAGAGAGAGAGTAGGATAAACAGTGGGAAAACAGGATGGAGAGAAATACATAGTTTGCAATTACTACTATGAAAAAATATTAAAGTGAGCTTCTCTGATAAAGATTTCATTTCTCAAACATATAAAAAATGAGTCAAATTTATAGAAATAAAGTTGTTCCTCAATTGATAAATGGTCAAAGGATATGAATAGGAAGTTTTCAGACAAAGTAATCAAAGCTAGCTATAGTTATATGAAAAATATGCTCTAAATCACTACTGATGAGAGAAATGCAGATTAAAACAACTCTGAATTATTATCTTACATGTATAAGATCGACCAAAATGCCAGAAAAGGAACATGACAATTGTTAGAGGTAATGTGAGAAAATTAAAATTAATGTACTATTGGTGAAGTTGTGTACAGATTCAACAATTCTGGAGAGCAATTTGGAACTTGGTCCAAAGGACTATAAAACCATGGATACCCTTTGATTAAGCAATACCACTACTAGATATATATCCCAAAAAGATAAAAAAAAGAAAAAGGACCTTTTTATACAAAAATAGTTATAGCATTTCTTTTAGTGTTAGCAAAGAACTGGAAATTGAGGGTATAACCATCAATTGGGGAATGACTGAACAATTTGCAGTATATGATTGTGTGGAATACTAATCTGCTTTAAGAAATGAACAGGAAGCTCTTAGAAAAACCTGGAAATACATGATCTAATGCAAAGTGAAAAGAGCCGAACCAGGAGAACATTGTACACAGTAACAGAAATATTGTGTCTTGATCTAGTGTGAATAATATAGCTATTCTCAGCAATATAATGATCTGAGACATTTCTGTAGGACATCTCATAGAAAGAGCTTCCCATCTTCAGAGAAAGAACTGGTAGAGCCTGAATGCAGATCAAAGATACATTTTCTTAACTTTGCTCATTTTTCTTGCTTTTTTTAACCTCTGCTTTCTTTCACTGAATGACTTACATGGAAATGTGTTTTTTATGACTACATAAGTATAATCTATGTCAAATTGCTTGCCTTTTTCAATGGGAAAAGGAAGAAGAGAATTTGGAACTCAAAATTTGAACAAAAAGAAAGTTACATTTTTTACATGTAGCTGGGGAAAAATCAAATATTAAATAAGTTTTTTTTTAAATATACAAGCACAGAAACCTGACAGGAAAGTATAAACTTCAATATTAATTGTCTATTCAGGACCATTGTATTACCAAAAAGAAAAAGAAAAACAACCTGCTTCTCTGCTTAATGTCTGCCTATAGAAACTCACTATTTCTTAGCTGGGAAATCCTATTCTCTATTAAAACATAGAATTTGTCATCCCTTCCAATTTGCTATCAAAAGGGAATTTAGATAGTATTAGTTCTTACCATGAATAGAGCCAGAAAATTGTAGTTTTCAGAGGCAGCTCCAGTTCCCAGCCTCTAAATTGTAGGGAAATACAGCAATCAGTCTTGGGGGGTAATCGCTCTTGCTTTAACCTCCCTGGATCTGGATTGTGATCTAGGGTGGAAGTCGTGGGTGGGTTTACAGCTTGCCAGAAACGGAAGTTGCCTGCCACACGTTCGGGACAAAAATTCCTCTATCTGGCCTTAAAGCCATAGTGTGGCAACAAGCCCAAAAGTCAAGTAATTAAGTGGCAACATGCCAAGGCAAAGGAAACAGAAAAATGCAACCCTAGACGCCTATTTTGGGGGCATAGAGCAGGAAAAGGACTGTGAGGTCAGAGGTCCTGATCCAAAATCCCCAGGGGAAAACATGAGCAGGTTGCAGGCCATAGAGAACCTTAAGAAGGACTTCAAAAATCAAATAAGAGAAGTGCAGGAAAAATTGGAAAGAGAAATGAGAAGGATGCAGGAAAAGTATGAAATGAGGGTCAGCAGCCTGACTGAGGAAAACAACACCTTAAAAAATAGACTAACTCAAATGGCAAAGGAGGCCCAAAAGGGCAATGAGGAGAAGAATGCCTTAAAAAGTCGAATTTGCCAGATGGAAAAAGAATCTCAAAAGTTCACTGAGGAGATTCATTCCTTCAGAGTTAGACTGGAGCAAATGGAAGCTAATGACTTTATGAGAAATCAAGATGCTGTTAAGCAGATCCAAACAAATGAAAGATTAGAAGGCAATGTGAAATATCTCATGGGAAAAACCACTGACCTGGAAAATAGATCCAGGAGAGACAATTTAAAAATTATTGGACTACCTGAAAGCCATGATCAAAGAAAGAACCTAGAAATCACCCTTCAAGAAATTCTCAAGGAAAATTGCCCTGATGTCTTAGATCCAGAGGGCAAAATAGAGGTTGAAAGAATCCACAGATCACCTCCTGAAAAAGATCCCAAAAAGAAAACTCCCAGGAATATTATAGCCAGGTTCCAGAATCCCCAGATCAAGGAGAAAATACTACAAGCAGCCAGGAAGAAACAATTTCAATATTGTGGAAACACAATCAGAATAACCCAGGACCTGGCAGCTTCTACACTGAGGGATCGAAGGGCATGGAATATGATATTCCAGAGGGCAAAAGAACTGAGAATGAACCCAAGGGTCACCTACCCAGCAAAACTGAGTATTTTGTTTCAGGGGAGAATATGGTCATTCAGTGGAATAGAGGACTTTCAAGCATTCTTGAGGAAAAAACCAGAATTGAATAGAAAATTTGACATCCAGACACAAGAAGCAAGAGATGCCTGAGAAGGTAATCAGGGGAAAGAAATCACAAGGAATTTATCAAAGTTGAACTATTTACATTCCTACATGGAAAAACAATAACTATGAGTGATGTTATCTTTCTCACTATGAAAATAATGGAAGAAGGGTGTGTGGTCATATGAATACATATGTGAATGTGTGTGTATATGGATAGAGGGCATAGGTTGAATTTGTTGGGAAGGGAGAATACTCAAGGGATGAAATTATGAGGTGAGAGAGGAAAGTGGCAAGAGGAGATGGGGAAAGACAGGGTAGGGTAAACTATCTCATGTAGAAGAAGCAAGGGGAAGTGGTTGCAAGGGAGGGGGAGAATAGGAAGGGAAAAAAAAAGGCAAATCCACATTCTCATTGAATTTGGTTCAGGGAGAGAATGACATACATACTAAATGGGATATCTCAACCTGCAGCAGAATAGGGGGAAGGGGGATGAGAGGAGGGATGATTGATGGGAGGGCATCCTTGGGGGGAGGGGAGGTTGGAAGCACCCACTATAGAAGAGGGACAGGATCATGTAGGGAATGGACCAGGTGGGGGGTGGGATGAGTGGGAGGGAATTATAAGCAGCCTTGTATAATATATCTACTATGATAATGTTTTGCATAGCTAGACATGTACAACATATACTGAATTACTTATCTCCCAAGAGGGAATGGGTGACAAGGGAGGAAGGAAATGGATCTGAAATTCGAGGTCTTAACATTAAATGTTTCAAATATATATAAATACTATTTTTAATACTCTTTTGCTTATAATTGGGAGATAAGATGTGCAGGCATTGGGACACAAAGATTCACCTTCCTCTAATGGAAAAGTCGTAGGGGGTATGGGAGAAGGTATGGGAGAGAGCAGATTGGAGGAAGTGATATCTTGTGGGACTGCTATTCTGGGAGGTTGGGTAGGGGAATAACTGGGGGAAAATGATTGTAACACAAAATCTGGTGGAAATGAATGATGTAAAACAGAAGTTAATAAAGCATTTGTTTAAAAAAAGAAAAGAATGGATAGACTAATTCACAACACCACCAATAATGTGTTAATGGGATTTAATAGTCTTTAGATTTAGAAGCTATGCTCAATACAATGACCTAACACAATTCTGAATGATAAAGGAGGAATCAAAGTCTTCATAAGTAGACAGTGGTTAGAAGCAAAACAGATGTTTGAGGAGAGACAGGATAAAACAAAAGAGAGAAGAAGGAATGGAAGATAATAAGATGGAATGAAATACACAGTAATCATAGCTGTGAATGTGAAAAGGATGAATTCACCCATAAGTAGATGACAGAATGGATTAGAAATAAGAATCCAGTAATATGCTATTTACAAGAAAGACACTTGGAATGGAAAAACACATGCAGAGATAAAATAAAGGACTAGAACAGAATGTCATAAGTAACAGTTGAAGAAAAAAAAAAGGCAGGGGTAGCAATTCTCATCTTAGAGCAAATGCAAAAATAGACCTAATTTAAAAAGATATTCAGGGAAACTTTATTTTGCTAAAAAGTGCTATAAATAATGAAGTAATATAAAAAATTTTACAGAAAGTTTCTCTGATAAAGACCTCACTTCTCAAATATCTAGAGAGTTCAGTCAACTTCCTACAAGTAAGAGTCATTCTCTAACTGATAGTTGAGGGATAGGAACAGCCAGTTTTCAGATAAAAAAAAATCAAAGCTATCAATAGCCATATAAAAATGCTCTAAATCACTATTGATTAGAGAAAAGAAAATTAAAACAACTCTGAGGTACTACCTCACAACTATCAGAAATAACAAACACTGGAGAATATGAGAGAAAATATGTACATTAATGAAATACTGGTAGAATAGTGAACGGGTCTGATCATTCTGGAAAACAATCTAGAACTATGACCAAAAGGTTACAAAACTATGCATGCTTTTTACTCAAGCAATACCTCTACTACATCTGTATCCTCAAAGATATAAACGAAAAAGTAAAAGGACCTACATGTACAAAAGTACTTATAACAGCTCATTTTTTGTTGGCAAAGGAACTGGAAATTGAGAGGATGCTCATCATTTGGGGAATGACTAAAATAGTTGTGGCATATGATGCAAAGAATCACTATTGTGTTATGATGATGATGAACAGGTTATTTTCAGAAAAAAGCATTGCAAGACATATATAAACTGATGCAAAGTAAAGTGAGAAGAACCAGATCATCATGCACAGTAAAGTAATGCTGTAATGATGACTTTGAAAGACTTGGATATTCTGATCAAAACAATGACCCAATAAAATTCCAAAGGATTGATGATGAAAAAATAAAACCTATCTACATACAGAGAAAGATCTAATGAACTCTGGTGGCAGAATGAAGTATAATTTTATTACATTTTTTCACAATATAGTTAACATAGAAATGTTTTACCTGATTTCACACATATAATAAATGCATTATTTGCCTTCTCAGGGAGTGTTGGAAGGTTTGGGAGGGAGGGAGAAAATTTAAAACTCAAATTTTAAAGAAAGAAGGTTAGAAATTGCCACTATATCTGAGTGTTGAAGATAAGTAAGGATTCTGAAAAGTAGGAGTGAGTAGAAGTTCTTTCTATGCTTGAGGAAATATCCATTATTAACATGAAGAAAGGGGAGGTGCCGTGTTTTACGTTCAAAAGTTTTTACTCCTCAGAAAATGAGCACCCACACACAAATAATGACTAGCCGTGTAACCTTGAGCAAGTTACTTAACCCCAATTGCTTTAAAAAAAATTTTTTTTAAGTTTTTACTCAAAAGTAACATATAAACCAGCACATCTAGAACCTACAGTTCAAAGAATACAATCATGTTTAAGAAAACTAGAACTCTGGGAAGGGGTCATGTTGTAAAGAACATTAAATGTCATACATAGGAGTTTATATTTGATCTGCAAGGCAATAGGAAACCACTACTATGAACTGTCTCTTCATATCTTGTTATCTTTCCATTGTAGAGTAGGAAAAGTTTAATTCTTTTTTATATATTTCAATATTTTGTCATTCTAATAACACCCCAAATATTTTTCAAAACTTCTAAATGAACACAAATTCTTAATCACTCATTTTTATGGATATAAAATATGCATTTTGACCTTACTTAATAGCTGCACAGAAAGAACTGTCAAATGAACCCCATCCAGAGAGTTTTGCTGACATCTGTAATTATCCTAGCGTGTAAACAAAGCCATTTTGATCTGACAGAGATCAGGCCCAATGCTTAAATCTAACACCTCCATTCCAAACTCAGAAGAGAAGGAAAGAAAATCAATGTCCACCAAATAAAAAAAGACAAGTTATAAAAAAAAGTAATTTCAAGGTTGTTACAAGAAAGAGAGTAAAGGTTGGAAAGATAGATCGTACAAATGACTCAACAATATACTTCTAAATTGTTTAGGACAGATCAAGATGACAGGATTAATCATTTTCTTACAATTAAAAATTTTGCCAAAAGCCTCTCCTCTCCCAACACAGACCTTGCCTTTATTTTCAAAAGAAAATGATAGTCCTTTAAGGCAAGTTATAATTGATATATTAGCTAACTTTAAAAAGTAAGAACAAAAACTATGGCTACCCTGTTATTTAGTTCTATTGAAGACCCAAGTACTTTTGGTGATAGGATTGTTTTGGTTACTTTTACTTTAAGACCAGTATTATTGTCCCCTTCCTCCCCCCCCCCCCAATTTCTATGTGTCTCTACATTGAGTTACAGATTAAGAGCGAGGGGGAGAGTCACTAGTTCTGTATTTGCAACCAAAATCTGACCTAACTACAGAGAAATCTGAATGCTGCTATACCAGTTCCGGTACGCTTGCTGCATCCTTCTAGGGGCCTAGAAGTGCTCCAAAGTAAGTGAAAAAATGAAATATTCACAAAAGATTTTAATGTGAAAATGTTGATAATGTAAAAACAAGTGTAAATGAATATCTTAAACCCCTGGCAACTTAGAGGACAAAGACTATTATCAGGAATATCTTAACTTAAAAATAAGTAAAGAAGTGATGTTATGATTTGAGCAACAACACAGAATACCATGTTAAATGTTCCCTCTACTAAGATATATTTAATAATAACAGTGATAATAATTGAAGCTAGGGGCAGCTAGGTGGCACAGTGAGTAGAGCGCTGGCCCTGGCGTCAGAAGGACCTGAGTTCGGATCCGGCCTCAGACACTCAACGCACACACAAACAAAAACCTAGCTGTGTGACCTTGGGCAAGTTACTTAATCCCAATTGCCCTCCAAAAAGCAAAAAAATAATAATAATTGAAGCTAGCTTTTTTTTTACTATGTTCTAGGGACTATGCTAAAGGCTTCAACAATTATTATCTCATTTGATCATCACAATAGTCCTGGGAGGTAGGTAATTATTATTATGTCCATTTTGGAGATGAGGAAACTAAAACAAACAGGTTAAGTGACTTGTCCAAGGTCATATAGTTACTAGAGTCTGAGATCACTTTAGAATGGAAGTCTTCCTGGCTCTAGTTATTGATCGTTTCACTGTGTTACCTAGCTGTTAAATATAGATATTTATTAAGAGACAGTTACTGCACTAAGCATTAGAGATACAAATAAGAAAAAGGAAGACAATCTCTATCATCAGGGAATTTATAGTCTAATAGAGGAAGACAATGCATACACATCCATACGCAAAAATGAAAGTGGCAGAGGTGCCAGAGGGTATCTGGTGGAGTATAAACCAACCAGAGCATTCAGTCACAAATCAAGAAATGGTTGAGAAAAAAAAATTTCCTCCTAAAGTCAGCTTACCAATCTGAGAGTCAGAAGCATCTGAGGGTGTTGATGAGGCAGAAGTGCCAAAGCTGAAGCAATCTCTGTTACAATGAGTTTCCCAATGATGAGCTTATTCTGAGTGGGGCATCATGATGATGATGATGATGATGATGATGATGATGATGATGATGATGATGATGATGGTGATGATGGTGATGGTGATGATTGAATAGAAACCAAGCAAATAATTGAGGGCAAATGAATACTATACTATTATGCCTTATCTTTCCCTCTTACTTGACCAAAATTCTTTCATAGAAGCCACTATGCTGTATTTAACAAGGATAAACATCAGTTTCATAAGGGTATAGTTAAAAAAAATCTGTATTGCCTAGAAACGGGAAGAAGTATATGAACAGATTCCATTAGTTCTCATTCTTCTCATTAGTTTGGACTTAGTTTATTATTAATCAGCCAGGATCCTGGCCATTTTGGGTCACACACACACACACACACACACACACACACACACACACACACGTAGGCAAGCAAATTAAAAAAAAACCTTTTCTTTTTCTGAATTCTTATGACATTATTTCATTATTTTTATCACACAATTTAGCCTAAAATTGTACATCAAACCCAAAGTTACACCAGGGACATATTTCTGGAAAAAACAAAACAATGTAGTTTGAAACATTTTAAACTAGAGCAATAGTCTATTTTTAAAACTTGGAAGTCAAAAGCAATAATTCAAAACCTTTAAAAAAAAAAAACCTTTGTCCCCAAGTTAAAAGGAAATGGCAAGATGACAGAAAACTGAAGAGAAATTCAGAAAGGAAGATGAAAATGGATGAAACGTCAACTAGGAATTGAACATTTTGCCTAGTCCCAGGTCTCTTGTTTCTCTTCTCCCAAGTCCAGATAGGAATGGGTTCTTATTGTTGGTCAAAATTGCCGAAAGAAAATGAAGCTCCCATCATGCGCATATCATTATTCACCCCTGGAAGGAATAGAAAGGGGTCTTTTCAGGAAGAAGGGAGTCTCTATCTTCAAATGCAGCCACATAGAAATCCTTAGGACTTAAGCTTCTTTATGCAAAACAAACAAAACAAATAATTGTGTTTTGTGAACAGTTGCCTTTGGAGAGATGCTTGACTTCATTTCTCCTTTCTCTTTGAAAGTACCAGTCTATGATAATTTGAATAATTATAGCTAGTATTTTGTAGCATTTTCAGATTTGCATAACTTTTACACATAATACCCTTATATTATCCAGTCAAAAGCCCCAGGAGAAAGGCCTATATTTCAATGTCACACAAACTGAGATGGACTGAGATTCAGTGATTTGTCTAGTCACTTAAGTAGAGTCTGAGAAAAATCTTGAACTCATATATTTCTGATTTCAGGTCAAACACTCTGTCTACTTCACTACCTAGCTGCTTTAGGGGTGCTTAGAAATTGAAATAGAAATAGGGTAGGTCTGCATTCCCAAATCATAGAAGCTTCCATATCCAATTTTGTCATAAGTGAGATGCTTACTTAATTTTGGCTCTGGCAGAGGTAATCAATATAAGACAATAACCACAACAAAAGGCATTTGTGTAGAGGGACTATTGGAGAATAGGTAGAAAACAATACACTTTTTAAAAAGGCTGGTGTCATTCTATCCATACAGCTATAAAAGAGTTATAGTACAGACATGTATGGCTCTATTTTAATTATTCCAAGGGACAGCTCTGCTTTATAGTTGTCAAAGAAATAAGTGACACTATATCCTAGTAAAGGAACAGAACGTGGAGAACAGCCTGGCAGAACTGAGTTACAGGAGAAAATGAGAAGAACTGAACATATGTCAGCCTTACATCATTGCCTATCCATAGTGTCCCCAAGACAGACACTATAAGTGACTATATGGGCAGCTCTATTCTGTAAATCATAATATAAATAATTGGAATTCTTCATCCACTGGTTTTCTCCTGTTTGCATAAGTCAGAATCTTTTGTGTGATCATGATATGTCTCATTTGGTATGCTCTGGAATTAATATAATGCCATTAATAAATAAAGTATCTGGAGCCTCCACTTATCTAAAGGGAATCCATTTGGATTCTGTGCAGAATATCATCCTTTGCACTTACAAACACCTTTAACAAGCAAACTTCTACCTGTTTTATCATTCACTAGTGCAAAGTATGGTGCATACATATAGTTGATTTTTCATTACAATGCTAATTATTGCAATAAAACACTAATCAGACTTATTTCTCAAAACATGCAATCAAACTTTAATGGTGAAATTACAAACAATAATCCTCACTAAGAACAAACTAACAATGTAAGTCTTAGAGGTATTAATAAGGTTCTTTCATAAACTCATGACAAAGTTCCCTCACTGTCTATCCAAAAGTCATATGTCTCCTTCCAAGACAGCAGCCTGGCATGTGTCTGTAAATCATTCAGTACTGCCCTCAAGTGCACAGACTTGCTGGAGTCTCAGGTACTTGGAGTCAGTACCCCACCACCTAGAAATAGGCTAAGGACTGGGGACTGTGGTGAGTTTTTTATAGTTCTACTGTTGGAGTTCCTAAGTTGTTTACCACATGGTTTGATTGGTAGTATAAATTACTGATAAAGTTGTTTATAAGTTATTTTCATTGGTGGTTTGTCTTTTCAGAGGGTTTTTTACTTTGAAAAAATATTTATTTTTTCCAATTGCTTGCAAATTTTTTAAACAATGTTTCCTTTTTTTGATTCTGAGTTCCAAATTCTCCCCCTCAGCCTTCCCTTCTTCCTTTCCTGAAAAGGCAAACAATTTGATATAGGTTGTGCGTTTGCAATCAGGAAAAACAAATTTCTACATTAATCATGTTGTGAAAGAAAATAAAACAAAAAATGTGAAAAAATAGTATGCTTCAATCTACATTCATATTCCATCAGTTCTTTTCTGCAGTTGGATAGCATTTTTCATCATAAGTCTTTCTGAATTGTCTTGAACTGTATTGCTAAGAATAGTTATGTCATTCACAGTTGATTATTGAATGATATTGATGTTACTATATACAATGCTCTCCTGGTTCTTTTCACTTCACTCTATGTCAGTTCAGGAAAACCTTTTCAGGTTTTTCCGAAAGCATCCCACTTGTCATTTCTTATAGCAAAATAACATTCTATCATAATCACTTACTACATTCTCTCAATATCTTGTTTGATTATAAATTCTTCCTTTTTGCATTGATCTAATGGGCAAACTATTACACACTCCCCTAATTTTCTTATGGTATTACCCTTTACATGCAAATCATGTATCCATTTTGACCTTATTATGTTACACAGTGTGAGATGTTGGTCTATACCTTGTTTCTGCTAAACTGTCTTCCAGGTTCCCTCTCAGTTTTTTGGGAGGAGAACTCATCCCAAAAGGTTGAATCTTTGGGTTTACTTAAAACTGGGTAACTATGGTCATTTACTACTGTGGATTTTGCACCTAATCTATTCTACTGGTCCACCACTCAATTTCTTAGCTGATAGCAGCTTTATAATACAGTTTATCTTATCAGAGGTTTAAGAATGTGCACATGTTGTTTACTACATCATTCTATGGAAATGCTTATACTAAAAACAAGTTACCAAAGACAAATAAAAACAAAAATCTTACTAGAAATAGCTCAATAACTAAGTTGAGGCTGAAAAAGCAAATGTAATCAGCTTGGTTAAGTGAACAACTATTCATACTATATTATTAAGGTACTAAAATTTATTCTCATTACAACTGGATATATATATATATGTGTGTGTGTGTATATAGATATAGATATATAGATTATATATACACACATATCTCTCTCTATATATATATAGTTATATATAGATATATAATTAAGGGACACTGTTCTCCACTAACCTAATTCAATTCCCAATAAGAACAAGCCACTGGAAATACTCGCTCTAAAACTGGAAATAAAGCATTCCACTCTGCATCAGAGGGAACTCCAAGGAAGTACCACTATCTCTGATGAGCAAAGAACTAGCAACCTTTTTTCATTAACCTACTCTCTGTCTGGAAGGCACCTGTATCTGTCTTTAGAGTAAGAGAATTACAAAGGTGTAGATTTAGCCAACCAGAATAGCTCTCAAATACCCTTCCCATCGGGAAACCTTCTCTGTCCTTCCTAGGCATTTCACTGAATTTTTGTCACTGTGATCAATAACAGAAGCAGATACATAAATATATTGCCTCAATAGTTCCCTTAGATGTAGCATCAACAAGAACAATATCAATAAAAGTAAGAGCTAGCATTTATGTAGTGATATAAGGTTTGCAACATACATGATATGTTATTTCTTTTGATCTTCACAATAGTCTCTCCAAATAGATGTGTTAGAATTGTATCTTGTTCTGGTCCTCCTGACAACTCCCCTCCCCACCTCCACTTCTAGTCAGTATAGTAAGTTTTTAATTCATCAATATACAGCAGCACTATCAAGGAGTAAGATTGCAAAGAGGAACCAAAAAGTCACATACAAACTGTCCTAAAGATCAAAGGAGCATAATTTACAAAGTGTATTATATATTAACCAAAATTATATTTATATATTATTTTATGCTTATGTATTTTATTATATGTATATGTATAATAATGTGTAAATTGTTATATATTAACCAAAACTCACATCCCTTAATCAGGGGAAGCAATCCAGGTTTTGCTGTAAGAGCTCTTTAGTCCTGTCATATGTAAATCTCAAAAAAACTCCAGACATCCACCATGAGACCAGCAGAACACCAAAGGGTGCTTATCAGCTTATCTGAGATGACATGGATATGTTAGCTTTAAAGTCTTACTGACAACGTTGAGATTATTTGATATACTACCTCCAAGTTGACACAGGAAAGAGCTAGCCTGTTATACCCTAAATCCTATAAAAATAAGACCACAATTAGTAACAGCATTCGCAAAGTCTTACTTCAATGCCTCATGGGGTGAAGGTGATACTGATTATACACAAATTATGCCAGTAGAACACAAATTCTTACAGTGTCTATGATTCTGGAAAAATTCCACATATAATCACAGTAATAGATTAAGTCTGATCAGCTCAGCTAAAGACAAAACAGCTCATTATCAGTGATAATCACTTGGTGATGATTCCTTTGTTCATGAAAAACCATGAAACAAAGAAAAAATGCAAAATATCCCTTAATCTTGTGTCCTTCTTCTGCAAAGATGATGTCAGAATGGTAAAGAGGACACTCAGGAATGGGATTCAGTTGGGGCAAAGACAGATGGAACATGATTCATATATGAGAACAATGTGGTTACAGTGTCATAGGGGATATATTGTCCAACGAGGCTAGAAATATAAGATGTATCCAGTTATGAAGGATTTTCAAAAAGATCAGACTGATCTCAAAATTGTGGACAATATATACAAGAGACTACACAGGCAGAAATAGGTAAGTCAGAAGAAGAAAAAAGTATAGGGAGGAAAGATCATAGATTTTGAACTGGAAGGGACCTTCCAGATCATCCATCCTAGTCCATCCCTTGCCATCTGACAGATCAGCAAACTGACTCCAAGAGAACTGAAATGAGACTCCCAAGGTCAAATAGGTAAACAGGTCTGATCTCAATTCAGATTCTTTTATCTCAAATGAAGAACTTATTCCATTACAGCACATTGGATTTTGCCATTATTTCCTAAATAATTCCTAATAATATTTCCCAATTTTGCCGTTATTTCCTAATAAAAGAAAGGTTAAACCTTCCAATTTCCTTTTTCAGCCTTTCAAAAGTCAAATAGAAAGGAAGAGAAAAAAAGAATAAAGAAGAATAATGGCCACAGAAAGCAGACAAGCCATTTTCAAAAATGACATTTTTGCCTCGGGAGTGGCACTCTACAAGAAAGTTGTATTTGTAGGACAATTGACAAGCCCTCAGAGGACTCCCAGGAAGACATTTATTTACACCAAAATTGATTCTACTACTAAATGAATTTGCCTTAAAATACAGATCTTTTCTAAAGGGAATTGCCTCTTTAGAATGCACCAAATTACTGTGCAACTCAGCAAGGTGATAATTACTTCCAATTGTCCTTAAGAAACATTTTAAACATTAACTGTTTGCTTACTCAGGTAAAGTCTTAGGAAACTATTGAATTGAGAAGATAGTCTGCAAAATGGCATCCCAAGTTGGTCTGTGTCACAGAGTCTGATAAACTGTTCTGGTTTGAGGAAAGGTCAAGGTGAGATAGAAAGCATGTGCAAGGGCAGCTATGGATATGTGACTGGGAAATTACCCACCTCCCATTTTCACTTATCTGCTGGTAGTGAACCTTAAGTCATAAACTTTAATAAATTGCAGTAGCAATAATCATTATTCATCAAAAACTCATACAGGATTCTCTTCCCTCTCTACCCCAAAATGTAATAGTTATCTCCAGCAAGGAACAGACTAGTAGAAAGTCATCATTCAAGTCAATAAGCATTTATTACTGTTGTCAGACGCTTTATTAAGCACTGGAAATACACAAAAAGGTCAAAAACAGTCATTTCTCCATAGAGTATTGCATGTAGATGGAGGAAGACCTGAGTCTCTTGTCTCATCAAATTTCTCATCTCAAATCATGTCACATCCCAGCTACATAATGGTGGAATTATAACAGTTAATCTTTGTGAATCTCAGTCTCCTTATTAGTGAAGTACATATAATAAGACGTGTAGCATCAACCTCAGAGGGATCTAGTGAAGCTCGATTGAGCTCATATGTATAAAGAGCTATATTCATATCAGTTATTATTAGAGAATAACCTCAATTGTACAAAAATAAGATATTTTGAACTCACAAGAAAGATCTGCCGTGATTTTTGTGTTGACTGATGTCTTCGAACTTTGGACCATCTACACTCTGAGATATTCTTTTTAATTCTCATTGCAACCCAGATTTGATGAAGTTTGCTTCTTCAGTAATCAAGATGAGTAAAAAACAAGGCGGGGGGTGGTATTAAAAGGTATATATTATGGACCAATAAAAAAATTGCCTGGAGATAGGTAGGGTAAGGGCAGCTATGTGGGGCAGCAGATATAGCATTGGACTTTATCCTTTTGTGAGGTCAAGCTAGGCAGTCTTTTGTCTCAACTGTCATTTAGCCTTTAATCACTGAATGGTCATTGCCTTGGACAAACAGACCTGGGAAAGACCTTAAGTTAAAAAAGAGAAAGTCTCTCACTGTATCTGGTGCTATTACCAGTCATCTTAACTTTTGTCTTACCAATGACTCTGGAGGAGAGAGTGGGGCTGATGACATTGCACAGCTCTGCCTCATTTATATTCAATTCACTTGAAAGTCAAGAAGGTTCTGGTGTAATGGGTGATTTGTTCTAATTCTGGCCTTGTCAGTATCTAGTTGTGTGACCTTAGGGAAGTCACTTTTCTCAACCCAATGTGCAGGATAGAGAACACTACCAAAAAAATCAATACAAAGACTTATATACCTGAAAGCAGAAATGAGTTTATTGCTTTCTCATGAGTAAGGGTACCCCCCTCATTGCTCTAATGGCACCAGCCAAGGAAGTACAGATTGATTCCAGAAAGCAAGGTCATTTTATACCCTAATGTAAGGCCCCCCATCCCAACCACCTTCCTCTTATCCCATTGGTTAGGCTTTAGGGGGCACAATCTATTCCTATGAATCTTCCCCAGCAACAAAGAAGAACGGACAAGAAAAGGCAAGAGTATTCTGTAAGGGAATAAGCTGTGTTTCAATAATACAAAAACTATTAATCCTTTTGAGGAGGCTTCACTTCTGAGAAGTCATCCCTCACACTAAGCTTATTTATAAAAGGACAGAAGGTAGATCACGCTGGTCTTTAAGTTCCCACTCTCTTCTCATTTCTGCCTCTCAGACTTCTTCAACTTGTGTCTTCTCTTCAGTGAAACCTGCTTTGATAGTACTAATAGTGAGTGTTTTCTACTTTCTCTACTTACTGTGTATCATCCTAATTTGTTTGCATGCAGTATCTCCCTGGTAAAATAAAGGGTCCTTGATGGTAGGAACCATTTTTCTTTTCTTTTTTTATCTTTGTAAATCCATAGTCTAGCAAAACACATTACACAGAGCAGACTCTCTATGTTTGGTGAACTTAAATAAAATTGAATAAATCATGTTGTAATTACATTTAAACAATCAATAAAGCAGGAGAGGGGGGAGGTAACTCCTTTCTAATGTTTAAAAAAAAATCTCCATTTTATGGTAAATATAAACTTGTATATATACATATACACACATATATATACATATATATCCCTCTATATATGTATATATAGATAGATATAGCTATCGATATCAATATTGATATAGATATAGATATCAGATTTGCTGCTACAGTTAACAAAATACGACATAGAGAGGCTTGACTCATGAAGAGATTTTCCAGGTCATCTAGTCCAACTACTTTGGAACATAAATTAAGAAACTAATACCCAAAGAGTGGAAAAAAAAACCCTTGCCAAAATTACTCTTAGAGGGTTCTTAAAAAAAAAAACAGCTTCTTGTAGTCATAAAACAGGATAGAAACACAGGATCCTGGACTACAAATTTCATGCTCTGTCCACTATTCAACAAGCCTTGTATACAGCCTTCTAATGTAGTTATCACCCCCTCTGCACTGGGATGGACAAAATTAATCTTGCTTCAAAATATAAGAAACAATAAAGAAATAGCAGTACAGTTGCTAACATGATTCAGACTCCCTGGGGTACCAAAATGGCAAGTTTCTTTTATCAAGTCAATAGGTCAAGTGCAGCAGTAATGTCACTTGAATCAATTTGTATTGGGTTTGTAAAGTCTGCTTTTACTTGAACCAAAAATACAAATTCTTATGAAACAGCATTTCTTTCCAACAGAGAGATCAATAGCAAGCATTTCAATGAACATTGAACAGCATGCTTAACTCCTCCTCTGTGGTTCTATAATGTAGATAAAGAATAGGTAATTTATTTTTAATATTTTTGATTGAATAAGGAAAGAAATATTATTCATGAGGAGAAATGAAATAAGTGGCAGGAAGTGAGGCACTCAGGGTTTTTAAGTGAGATGGAAAAATGGTCTCCTTGAAGATTGGGCTGTCTGTTTACTTTTCTATCTACATGAGGCATCTAGTATAATATTCTGTACATAGTAGGTGCTTAGAGGATATTTGTTATTTGAAAAGGAATATGAATAGTCATCCAAATGAGAAAAAAATTAAGCTGATTTTACTCCTTCAGTGGATATACATTACTTTATGTATCTTTGTACTATAGGACCTTAAGGCTAGGAATTAAGGTCAATTAAGAAAACAAACAACTGTAGCTTAATATCTCTGGGCAAATAAAATGTAAATAGTAACTGTTTCTTGTAATCCAGAAACCTTTAGACTAAATATTGCTTATTCTTTACCATTTTAACAATGGCTTTTAAAATTTTGTAGATTTATTCTCTCTTATTTGTCATTCCCAAGAACTATGACTGTAGAAATGTTACTTGGAGGCACCAAAGCAGATAGAAATTAAATATCTTATGTATGTATGCATGTATGTATGTATGATGTATGTATGTGTATATATGTGCATATATATATATATGCAGAACAAAGCAGACTATTTTCTTTCTTGTTTCATTTTGCTTTGCTCTTTTTTCTTTTTAATATTTTTCCCATTTGTTATAATTCTTCTATGTAACATGACTAATGTGAAAATGTGTTTCATAGGAATGTAAGTGTAGAGTCCATAACAGATTGCAAGTCATCTTGGGGAGGGAAGCTGGAAGGAGGTGGAGACAATTTAAAACTTATGGAAGTGAATGCTGAAAACTAAAAATAAATAATTTAATTTTTTTTAATGGAAGGTGTGATCCAAGTACAGAATAAATCATTACAGTAGGAGTATGATTTTTAGTAGGGGGAAGAGAATAAGCATTTATATAGCACCTACTATGTATCAGAGTCTTTAAAAATATAATTTGTATCAGCATTTTAACAAATATTATCTCATTTGATCTTCATGACAGTTTGAAAAGGAATTGATGCTGTTATCCCCATTTTCCAGTTGAAGAAACTGCCAGAGTCATACAGATAATAAGTGTCTTAGGTCAGATTTGAACTCATTTTCTGACTCTAGGCCATGTGCTCTGTCCACTACACCACCAGCTAATGAACCTCTACTTGTCTATTTACCTGTAGCTACTCTCCACTCCTTGCCTGTCACTCCATTTTAGGAGATGGGCATTATTCTAAGATGGAAGTCATTTCTGTCATTTAAAAATGAAGTTATTGAAAATATAGCTCTGTTAAACTTCATAGAAAAGCAATAATTAACCTAAGCAGCCTATCAGGTTCAATTCAAATTGTCCTCCAAAATATGAGAAAGTGGGCTATAGTAATTTATTTTGATAAACTCTGCACCTGCCAACTGACACTTTCACTCTACAAGTTCTGAGGATTTCCGAAAGGAGTGGCATTCAAGATTGCTCAGAAGAGATCTTCCCCAGAATTATTAGCCTGGCAAAGAAACAAATTTGCAGATCCTACAGTTGTGTGTGATGAAGATATATACAATGAATTCACCTTTAGTTATATAATATCATGAGTTTAAAAACCTTACCCCTACTGAGTTGGTACCAAGTCTGGAGTTCCTGTGCCACTCCTAACTCTCTACATTTAATACAGTCAATTTGTTCTCAATGTAAGGTCTTTTCCTCCTGGGAAACTCAAAATTAGTAGTCTTTGAGAACTGACATTCATGACCACTCTTCCTTAAATTTACTTTCAACCTCAGGGGTGGAAATGAACGGCAGCCAAATGTGATGAACATACAATGGAAGCTTTCTGCACAATAGAAAGAAAATGATCAACTCCCTGTCAAGAATATTAAGCAGGAACAGTGGCAAGAAATAAATGGCCAAGAAAAATCAATCCAGACTGAAAGAAAGAGGGGAGAGGAAAGGTTGAAGCAATGATCAGTTTATTCTCAGGATTTATCTGTCTTTCTTTTCTATTTAAATCATTTAATGTGAAATAAAAATAATATGCTGTATCCTTTTAAGACAACACAAAAGAATGGAATTTCAAAAGTAAGGAGTTTGCTGAATCAATCAGTATTTAATTCTGAAACAAAAGAAAATATTCTCAAATCACTTTATTTCTATTCAAGATTTCCTTCTTTTTGTCAGTCTTACAGAGAGCTACCATAGGTCCCTGTCTTCAGTGACCAGTAATTCACTTGACTGGTGTTACCTACCTCAATGTTCAAGATACTGCTATTGAACAGAATTCTTTTCTATCTTTAAAGTGAAAGTAAGTCATGGATCATTTACTTTGTTGAAGAATAGCCCCTTGGAAATTCATTGTCCATATGCTAAAGTTTCAGTAAATTTTCCATCTGTTGTAACTTTTGCAAGAAGTCCAACTGCCTCAGCCCCCAACATAATAGTAGTTTCAACCAAGATCATTATCACATAAAAAGAATAGCACATACACTGACTTGGCCACCAAATATGATTTACTAGTCACCTCTTAAGGTCATTGAAAACATGTCCTCAATAAAACAATTATATTCTTCCAGGTAACAACTATCTTTAGCTGAGGCCATTATGGCCTGACAGCCTGATAGTGAGCATTTATGTGGCACCTCATCATTTACAAAGCATGCACATACACACACACAGATGTATATGTGCATAGATAAGCATGTATACAAATAGGTGTGCATGTATAAAATATTAAATGTATACATGTCTGTTTATATAGACATGTATATACACATATATTTTAAAATGTTTTGTTTTGGGCGGCTAGGTGGCGCAGTGAGTAGAGCGTTGGCCCTGGAGTCAGAAGGACCTGAATTCGGTTCCGGCCTCAGACACTTAATGCTCACACAAACAAAAAAACGTAGCTATGTGACCTTGGGCAAGTTACTTAACCCCATTTGCCCTCCAAAAAGAAAAAAAAATGATTTGTTTTAATTTTATATATTTTAAGTGATATATATATATATATATATACATATATATATATTTAAATTTTTATTTGATCCTCAAAATAACCCAATGAGAGAGGTGTGTTTATAATCCCTAGAAAGCTAGATGACACAATGTATAGATCATTGGACCTGGCATTAGGAAGACCTGCATTCAAATGTGGCCTCAGATGCTTAGTATCTATGTGATCCTTGGCAAATCATTTAAACTCTGTCTTTCTCAGGTCCTCCCTCTGTAGAATGGGGATAATAAAGGCACCTAACACCTGGGTTTGTTCTGAGCATAAAACGATAAAATATTTATAAAGCACTTTCTTAACTTTAAAGTACTATATAAATGCTAGCTAAGTTAAACCTGACCAGGGTCAAACAGCCATTCTTGCTCACGGTAGCTCTGGAAAACTCTCCATTGCAACATGTAGAATTAGGGGCAACATATTTGCTCTTTGCAAGTATTTGAAAAGTCATCACAGGGAAGAAGTAGTAGTTATTCTGTCTTACCTAAGACAGTGAAATTAAATATTAACAGGAAAAAATTCTAAAGAGACAAATTCTGGTTTGGTTAAAGACAAAATAAAACAAAAACTCATTTTTCATTTGAGTTGACTAAAATGCATGCTGGAGATCTTTAAGCCAAGGCTGGATAGCCAGTTATCTGTCAGATATATGTAGAGGGGATACTTGTTCAGGGGCTTGAACTAAATGATTTCTCAGCTGCTTTATAATTGTGAGATTATAAGATTACCTCGCATGGATCACAGTCCTAAGCATCTTAATTTATTTGTGCATAGATCTATTTCAGTGTGGTCTTGGTAAGGTATTGTTAGAAGTTAGCAAAACGAAATCCCTTACGCAAAGCTATTACCAAATTTCTCTGATTCTCATTTTGATAAACACTGATTTGCATGCTTTCCAGGGAGCTCAGATTTCCCCAATGTAATCAATATATAGTTTAATCCTCCATGCATTATAACTATGAATTTCAAAGAATCTGTGTGAATATATGTCGTTAGGTACAGTCTGACACAAGGCCCAATTGCTAATACTAAAAGATTTTGTAAGACTCAAAACATGTATAAAAATGCATCAGTCTAGAGAATGAATAACATTAACAATGTTGACAGAATATTCAGGCATAGATTTTTTTAGAAAAAGAAGAAACATACTAACAAGTTCAGTATTGTTAGAAAACTGTGAATATCCTTTGACTCAGACAACTAAGTCTGTATCCCAAAGAGATTTTTTTTTAAAATAATTTCTTAAAAAATAAACAAAAAGCACCTATATGTAAAAAAATGTTTAAAGCACCTCTTTTAGTGGTGGCAAAGAATTAGAAAATGGGAGGATGCCATCAATTGGAGAATGACTGAACATGTTATAGTATATGATTATGATGGAATACTATTGTGAAAGAAAACTTGATGAGCAGGATGGTTTCAGAAAAACCTGGGAAGACTTAGATGAACAGAACTAGGAGAACATTGTACACAGTAACAACAATATTGTAATGATGAACAGGTATGAAAGACCTATTTCTAGCTGTTTCCAGGAACATAATGATCTAAGACAATTCTGAAACATGCTATCCATCTCTACAGAAAGAAGTTAGAGGGTTTGAATGTAGATAGAAACATACTTTTTTTAACTTTCTTTACTTTTCTTGCTTTTCTTTTGTTCTGTGTTTTCTTTTGCAATATGGCTAATATAGAAATGTTTTTCATGATTACACATGGATAATTATATCAAATTGCCTTCTCAATGAGGTAACATGGGAGGGAGAGAAGGATAGATTTTGGAACTCAAAACTTTTTCAAAAGAATGTAAAAAGATGATTTTGTATGTAATTGGAAGAAGCAAGATAAAAAATTTTCACTTAAAAAAAGTTCAGCCTTCTACAGAAGTAGTTCTCAAATGTGTGCATACAGACATCTACTAAATGTCCTTGTCAAATCACATCCAAGTCTCCTATCACCTCTCAAGGAATAAGGACTAGACCCATGACATCCTTGAAATAGGAAGCTTTAGAAAGATCAAACTCCTTCTACCAATGAAGATTGCTTTCTTCTTTGCAACTGATAGCCATACTGAGTGACCTTTGATATTTGCTGATGGAGCTACTTTTCCTGAATCACACAACCAATATGTGTCAATGGCAAGCCTAAAACCTAATTCTTCCTGACTCTGAGGTGAACTGCCTCTTTCCACTACCAGAAATACATGTGGCCTGTGAGCTGAATTTCAATTAACAACAATCCCTAATGGGGCTAACCCAGGTTCAAATGTTAATTGTGAAATATTAGCAAAATAAAGATATGGTAGAACATAAATATTGTTAATATGTGTGGTTTTCTAAGTTAATATGTTGCCCTCAAGCATCCCTGAATATGTTTTAATGGCCCTGTTGTAATTTGAGTTTGAAATAAATCACTGCACTACAACAAAACACTTTTCAAATTAACTTTTTTTTCCTTTCAAATTTAGAAATGTTCAGTTTCTTTCATAGGAACCACCATTTTCAGTTAGATAATAAGAATATGATTTCTATAACCAACCAGTCTTCCTAAAATACCTACTACCTATTTAATCTTCCATGGGTCTCTCTCTCTCTCTCTCTCTCTCTCTCTCTCTCTCTCTCTCTCTCTCTCTCTCTTTCTCTCTCTCTCTCTTTTTAGACATTCCAATTCCACTTTTACTTTCTAAAGCAAAAAAAAAAAAATGATACTCCAGTAGAGGGACATAAAACACAATAAGCAGTTCAAGGCTGGCTACTTTTCTTTCCCACTTCTACTGACTGACCTCTGATAGGAGGACCGTATCATCTACTTTGCATTGCTCTGCTCCCTCAGGTTTGCTATCAGCCCTGGATCTAGTTGAAGTCAATCCTCTCTTGGTTACTTCAGTGGAGGAAGTGAAGGCAACAACTGTCCTGGCTGTGGATGTGATCTCCTAGAGCTTTGGCCAGAAGAGGGAAGGAAGGCAGGATGGTTACGACTATCTCCCTACTCGTAGTTCACCAGATGAATCAGACAGTGAAAATGTGTTTGAATTTAGGGAGACTGTATTTTTTCCACAGGGTTTTCCCACAATGGGCATTCCAGAGTTCTACAGAGGCACTTAAAGGGATATTAAAATTGGCAAGTCAAGGGGGGGACAGAACCAAGACAGTGGTGTAGAAGCAGGAAAACTCCCTGTGCTCCTCCCATAACCACCTCAAATAACTTTTAAAAATGACTCTAAATAAACTTTAGAGCTACAGAACCCACAAAATGACAGAAAGAAACAAACCTCCCACTGAAGGCAGCCTGTCAGGCAGACAGGAAGGGTATATCACAGTGCTCTGGGAGCAGAGCCCAACCCCTCCTGAGCCTGAGGTTTTAGCCTCAGGGCAGCACCAATCCTGGAGCTGACTTCTGGAGAGTGGATCACCAGCAGCTGTGGCAGTTTCCAGATTTATCAATCCATAAATGCCAAAGACAAAATGAGAAGTCAGTGTACTTTGGGAATAGGGGGTCCAGTAGTGCGGTCTGACCTCTGCTTCCAGAGGGAGAAACAGCTGAGGTGAAGTGCCCACTGCCATGTGACTGCTTCAGAGCTCCTGGCCTGCAGACTGTAGAGGGAACAAGTGACCAGTCTGAGGGGTTGGTAATCACTTTTGATTTAACTTGCTTTGATCTGGATTGCTGTCTAGGGTGGAGGTCCTGTGGTGGGTGCATGATCAGGTGCCAAAGCAGGTTGAGGCTTCAAAGAAGGCACCCAAATAATAGCTCCAGCAGCTACAAAAAAGCACCATAGATTTAGGACAAAGCTCTCTCCATTCTGGAAGTAGAGTTCTATCATGGGAAAAAACTCAAAAGTCAAGTAATTGAGTAGCACTATGAGCAAGCAAAGGAAGCAGAGCAAGCAAAACAGTCAAACCTTAGATTCCTTTTTTGGGGACAAAAAGGATCAAAGCATGGAATGGGAGGAGACCTTAAAAATAGATTAACTTAAATGGCAAAATAGGCTCAAAAAGACAATGAGGAGAAGAATGCCTTAAAAATGAATTTGCCAGATGGAAAAAGAATCTCAAAAGTTCACTGAAGAAAATCATTCCTTCAGAATTAGATTGGAGCAAATGGAAGCTAGTGAGTTTATGAGAAATCAAGATACTATTAAACAGATCCAAACAAATGAAAACATAGAAGGCAATGGGAAATATCACATTGGAAAAACCACTGACCTGGAAAATAGATGCAGGAGAGATAATTTAAAAATTATTGGACTACCTGAAAGCCATGATCAAAAAAAAAAAGAACCTAGAAATCATCCTTCAAGAAATTCTCTAGGAAAATTGCCCTGACATTTTAGAACCAGAGGAAAAAACAGAGGTTGAAAGAATCTACCAATCCCCTCTTGAAAAAGATCCCAAAAAGAAAACTCCTAGGAATATTATAGCCAGGTTCTAGAGTTCCCAGATCAAGGAGAAAATATTATAAGCAGCCAGGAAGAAACAATTTGAATATTGTGGAAACACAATCAGGATAACACAGGATCTGGCAGCTTCTACATTAAGGGATAGAAGGGCTTGGAATATGATATTCCAGAGGTCAAGAAAGCTGGGATTAAAACCAAGAATCACCTACCCAGTAAAACTGAGTATCATTTTTCAGGGGAAAATATGGTCATTCAATGAAATAGAGGGCTTTCAAGCATTCTTGGTGAAAAAGAAAACAGAGTTGAATAGGAAATTTGACATTCAGATACAAGAAGCAAGAGAAGCATGAGAAGATAAACAGGGAAAAGAAATCATAAGGAACTTATCAAAGTTGAACTATTTACCTTCCTACATAGAAAAAAAGATAATTGTAACTTATGAATCTTTTCTCAGTAAGAGAATAGTTGAAGGAAATATAAATGTGTATATGTGTATGTTTGTGTATGTATGTATACATACATATATATATGTTTATATAGGAGGGTATATGGGCATATGAATACATATGTCTGTGATACATAGACAGAGGGCACAGGACCAATTGAATAGAAAGGGATGATACTTAAAAGGTGAAATTGAGAGTTGAGAGAGGAGCATAATGAGAGGAAAGTGGGGGAGAGTACAGGATAAATTGTCTCATATAGAAGATGCAGGGGAAAACTGTTACAATGGAGGGGAAGAACAGGAAGGCAAAAGGGAATGGGACAATCTTCTCTCATTGAATTTGGCTTAGGGAGGTAATGATATACACACTAAATAGGGTATCTCACCCTACAGAAGAGTAGGGGGCAAGGGGATGAGAGAGGGGATGATGTAGGTTGGGGGGGAGAGGGAAGTTAGAATGATCTAAGCAGTGAGGATACAAAGAATTCCCTGCTCTTCAGGAACTCATAATCCAATGAGGGAGAATACTATCAATAAACAACTGTGTACAAACAAGATAGGCACGATTGAAAATTATTTCAGAGGGAATGCACTCAAATTAAGATGGATAGGCTTCTTTCAGAAGTTGGGGTGTTAGATAAGAATTGAAAGAAGTAAAAAAAGGAAACAAGGCAGAGACAAAGAGAAAGACTATTTCAGGCATAGTGCACAGTCACTGCAAAAACATGGAGCTTCTTGTGCAAGATATAGCAGGGAGACCTATGTCACTAGATTATAGAGTACCTGGAAGGAAGTGTAAGAACACTGGAAAGGTACATTGGTGACAGGTTAAGAAGCACTTTAAAAGACAAACAGAAGATTATCTATTTGACTCTAGAAATAATAGGAAAACATTGGAGTTTATAGAATTAGGGTGGGGAGTGGACAAGGGGTGATGCAGTCAAACTGTACTTTAGGAAGATCACTTTGAAAGGTGAGTATAGGATGGACTGGATGTAAAGAGACAAATCAGAATGCTATTACAATAATCCAGGTTTGAGGTGAGGTGGGGTCTGGATGATAGAAGTGGCAGTGTCAAAGGGGAGAAGAGGGGACTTACAAGAGATGCATAACTAAGACAGACTCAAGATTTGGCAAAAGATTGGATATGGGGGATGAGGGAAAGTGAACAGTGGAGGATGGCATCTAGGTTACAAGTCTGAGTGACTCAAGAGGATGAGTTTATAACTTCAACAGTTAAAAAGAAGCTATGGAAAGGGGAGAGTTTTTTTGGGGGGAAGACAATCAGTTTGGTTTTAGATACGTTAAATTTAAATGTTTACAGCACATCCAGTTCAAGATGCCTAGTAACCAATTGGAGATGTGAGACTGGAGGTCAGGAGAAAAGTTAGGGTGAGACACAGAATTAAGAATCATCTGCATGGAGATGATCCTTGAATTCATGGGAGGTGATGAGTTCACCAAATGAAATATTATAGAAAGAAGAGAGTGGCCAGGATAGATATATAGAAGTGTGGGACGTTTAATGGGCATAACATTGATGAAAATGAAGCAAAAGAGATTGAGAAGGCAGACAGGTAGAAGGAAAACCAGGAGAAAGCAGTATCATGAAAATCTAAAAAGAAGAGACTATCAAGAAGAAGAGAATGTTCAACAATGTCAAAGATGGCAGAGAGTTTGAGAAGGATGAGACTTGGTAATAAAAGACCAGTAGATTTGGTAATTAAGCATAATTGATGCCATTGAAGAGATTGGCTTCACTTGAATCAAGAGGTCAGAAGAAATACTGAAAGAGTTGAGAAAAGAGCTATAGGAAAGGAAGTACAGGCAAATATTGTAGAAAACTATGAAAGGAAGGCAACATATAGCATAATAAATAGGGAGGATAGAAAGGTTTTTTGAGAGTGGGAAGAGACATAGGTATGTTTATAAGGAGGGAAGCAATCAGTACACAGAGCAAGATTGCATACTGGTGAGAGTAAATATTACAAAAGGGGAAATCATCCAGAAAAGGCAAGGTGGATTTGGATTGCCTGTACATATAGAGGGGTTAGCCATGGCGAGGAGAAAGGGTTTTCTCTTCATAGTAGATAGTGATGACAGAGGGAATAGACTGAGGAGGCATTTGAGTGATGGGAAATGAGGAAAAGGAGAGAAGAGGAAGCTCTTGTCAAATGACCTCCATTTTTTTTCAGTGAGATATTGGGCAAGTTCTCAAGTGAAAGAAATATGGGAATGGGAGACTTGAAAATGTGAAGAATGGTGAAAAGTTTTGGTAAAGCTACTGTACTGAATAGGATAATAAACCAATTACAGGGATTATTTTATCATAGTGATGGTCCAATTAAGATTGTGCAACAAAAATTTGTAGTGGACCCACATTAGCAGAGTTTCATGATTTTCTCTAGTTTCATTAGCAAGTGAATGGGAGTGAAGTTGTGGATAGTGGGAGTAATTCAAGGATGAGATTTGGCAGAATAAAATCAGCAATTGTATAAGGGGGTAAGGGAATTCAAGAGAAAATGATAGAGTTGACCAAAGGATCAAAGGGATCAAAATGGGAAAGTGGAAAAGGTATAGCCAATGCAAGGATGGTGGATTGAGAAGAAATTTAGGAGCAAAGGGATTGTACTTCATGATGAAGATGAAAAACAGGGTAGAATTATGTAAAAAATTATGATCAGATAAAGTAATATCAGAGTTCGTGAACATGTAAATAGAACACTTGTATGTGATGGAAAGATCAAGTATATGACCATCTCTGTGTGAATAACTGATGGTGAGATGGAGGAATATATCATAAGAAAATGACTATATTATAAAACTGGGAAGTGCAGGTGTTCATCAATATATAAGCAGTAGTCTCCTAATATAGGCACAAAAGTTAGAAAACAAGACTATGAACTAGATAGTACAATCATTGGAGAAGGAAAGCAAGTATCCTGGAGATTAGTAGATATGCACTACTAGAATCTTAATTGAGTGATAAATGTGTATTGAATGAACCTCAAAGGAGGAGAGATTACTGAGAGATTGTGGCAAAGGGAGAGTCTGTAAGTAGTAATGAAGAGAAAGGATTATTCCAATCCTTCTACCATGAACAATGAGTCAGGGTGTATGAATGACAGCACAACCAGTTCTAAAATAGAACTAAAATCTTCCTAAAATCTTTCTCATTGAATAAAAAAATAGAATTCCCATTATTTTTGTGAGTACAAATGTTTGCCTATGTTGATTGCTGAAATAATACAAGGCTCACTGGAACAGTATTTATAGTAAGCCAAAAGTTTATAAATAGTTGCTTAGAAGCAATTGACAGCACATTGGACAGCACACTGGAGTCAGGAAGACCTGAGTTCAACAGCCTCAGATAATTACTAGCTGTATGACTCTGGACAAGTCACTTAATTTTTGTTTGTTCCTGTTTCCTCTACTGTTAAAAAGAAATAATAATAGCACTTACCTGTTGTGAGGAGCAAATGAGATAAGACTTATAAGGCCCTTAGCATAATGACTGGTACATAATAGGTGCTACATGAATGTTTATATTTCCCTTCTCTCCCTTAATACTATTATCAAAAATACCTAAATATCTAAAATATTAATAGTTCAATATATTATGGAATTGCCTATATTTATCTATTAAGTGGTATTATGGGAATGGGAATTTAAGATCTTCCCAGCCCCTAGGCCCTTTAATAGGCTTAAATGCACCTGGAGCCTGTGGCCAGAAATGCCCACACCTTGGTGCTGTGTGATTGGGCAGTAGGTCAAGAGAGTTGTGACATTCTCTGAGCCAGGAGAAGGCTATATATATATACCCTGATATGAGGCTTTGCTTTGGGGCTCACTTTGCAAAGTGTTATGTGATTTGACCAGACAAGACTCTGGGCAGCTGTTGAGCCCCACAGCTTTAAAAAACAGATGTTGATGCTTCCCTCTCTGTTAATTGACTAGGTATGGATGTAATGGTCAAGACAGTTGGAAGCCTATCTGCTTGGTCTGTTTCTCTGTCTTCTTGTAGCTTCTGCTTGTAACTTATTTGTATTCTCTGAAGTTCTGAGTGCTGACCTTTTCCCCCTGAACTAGGTAAATGACATATATTTGATTAAATCAAGATTGTTAACCCATTTTGAGTTGCTTTTCTTTAGAAAAGCAGATCTAAGGACCTGTGTTGGAAGCCACCCTGGGTATGCTGGGGTGCTTGCTGCTACAACATGTCACCAAATAAAATATCCAGCTTCACGACTTTTTTTTTAAAAAATTGCAATTTGCAGGCTATATGAATAGATAGATAACTCTAAAATCTGACCCACATTCTCCAAGGGAGAAAATGACTCCCCCTTTGATGGCAGAAGTAGGACTAAAGCTGGGCATTTGATCTTTCTCTTACTCATATCCAAGAGGAGTATTAGACTAGAATGATACCTATTTTACTCCCCACCTCCAGTGATTATTACTTTTAGAGGTTCAAAAAAGCTGTTTTCCTGCTGATTAGTCTTTAGCTTATATTCTCCAGCATACCTCTTTTCCACCAAAAACTAATTACAATAAAAATCATCACAAATGGCAAATAGTGAATAGACCCATTTATATAATTGTATGTGAAAGGAAATTTGAAGAATTCATGCAGATTAGAGTAATCCAAAAAATTGTAAATAAGTGAATAAACTCTTAAAAGGGAAAAAGATGAGATCCCAGAAAAGGCCCCAAGATCACACACTCCACCCAAAAGAAAATATCTCTGAGAAGTTTCTAATAAAGCAAGCTGCAAATCTGGAGCATATTGATGAGACAGCTTCCCCTATAGTCCTGCTGCTTCCTTAACTTTTCCACCTGTTTCTTAGAAAGGTGATATCTCTCTAAGCTCAGATACCAACTCAGGCAGATAGCATGATTTTCACATTTTCTCCAGTATGCACAGTAGATATACTATAAATGCTGTTAAATTAAATTAAGAGCTACCTAGATTCCTTTTAAAAAATGCCCATTCCACTGTATAAAATTCATTATGTAAAGATAAAACCCAGGATAGAATGTCTATTATCCATCATTGTTACACTATGAATAAACTCATATGAGGGTTAAATTTATATGATAGTTGTTGAATAAATAACTGAATAAATTACATGGTCACTTTCTTGAGTTAACTCAATAAATTCTTTTCACTTTCAATCAATGTTATATCTTCTCCTCCCTCAAAACAAAATAAGTAAGAGGCAGCATGGTATAGTATATAGAGCACTGGACTTAGAATCAGGAAGATCTGGCTTCAAATTCTATTTCCTCTGTGACCCAGTACAAATCATTTATTCTCTTGTGACTCAGTTTCCTTATCTGTAAAAGATGAGTAGTTGAACTTGATGGTTTCTTTTATCCTTTCCAGATTGGGATGCAGCTTGGTATCTATGATCCCAGGAACTTACTTAATAAATGGTCATATTTTGAAAAGGTTAAAGCCATATCTTAATGATAATAGATACAAAAATGTGATCAGAAAATTACTTTAATTATAAATAATTATACATTTCACAATGAAGTATTTTAACATATAAAACCAGTATGATATATCATGCATATACAATTATAAAATTTTTCATTCTGCAAGAACTTGAAAACATTATACAAAGGAAACAGAAATAAATGTTTAAGAACTAACTTTTAAAATTATCCACTAAAGGTAAAGAGTGGGCTCCACATGATTTCTATATATTTACCAAATAACTCAGCAAGCATTCTGACAACATTTCTCTTGCTATATATTCCAAATGGCAAAGAAAAAAATATGAGGCAGAAACTCATTTGGTTTATTTGTAGATTTTCTTTCTAAATTTACTGCACACAAGAAATAATTTTGATACTAAAAACAAGCAAAAATTACTAAGAAAAACCTTTCTACTACCCTAAAACATAAGGCACGATTACCAGTAATTCATATTTTAGACAGAAACAAAGCGAGGTTAGGACTGCCTAAATAGGGCCTATGTCTCTAAGAATGCACCCACACATGCAAGGTGAAGTAGACATCCCTCGCAATTATCCAAAAAATTCAAGACAAAAGTACAAATTTATTTCATTTATATAAATGTCAGGCAAAACACAAACAAACAAAAACTCAACCAAAACGTAAATTGATCAATCACTCAGCAAGCATCTATTGAACATCTACTATTTGCCAGGCACTGCACTAGCCTCTGGACTAGCCTCTAGCGATATAGATAAAAGCTAATGTCTCTGCCTTTAATGTAGTCTACATTCTAAAGGGGAAAACAACATGCATATACAAACATATATATATATGTATATATATATATATATATATATATGTATATATATATAACACACACACACACACACACACATACACATACACACAAAACGCAGATACAAGCTAACCTTGTAGGGGAAAGCACTAAGCAGCAGCAAGGGGACTAGGAAAGATCTCATGCAGAAGGTGGTCCTTTAAGTTAGGCCTTGAAGGAAACCAGATTCCAAGAGGCAGAGACTAGGAAAGAGAGCATTCAAAGCATGGGGAACAGCCATTGCATATGGGATGATAGACTCAATTTTCTCCCTCACTTAGTGATAGGCAAATGGCATTCTCTCTGTGGAAGCAGAAATGAATGATTTAGCCTATGAATTTGGTCACGATAGATTGCCGCTTTGGACATCACTATCCAGCGACTAAAATGAAATGACTGCCTCAACTTACCTCAACTAGACAAATTTGGTAATAGATAAGAGGGTGATTTTATTTATTTTTGTAGTTTTTGAAATATAAGATTGTATGCATGAGGACAAAAGGATAGCTCTTCTGTGTGAGTTAAAGTTCCCATCATATCTGACCTTCTCTGAAAGGTCTTCCAGGTGGATGTAATGAGCATTTTTCAAGAAAGTCATTTGATGTCTGGGAGCAGGGAGGGTGCATTTGAGTTCAAGTAAGGATTAACACTTCAGTTTTAAATTGAGATAAATTGAGAGGAGTCCTTTCCTTAACATACAAACAATCTAATAAAACAAATCAACCTAAGAGATAATCATGTAAATAATCAAAAGATAACTTAAATGAATTATTATATATAAGTATATATACATACATACATAATATATACATTTGAAAAGGCATAGGTCTCAAAAAGTACATTTCTCAAGTATGATCACTGTTCTTTCTGTTGCTGACATGTACAGAGACAGCTTCAACACAGAATAATACAACTTGAAGTATCATTGTATCTTCCAATGTTGTCATCTCTTTTCCCAACTGAGGTTTCAAATAGGTTACTGCCTCACTGCCATGGACTATGGTCATCTGGAATATCATTAATGTTTAGCAATACGAATGTGTTATAGTAGAGCAGTCAGAGGCAACTTGATTGTTGGAATCAACTACTAATGCTGTTAAAAAAAATAAAAGGGGAGTTGAGCATATTACAAGACTGTTCAGTGGATTCCAGAACAAAGATTGGCAGCTGCAAGATGCACAAGTCATAACTGACCCTTGGGATGTCTGTATTAACAAAGCAAAGTGGTAGGTTAAGAAATCATCTAGCTGAGTCCAGAAATGGACTTGTTTCATGGGGAAATGAAAGGATTTAGAATTTTAACCTAAATTATCCAGTGTGATACTTGATTAAAGCATCAGGTAACTAATCTTTTCTCACATTTCATTAGGTATAGCCTGTGCTTCCAAAGACATAATTAATTTCAACATTTTATCCTCTATAACCCCAGATTTTTTTTAATATAGTGTGCCCAGACCATTTAAGGATGCATGGATCTGGATGAGAAAAAATCTTTGTTTTAACTAACCTCTATGTAAAATACAATATCCCTTTCAGTTATAAATTGGAAAAAATTATTCTGAGAAGTAATCCACAGACTTTACTATACTGCCAACAAAGACAATGAGACAAAAAAAAGATAAAGAATTTCAGTACTAGTCATTGGTCCAATGGAATAATTTGTGTTTTATTATGTTTAACATATAGGTTTCAGTAAAAAAAAACTTTAATGAACACAAATAAGGTTCTTTTCATTCCTTGTAATAAGAGATATAGCACTTTAGTAAGTAGAAGTGTATAGAAAGTAATAACTCTGATATCCATTACAAAATCAAAAACTGGTACCCATAATGGTGCTTTATTGCAAAGAATGCTGAAGTTGAAGACGTGGGACCAGGGTTTGGTTCCCAGAACTGTTACTTAGTAGCTGTGTAACCTTGGGTAAGTCCTTAACTCCTCTGAGTATGAATCTCCCTATTTGAAAATAAGGGGGTTGGACTAGGTAACTTTTAAGGTTCCTCCCAACTTCAGATCTTAAGCTGTGGTTTGGATTTAGCAGTTAGGTTGTGCTAAAATTAGCTAAAATTTCTAAGAGGTCCATTTGGGTGGTGTTGGCAGTGTTGGCAGGTGGCAGTTGGCAGTTGTGTTAGAACAAAACCTCTCAGGACTTTCCCCCAAAATGGTCCTGCCCATGACCTTTGCTTATGTTTGTAGTTAAGGCAAGAGAAGGATAAGTTGATTATCTACAAGTAAAATGAGGTAAACTTTGGTTAATCACAATGATTGTCTGGGAACATGACAAATAATAAAGCTTTTATTATACTTTATTTAGAAAGATCTTAATTGTAGCAAGGGAATTAAAGAATAGCATATAGCTTCATTTAGTTGGAATACAAAATTATTACCAAAAAATGTAAAACACTCACCTACAAGCAAACAGTTCTTTTCTTTCTATATCTGGAGGAACAGGATCTGAATGGAAAAAGGATTTGAACCACCAGGTTGATTCAGTGGCTTCAGGTAACCCTAGAAAAATAAGTATAGTGATATTTAGTGACTGAAGCTCAGTAATGACAAACCAGAGGGGGGAAATAATAGTTATAAGATTCATTAATTAATTACCTTGTTGGGCTTTCTCTATGTCTGTGAAGTTTACAGGGTCAGAGCCAGAGAAAGAATTTACTGAAGAAATACTGGATTCTGTGAGGGAATAATAATATTAGAAACAATAACAATAATCACATATACAATGAGGATATAAAAACACTTTAAAAACTTTAAATGCTATATAAATGTTTTGTAGGTGTGTGTCTGCACATAATTATCAAGTAATGTTTTTTATAATCAGACCCATATTAGAGGCAGAATTTTAGTCCCATCACAATATGGAATAATTAATAATAATATTAATAATAGCACTTATGTAGCACTATGTGCCAGGCACTGTACTAAGCAATTTCTACATATCTCATTTGATCCTGAAAACAATACCATTTTAGAATTGAGGAAACTGAGATAATCAAAGGTTAATGGGCTTGCCCAAGGTCATACAACTAGAAAGTTTCTAAGGCAGAAAGTTTCTAAGGCTAGATTTGAACTCAGTCTTCCTCACACCAGACCCAGCACTCTTAACTACTGTGCTATTTTTCTAGAGATTTTTCTGTTTTATAAAAACAGTGAAAGCCTCATACTCAAGGAGTTTGTGGGCTGCATGCCATTTGTATATATGGATACCTGAAAACCCTCTATTCCTAACACAGACTCATAAATAAAGATGTATGAAGCCCATCACAAAATGTGTCCTTAACACAAAAGAGAAAACACACTTCTTGTACTTACTGAAGCTATTGTTGGTTTCTTTGGAGTTTTTTTTTTTTTAGATTAACTGTGATTTCAAAAACTAACCCTCAGAGAGATAATTCAACATTACAATGGGAAAAAAGGATTAGAACCTGGTATAATAGAGACCCTGAGTAGATAAACTCAAAATAGCAGGGATATTGCCACCTAGGAAAATACTCTAAATTCAAAGTCTTCAGGAAACTAACACATATACACAAGGTAGTGTTACAAAGCGGTGTGCCTAGAGTTTGTTATTCATAACATTAAATCCTTGATCAAGAGCTAGAAAGTATCTTAGAGCACATCTAGTCTAACTCCTTTCATTTTAGAGTGAGGAAACTGAGGCTGAAAGAGGTTAATACGTGGGTAGTATATATCAGAGGCAGGATTTGAACCCAGAATTAACTACAGAGGAAGTACTCTTTCTACTATATGACACTGTATGTATTATGAAATATGTATACATTATATTTATGTATTACAACTATGTTACATATTTGTTATAATACATATTACATATATATTTATACACACATATGTTTATAATATACATTATATATATACTTATATATTACAAATGTTTAGATTATCAATAATTGCAAAGGGCTTAACTGATCAGTAAGAATATATTAAGTGCCTACAATGTGCCAGGCATTTTATCAAGTATTATAATCACAGACTATTGTAGTTTTCTACATTTTTCTGTACAAGCCAAATCTGAAATATTCTACTTTCTAGAGTCTATTAAAAGCTGCTTAAAATGTGTATATGTGTATACTCACACAAACATTCACATGGTCTGCCTAGAGAAGGACAGAAAACAGGTGGAGAAGTTGTGTCCTATGCCTTTGGCTGGCTGATTGCCATCCTTCCTGCAATTACCCTGGGCTCAGGTTACTCCTGATATGTTAGATATGTTAAGCATACATACATACATACATATATATGTATGTATGTATTTATGTACATATATATGTGTATACATATATTCAGATGTAAATTTGAGTGTAACTAGATAGGCAGAATTTGTGTGTGTGTGTGTGTGTGTGTGTGTGCGCACGCGCGCGCGCGTGCATGTGTGTATGGAGAGAGAGAGAGAGAGAATGAGAATAAGATCACTGAGTGAGCCCATATGGGTAGAAGAGAGGAACAATTAGAAAATTCACAATGCAGATTGTGTTGAAACTTCTATTATTAAGAATAATCCTTTGACTCTTTATTAAGTAGAACCTTTCTACAAACTGATTCCAAATGTAAGTTTGTGAACTTATTTTCTAAGTCCATTTCCCATATTACAAATTCCTAAGATGTATAAAATGCAATATGTATGCAAACATATTGTGGAATCCAAGAACATTTGTTTTTTTTTTTTCCTAGTCACTGACATAGTGAATTTTCCCTGATGCCTCATTACTGTATGGAATTGACCTTGGGTTCTTTAATTTATGTCAGTGCAATTTAAGCACTAGAAGTTTCTGTCTAAGCCAGAAAGCATATGAACCTGGTGAAAGACTGCTGACTTACCATGAGCAGAGATACATTTAGAGAACCCCATTTTTAGATTGACTACAAAGTGATGAATATTTTGGTTAGAACAATTTTCAAAGACCTTCAACTTAGTCACAGGGTTGCTGTGATTTGCCTCACTAAATGTAGTATCTACATGACATCACAGGTAGTTATTGTATTAAATTATGAACAATGTGTCTTGACTGAGGCAGGACAATTAACTAAAAACAACAAATGTAAAATCATTGCTTAAAAAAGGATCCTAACTCATGATTTGCTCATTTTTCTTCCTTGCCACAGATATACACCGGTGTTCTATACTGAACTGTGGCATATTATGTTACATACTTGATTATTTTTCACCCACCTCAGCCTCCAAAGAAAAGACAACCCTATGATTGAGATACATTGACTTACTTCGATAATACTGATTTTGGGTCAGCAGGCAGCCAGCTATGGATACAGAAGCCATAGCTGCACAAGAAACACAGCACAAAGAGAGCTATTTAATAGCAACCTGTAAACCTGTAGCAAAAAGAGAAAAGTCAGAAAATAAATTATTATTTTTAATCTTTTCTTAATGTAAACATTTTGCAAATGTTATGACTTTTAAACAAATTATAAATATTTTAAAGAGATGCTTTAAACAAAAACAATGCAAAAAATATGTTTAACAAACCATTGTAAGTGAAACCAAACTAGCAAATGTAATCAATAAGGTTGGATTTCCTGGTGAGTGGGAACGAAGATGCCTGATCCTAAACAAATTGTTGTTAATTTATCACACTTCGAGAAATACAATAGGGAAAGTACAGACCAGACCCCATTGAAGTCTCTCACCTATTCATGTGTTTTCTCCAGCTCCCAAGCTGCTCAGCAGTGTCTCCAAAATGTTCAAGATTCGAAAAAACTAAGTTAACTCTGTCTGTCCTTTGAAAAGCACGTAGACAAGAGTGCTGACTTAGGCAGCTTTCCACCTGCCCTGTATGTGGGCTAGGGCCTTTCAGCTCTCATTATATTGGGGAGGCCTGGATGGGAGTAACCTGAGCCCAGGGTAATTGCAGGAAGGATGGCAATCAGCCAACCAAAGGCACAGGACACAACTTCTCCACCTGTTCTCTGTCCTCCACTCCAGGCAGACCATGCAAATGTGTTGTCATGCAAAATCTAAGCTGGGTTGGGCAATAAAGTAAATTTCCCAGTGCTATTTTTGAATTCTCCTTCTAAAAGGTCGATGGACAGAATAGCTCAGAAAGAAATGCCCATACTCACTGACAGTACATTTATGGTGAGGAGAATCCGTGTTCAATGAGATTGAGCGAGTGCAAAGACTTAGGAGACAAAAATTAAGCAACAACAGACTTCATAATAATCATTAAGAAATTTTCATTTTTAAAGTTGACTTAGATAAGACAGCATAGTAATTGGAGGCATATGCAAATCACATCCAAACAGCATTCAGATAATCATTAAAATAATATTCATGCATCTCTCCTAATTACAATAAATCCCATTTACTAATTACCCTGCTTTTCTGTAGACTAAATTACACTGTCAATCAAGTGATATCTCCTCTCTATCATTTGGTAGGAGAATAAGCAGTGGACTGAGTGAGAATTGAGAGATCCAATCCCAAAGTAAGTGTATGACCTTGGGAGGCAGTCACATTATACAGGAAAGAATAATGGATTTACTGGTTCAAATCCTGGCTATCCTACTGTGGGATCTGCACAGATTCACTGCATCTCCCTAGGTCTCCATTCCCCCAACTGAAATACAAAAGTGTTGAATCAGTTTAGTAGTCTCTTACCTTTCTTGGTGCCATGGATACCTCCTGCAATGTGGTGAACATTATGAATAGTTCAGAATAATGCTTTCACATATTTGAAAGACAGGATCAATTCCTGTGAGAGGTTAGTGAAAATAAGCTTGTGTTGTTTTTTCATCCTAAACCAAGTTCAAAGACCCTCTGAAATATATTCATAGACCCTTGGGGACATGTGAGTTCCAAGTTAAAAACTCCTGGATTATGATCACTAACTTCCCATCTAGCTCAAAATCATCAGACTGCACTTTCCTCTTTGCAAAATTGTCAGCTGTACTAAATGGTTTTCCCTAAGGTCTGTTCATCTCCAGTATTTTATAATTTTATAATATTATGCTACAGAGTGTGAAGTTCATTCCCACTGGCATCCATGACCAGTTACAGCATGAATGTTGTGCCTGTTCCCCAGTAAAATCTAAGGCATATGTAACATGCTTTCTATCTGCCAATTGTTTAATCATAGCATAGTGCTTTAAGAGTTGCAAAGCACCTTACACATTATAAATTTGATGCACATGATAGCATTATGGGTAAATTCTATTATTATACCCTTTCAAGAAAAAAAAAAGCTAAGACAAAATAAGTGGCTTCTCAGGGTCCCATAGCTACGAAGTGTCCAAGAGAGCATTTTGATTCAGGTCTTTCTGACTTCCAGTAGCATTCTCATATCTGTTATGCTTTCTAGTTCTTTTCTCACAGTCCAATGCTCTATTGCAACCACTGAGTGGAAAACTGGGTCAACAGGCCCAAAGCATTGCTTCCATCTACACTAGTAGTGCTAATAACACAGTGATCTTTTTGGATTACCCATAAGTGCTTCGATACAGTGGATGCAATAAATAGAGTGCCAAGTGGAGGCAGGAATATTCATCTTACTTTGTTAAAGACTAGTCTTAGACATTTGCTAGCTGTGTGACCCAAGGTAAGTCATTTGACCCTGTTTGCCTTGGTTTCCTCATCTGTAAAATGAGCTAAAGAAGAAAATAGCAAACCACCATAGTATCTTTGCCAAGAAAACCTCAGATGGAGCTACAAAGAGTCAAACACAATTCAGCAATAAAAATAAGATATGTGCTTGGCATTGTACTCAGGAATGAAGACTATTTAAAAAAAATACATAATACACTTCCTGTTCTCTGTGGATTATAAATTAGAGCTAGGACACCATAAAGAAATCACTGAGTCCAACAGCTTTGTTTTATGGATGAGTTAACTGAGGTTCACACAGATTAATAAGTGACTTGTCCAAAGTGAATCAGAGCAAGGATATGAACTCAGATCTGCTGTCTCAAAATTCACTGCTCTTTCCTTCATAATGCATCACCAATTAATAACTTTTCTTTGTAGAATCTTATAATTGTTTCTATGTGTTTTCTTTACATTAGCCCTGAATTAGATGATATAAACATTATCATTCAACTTTACAGAAGAAGCACCTGAAGTTCCATGATGTAACCTGATTTTCCCAGGTTCACAGACCCAGAAAATTGAAGGGACTGAAACCCTGGTCAGATCATTGCTGGCACTTGCTCTTGAGACAAAAGCAATGCAAGGGAAGATAAAATACCATGATTATTAGTGTTAACATGGGATAGAGGAAAATGCACTGGATTTGGAGTTAAGGATCCTAATTATGTAATCTTAGCTCTATTCCTTCCCATTGTGTGACCTTGAATAAGCCACACACTTTCTCTGGGCCTCAATTGTTTCTATATTTTTCCCCACTTTATACTATTTACGGGGAAAACAGCACTAACACAAATGCAGGAACATCTATTTGGCTAAAAATAAAGTGTAGCTGTCCAGACAGATGATCCCTTTATGGAATGTGGGATAATATAACGGCTGCTATTTTCATTGACATTGGAATGAGGTGGTAAGCAGAAACTGGATCTCTGCTATGTGGGGCATGGAAAGTGACTGTTGGAAAAACACCATCAGGCTTCCACATCCCCTCAGTGACCATGAACTCTCATTGTCAACTGGCGTAACACACAGTATGGGAGAATCAGTGTATTCCTGGTTTCAACCTAAGAGTTCTAGACTGAATTTCATGCAAGAGTTATCAAATTCCTTACTGCATATAATAGAAAAGGGAGTAATAGGGACTGATTCCCCCTCTTGATAGTTCGGCACCTTCTCTGAAACCTATAGTCTTAGAGAACTCCCTGGAACAGTGGGGGTTAAATACTAATAATAATTAATAACACTAATGTTGATGATACTAATGTCGATAGCTAACATTTATATAGCATTTGTTATGTGCCAGGAAATATCTAAATTAAAATGCTTTAAATAAATTAAATTAAATAAATAAATAAAAAATTAAATTAAATTAAAATGCTTTAAATATTATCTCATTTGGTCCTCATAACACCACTAAAAGGGAGGTGCTATTATTGTTTCCATTTTACAGATGATGAAACTGAAGCAAACAAAGGTTAAGTGACTTGTCCAGGATCACATAGCCAGTAAGTGTCTGAGACTGGATTTGAACTCAGGTCTTCTGGAATGACATAACCAGAGTTCACAGGCAATATGTGTCAGAAGCAGGATTGAACCCATGTCTCTCTGGCTTTGAGCTAGTTATCTATCCACTATATCACACGAGATGCTGCAAATTATTTTTTCAAATAGCATTACATCTGTAAGTTTAAAAGCTCAAAACTAAAAAATAGAACAAACACAATATAAGCAAAGCTGATAGCAGAGTTCTAGCCAAATAAGCAAAATGAGAAATGAGGCAGAGAAAGGAAGAAGATAAAAAATGATTGATAGCAAATTTCTGACAATGCTCCTAAAGTCACAAATGTCCCTTATCAAGTAACGATCGCAAATGCTACATCTGGATATGCCTTGTATTTTTCCCAGTTAATTTTCTTCAAAAAATATTGATTTAATAGTATTTTAAATGTACTTAGATAGCAAATGGATAAAGATATTTCATTATTTTTCTTTATAATTTTATTTTATAATTTTTTATTTTATAATTCTTCTTTACTTTTATGAATTGAGCAAAAAAAGGAATTTATTAATAGTTATAAAGTTTTAGGTTTCTGAAATTCCCAGAATCCTATGTTTCAAAATGGCACACTTGCCCTTTGCTTTGTTGGATACTAAACCAAGTTTTTCAAAGACTATGAGAGAATCAGGGATGAGACATTTTTTGGTTTGTCTTTTGGTTATTACATAAGACTAGTGGGGAAAAGGAAATTTTAGAAGATCAGGACTTTGTCTTTTAAATTTGTTTTTAAATGATAATATTGGACTCCTAAATTCCAAAATAGCCAAGGTTTACATCACATTATTCCCAATATGCATTCTATGTTCCTATGTACTCTTCTCCATGCATTTCATTCTATCTCCCACCTTTATGCTTCTGCATAGACTCTCCCTCATTCCCAGAATGTTCTGCTTCCAATCTTCTTTGTCTAATTAAATTTAAAATTTTTTTCAAATGTCATCTCCTACAGGAGACCTTTTCTGGTTCCTTTAATTGGTACTGCTCCAATGATGTGAGATCCTTTTTGTATGTCAGTAAGACTTGAACTCAACTCCAGTCTTAGATAACTCCTATCTGTCTGACCCACTTATCCAATCACCTATCTCAGTAGGGAATAATAATAATAATAACAACACCAACCTCACAGAGTTATTGTGAAGATAAAAAAAGATAATACTGGGGGGGGGGGGGGAAGCCAAGATGGCGGAGTAGAAACAGCACCTCCAAGGCTCTCTTCCCCCAGATTACCATCAAACTATGTAAAAGGGGACTCTGAACAACTTCTGGAGACCCAGCACCCAAAGAATGACACAGAGAAGCTAACCTCCCACTGAGGACAGCCCAGCAGCCCTGCAGGAAGGGGCAGCAGCTCTCTGGGAGCCGGCAGCGCAGCGCCCATGGTGCGGAGAGCTGAGCCCAGGTCCCGCAGTTTTAGCCCCAGGGCAGCCGGGCCAACACCCAGCTGTAGGGACCCCAGAACACCAGCAGCTGTGGCGATTCCAGAATGATCAACACAGACATGCCTAGGACAAAGTGAGAGGTTAGTACCAGTATTTGGGGAACATGTCAGCTTCCTCCCCTGAGGGCTAGAAGCCCCTGAGGAGACATGCCATTTTGCAGTTTTCAGTGGCGGCTACAGCTCCTCACCTGCGAACTGTAGGGAGATCCAGTGATCAGTCTCAGGGGGTAATCGCTCTTGATTTAACCTCCCTGGATCTTGATTGTGATCTGGAGTGGAGGTCGTGGGTGGGTTTCCAGCTTGCCAAAAAGGGAAGTTGCCCCCCACACATTCGGGATGAAGCTCCCCTGGCTGGTGGCAGAGTTCTACTGTGGCAACAAGCCCCAAAGTCAAGTAATTAAGTGGCATCATGCCAAGGCAAAGGAAACAAAATAAAGAGAAAAATGAAACATTTGACTCCTATTTTGGGGGCAAAGAGGATCGAAGCATGGAACAGTCAGAGGACTGTGAGGTCAGAAATCCTGCTCCAAAAGCCCCAAAGGAAAATATGAGTGGGTTGCAGGCCATAGAGGACCTTAAGAAGGACTTTAAAAATCAAATAAGAGAAGGGGAGGAAAAATTGGTAAGAGAAATGAGAAGAATGCAGGAAAAGTATGAAATGAGGTTCAACAGCCTGACGGAGGAAAACAACACCTTAGAAAATAGACTAACTCAAATGGCAAAGGAAGCCCAAAAGGGCAATGAGGAGAAGAATGCCTTATAAAGTCAAATTTGCCATATGGAAAAAGAAACTCCAAAGCTCACTGAGGAGATTCATTCCTTCAGAGTTAGACTGGAGCAAATGGAAGCTAGTGACTTTTTGAGAAATCAAGATGCTGTTAAGCAGATCCAAACAAATGAAAGAATAGAAGGCAATGTGAAATATCTCATGGGAAAAACCACTGACCTGGAAAATAGATCCAGGAGAGACAATTTAAAAATTACTGGACTACCCAAAAGCCATGATCAAAGAAAGAACCTAGAAATCACCCTTCAAGAAATTCTCAAGGAAAATTGCCCTGATGTTTTAGATCCAGAGGGCAAAATAGAGGTTGAAAGAATCCACAGATCACCTCCTGAAAAAGATCCCAAAAAGAAAACTCCCAGGAATATTATAGCTAGGTTCCAGAATCCCCAGATCAAGGAGAAAATACTACAAGCAGCCAGGAAGAAACAATTTCAATATTGTGGAAACACAATCAGAATAGCCCAGGACCTGGCAGCTTCTACACTGAGGGATCCAAGAGCATGGAATATGATATTCTAGAGGGCAAAAGAGCTGGGACTGAACCCAAGGGTCACCTACCCAGAAAAACTGAGCATTTTGTTTCAGAGGAAAATATGGTTATTCAGTAGAATAGAGGACTTCAAACATTCTTGAGGAAAAAACCAGAGTTGAATAGAAAATTTGACATCCAGACCAAAGAAGCAAGAGATACCTGAGAAGGTAATCAGGGAAAAGAAATCAAAAGGAACTTATCAAAGTTAACCTACTTACATTCCAACATGGAAAAACAATAACTGTGACTGATGAAACTTTTCTCAGTATGAAAATAATGGAAGAAGGGTATATGGTCACATGAATACATATGTGAATGTGTGTATATATGTTTACAGTTATACATGGATAGAGGGCATAGATTGAATTTGTTGGGAAGGGATGATACCTAAGGGGTGAAATTATGAGGTGAGAGAGGAAAGTGGCAAGAGGAGATGGGGAGAGACAGGGTAGGGTAAACTATCTCATGTAGAAGAAGCAAGGGGAAGTGGCTGCAGAGGAGGGGAAGAATAGGAAGGCAAAAAGGCAAAACCACATTCTCATTGCATTTGATTCAGGGATAGAATGACATACATACTAAATGGGATATCTCAACCTGCAGCAGAATAGGGGGAAGAGGGATGAGAGGAGGCATGATGGATTTGGAGGGCATTCTTGGGGGAAGGAGAGGTTGGAAGTACCCACTATAGGAGAGGGACAGGATTAAAGTAGGGAATGGACCAGGTTGGGGGTGGGATGGGTGGGAGGGAATTATAAGCAGCCTTGTACAATATATCTACTATGGTAATATTTTGCATAGTTATACATGTACAACACATACTGAATTACTTATCTTCCCAGAGGGAATGGGTGACAAGGGAGGAAGGGAATAGATCTGAAATTCAGGTCTTAATATTAAATGTTTCAAATATATATATAAACACTATTATCAATACTTTTTTGCATGTAATTGGGAGATAAGATGTACAGGCATCGGGGCACAGAGATTCACCTTGCTCTAATGGAAAAGTCGAAGGGGGTAAGGGAGAATATATGGGAGAGCAGGATGGAGGAAGCAATATCTTGTGGGACTGCTATTCTGGGAGCATGGGTAGGGGAAAAACAGGGAAAAAAATTGCAACTCAAAATCTGGCAGAAATGAATGATGTAAAACAGGACTTAATAAAGCATTTGTTTAAATAAAAAAGATAATATTGGTAAAGCACTTTGCAAAGTTAAAGCACCCTAAAATGCTAGGTGGTAGCAGTGGTGGTGGTGGTGGTGGGTGGTGGTGGTGGTGGTAGTAGTGGTGGTATAACTCTCAGATCAATCTATCTAGCCTAGATGTCTCTCCTGAACCCCAGGCCATACCACTGTCTGCTATACATCTCTAACTGAAAGTCCTGTAGGCATCTCAATTTGTCCTAACTAAAACCAATAATTTCTTTATTAATCACAGGGTAGGGGGTGCTGAGACAAGATTGCCAAGTAGAAGAAGGAAATTAAGGAAATTCCATGAGCTCCCACCACAACCACCTCCAATAATTGTAAAATATTATTCCAAACAAATGTTAAAGCTACAGAACTCACAAAGTGAAAGAAAGAAAGAAAGAAATCTCCCACTGAAGCCAGCCTGGCAGGCCGACAGGAAGGGTCTATTTGCACCAAGCTGGGATCCAAGTGCAGTACCAAGTGAGCTATGCCAAGCCAGGGTCAGTCCCAACTAGCAGCCCAGACCATCCAGAGCAGACTTCAGGAGAGTGAATCACCAGAAGCTATGGCAGTTTCCAGACTTCTCAATCCATAAATGACAAAAAGAAAGCAAAAGTTCAGTGGGAAACTCTGTTAGAACTAGGTAACTGAAGAGTTCAGTCTGGCCCTTGCACCTAAGACAAAAGGTGGCAGAACCACCACAGCTGCAGCTGCTACCATGTGGCTGTCTCTGGAGCTCCTGGCCTACAGAATGTAGGGGGACCAAGCAACCATTCAGAGGGTAATCACTCTTACTTTGACCTGCTTGGATCTGGGTCACAGTCTTCAGTAGGGTGAAGTGAGAAATGCCACTGTGCCAGCATTTGTGGGGGCTGTACAGAGGGCACTTTGACAGACCTCTGACAACATTTGCAAAAACCTCAGCAATTTCAGACAAAGCTCCCCACTCTGGAAGCAGAGTTCTACCATGGCAAAGAGCTCAAAAGTCAAGTAATTGGCTGGCAAGATGAGCAAGCAGAGGAAACACAATCAGACGATAGAATCCTTTTTAGGGGTACAAAAAGGATCAAAAGATGGAACCAGAAGAAGTCAACAAAGGCAAAACTCCTATATCAAAAGCTCCCAAAAAAAATATTAACTGATTACAGGCCATGGGGGAACTCAAGAAGGATTTTGAAAATCAAGTAAAAGAAGTGGAGGGAAAATTGGGAAAAGAAATGAGAATGATGCAAGAAATTCATGAAAAGTAAGTCAATAGCGTGCTAAAGGAAACCCAAAAAATACTGAGGAAAATAACACCTTAAAAAACTGACTAACTCAAATGGCAAAAGAGGCCCAAAAAGCCAATGAGGAGAAGAGTGCCTGAGAAAGCTGAATTGCCCAGATGGAAAAGCAATTTCAAAAACTCACTGAAGAGAATAATTCTTCCAAAATTAGATTGGAGAAAATGGAAGCTAATGACTTTATGAGAAATCAAGATACTATAAAACAGATCCAAACAAATGAAAAAAATAAAAGGCAATGTGAAATAACGCATTGTAAAAAAACATTTACGTGGAAAATTGATCAAGGAGAGACCATTTAAAAATTATTGGACTACCTGAAAGCCATGATAAAAATAAAATAAAATAAAATAAAAACTAGAAACATCTTTCAAGAAATTCTCAAGGAAAATTGCCCTTATATACTAGAACCAGAGGACAAAATAGAAAGTGAAAGAATTTACTGATTGCCTCTTCAAAAAGATCCCAAAAGAAAACTCCTAGGAATGTTATAGTCAAATTTCTGAGTTCCCAGCTCAAGGAGAAAATAGTATAAGCATCCAGGAAGAAATAATTTGAGTACTGTGGAAACGCAATCATGATAACACAAGATCTAGCAGTTTTTACATTAAGGAATCAAGGGCTTATATTATGATATTCTGCAGGATGGATGGGCTAGAATTAAAACCAAGAATCACCTACCCAGCAAAACTGAGTATAATGCTTCAGGAGAAAATATGGTAATTCAGTGAAATAGAAGACTTTCAAGCATTCTTGATGAAAAAACAAGAGTTGAATAGAAAATTTGACATTCAGATACAAGAAGCAAGAGAAGCATGAGAAAATAAACAGGAAAAAGAAATCATAAGGAACTTATCAAAGTTGAACTATTTCTATTCCTACATGGAAAAATGATAAACATAACTCATGAGACTGTTCTTAGTATAAGGATAGTTGAAGGATATATATGTCTGTGTGTATGTATATATACATATATGTATGTATGTATACAAACATATATATGTTTATATAGGAGCGTGTATTTATGCATAAATACATATGTGAGTGTGTGTGTGCATATATATGTGTCTGTGTGTGTGTGTGTGTGTGTGTGTGTGTACATATATACATAGACAGAGGGCACAGGATCAGTTAAATAGGAAGGGATGATACCTAAAAAATAAATAAGAGGTGAGAGAGAAATATAATGAGGGGATAGAGAGAGATAGAATAGGAGAAGTTATATAAAAGAGACAAAACTGTTACAGTGGAGGGAAAGAACAGGAAGGCAAAAGGGAATGGGTCAACTGTACTATTATTGAATTTGGCTTAAGGAGGGAATAAGATGCACACTCAATTGAGTATCTTACCCTACAGGAAAAGTAGTGGGGAGGGGCTAAGAGGGAGGATGATAGAAGGGAGAGCAGAATGGGGGAGAGGGTACTTAGAAGAACACACTTTTGGAAAGGGACACGGTCTAAGTAGAAAATAGGATAAGTGGGGGGGGGGGGATAGGATGGAGGGAAATATAGTTGGTCTTTCATAATATATCTTCCATGGAAACATTTTGTGTGACTACACATCTACAACCTGTATTGATTTGCTTATCTCCCCAGTGGGGTGTGGGTAAGGAGGGAAGAAGGGAAAGAATCTGGAAATCAAAGTTTTACAAACAAATTTTAAAATAAATTGGTATTTTACATGCAACTGGGAAATAAGCTATACAGGCACTGGGTAATAGAAATCCATCTTGTCCTACTAGAAAGTTAGAGGGGTAATGGGCGAGGATACAAAAGAGAGCAGATGTGGGGAAGGGGTATTCAATAGGCTTGCATTTTGAGGTGAAAGGTAGGCGGAAATGGGTACAAAATTTGTAACTCAAAATCTTGTGGAAATGAATGTTGAAAACTGAAAATAAGTAATTAAAAAATAAATTTTAAAAATTAAAAAATAATCACTGTGGGGGCTTACTCTCTCCTTAGTTATCATATAGAAATGCATTTATTTACATGGTGCATGTCTCAGGTAGACTGTAAGCAGCCTAGGTGCAAAGATTGTTTTTCATTTTGCCTCTGTATCTTCAGTTCTGATGAAAGTGCCTCCTAATATTAGGCAAATAAGTACTAGTAGGAGTGGAACCATCCATTACCTTTACTCATGGGGATAAACTTATTGTCAGTGTTGGGATGAAATTACATATCCTGAGATGAAAAAAAATATTCACATACCAGTAACATATGTTTCTTCTTATCCTATTATCAAATATATATATGTGTGTGTGTGTGTGTGTGTGTGTGTGTGTGTGTATGTATGTATGTATATATATATATATATATAAAAACAGTATTTAAAATACATCAGTACTAAGGACATTGATTCAATAACCCAATAAACCCAATAGATAGAAGCACAAATTTTAGACTTTGATTTACCTGCTTGAAAACAGCCATAATCTGATATCTATTATCATTCTCATTTAACAGATTTTCATGAAACTTGGAAGAAATTAAATATGCATTGTACACAAAGGATTGACAATTAAATAAAATTAAAGAATGAAGAGTAATAATAAGGATTAAGTTTGATTTTTCTTTGCATTAATTATGCAACTGAGTCCAATCTGTTTTCTTGCTCTCATAAAAAACAAACCCAGCTGGGCGGCTAAGTGGCACAGTGAATAGAGTACAGACCCTGGAGTCAGGAGGACCTAAGTTCAAATCCAGACTCAGACATATAACACAAAACTAGCCATGTTTCCTTGGGCAAGTCACTTAACCCCAATTGCCCCTCCAAAAAGCAAAAAGACAAAAAACAAACCCAGATGACCTTCTAGGTAAGATTTTAACTTTTATTAGGTAATCCAAAACTCAGATTAACCTTTCAACCTCTGCCCAGGAAAGTGTAGTTGAATTTACTGGATGTTATGAAGTGAAAATAAAACACAATTACCCCGGCAAAATCTGTACAGGCTGTTGCCAGGAACCTGGGAAAAGTAATTTATATTTTTAATTCTCTGTGAAATAATTTTTTTTGGGGGGAAATAAAATCTTCCATTAAAGATTACTCAGGAATAACAGATCACAGATAGGCATAGGGAATTAATGTGATGTTAAAATCTTAAGCATCTTTTTTTTATTATTCACTTAGTCTGACTGAACAAAACTACTTTTCAACCTTAATCCCATTCCATGAATGAGAAAGTATGTTTGTTTGCTTGTTTGTTTTTCTAGAATGAAGAGGATGGAAATTTCAAACAATTAACATAATAATTCAAGCCCTGAAATTACTTTCTATTATAGGGCCCATAGAATTAAACATTTAGATGTCTAAGAGAATTGTAAAGCCATTGAATACACCCCTTCCTTTTACAGATGAAAAAACTGAGGTACAGCTAAGTGACCTGGAGTCACACAAAGAGAAACCTTCATTTGTTTCCTTCTTGAATCATGACCAATATGAACTTCCAATGTACATTGACTGAGTGCCAAGTTACTAGCAGTGTGCTAACTACAGCATATTTCTGACTACTTTGGGGAAGCTAAACACTTAAATCCTTGTTATATTAATATGCAGGCTGCATTTAAGCAATAATTAAAACACATTTTTCTTGTGTTGCACCTTTAGTATGTTCTGTAAGATTAATTAAATAACCTCTAGCAAGCTGATCTTTTACTTTGTTGGTTTCCAAGACAGCGATGCATAGTTTCTATATCTCACTTGGGATTTTTTCACTGTCTTCATTTCTCAAGTATTCCAAATGTGAACCCTTGAGCAACAGACAAGATGTTAAATAAGGCGTGGAGATCATAAATCGTAGCATCACCAAATGGAATACATGATGCATAATATAAGATTTAATTACAAATCTGTTAAGATTCCCTGTGGGTCTATGCATAAGGAATGTTTCACAGAAATATAATTATGATCATTGGATTGAGTGAAGAATCTTATGTTCTAGATTTAACTGTATTTTAAGGTCATTATAAGAATTGAACTAAGTATCTCAGTTTTTAATTGCCATAAAGAGACAAAAAACAGCATGGCAAAATTTGTTGACAGAAAATCCAACCATGAATCAGAATATGTTATAGTTAAAAGAGTATTGGACAAGAAATCAGATGACTTGCATTCAAATTCTGACTCTGCAGGGCAACTAAGTGGTGCAGTGAATAGAACCCTGGGCCTAGTGTCAGGAAGACATGAATTCAAATGTGACCTTAGACACTTACTAGCTGTGTGACTGAGCAAGTCACTTAACCTCTCTTTTTCTCAGTTTCCTCATCTGTAAAATGGGGATAAAAATACCACCTACCTCCAGTTTTGCTGTGAAAATCCAATGAAATAATCATTAAAGAACATTATTTTTAATAATTATTATTATACATGTGTGTTCTTGGGCCCTTCATTTGACTACTGTGGACCTCAGTTTGTTCATGCATATAATGAGGATGTGGGAATGACCTTTAAAGTCTTTTCTAGACCTGAATTTGCTTTTTTTTTTTTTGAGGGGGGAAGGCAGGGCAATTGGGGTTAAGTGACTTGCCTAAGGCCACATGGCTAGTAAGTGTTTAGTGTCAAGGCCGGATTTGAACTCAGGTACTTCTGACTCCAGGGCAGGTGCTCTATTCACTGTGCCACCTAGCCACATCACAGACCTGAATTTGAGCCTAATGTAAAGAAATAAGAACTTTTTACCCCGGATCTGTCCTTAAGTTGATAGGCAAAATAGAATAAAATAATTGTGCAATACCTACCTTAGATTTGTGTATGCATAAAAAATTATAGGCTTGAATTCATATATAAAAGAATCTTAGAGATGTAAAAGACCTTGAAAGTCTGAAGAAGGTGACCAGGATTTTCAGTACAATTCAATCTGCATTTATTACATAACTACTCAATCTCAAGTACTGTGTCCCCAGGTACTGGGGACAAAATTATCTCTGACCTCAAGTAGCTTATAATATATTAGAGAGGAACAACATGTGAACAGAAAAAAATGATTACAAAACACATATAAAGTAATTTCAGTAGCCAAAACAAATGAGAGAATCCAGAAAGACCTTTTATGGGTAGTGGCACTTGAGCTGAGCTGTGAAGGCTCTCCAAGTGAAAGCTGTGAGAACGGGGAGCATTTTGGGCAATGGGGAATATATTGGCCTTGCAAAGGCACAGAGCAAAGGACTGATTGCAGAACAGACTACTTTGATTTAAATGTAACATCACTATCGTGGCATGATGTATAATAAACCTAGAAAGACAGGCTGGAATCACCTTCTGAAAGACTTAATGCCAAGCAGTGTCTTCATATTACCCTAAAGGCAATACTGAAAAATTGAAATTCTCTGAGGAGGAAAATGATAGAAACTGATATGCTCTAGGAATATCAGTTTAGCAGGTGTATGCAGACTAAAGTGGAGAAAAGAGGAACGGAATGGTGAAAAGACTGGAAACTAAGTCTTATGAGAAACAACTGAAGGACTGAGGATGTTTAGTCTATAGAAGAGACGACTTCAGGTAGGGAGGCAGGATATGACATTCATAATCAAATATTTAAATGAAGGCATGGTAGGCTATGTCTAGACATACATATCTTATAAGAAATGAAATAGATCTTACAGAGCAGAGAAAATTTCAAGGAAGAAGTTGTTACACTATGGAACAGAAAGAATTTCTAGCCAAATGGGACCTAGGGAATGCTGACCAGTAGGCCATGCCATATAGACAACCATAGCACAAAGATTCTTTGCTTCACACACAATAGAAGGCTTTGCAATGGTCTCATATTACCCAGAAATCCCACAGTGATGTGAAAATGCCCAGCACAAAGAGTTCTTGGTCACATCATACTTAGTGGTTCCCTCTCTCTATTTGAACCACATCAGCCATCATCATAGATTTTGTCTCTATGGAAAGCATGGAAAAAAATGGGAAGTCAAGCCCTTACCAGAAGCAACATCAGGAATATTGTCATCTAACTTTATTTTTTTTCTTTTTATGAAAGTATCCTTACCAGCTAAGTAAGTCCATGCTTATATTATGTTTGTTTGTATCAAGTCAATCATTCATACTACTCTAATACCTGTCAGTAACTCTATTAAAATAACTTCCTATGTGGAAAATAAAAAACAGAATTAGTACAGAGTACAGAATTAGGATATGCTGGTGTAACTCAAGGGAAAGAATTTTTTAATATAATGTAAAACTATTTAACAATTAGAGCTCCCAAAAACTGGTCTCAACAGGCAGCGAACTCCCTATCATTGAAGGTTTTCAAGCAGAGTCTAGGAGACTACTTTCAGGGATGCTCTAAGTAGAGTTCTTGCTTTTGGTAAGAGTTGGACCAGAATCAGTCCCAAGTTCTTTACTTGGAAGCCATGATTTTTATTTGTTTGCTTGTTTATGTATTTAACGAGCCTGCATCTTCCTATCTCACCTAAGCTGCAAGTGCAATGGTCCCCTGACTAGGCCAATCCTACTATTGACCAGCAAGAAAGATTTGACTTATTCTATTTCTAACCTGTGTTAGTTTGCCATTCCTTAGGCAGTCTGGTGGCCTCCCCACTCCTAGGAGTTCACCATATCTGTGCCTTATTTAGTGTGGACACCTGACCATCTTTAGAACTAGTGAAACTCAGAATTCCTGAGCTCAAGTGATCTACCAGCTTTGGCTTCCCCAGGAACTAGGGCACCTGTCTGGCTCATGAACTTTTAAAAATAGATATTTTGATCATTAAATTTCTATATAATTTCTATGTAACATTATGCATTTTATTTTATAAATTTAAAAAAAAAAACATGATTCTGAGAAGGGTCCATTGCCTTACTCAAGTTGTTACAGAGGACTATAACAGAAAATAAGATTAAGAACCCCTGGAATATGTAATTTCTTTCCAGCTATATCCTTGGAATCTTCATATTGTACCTTATAATTGCTTCCAAGTTTCATAAGCCTTATTAAAAAATACTCACATGATCCTTCAAGCTAAGGTCCAACAATCCTTCTCCTTTCACAAACAAACTCCTAGACAAAGTTTGCTACTCATATTGTTTCTCCTTCCTGATTCCTCATTTCTTCTCAGTTCCTTTGCAACTTTACTCCACTGGAACTGCTCTCTCCAGAGTTATCAGTGATGTTTTAATTGCCAAAACTGTTTTTAGCCCAAGCACTGTGCTAAGCATTTTATACCATTATTAACTTCTCTCTCTATGGCTTTCCATCCTCCCCACTTCTGCTCCTTAGAGTCCCTTGGTTCTTTCATAACTCAGCTCACACATCACTTTCTACATGAAGTTGTTATTTACTTTGGACAAATAAGAACTTAATAAATTCTTATTGAGTGATTGATTGATGGATATACTTATGGCAACAGGTCCCCAGCTATGTTCCTTTTAATAGATTGACCAATGGCTTTTAGCTCAATACTAAAGATATTTAATTAAACTTCATAGCAAAATGAGTGACAAAAAAGATTTAACCAATACACATAAGTCATATTCTCCTGCAGAATACCACACCATTGGTGGGAAAGAAATGAATGTAGGGAATAGTAATGTTCAAGGAACACCAATAAAAATAATAATCATTAATAATAATAACTAGTTAACTTTTATATAGTGCTTACTGTTGTAATGGAACTGCAAATTTAAAGATCTTCCCTGACCCTAGGTTAAGTGCACCTGGAGCCTTTTGTGGGAGGCTTGTTTTTCAGGAATGCCCACACCTTGATGCTATATGATTGGGCAGTGGGTCAAGAAGGCTGTGACATTCTCTGAGCTAGGAGAAGGCTATATAAACCCTGATGTGGGGCTTTGCTTTGGGGCTCACTTTGAGAAGTGTTGTGTGATTTGACCAGGTGAGACGGTGGGCAGCCATTGAGAGCCCCCCGCCTTTGAAAACCCAGATGTTGATGCTTCCCTCTCTGGTAACTATGATTTGGTATTGATGTAATGGTTGGGCAGTTTGGAAGCCTGTCTGCTTGATCTGTTTCTCTGTTTTGAAACTTATGTCTGTATACTTTGAAGTTCGGGGTGCTGACCTTTTCCCCCGAACTAGGTAAATTATATATGTTTGATTGATTAAAGTAAGCCCGTTAACCCATTTTGAGTTGCTTTCTGTTAGAAAAGCAGATCTAAGAATCTGTGTTGGCAGCCACCCAGGGATGTTGGTGTGCTTGCCACTACAACTATGTTCCACACACTGTGCCAGGCACTTACAGTTATTATCTCATTTGAACCTCACAACATCCCTCGGTAGCAGATGCTATTATTATCCCCATTTTACAGATGAGGAAACAAGGCAAAAATAGTTAAGTGACTCATCCAGGTTCATGTAGCCCATAAGCAACTGAGCCCAGATTTGAATAGCTGGTACACATTTAAAACAAGGGTAAATCATGCTTTGAATATAATATCATCCTTAGAAGCCTTCTCTGCCTGGTTCTTGCTCTACGAACAGCAGCACTGAGGTCCTTTTTAGTGTCATTAGGTATGAAATGTCCTCTCTGTACACCTGAGGCCTTCGGATAACCTGCTTTCTGTGCACTGCTCTTCTCTGCTAGATCTTTTGTGATATTACTCTACCTATCTTCCACAAGACAATAACCTAGGGAATCTCTTGGGTATTTAAGTCTGTCTTTCTAACAATCCTTGTTTCTGCCTTAGGCTTCCACTCTTTGAGCTGAATCCTCTTTGAGTCAGAACATGGAAAATCTAATTCCTTATCTCTCTCATGATAGTTTAGTGCCCCAGGTATATTGGGATCAAGATGGAAAGGTGCTGGGTGGAGTTCCAAAACTGATCCTACAATACCTGTTAATATTCTTCACTTTTTATGCACATCAAAAATGCTACTTAAAAATCCACCAACCAACAAGCATGTATTACAACCCTAATGTGTGCCAGGAATCCTGCTAGGCATTTGAGATGCAAATAGAAAAAAAATCCACTCAAGAAGCTTACACTAGAGATTAGATAGATGACTTCTGATCTCCTTTCACTTTGTATTCTATGTGATACATTATAACATAGCAGAAAGAACTCTAGCCTAGAGTCAGGTGCCTCCCAACTCTGTGAGTAATCTCCTATAGGATCCTGGATAAGTCACCTAACTTTCCACTTCCTTAGTTTCTTCATCTGTAAAATAAAATCAATGTGACAATTTTTTTGTAAAATATGAGCAAGCCAACTTATATAATCTGGTTGTACAACCCAATATACATGTCATCTGACCTGTCCAAAGGGATAGGATTGATTGTTCAATATCTAACATAGTTTTCCTTAGATGATCTATTTTAAAAGGCTCAAAATTATAAATGTGAAATGATAAAGGGCAACATTGGAATCCTGAAGCAATGTTGAAATGGTATTAAGGGTATTAAAATGAAAGGATCTAAATTATTCTGAAGTATTTGCAAAATGAAGCATTTATAAGTCAAGATATTTTGATCAATCAAACTACAGTAATATTCTCTCAGTGCTTAATCACCCTTGGATTGTAAATTAGGCATCTGGGAAAGTAAATACATTCTTCCAGGGTAGAATACCATAAAGAACACCAAAGTAACTTCTTATAATCCCTATTTCCTTTAAGACTTGGCTCAAAGAGGCGGCTAGGTGGCACAGTGAGTAGAGCATCAGCCCTGGAGTCAGAAGGACCTGAGTTCGGATCCGACCTCAGACACAACGCACACACAAACAAAAACCTAGCCATGTGACCTTGGGCAAGTTACTTAACCCCAATTGCCCTCCAAAAAAACAAAACAAAAAAAAGACTTGGCTCAAGACACAACTTCATAATACATTTTCCACCCCATACCCCCACATAATTCTTACTGTTCCTATTACCTTGCATTTATTTTGTATTTATTCTGCATATTTACATATATGGATTTATGTGCAAGTGTTTATATATGTGTGTATATGTAGCACATGTAATTTACCCAAGTTGTGAGATCCTTGAGGGTAGAAAATTTTTTTCTCCTTCAAGCTTCTTACAAGGCCTTGCACATAGGAGATGTTAAATGATTTATGATTAATTAATTGATCTAATCAAATTTAGCCAATGATAATTTTATGTATAATGGCAGCAACACTGACTACTTTTTTGATGCATATATATCAACTGTATCACAGAATCTTGATCCTTCTCAACATGTGTGGCAGAAAATACAGGTTTATATGTGTCTGTGGGCATATGTGCTTGTATGTATAAAAATGTGTGTGTGTGCATTTACGGGAGCAATACTAGGATTTAGAGCTAGAAGCACTAATACATATAACCCTCACTCTTCATATTTCTTTCTTCTTCATCCCTCAGTAGGTTTCTTATACTAGAAAATCATTCTTCTCCCATGAGTGCCTTCCTTTCATTGGTCAGTTACTCTCAGAGCCTTCATTTAAAGGAAAAGTTCCCAGGCTAACCATATTCCCATCTATATTCCTCTATGGGCTCTGCTCCTAACTCACTCTCTCTCTCTCTCTCTCTCTCTCTCTCTCTCTCTCTCTCTCTCTCTCTCTTTCTCTCTCTCTCTTTGGCTTTTTGGAGGGCAATTGGGGTTAAGTAACCTGCCCAAGGTCACATGGCTAGGTTGTTGTTTGTGTGTGCATTAAGTGTCTGAGGTCAGATCCGAACTCGGGTCCTTCTGACTCCAGGGCCAATGCTCTACTCACTGCGCCACCTAGCTGCCCCTGTCCCAAACTCTTAATACTTCTTTTTCCACGTGCCCAGTCTTGTGTATCTTCACTTCCACTTTCCCCTACTGCTATGTGTCATGTGCGCTCCTCCCTCATTAGAACATAAGCTCCTTACTAGGAGAGATTGCCTTTTTTTCTTGTATTGGTGTTCTTGTCACTTAGTATAGGTACTTTGAACATAGTAAGGGCTGAATAATGCTTGCTTTTGACTTGTGGATTGTCTCTTATTCTTTTTTTTTAAACAAATGCTTTATTAACTTCTGTTTTACATCATTCATTTCCACCAGATTTTGAATTACAATCATTTTCCCCCCTTGTTATTCCCCTACCCACCCTCCCAGAATAACTGTACCGCAAGATATCTCTTCCTTCAATCTGCTCTCTCCCATATCTTCTCCCATACCCCCTTCGACTTTTCCATTAGAGGAAGGTGAATCTTTGTGTCCCAATGCCTGCACATCGTATCTTCCAATTACAAGCAAAAAAGTATTAATAATAGTATTTATATATATTTGAAACATTTAATGTTAAGACCTCGAATTTCAGATACATTTCCTTCCTCCCTTGTCACCCATTCCCTCTTGGGAGATAAGTAATTCAGTAGATGTTGTACATGTCTAGCTATGCAAAACATTATCATAGGAGATATATTGTACAAGGCTGCTTATAATTCCCTCCCACTCATCCCACCCCCTACCTGGTCCATTCCCTACATGATCCTGTCCCTCTTCTATAGTGGGTACTTCCAACCTCCCCTCCCCCCAAGGATGCCCTCCCATCCATCATCCCTCCTCTCATCCCTCTTCCCCCTATTCTGCTGTAGGTTGAGATATCCCATTTAGTATGTATGTCATTCTCTCCCTGAACAAAATTCAATGAGAATGTGGGTTTGCCTTTTTGCCTTCCTATTCTCCCCCTCCCTTGCAACCACTTCCCCTTGCTTCTTCTACATGAGGTAGTTTACCCTACCCTGTCTCTCCCCATCTCCTCTTGTCACTTTCCTCTCTCACCTCATAATTTCATCCCTTGAGTATACTCCCTTCCCAACAAATTCAACCTATGCCCTCTATCCATATATAACTGTAACCATATACACACACATTCACATATGTATTCATATGGGACTGTCTCTTCTTCAAAGACAGAAAATCAGGACTCAGAGCAGTAAAGCAAATTGTCAGGCTCACATAAATAAACTCTTAGTCTGCACTGCGTTCTACTAGACAATTTGGCATAATGGGAACTGGTATTTGTGTGGTGTTTTTAATTTTATAAAGTTTATTGCAATATATTATTTCATTTGATGCTCATACCAACTCTGGAAGGTAAGGTATTATTATCCCTATTTGATGGAATAAAAAAAACTGAGGTATACGGAGGTTAAGTGACTTATCCAGGGTCACACAATTAGTTAGTGTGTGAGGTAGGATTAGAATTAGTCTCCTGGATACTAAATCGGGTGCCCTACACACTGTGCCATCTACATATTGTGTGTCTGGGTTGTTAAATACTTGTACTTTTTCAAGCAAGACTTAGACTGTTTCTAAATGTTACAAATGATCATAGAACATACTAAGTGGCAAATGCTCCATAGCCCTCGATGTACCATATGGATAGTGCTAAAATAAATTGTTTCTACCATTCTTCCATGACTATACTGAATAAAAGGCTCCAAATATCATTTAACAGGAGAAAGGGTCTCTTAGCATGAAGATTATTGAATCTCTGAAGAGAGAGTAGAAACAGAAATCAAACATGATGAATGAAATCTGGATTTTTCCCATGAAGGTTTTTTGAAGATGTATTCCAATTCATTCAATTACTTTATTTTTTTTCTTTTAACAAATGCTTTATGAACTTCTGGTTTACATCATTCATTTCCACGAGATTTTCTCCCCATTTTTCCCCTACCCACACCCCCAGAATAGCAGTCCCACAAGATATCGCCTCATCCAATCTGCTCTCTCCCACATCTTCTCCCATACACCCTTCGACTTTCCTATTAGGGCAAGGTGAATCTCTGTGCCCCAATGCCTGCAATCTTATCTCCCAATTACATGCAAAATAATATTAATGATAGTATTTATATACATTTGAAACATTTAAGTTTAAAACTTTGAATTTCAGATCCATTCCCTTCCTCCCTTGTCACCCACTCCCTCTGGGAAGATAAGCAATTCAGTATGTGTTGTACATGTATAGCTATGCAAAACATTACCATAGTGTGTATATATATATTGTAATATATATATATAGTAATATATATAGTAATATATATATATATATATATTACTATATATTGTAAAAGACTGACTATATTTCCCTCCCACCCATCCCACCCCACCCCAGTCCATTCCCGACTTTGATCCTGTCCCTCTTCTACAGTGGGTACTTCCAACCTCCCCTCCCCCCAAGAATGCCCTCCCATCCATCATCCCCCCTCTCATCCCCCTTATCCCTACTCTACTGCAAGGTGAGATATCCCATTTAGTATGTATGTCATTCTCTCCCTGAGACAAATTCAATGAGAATATGGTTTTGCCTTTTTGCATTCCTGTTCTTCCCCTCCCCTGCAACTACTTCCCCTTGCTTCTTCTACATGAGATAGTTTACACTACCCTGACTCTCCCCATCTCCTCTTGCCAATTTCCTCTCTCACCTCTTAACTTCACCCCCTTAAGTATCATCCCTTCCCACCAAATTCAAAATGTGCCCTCTCTCCATGTATACCTGTAAACATATATACACACATTCACATATGTATTCATATGCCCATATACCCTTCTTCAATTATTTTCATAATGAGAAAAGTTTCATCAGTTAAAGTTATTGTTTTTCCATGTAGGAATTTAAATAGTTCAACTTTGATAAGTTCCTTTTGATTTATTTTCCCTGTTTACCTTCTCAAGTATCTCTTGCTTCTTGTGTCTGAATGACAAATTTTCTATTCAGCTCTGGTTTTTTCCTCTGGAATAGCATATTCCATGCTCTTCAGTCCCTCAGTGTAGAAGCTGCCAGGTCCTGGGCTATTCTGATTGTGTTTCCATAACATTCAAATTGTTTCTTCCTGGCTGCTTGTAGTATTTTCTCCTTGATCTGGGAATTCTGGAACCTGGGTATAATATTCCTAGGAGTTGTCTTTTTGGGATCTTTTTCAGGAGGTGATCAGTGGATTCTTTCAATCTCTATTTCCCCTTCTAGGTCTAAAACATCAGGGCAATTTTCCTTGAGAATTTCTTGAAGGATGATTTCTAGGTTCTTTCTTTGGTCATGGCTTTCAGGTAGTCCAACAATTTTTAAATTATCTTTCCTGGAACTATTTTCCAGGTCAGTGGTTTTTCCATGAAATATTTCACATTGCCTTTTATTCTTTCATTTCTTTGGATGTGTTTTACAGCATCTTGATTTCTCATAAAGTCACTAGCTTCCATTTTCTCCAGTCTAACTCTGAAGGAATTAATCTCCTCAGTGAGCTTTTGAGATTCTTTTTCCAACTGGCAAATTCGGCTTTTTAAGGCATTCTTCTCCTCATTGCCATTTTGAGCCTCCTTTGCCATTTGAGTTAGTCTGTTTTTTAGGGTGCTATTTTCCTCAGTCAGGCTGTTGACTCTCATTTAATACTTTTCCTGCATCCTTCTCATTTCTCTTCCCAATTTTTCCCTCACCTCTCATCTGCTTCTTAAGGTCCTCTATGGCCTGTAGCCAGCTTATATTTTCATTTGGGACTTTTGGTGCAGGAATTCTGACCTCACAGGCCTCCTCCTGCTCCATGCTTTGATCCTCTTTGCCCCAAAAATAGGAGTCTAATGTTGCATTTTTCTGTTTATTTTGTTTCCTTTGCCTAGGCATGTTGCCACTTAATTACTTGACTTTTGGGCTTGTTGCCACAGGAGGACTTTGCCACCAATCAGGGGAGCTTCTGTCCCAAACGTTGGGGTCTTCACAACTTCCGGAGGTATTAGTTGGGTGACCTCTATGAAGCATCTATATGCTCTGGCAAGCTGCATACCTACCCCAAACCTCCACACCAGACCACAATCCCAATCCAGGGAGGTTAAAGCAAGAGTGATTATCCCCCAAGACTGATGGCTGGATCTCCCTACAGTTCGAAGACCAGTAGCTGAAGCTGCAAATGAAGCTGCAAAATGGTGTCTGTGCCATGTCTCCTCAGCTGCTTCTCGCCCCCAGGGGAAGAAGCCTGAAGTGTTCCCCAAATACTGGTCCCAAAGTCCATAGGGCACTAACCTTTCACTTTGTCCTAGGCATGTCTGTGTTGATAATTCTGGAATGACTACACCTGCTGATGTTCTGGGGTCCCTCCAGCCAGCTGCTGGCCCGGCCACCCTAGGGCTAACACCATAACTCAAGAGGTCCTGTGCTTGGCTCCCAGAGCATTGCACTGGCCACTCCCTACAGAACTCCTGGGCTGTCCTCAGAGGGAGGTGTTGCTCTGTGGGTGCTGGAGCTCAAGGAGTTGTTCAGAGTCCCCTTTTACATGATTTTAAGTGTCGGAGAGAGCACCTTGGAAGTGATGTTTCTACTCCACCATCTTGGCTCCACCCATTCAATTACTTTTACTGAGACAATTGGGATCTTTGCAGGGTTTTGCCAATTATTAAATGTTTAATCCAGAGATACCAGGAGAACAGGAAGAAAAGTAAAGAATAGAACTTAGGGATACATAAGCATGATTTTCCTTGCATGAAGATAGTAAATTTAGCATTCAGTAGGAAAATGAGTTCAGAGAAAGGTAGTAAGGATCTTGAAATAATTTGAGTATTGTGGAAATGCAATCATGATAATATAAGACCTAGCAGCTTCTACATTAATGAATCAAAGGACTTGAAATATGATATTCCAGAGGTCAGCGGAGCTAGAATTAAAACCATGAATCACCTACCAAGCAAAACTGAGGATAATACTTCAGGGGGAAAATGGATATTAAATGAAATAGAGGACTTTCAAGCATTCTTTTTTTAAAATTTTTTTAAAGCAATTGGGATTAAGTAACTTGCTCAAGGTTACACGGCTAGTCATTATTTGTGTGTGGGTGCTCATTTTCTGAGGCCGGATTCGATCTTGGGTCATCCCAACTCCGAGGCCGGCACTCTTACTCACTGCGCCACCTAGCCGCCCCTCTCTTTCAAGCATTCTTAATGAAAAGACCAGAACTGAATAGAAAATTTGACTTACAAATACAAGACTCAAGAGAAGCATGGAAATGGAAACAAAAAAGAGAAATCATAAAGGACATATTAAAGTTGAACTATTTACATTCCTACATGGAAAGATGATATTTGTAACTCATGAGACCTTTCTCAGTATCAAGGTAGGTTGGAAGAAATAGATAGTAGATAGATAGACAGGCAGACAGGTAGATTGCAAGGGTGAGTTGAATACGTAGGACTGAAATCTAAAAAAATAAAATTAATGGGTCAGAGAAGAATATATTGGGAGAAGGAGAAAGGAAGAGGTAGAATGAGGACATTGACAAAGGAGGAAACAGAATAAGTAGGGTTGTGATAGGATGGAGGGAAATACAGACTTTAACAACATGATTATTATGGAGGTGTTTTGCATAACTACACATGTATAATGTATATTGATTTTCTTGCCTTCTCAATGAGGGTAGGCAGGGAGGGAAAAAGGTAGAGAATTTGAAACTCAAAGTTTTAACAACAAATGCTAAAAATTGTTTTTACATGCAACTGGGAAATGAGGTAAACAGGCAACGGGATAGAGAAATCTATCTTGCCTTACAAGAAAAGAAGGGGAAAGGAGATAAAAGACAGGGCATGATAGTAGGTAAGGCAGACTGGGGAAAGGGTTAATCAGAATGCATGTCATCTTGGAGTGGGGGAGGGGAGAGATGGTTAGAAAATTTGGAACTCAAAATCTTGTCAAAATGAATGTTGAAAACCAAAAGTGAATTAATTTTCTAAAAAGAAAAAACAATAAAAGAAATAAAAAGAAATAATTGCACATTTTATAAATTTAGAGTTAATATTTAGGCTTCTTTTTTATTATTTAGAAATCATTCTGATCCATTTACATCTTTATATTAAGCTAGAAATTCACATGAAAGTCCTTGTGCTTCATTGTCCCTGTTGAATCCCACTCCCGCCCACTACGCTAAAAATATCTTTATTTAGTGAAATTCAGTTTTCAAGTCACTACACATAATCAAAAGTTCCTAGAAAATATCAGCAGTGCTGGCTTTTATTGGAATTGCACACCGGGAAGGGAAGATGGAAGGCTTGACACCACTTAACTATTCTCAAACTTGCCTTGCCCAAAGTGCTTCACTTGCTTCCAGATACATAAAATCAGAATATTTATACTTAAACCATCTTATATAGCTATTGTATAGATCAAATGAAATATTAAATATGTCTAATTAATGAATATTAACCATTGGGAGACTAGGAAATTAAAAGACTAAGTTCAACTGAAGAGTAATTTTGTGGTTAATAAAAATTATAATTTTTGATCTTGTGGAGAAGAAGCCCATGATATGGCAAAGAGGCACTTAGGAAAAAAGCAGTGTATTATTGAAGTGATCTGCATGAGTCAATTGGGGGAGCCACAAAAACATACATTCTCAGTTCCTACAGGCATTGAGAACAAAAACTTTTCTATTTATCTACAAAGAATATGTCATATTTGTGTGTGCCTGCTACTGGAAATAAACAATTATGTGGGCACTAAATGCAAACACATAGGAAAAGCTCAAAGAGTGTATGTCCCTCCTCTCCAGCTTATGAGGTAGAGTAAAAAATATGAAAGAAAATTAATAAAAGAGGTAAGAAGTTTATTTTGTGTCAACTTCTTTGCTAAGGGCCAGGGATACAAATACAATAAAGCTTTCTGTCCTCAAAGATCTCATATTCTACTATGAGAAGAAACTACACATAAAGGAGTGGTGAATAAAGAAATGTATTTTAATCTGAGATATCACAAGGGATGGGAAATATAGTCAAAGGACAATTGATTAAGATGTCTTTTATAGAAATTGAAACATCATTTCAATTATTGATTCCAGAGCAAGATGTGGTGATGAAGAGAGGTGATGCAACATGGTGGGTCTGGGGCCAGCCTAGACATGAGGAACTCTCACTAGTTAGGAGTTCAGATCCCTAAAGCAGAAGTAAGAGTGCAAGCAGCAGAGCAAGAAGATGTCATGTATTAAAAAGAGTTTGAAGAGAAAGTGGGGAATCGATGCCAGAAGAATGAAGGTTAAGTAGTTGAAATATTGACAAACGCAATAGAAGACAAAGGGTGGAAGTAATGAGACAAATACTAAGTTTTGTTTTCCATAGACATTGATTTTAGACTTTCTGAAAATGAAACTGGAGTCTTTGTTCCATATAAATCTAAAGAAATTTACAATGATGCCACTAAAAATAAAAGATATCCATAACAGTCCCAAGGAAGAAGAAATATGATCTTGGTGGTAGGTGACCCTTTAATGAGAGTTACTGAGGTTAGGCACATTACAACTTCAGATGAGTAATTTGGATAGGGCACCTCTTCAGGGTGCACATAGGAGAGAAGTTTCCAATATCTGTTCAACCTGAAGACCACTGCCCCCTTCTGGTAACTCATACCACAAGAAGAAACATGGAAAATATCTCTAGGAAGTGTAAGGCCTGGATGAGGGAATTAAAATAGCTGGAGTCAAGGAAAATATTCTCATTGCTGTTGCTGTTTGAAAACAGGCACTATAGAATAGAAAATGAAATGAACTGTCAGCCAAGAAGAGCCATTTTGACAGATTAAATTTATTAAATATTTATTAAGTAGAAGTACTAGGCACTGTTGAAAAGGGAATACATTTTCCCTCATGCAGTTTACATTGTTCTGGGGAATGCATATACTTAGACAAGTAAACACAATGTAACTCAAGAAAAGGAGAGCATTTACAATTGCGGAGACCATTCTGGCATGGGCAATGTCAGACCTATTCTTGGAAGGAAGCTCAGGGGCTCTGCTATGTGGAGATGGGGAGAGAATACATTACTGACACCTGAGCTGACTTCAAGTGGTATCCTTGGAATAAGCAACAGACTTTGATATGTCAAAGGGTGGGCCTTCAGGATGATGGCTTGATATTTTAAAATAGTTAGACTTTGTTCCAGAGCACACCATTATGAATGTATTCACATAGAGATTAATATATATGATTAAGAGGACATCGAAGTCAAAATGAAGGGGAAAGGAGAAAATTGCCCTATTATAGAAGCTAAACTAGATAGCATAGAGACTCACAAAAATAACAAAGGAATAATGACAGAAGAACACCAATAAAAATGTTCAGTAATCGACAGAGAAGGGTAGTAGTATGAATTATGAAGCACAAAGGCATTCATTTTCTTGGAATTTTATAAATCTGAAGGGAGAGGCATAATAAAAAGTATTTGGATAAAGATAGAATTAAAGAAATAAAAGGTGGATATCAGTGGTAGTATACATACTACCAGCAAGAAGGAGCAATTAGATGACAAGATCCTGACAAATCACAAAACTAGTCAGAATAGGATAGTTATAATAGGAGACCAACTATTTTTTAAACAAATGCTTTATTAACTTCTGTTTTACATCATTCATTTCTGCTAGATTTTGAGTTACAATTATTTCCCCCCCTGTTTTTCCCCTACCCACGCTCCCAGAATAGCAGTCCCACAAGATATCACTTCCTCCAATATGCTCTCTCCCATACCTTCTCCCATACCCCCTTCCAATTTTCCATTAGAGGAAGGTGAATCTTTGTGTCCCAATGCCTGCACATCTTATCTCCCAACCACAAGCAAAAGAGTATTAATAATAGTATATATATATGTATATATATATATGTATATATATATATACATATATATATATATATTTGAAACATTTAATTTTGAGACCTCGAATTTCAGATCAATTCCCTTCCTCCCTTGTCACCCATTCCCTCTGGGAAGATAAGTAATTCAGTGTATGTTGTACATGTCTAGCTATGCAAAATATTACCATAGTAGATATATTGTAGAAGGCTGCTTATAATTCCCTCCCACTCATCCCACCCCCCACCTGGTCCATTCCCTACTTGATCCTGTCCCTCTTCTATAGTGGGTACTTCCAACCTCCCCTCCCCCCAAGGATGCCCTCCCATCCATCATCCCTCTTCTCATCCCCCTTCCCCCTATTCTGCTGCAGGTTGAGATATCCCATTTAGTATGTATGTCATTCTCTCCCTGAACCAAATTCAATGAGAATGTGGTTTTGCCTTTTTGCCTTCCTATTCTTCCCCTCCCTTGCAACCACTTCCCCTTGCTTCTTCTACATGAGATAGTTTACCCTACCCTGTCTCTCCCCATCTCCTCTTGCCACTTTCCTCTCTCACCTCATAATTTCACCCCTTAAGTATCCTCCCTTCCCAACAAATTCAACCTATGCCCTCTATCCATGTATAACTGTAAACATATATACACACATTCACATATGTATTCATATGACCATACACCCTTCTTCCATTATTTTCATACTGAGAAAGATTTCATCAGTCACAGTTATTGTTTTTCCATATAGGAATGTAAATAGTTCAACTTTGATAAGTTCCTTTTGATTTCTTTTCCCTGATTACCTTCTCAGGCATCTCTTGCTTCTTGTGTCTGGATGTCAAATTTTCTATTCAACTCTGGTTTTTTCCTCAAGAATGCTTGAAAGTCTTCTATTCCACTGAATGACCATATTTTACCCTGAAACAAAATACTCAGTTTTGCTGGGTAGGTGACCCTTGGGTTCATTCCCCATTCTTTTGCCCTCTGGAATATCATATTCCATGCCCTTCGATCCCTCAGTGTAGAAGCTGCCAGGTCCTGTGCTAATCTGATTGTGTTTCCACAATATTGAGATTGTTTCTTCCTGGCTGCTTGTAGTATTTTCTCCTATATTCCTGGGAGTTTTCTTTTTGGGATCTTTTTCAAGAGGTGATCAGTGGATTCTTTCAACCTCCATTTTGCCCTCTGGATCTAAAACATCAGTGCAGTTTTCCTTGAGAATTTCTTGAAGGGTGATTTCTAGGTTCTTTCTTTGATCATGGCTTTCAGGTAGTCCAATAATTTTTAAATTGTCTCTCCTGGATCTATTTTCCAGGTCAGTGGTTTTTCCCATGAGATATTTCACATTGCCTTCTAATCTTTCATTTGTTTGGATCTGCTTAACAGCATCTTGATTTCTCGTAAAGTCATTAGTTTCAATTTGCTCCAGTCTAACTCTGAGGGAATGAATCTCCTCAGTGAACTTTGGAGATTCTTTTTCCATATGGCAAATTCAACTTTTTAAGGCATTCTTCTCCTCATTGCCCTTTTGGGCCTCCTTTGCCATTTGAGTTAGTCTATTTTTTAAGGTGTTGTTTTCCTCAGTCAGGCTGTTGAACCTCATTTCATACTTTTCCTGCATCCTTCTCATTTCTCTTCCCAATTTTTCCTCCCCTTCTCTTATTTGATTTTTAAAGTCCTTCTTAAGGTCCTCTATGGCCTGTAACCCGCTCATATTTTCCTTTGGGGCTTTTGGAGCAGGATTTCTGACCTCACAGTCCTCTGACTGTTCCATGCTTCGATCCTCTTTGCCCCCAAAGTAGGAGTCTAAGGTTGCATTTTTTGGTTTAATTTATTTCCTTTGCCTTGGCATGTTCCCACTTAATTACTTGACTTTTGGGCTTGTTGCCACGCTATAGCTCTGCCGCCAGACAGGGGAATTTTTGTCCCGAACATGTGGGGGACAACTTCCATTTCTGGCAAGTTGTAAACCCACCCACGACCTCCACCCCAAACCATAATCCAGATCCAGGGAGGTTAAAGCAAGAGCGATTACCCCCCAAGACTGATAGCTGGATCTCTCTACAATTCACAGGCCAGGAGCTGGAGTTGCCTCTGAAAACTACAAAATGGTGTGTTTCCTCAGTGGCTTCTAGCCCCCAGGGGAGGAACCCAACGCGTTCCCCAAATACTGGTCCCAAAGTCCATAGGGCACTAACCTCTTACTTTGTCCTAGGCATGTCTATGTTGATAATTCTGGAATCGCCACAGCTGCTGGTGTTCTGGGGTCCCTCCAGCCGGTTGTTGGCCCGGCCGCCCTGGGGCTAAAACCGTGACTCGGGTGGACCTGTGCTCAGCTCCCCATGCACCATGCGCTGCCCTGTGCTGACAGCTCCTAGAGTGCTGTGCTGGTCCTTCCTGCAGGGCTGCTTGGATGTCCTCAGAGGGAGGTTAGCTTCTCTGTGTCATTCTGTGGATGCTGGGACTCCAGAAGTTGTTCAGAGTCCCCTTTTACATAGTTTGGAGGTGATCTGGGGGAACAGTGGCTTGGACACACTGTTTCTACTCCACCATCTAGGAGACCAAATATTAAAATCTCTGCTATATGCCTCCCTATTCAAAGTGCAACAATTCACAATTTCATGTCACACTGATAACTTAATCTTTCAAAAGGTGGAGGTAGCAATAAGAAAACCAATTTCTCATCCACAAGAAGACAGAGATACATCAAAGGAAAATGAGGAGAATCCTGAGAGGAAGTAGCCAAATCACTATGGGGTTAACGATTTTAAAAAAGGAAGTGAATAGTGGGTAAAATCTGATAAATGCCCCTAGATTTAGGCAAGCAAATTTTCAAATCTCAAATATAGGATAAGTTGGATTCTGTAGACTGAGACTTTTCTTAGATTGCATTTTCATTATTTCTTAATTTGTAATGTATTTTTTTTTATTTTGACCTCCAAATTTTCCCTCCCAATAGACCTCCCACATCCATTTAAGAGGAGACATGAAACCTATCATACCTGTAAAGTCATGTAAAACCTATTTCTATAAGTTTCCATCAACTTTCAGTGTTCATTGATTCTCTCCTTGGAGGTGGATAGCATTTTTCATCATGAGTTCTTTAAAATTGTTAGGATAACAGTTTTCATCAAAGTATGTAAGTCTTTCACAGTTAATCATTGTTATGATAATACTGGTAGTGTGTACAGCCTTCTTCTGGTTCCACTCACTTCATTTTGCATCACTTCATATAAGTCTGCTCTTTTTTTTTTCCTGAAGCCATCCATCTTTTTATTTATTCTAGCTAAATAGTATTGTATAATAATCACATAACACAATTTATTCAGTTATTGCCCGAATGAAAGCATTTCTGCAATTTTCAACATTTTCAAACTACAAAAAGAGCTGCTATAAATATTTTTGTTCACATAGTATTGTTCCTTTTTCTTTGATCTCTTTGAGATACAGATTGTAGCTGTTGCTGGGTGAGGGGGCATGCACAGTACATAGCTCTTTGAGCAGAGTTCTAAATTGTTCTCCATAATGGTTGAAATGGATCAAAACTCCATCAACAGCACATTAGTGTGCCAATTTTTCCACATCCCCTCTAGCTTTTGTTATTTTTCTTTCCTGGAATGGTAAGCAATCTGATAGGTATGAGAAAATACCTCAGAGTTATCTCAATGGGCATTTTCCCAATCAGTGGTGATTTAGAGGGATCATTCTGTTTAATATGATTATCGATAGCTTTGTTGTCTTCTGAAATCTGCCTGTCCGTATCTTATGACCATTTATCAATAGGGGAATAGCTGCAACTTTTGCAAATTTTTCTCACACCATACATTTTAATGAGGTATTTTAATTTTTTTTTTCTTTTAGACAAGTAGTAAAACTTAAATACATAAGACAAGAAAAGGAAACATTTTACATTTAAGTATTAAACTTAAATATAAAATAAGAAAAGGAAAAACATGTCATGTGCACAGCAGAACATAGCAGAGGATTCAAAATATATAGCAATAACATATTTTAGGAAAGTTTATACATTAAATACTGTGCATTAAGTTGAAAGCTTTCTAGCTTTTCTGGTTTGTTTTGGTTCTCTGCTGTACAATTTTTACTTTATTCCTTTTCTCCCTTTTTCCCTCCTACCCATCACCCCAAGGCTACAATTGAGCATGGCTTAGAAAAAAAGAGTATGTAAAGTGAAAAGTACAGATATCTCATTAATAAATTCAGATATAAGTAAAGTGTATATGAGTCAGAATCAACCACATTTGCAAAAGAGCATCAAGGTCGTGAAAGAATAACATCAGAAAATAAATAAATAAATGGTGGCAGAAACATGCTTAATACAACCAAACCAAATAAGATTATTAGAAAGTACCTAATATTACTCAATAAATTCAGCTCCCCTTTCCAAGACATTCTATAGCATAACTTACTAAAATAACTTGCAAATGTGATTGATAAACCACTGGTGATCTGTGTTGCATTTGGCAAGTAGTAAAATTTGTGTCATATGATTTAAGACATGAAGAAATGAAGAATTTTGTTTAAAAGAAAGTAAATTCTCAGAACCAAAACCCTGTGAGCTTATATAAATTCCTTCTACAACTCTCAAAAGGACTATTACATGATGATTATTGAACATTTAGAAAGGGGTGATGATAATGAGTATTCTATATTCATTAGGGGAAAAGTCATGCCTGTAAACCTCATTTCATTTTTGAACAGGATTACATTGTAAGGAAAATGTCATGGACATATACCTAGATTTAAGCAAGATCATAGATGATATCCTTGGAACAAATGGAGAGAGAGATGGAATAGCAGATAGAATAATAAGGTAGATTCAGTTTGGCAGACGTTCCAAAACCAAAGGATATTGTTAATACAATCTATTTGGAGTTCTACAAAGCTATTCTCTTGGTTTTATTTTATTTAACATTTTTGTTAATGACTTTAATAAAGTTATATGTGTATGTCTATAAAAATATACTTAGTGTTGAGTTTGGGTTTTTTGGCATTTTCAAATGCCATAAAGCTAAAATGTATAGTTAATATACTGGATGGCAAAAATCAGAATCCAAAAAAGATGTGAATAGACCAGAAGGATTGTCTCAGAATAACAAGATAAAATTTAATGTAAACAAATGTAAAGTTATATACTTGGATTAAAAAACATAACCACATTTGGAAAGAGCAGATGTGTCTAGAAGGCAGATATTTTTAATTAGTTCTGTCGTATGAGGTCTGTTTAAGAAATCCTGGATTAGAAGGATCAAGTAAACGTGCTATTATAGTTCGACTTCAAGGACTTTCAAAGGGTAGAAAGTCTGGTACAGTGCCATCAACAGAATTGTCAGCAACAGCTGCTGCCTTCCTTTTTCAAAGATCAATTACTCTGCATTTCTAAGTGTGGTAACAAATTGACAAGCTCAGCAAAAGTTTCTTAAAGTCATGTGAGATGTGGGACTGATGGAGATGACTGGTCAAGACCTAGAAGGTTATGCCAATGATGAGATACAAAGGTCTGAGGTTTTCTGATTGTTTTCTTTTGTTTTAGGTCTCTGGTCTGATGTCATCTTTCTCTGCATTTCTCTAAAGATAAAGGCAGCAAAAGGTGAAAAAACCAAACACTGCAACTTATCCCTTTTTATAGAGTCAACACAAAAAGATGGCTGTATACCATAATATCCTGAATCATTCAATCATCCCTATTTACTGAGAGTTAAGTAGAGGTGCTCATCCCCAACAAGGTGGTAGTGGATGTGTTACATCTTTTGTAGGAAGAGAGAAGCAAAGTCATAAACAGAGGCTCATTAAACTAACTGAAGTTCCCCTAATCACTGCAACCAATTTCAAAGATCAAAGGTGAATTTTTAAGATCATCTATTCCAATCCTTATGAAATGGAATGAAGCTTTGCTATCATGTTACCATGTCAAGTGATTATCCAGCTTCCACTTGAAGACCTCCAGAGATGGAGAATCTATCTATCTCAGGAGTATTAGCTTCACTTCTGTGAACATCATTTTAGAGAGAATATGACAACCTGGGAAATGTCCCAAGAATACCTTGGATAGTAATGGGCTTCAAGATTATGTTATGTGAGGTTTAGTTAAACAGCTTTGTGTTTTTATTTTGGGAATTTAGGAGGGACATGATAGAAATCTTCACTTTTTTTAATCTGTGATGTTGAAAAAATATTGGACTTGTGTGATCATTTCTAGATGTGAGACATAAGAATAAGTGCTCTGAATTGCTTAGGAAGCAATAGATTCTCCCTACTAGAAGTCTTCAAGCAAAGACTAAAGGAATGACCATTTTTGAGGGTCCTTAGACAGAAAAGGCTGGACTAAGTGCCTTCTGAAGTCTCTTACATCTACAAGTTCTTGTGATTCTGTGATTTATCAGGTTCTTACCATTTAACCTTGCTTTCCTTTGGCTTCTCCCTCATGTGTTCCTACTCTTCATTTTTGAAGGTGACGTTATTATGTCTATTAGAGAACATAGCTGCAAAGGCCAAAATGGAGACAAAATCCTTCCCACAAGTAGACACAGCCTCCTTGTGTTGTTACTTGAAAACTTTGTCATTACAAAGCTATTTGACTTAGCTTAAAGCCTTTGCTAGAATAGAAGAAAATAGATATCCTGTTACACATAGCAAAACTTCAGAGTATCTGACTGATGTTGTTAAATCTCAGTAGTCCACAAATATTGATGGTATTATATAATAAACCCAAAGACTTATGTTCAAATACTTTCCTTGTCACATACTAACTATGTAACCTTGGGCTAATTACTTACCCTCCTCTGAGTCTCAGTTCCCTCATCTATGAAATGGAGATAATAATTGATGTGCCTACTTCAGAAAGCTGTTGAAAAGCTCAGAGGAGATCTCTTATATAAAGTGCTTCACAAAGGTAGGTCATACAATAAATAGAACACCCAGACTGGGATAAGAAAAATTTGAGTTCAAATCTAGCCTCAGACACTTATTCACTGTGTGACCCTTAGCGAGTCACTTAATTCCTATTTTTCTCAGCTCCTCATCTATAAAATGGGGACATAATGGAGAAGGAAATAACAAACCTCTCCAGTGTCTTGGCAAGAAAATCCCAGAGACAAAGTTCATGGGGTCACATAGACTCAGAAAGGACTGAAAAACATAAGCTAAACTTCATCTATTAAATTACTTGGAGCTCTTCCTCAGTGGATCTCATGTGCACTCACTTCTTGGGACATTGAAATCCAACCAGACTTTGTAATGGGTTTTCCTTACACACCACAGTGCCCTCTTGGGCTCAAATACTCAGGGAGTCTTCTTTTCCCTTAAAAGAATTCTATATGCTTTATTAGTAACCCACCTTGCAATGACTGTACATAGGCCTTCAATGACCCTTCATATCAGAAGGCATTAAATGCATTTGACTGAAAGCTTGAACAAAAAAGCAGGAAAATGAATTCTCTTCCTAACTACAAGCCATAACAACTTTGGCATCAATGTGACAGTATCATCTCATTTGTGTCCAATGGGGATGCTAAGAATATGTTTACTTTTGCTCCTAACTAATTAAATTTGGCATACTACAGATAAAGTATTTTATTTTTCATGAATATTTATGAAATGCTCCTTGTCCACATTTCTCAAGGCTTCATTCAAAGTCATAAAAGATTGCATGAATATTTCATTAAGATGGAGAACATAAAGGAGACATTTTGTAACTCTTACTAGGTTCAAAATTTTCATGTGTTGAGGCAATTTGTCTGTGGGTGCAGTGCTGAAGGCATTAGCCTTGACCTAATTCACTTCCTGTATATATATATATATATATATATATATATATATATATATATATATATATACGTGTGTGTGTGTGTGTGTGTATGTTGAACTTTAGTGTAGTGGGACACACGCTTACTTCGTAATTAGAAGACATGGGTCTTCTTCTTTATGGTTTATATAATTTTAGACAAGTCACTTAACCTCATTTAGTCTCAAAATGTCTCTTCTGAAAAATAGAGATAATACCTACACTACTTGTGTCACAGGATCAATTAAAAAAATAGATATACAAATGCTTTGAAAAGTTCTGTCTACATGACTACCCATGTTAACTAGTTCTATATCTCAGGGTACATGATATTTATTGTAGCTACCAGTACATTGTATAGAGCATTAGACTTGGAATCAGGAAAGTTTGAGTTCAAAACTTGCCTAAGAAAAATAAATCACTGTGAGATTTTGGGAAAGTCATTTACCCTCTTTCTCAGTTTCTTCATCTCTAAAATAGAGATAATAGTAACACTTAACATCCAGGGTCATTATGAGCATAATATGGCAATATTATGTGTGTATATTCATACATGCAAATGTGTACATACACATATAGGTTTATACACACATATGTATATGTGTATATATAAACACAAATATATGTTTCCCTTTTAATAAAAAATAAACTAATACATTGCTCCTATGTAATAACATATGCCTCATCCCATACCTATAAACCATAGTATTTCTAACAGGGGGAAAGAGATACATTTCATTTTAAGTCATATGCAGTCAAGATCTGTTATTTTATTGACCTGAATTCCAGTGTCTTTTGGTGTCATTTTTCTTTCCATTATTGTAATCGTTATGTATATTGTTCTGTTGACTCTGTTTACTTTGCCCTATATCATTTACACTTTCATCTGCCACAATGTAGTAAACCATACCTCAATCAATGGGCATCCATGTTTATTCCACTTTCCTGCTTCTTCTCCAATGCTATTAATAATTATTTTGTATTATAAATATTTTGTTTGTAAATACTACAATGGCAAACAAAGTAATACTTTGCTGCTTGTTTCAACTATTCAAGAGCCTTTGAGCCTCACCTTTGATAGTGTCAAGTCTTTGTTGGAAACAGTATACATTGTGTTGCCCTTAATAGGCCTAAGGGAGTTTGGAGACCTAACCTGCCCTTAATAGGCCTAATGTCATCCATCACATGGAGCCCATGGTGGGAGGAGCTTGATGAAAGAGGGGAACAGGAAGGGTGCAACAGGAAGGAGCAGAGCAGAGAAAAGCTCGAGCATGAGCTGGAACCAGGCAGAGCTAAGAGTGAGAATGTCTGTAATGTCAGCACTCTGTCTTTTATTCTGTCTGTTATTCTGTGTTGGTGTTACTTTGTCAGAAGCATTATGTCTGTTGAATTGTGTTACTTTGTTGATTTGTGCTAGTATTACTTTGTCAGACAAGAGGAACTCTGTTGGCTTGTGTTGATTTCTCAAACAGAAAGTGAATTGAGATGATAATGTCAGCAATGTGTATAAATATTTTTGTAGCCTTGTTGAGCTTTGTTTTCCTAGAAACAGAAATTGTAATGAGCTTAGAGTGGAGCAGTCCCTAAGCTGTGATACGGAACAGGACCTTAGAGCTGCCTACCTGTGAATCCAGGCAAGAGTTTGGTGAATCCAGTCAAGAGCTGGGAGGACTGCCTATTTGTGAATCCAGGCAAGAGTTGGGAGCATATGAATTCATGCAAGAGATGGGATTGATCAGCCTGTGGAAGAAGAGCCATGGGGTTTGGAAATTGGCCTTGAATCAAGAGGAAAGAGAACTTGAGTTGGCTACTATTGATTGAGGAGATTGTGACTTACTGAATGATATGTTTTGTCTAAGACTATGTGGTCACCTTAGTAATAAATTGTTATGTTATATTGTTGTGAATGTTGTGCTTTAGTTTCTTGAATGTTTTGCTTTAGTTTATTGCTGAATAAATAGAGACTTCACTATACTATGAGTTTAGATCCTTACAGTTATTCATAGTAGCAGTCCTCAGGTGAGCTGTCCATGATTGGCTTTACAAATACATGAGATCTTTCTTTCTGTCTTTGACCTCCTTGGGGTAAATGTCTTTCTAATGGTATTGCTGGGTCAAAGTACAGCAATTTTTTCTAGCAATATTAAAGATTTTTTTTCCAAAAATTCTTGGGACAATCCACAGCTCCACCAGTGTGCTTGCCTTCCCATAGTTATTCCATATTGATTTTGCCTGTCTTCTTATAATCTTTGACAAATCTCTGACTATGGAATAAAATATCAGGTTTTAAAAAATATTTCTTATATATGTGATTAGAAGTATTTTTTTTTGTTTTGATCATTTGCATATATTCATCCCCTGCTAGGCATCACTAATTTTCTGGACTATATCAAGATGCCTTGGCTGCCTCTTTACTTTACTATGGGAGGCCCCTTCTACTACTGGTGAGTTCTTTCTAGAACCACTATTTTGGGGAAAAGTCTCATCCCCTAGACTTAACCAACATACCCCAACATGGCTCCCTGTTGCTTGCAAGATAAAACATGAAATTGTTATTTTTTTGTCATTTAAAGACCTTTACAACCTCACCACTACCTACCTTTTTGATTTTCTAACCTTTTAGTCCCATTAATGCATTCCATAATCTATCAACACTGATGTATTGCTATTCATCAAACATGATGTTCCATTTTCCAATACAGAGTTTTTACTGGCTGTCCCCATTCCTGGAATACTTTCCCTCTTTACCTTTACCTCAAGAATTAGCTCAGATTTTCTTACCTCCCATAAGAGGTCTTCTCAGTTATCTACAACTTTCTTCATGTGTCCACTGTCAGTTCATTTTCATTCACACTATTCATATTATATCACATCATATCATATCGTGTTATATCATGCAATACAATAAAAGCTAATATAATATCATATCAGGACATAATTTAATATATTATCATATAACACATGGGTTATGTGTCCATGTCATTTGCATGATTTTTCTCTCACTAGAATGAGAGCTTCTTAAGTGCAGGGACCATGGGTTTGCCTTTCTTTGTATCCCCAGGGTTTAGCAGAGTGCCTGGCATACAATTAATAAACTTTGTTGAAGCATCTATTCTGTGTCAGACAAAATTCAAACAAAAAGACAGTCCTCTCCCTCAAGGGAATCACAGGTTCATTAGAGAGACAATATGCACAGAACTAGGTACAAATAAACTATATACAGAATAAATAGAAAATAGTCAAAATGAAGGCACTAAAATTAAGAGGAATCAAGAAAGACTTCCTATAGAGAGTAGGATTTTTCCTGGAACTTGAAATGTTAGAGAAGCCAAGAAGCAGAAATGAGGAGAGAGAGCATTCCATGCATGAAGGACAGCCAGTAAAAAGGTCCAGAGACAGGAGATTGAGTGTTTTATTCAATGAACAGGATGGAGGCCAAACTTATTGCATTGCAGAGTATGTGGAGGGGAATAAAGTGTCATAAGACTAGACAGAGGGGAAGTTTTGAAGGATTTTAATGACAAACAGGGGATCAAGGAGAGATCATCAAAGTCCCAAATGCAGTAACACTAAGTGATAGTCACACCACATATACATAAGTACCTTCATACACAAGACAAAGGAGTTAGGCTTCACCCTTATGAAGTGGATTTCATCTGGTTATACTGTCTACTACTGCACAAAAGCAACATAATTTTCTAAGGATAGTTACATTTCTGATGTGTTTTTAAACATGCTACCTGTGTGGAAGTTAAAGTACCTTAGATTAGCTTATTATTATTTTCTTATTCCTTTTATTCTTCTTACCCTGCACTTCAATTTGTATCTAACCCTATAGGCTTGGCCATCAAGGACAAACCTGATCTATGAGGTTTGTGGGTGAGTTGCCTCTCCCACTATGTTCCCTTGACTACTAGAATTAAAAATAAACAGACATTTCTAAAAGATCACATGGTATAGACCCAACCTACTATATTTAATTCCCACATAATAAGTATCACTGAAACTCATTTTTAAATATAATTACATATAAAAAATTACTTCATAAATATGTTAAAGTCTTCATGGAAATATCCATAAATACTCCAAAAATTATAATCTAAATGTTTTGTGCTATAATTTAATTCTAGAGAACCCCACAAAAAATGTCAATTGCATTTAAAGAATCTCAAAGAAGATATTTAATTTCCCATTCACATTTTCTAAGAAATCTCTGGAAAACACCTAAATAGTTCTACCAGCAAATAGAACTCATACTTTAAAAATATTGAAAAATTAAGACGTAAGTATTTTACCTTAGGTAAACATTCCTTTGTATTTATAAAGTACCTCCTATATGAATGGCATAGGGCAAAATAAATAAGAATGCAGAATAAAATAGTATATTGAGTAAAGCACCAACCCTGGCCTAGAAGAGATTATAAACTAATTACAAATACAGGATATCATTTCATACATTAAGATCTCATTTAGGTAGGTACCCCATAGAGCACTGTAAATCCCAAACCATCCAGATCTTCTCAACAGAAGTCTTATCTTTGTCCTTTCCTAATTCTTCCATTGAATCTTTGCCAATGAAATGAAGGTCTTCCTTCCTCTATAACCTGTGAAACAAACACATGGAAAATAGAAAAGTAAATTGAGACTGCATAATTAAGTGATAAGAGAGAAATGAATTAAGAAGATGAAGGAAGCATCATGAGGGTCAAGAAAAATTTCATGGAGAAAGTAAGACTCAAGCCAGGCCTTGAATTATAATATTCCATAGCCCTTTCAGGTATCATCCAATCAAAGTGTCTGAGGCAGGGGAGAGAGGTGAAAGTGAAACAGACCCAGCCTGAGGCCAAGGTCAATGCCTTCCACAAAATGATTTCTCCTCAGGGGGTTTAGTAGAATATTCTGTAAAATTTTAGTCATTACGAAACCCTTGGATGAAATTGGCTTTATATTTTATTGATGACCCCTTGGTTGTGATCACATTTCTTTAGCCAATACAAACATTCCTTCGCATGGTCATTTCAACTGATCAAGGATTTTTTTTACTTTGTCTACTCTAAAGACTTTGGTTGACTGAATGATTGAGATACAGTCTTACCTTGTAAATGTGTCTTTTTTTTAATAAATGTAGGAAATATTGATTGATTTACTCAGTTGAGTCCTACTCTTATATTTCTTCCAGAGCACTTACTGTCCCTAGTTTATTTAGCAAAATACATAGCCCCAAATGCTGGATACCTCTTTAGAGACTCAAAGATAGTCTACATTTACTTTAAAAATACCTTGTACTTAAGAGTTTCAAGAAAAGCCCAAGTGGTAAAATTCATAATCAAATTAAGTAATTAACATTTTTGCATACTTCAAATATAGGATAATGTCATTTAATAGATCAACAGTATTTTAAAATTCTAATGGGGAACTGCCTCTCATTTCTTGCAAAAAGCAAAACACCTTACTGGAGGTGAGAAAGGACATGGTGTGTCCTAAAAATGAGGAAACGAAAATGATTTAAACAGATAGTACTTGTTAAGGAATAGTGCCAAATAAGGTTGATAGGTAATGTGGGGCTGACTTTGAAGGCCTTTCAAAGGCAAAAAAAAATATTAAATTTGATAAAGCAGGAAATGGGAAGTAGAATTTGACGCAAGTCAAAGAAAGAAAACTTTTTAACATGTGTGCTTTCTTAAACAGGATTGATCTGTCTTCACCTTTAGAGTCTTTATTGCAGTCTATTCTGTAGTTCTTCAAGAAGAATGGATGGACATTCAAACCTCCCCTTAGATGGAATTCTTACATCAATACATATTCCACAAGATGCCCTTTGAAATCCTTTCTGAATCATAGGGTAAGTTATTGGAGATGTACAAGGAGAGGAGTGGCATATTAAAGGAAGATTGTTAGGAAGAATTTGAATAGGGAAGACCTTCATTTAAAATAGCCAGATAGATACTACTTCCAAAAAATGGAAAAGATGGACTCTGAACAACTTCTGGAGCTGCAGCACCTACAGAATGACACAGAGAAGTTAACATCACCCTGAGGACAGCCCAGCAGCCCTGCAGGGAGCAGCCAGCACAGTACAGTGCAATGCTCTGGGAGCCAAGTGCAATGCTCTGGGAGCCCAGCCCAGGCCCTCTTGAGCCACAGTTTTAGCCCCAGGGAAGCCTGGCCAGCAGCTGGCTGGAGGGACCCCAGAACACAAGCAGCTGTGGAGATTGCCGAATTATCAACACAGACATGTCTAGGACAAAGTGAGAGGTTAGTGCCCTATGGACTTTGAGACCAGTATTTGGGGAACACGTCAGCTTATTTCCCTGGGGGCAAGAAGCCACTGAGCAGCCATGGCACAGAAGCCATTTTGAAGCTTCAGTGGCAGCTTCAGCTCCTGGTCTGCAAACTGTACAGAGATCCAGCAGTCTGGGGGTCAATCGCTCTTACTTTAACCTGCTTGGATCTGGTCGTGGTCTGGGGTGGAGGTCTGGGGTGGGTATCCAACTTGTCAGCATATGGAGGCTTTACAGAGGCCACCCAACTAATAATTCTGGAAGTTGTGAAGATCCCAACTTTTAGGACAGAAGCTCCCCTGTCTGGTGACAGAGTCCTACTGTGGCAACAAGCCCAAAAGTCAAGTAATTAAGTGGCAACATGCCTAGGCAAAGGAAACAAAATAAACAGAAAATGCAACATTATACTCCTATTTTGGGGGCAAAGAGGATGGAAGCATGGAACAGGAGGAGAACTGGGAGGTCAGAAACCCTGCACCAAAAGCCCCAAATTAAAATATGAGCGGGTTACAGGCCATAGAGGACCTTAAGAATGATTTTAAAAACCAAATAAGAGAAGTGGAGGAAAAATTGGGAAGATAAATGAGAAGGATGCAGGAAAACTATGAAATGAGAGTCAACAGACTGACTGAGGAAACTAACACCTTAAAAAGTAGACTAACTCAAATGGCAAAGGAGGCTCAAAAAGGCAATGAGAAGAATGCCTTAAAAAGTCGAATTTGCCAGATGGGAAAAGAATCTCAAAAGCTCACTGATGAGATTAATTCCTTCAGAGTTAGACTGGAACAAATGGAAGCTAGTGACATTATGAGAAATCAAGATGCAGTTAAACAGATCCAAACAAATGAAAGAATAAAAGGCAATGTGAAATACCTCATGGGAAAAACCACTGACCTGGAAAATAGATCCAGGAGAGAAAATTTAAAAATTATTGGACTACCTGAAAGCCATGACCAAAGAAAGAACCTAGAAATTATCCTTCAAGAAATTCTCAAGGAAAATTGCCCTGATGTTTTAGACCCAGAGGGGGAAATAGAGGTTGAAAGAATCCACAGATCACCTCCTGAAAAAGATCCCAAAAAGAAAACTCCTAGGAATATTATCTCAAGGTTCCAGAATCCCCAGATCAAGGAGAAAATACTACAAGCAGCCAGGAAGAAACAATTTCAATATTGTGGAAACACAATCAGAATAGCCCAGGACCTGGCAGCTTCTACACTGAGGGATCAAAGAGCATGGAATATGATATTCCAGAGGTCAAAAGAGCTGGGATTAAAACCAAGAATCACCTGCCCAGCAAAACGGAGTATCTTGTTTCAGGGGAAAATATGGTCATTCAGTGGAATAGAGGACTTTCAAGAATTCTTGAGGAAAAAAACAGTGTTGAATAGAAAATTTGACATTTAGACACAAGAAGCAAGAGATGCTTGAGAAGGTAATCAGGGAAAATATATCAAAAGGAAGTTATCTAATTTGAACTATTTACATTCCTACATGGAAAAACAATAACTGTGAATGATGAAACTTTCCTCATTATGAAAATAATTGAAGGAGGGCATATGGGCATATGAATACATATGTGAATGTGTGTATATATCTTTACAGGTATACATGGATAGAGGGCACAGATTGAATTTGGTGGGAGGAGATGATACTTAAGGGGTGAAGATAAGAGGTGAGAGAATAAAGGGGCAAGAGGAGATGGGGAGAGACAGGGTAGCATAAACTATCTCATGTGGAAGAGGCAAGGGGAAGTAGTTGCAGGGGAGGGGAAGAACAGGAAGGCAAAAAGGCAAAACCATATTCTCATTGAATTTGGCTCAGGGAGAGAATGACATACATACTAAATTGGATATCTCACCCTGCAGGAGAGTAGGGGGGAAGGAGGATGAGAGGGGGGATGATGGAGGGGAGGGCATCCTAGGGGGAGGGGAGGTTAGAAGTATCCACTTTTGAAGAGGGACAGGATCAAAGTAGGGAATGGACCAGGTGAGGAGTTGTATGGGTTGGAGGGAAATATAGTCAGTCTTTTACAATATATCTACTGTGGTAATGTTTTGCATAGCTATACATGTACAACACATACTGAATTGCTTATCTTCCCTGAGGTAGTGGGTGACAAGGGAGGAAAGGAATGGATCTGAAATTCAAAGTTTTAAACTTAAATGTTTCAAATGTATATAAATACTATCATTAATATTATTTTGCATGTAATTGGGAGATAAAATGTGCAGGCATTGGGGCACAGAGATTCACCTTGCCCTAATAGCAAAGTCGAAGGGTGTATGGGAGAAGATATGGGAGACAGCAGATTGGATGAGGGGATTTCTTGCGGGACTGCTATTCTGGTGTGGTGGGTAGGGGAAAATGGGGAAAAAATTGTAACTCAAAATCTGGCAGAAATGAATGATGCAAACAAGAAGTTAATAAAGCATTTTTTAAAATAAAAAATATTAAAATAATATAAAGTACCCAGATAAGAAGCAGTTGCAGCAATTTAGGCTGAGAACCTGTTAAGTTAGACTGGAGCTATAGCAGGAAAAAGGAGAAAAGAAAAAAGGGACAAATGTGGAAAAATTTTGAAAATAATAGATGGGTCTTGGGTGATAAAGATGCTGAACTCAAACAGAACTGCAAAGTTTTGAGCCCAGGTAACTAGGTAGATAGTGGCACATGCCTGTGTTCAGAGTAGGGTCAGAGACTGAACTGACTAGAAGCTTTAGCTAAGAGAATTTGGTGTGGTATTATTGACTCTGTGGAGGGCCAGAAGTAAGAAACAACTTATATGGAGGAGAAACTAAGGCACCACAATAGCCAATATTGGATATTAGAAAAAAGTGGTGGCTAGATGTAGAAGGATTATGTCTGGGGTCTTGGAGAATCGGTTAGCAATATGAAAGACACAAACAAGTAAATGCAAACTACATGTTATTACAAAAATGTACAAGCATGAATATTATTGAAATTGTAAAACTAATTCATAATAATTTATGCTCAGTATGGTGAGCAAACCAGAGTTCTTTTATAGTATGTGGTGGACTTCTCCAATGGGATGACCTTTGATTTCGAGTCAGAAAGACCTGAGCTTATATTCTTTTTGATACTTACAGAAGTAACTATCTGAGCCTCAATCCCCTTATCTTTAAAATAGGTGTCCAGGGCAGAGCCAAGATGGCAGAGTAGAAACAGCTCATCCAAGCCACTCTGCCCCCAGATTCCCCGCAAACTATGTAAAAGGGGACTCTGAACAACTTCTGGAGCCCCAGCGCCCACAGAACGACACAGAGAAGGTAACCTCCCGCTGAGGACAGCCCAGCAGCCCTGCAGGAAGGACTAGCGCAGCGGTCTGGGAGCCGGCAGCACACAACGTGCAGAGCGCAGGAAGCGGGGCCGAGCAGAGCCCAGGTCCGCTTGAGCCGAGGTTTTAGCCCCAGGGCGGCAGGGCCAGCAGCCGGCTGGAGGAACCCCAGAATACCAGCAGCTGTGGCGATTCCAGAATTATCAACATAGACATGCCTAGGACAAAGTAAGAGGTTAGTGTCCTATGGACTTTGGGACCTGTATTTGGGGGAATGTGTCAGCTCCCTCCCCTAGGGGCTAGAAGCCACTGAGGAGACACGCCATTTTGTAGTTTTCAGAGGCAGCTCTGGCTCCTGGCCTGCAATTAATTGTAGGGAGATCCAGCGATCAGTCTTGGGGGGGTAATCGCTCTTGCTTTAACCTCCCTGGATCTAGATTGTGATCTAGGGTGGAAGTCGAGGGTAGGTTTACAGCTTGCCAGAAACAGAAGTTGCCCCCAACACGTTCGGGACAAAAATTCCTCTATCTCCCCTTAAAGCCAGAGTGTGGCAACAAGCCCAAAAGTCAAGTAATTAAGTGGCAACATGCCAAGGCAAAGGAAACAGAAAAATGCAACCCTAGACTCCTATTTTGGGGGCATAGAGTGGGAAAAGGACTGTGAGGTCAGAAGTCCTGCTCCAAAAGCCCCAGGGGAAAACATGAACAGGTTGCAGGCCATAGAGGACCTTAAGAAGGACTTTAAAAATCAAATAAGAGAAGGGGAGGAAAAAGTGGAAAGAGAAATGAGAAGGATGCAGGAAAAGTATGAAATGAGGGTCAACAGCCTGACTAAGGAAAACAACACCTTAAAAAATAGACTAACTCAAATGGCAAAGGAGGCCTAAAAGGGCAATGAGGAGAAGAATGCCTTAAAAATTCGAATTTGCCAGATGGAAAAAGAATCTCAAAAGTTCACTGAGGAGATTCATTCCTTCAGAGTTAGACTGAAGCAAATGGAAGCTAATGACTTTATGAGAAATCAAGATGCTGTTAAGCAGATCCAAACAAATGAAAGATTAGAAGGCAATGTGAAATATCTCATGGGAAAAACCACTGACCTGGAAAATAGATCCAGGAGAGACAATTTAAAAATTATTGGACTACCTGAAAGCCATGATCAAAGAAGGAACCTAGAAATCACCCTTCAAGAAATTCTCAAGGAAAATTGCCCTGATGTTTTAGATCCAGAGGGCAAAATAGAGGTTGAAAGAATCCACTGATCACCTCCTGAAAAAGATCCCAAAAAGAAAACTCCCAGGAATATTATAGCCAGGTTCCAGAATCCCCAGATCAAGGAGAAAATACTACAAGCAGCCAGGAAGAAACAATTTCAATATTGTGGAAACACAATCAGAATAGCCCAGGACCTGGCAGCTTCTACACTGAGGGATCGAAGGGCATGGAATATGATATTCCAGAGGGCAAAAGAACTGGGAATGAACCCAAGGGTCACCTACCCAGCAAAACTGAGTATTTTGTTTCAGGGGAAAATATGGTCATTCAGTGGAATAGAGGACTTTCAAGCATTCTTAAGGAAAAAACCAGAATTGAATAGAAAATTTGACATCCAGACACAAGAAGCAAGAGATGCCTGAGAAGGTAATCAGGGAAAAGAAATCAAAAGGCACTTATCAAAGTTGAGCTATTTACATTCCTATAGGAAAAGCAATAACTATGACTGATGATATCTTTCTCACTATGAAAATAATGGAAGAAGGGGGTGTGGTCATATGAATACATATGTGAGTGTGTGTGTATATGGTTACAGATATATATGGATAGAGGGCATAAGTTGAATTTGTTGGGAAGGGAGAATACTCAAGGGATGAAATTATGAGGTGAGAGAGGAAAGTGGCAAGAGGAGATGGGGAGAGTCAGGGTAGTGTAAACTATCCCATGCAGAAGAAGCAAGGGGAAGTGGTTGCAAAAGAGGGGGAGAATAAGGAAGGCTAAAAAGGCAAAACCACATTCACATTGAATTTGGTTCAGGGAGAAAATGACATACATACTAAATGGGATATCTCAACCTGCAGCAGGATAGGGGGAAGGGGGATGGGAGGAGGGATGATGGATGGGAGGGCATCCTTTGGGTGAGGGGAGGTTGGAAGTACCCACTATAAAAGAGGGACAGGATCATGTAGGGAATGGACCAGGTGGGGGGTAGGATGAGTGGGAGGGAATTATAAGCAGCCTTGTACAATATATCTACTATGATAATGTTTTGCATAGCTAGACATGTACAACATATACTGAATTACTTATCTCCCAAGAGGGAATGGGTGACAAGGGAGGAAGGAAATGGATCTGAAATTTGAGGTCGTAACATTAAATGTTTCAAATATATATAAATACTATTATTAATACTCTTTTGCTTGTAATAGGGAGATAAGACGTGCAGGCATTGGGATGCAAAGACTCACCCTCCTCTAATGGAAAAGTCGATGGGGGTATGGGAGAAGGTAGGGGAGAGAGCAGATTGGAGGAAGCGATATCTTGTGGGATTACTGTTCTGGGAGGTTGGGTAGGGGAATAATGGGGGGAAATGATTGTAACTCAAAATCTGGCGGAAATGAATGATGTAAAACAGAAGTTATTAAAGCATTTGTTTAAAAAAAAAAACTGTGACAAAAGAATAAAGGGATGGTTGCCATAAGACTGTGGATAGACAGGCAACAAGCATGAATTAATCACTTACTATGTGCTAGGTACATCACTAAGCACAAGGGTTACTAATACAAACTAAAATAAAGACAATTTTTACCCTCAAGGAACTAACATCATAATGGTGGAAGACAATACATAAATGGAAGCTGAAAAGCAAGGGAGGGGAGAGGAAGGAAAGGTGAAAGATTTCTATATAGGTTCATGGAGGCAAGAGTCAGAAGCATAGCAAGGAGGAGAATGAACTTGTCTTCAAAATGAAGGCCTTGGAAGGAACTCACCAATGGAAACAGGGCAACTGAATATGGTGAAGTCTAGTAGAGTAAGAAGTATAGCCATAAAAAGAGAAGGAAACTACACAAGGTGTCATAGGATACTCAACCCTCTGCCTCCTAAGATGATTGCATATTGAATCACCATTAAAACTAGTGACATATTTGTTAGCAGGTTCACTGACTGAAAAAATAGCTGCATGACTTCCATGTTATTTTCTTTTGAAATCTGGTGCCCTTTAGTATCAGTTTTTTATAGATATCCATTGTTTTCTTTTTTTTCCTATTTTCTATTATGAATTCAATAGCAATCTACAAATACTTCAATATACAGAAAAGAATAAAAGACATGAAAATGTGAATTTCTGTCATATACAGTTTGTTTTTAGAATATATAGATATAGATACTGTTTATAGAGATTATAAATAATAGATTGATTTGGGGGAAACGCAGCATGTATATGACAATATACTGATAGAGACAATAGACATATATACAAATATTAACAATGATAATGATTTGGGGGTGCCTAGTGGCGCAGTGAGTAGAGCGCCGGCCCTGGAGTCAGAAGGACCTGAGTTTGGATCCGGCCTCAGACACTTAACACACACAAAAAAAAACCTAGCCGTGTGACCTTGGGAAGTTACTTAACCCCAATTGCCCTCCAAAAAGCAAAAGAAAAAAGAAAAAAAAACCAATGATAATGATAAACATTTATATAGTGCTTACTATGTACCAAGTACTATGCCAAGCACTTTGCAATTATCTCATCCGACCATGAGAACATCCCTGGAGGGTAAGAGCTTTTATTATCCCAATTTTATAGATAAGGAAACTGAGGCAAACAGGGGCAATCAACTTGCCCAGAATCACACAGCTAGTATCTGAAGCTGAATTTAAACTCAGGTGTTCTTGACTCCAGGCCTAACTCTATTTAATGTGCCATCTAGGTGCCCTGAAATGATCTCTCTTTTCTCTCTCTCTTTCTCCCTCTCTCATATATACATAAATATGCACACATATATACATACAAATATAAATATGCATAATATATACATATTACATTGATATAAATATATATACACAAAGTATATTATAATATAGTATATATAATATCAGACACGCAAAAACTTTAACAATGTGCTAACCTTGTTTACACAGTTCAATTGGTTTGTTTTCTGTCTACATATTCTAATTACTCTGTGAATTAAAAAGATGTATAATGTTGTTGTTGTTGTTTTTTAATTTAATTCTATCCCTCCCTTCTATCCCTTATCCCTAGTCCTAGCTCCTAAGTAAAAGGCCAACCTGGATCAAAGTATCCCCCCAGGGAAAAAAAAAATCAGTATAATGGATATATCTAAAAATGCGCATCTCATATGCATCTCTAGGACATTGTCTCCCTGTCAAATGTCACATCATTAGTAATCTTAAACCACTATTGTTTGTTGCTTGGATTAGGGGCCTGAGGTCTTTCAAATTCATTATTTTTCATGTTACTATTATTATTATCATGTAAATTGTTGTCCTGGTCCTGGCAAAGATTGTCTTCAGAGTCAACATAAACAATAAATATCAATTTCCTTGCTCGGCTTTTTCTTCCCCCACCCTCCCAGGCATTTTTATTAAACAATGAAGAAAATCTGTTATCATCAACTTTATGGCTGTTGACAGGTGAATCCTAAATCAATTAAAGCAAAATTCAAAGAATTACCTAATCAGTCAATCAATCCTCCAGCATTTACTATGTGTACACAACTATATGCCAAGTTCTGAGAATATAAAGACAAAACAACAGAGTCACTCAAATCACAGAATGTGGAAGTCATAAAGGACAATTGAAGCTATTAAGTCCAACCCATATCTGAAGATAAAATACCCTCTACTCCTTCACCAACAAATGGTTGTCCAATTTGTGCATGAAAATATAAGAAGGAATTCTCTACCTCCAAAGGCATCCTATTCCACTTTCAACCAATCATTTCTATTAGAAAGTATTACCTTAGGGGGGCAGAGCCAAGATGGCAGAGTAGAAACAGCTCATCCAAGCCACTCTGCCCCTAGATCCCCCCCCCAAAATATGTAAAAGGAGACTCTGAACAACTTCTGGAGCCCCAGCACCCAAGGAATGACACAGAGAAGCTAAGGACAGCCCAACAACCTGCAGGAAGGACCAGAACAGCGGTCTGGGACCTGGCAGCACGCAGAGCGCAGAACGCAGGAGCCAAGCCGAGCTCAGGTCCACATGAGCCAAGGTTTTAGCCCCAGGGTGGCAGGGTCAGCAGCCGGCTGGAGGAACCCCAGAACACCAGCAGCTGTGGCGACTCCAGAATTATCAACATAGAAATGCCTAGGACAAAGTAAGAGGTTAGTGTCCTATGGACTTTGGGACCAGTATTTAGGGAATGTGCTGGCTCCCTCCCCTGGGGGCTAGAAGCCACTGAGGAGACACGCCATTTTGTAGTTTTCAGAGGCAACTCCAGCTACCAGCCTGCCAACTGTAGGGAGATACAGGAATCAGTCTTGGGGGGGGTAATCACTCTTGCTTTAACCTCCCTGGATCTGGATTGTGATCTAGGGTGGAAGTCGAGGGTGGGTTTACAGCTTGCCAGAAAGGGAAGTTGCCCCCAACATGTTCGGGACAAAAATTCCTCTATCTGGCCTTAAAGCCATAGTGTGGCAACAAGCCTAAAATTCAAGTAATTAAGTGGTAATATGCCAAGGCAAAGGAAACAGAAAAATGCAACCCTAGACTCCTATTTTGGGGGCATAGAGTGGGAAAAGGACTGTGAGGTCAGAAGTCCTGCTCCAAAAGCCCCAGGGGAAAACATGAACGGGTTGCAGGCCATAGAGGACCTTAAGAAGGACTTTAAAAATCAAATAAGAAAAGGGGAGGAAAAATTGGAAAGAGAAATGAGAAGGATGCAGGAAAAGTATGAAATGAGGGTCAACAGCCTGACTGAGGAAAACAACACCTTAAAAAATAGACTAACTCAAATGGCAAAGCAGGTGCAAAAGGGCAATGAGGAGAAGAATGCCTTAAAAAGTCAAATTTGCCAGATGGAAAAAGAATCTCAAAAGTTCACTGAGGAGATTCATTCCTTCAGAGTTAGACTGGAGCAAATGGAAGCTAATGACTTTATGAGAAATCAAGACGCTGTTAAGCAGATCCAAACAAATGAAAGATTAGAAGGCAATGTGAAATATCTCATGGGAAAAACCACTGATGTGGAAAATAGATCCAGGAGAGACAACTGAAAAATTATTGGTCTACCTGAAAACCATGAACAAAGAAAGAACCTAGAAATCACCCTTCAAGAAATTCTCAAGGAAAACTGCCCTGATGTTTTAGATCCATAGGGGGAAATAGAGGTTGAAAGAATCCACCGATCACCTCCTGAAAAAGTTCCCAAGAAGAAAACTCCTAGGAATATTATAGCCAGGTTCCAGAATCCCCAGATCAAGGAGAAAATACTACAAGCAACCAGGAAGAAACAATTTCAATATTGTGGAAACACAAACAGAATAGCCCAGGACCTGGCAGCTTCTACACTGAGGGATCGAAGGGCATGGAATATGATATTCCGGAGGGCAAAAGAGCTGGGAATGAACCCAAGGTTCACCTACCCAGCAAAACTGAGTATTTTGCTTCAGGGGAAAATATGGTCATTCAGTGGAATAGAGGACTTTCAAGCATTCTTAAGGAAAAAACCAGAATTGAATAGAAAATTTGACATCCAGACACAAGAAGCAAGAGATGCCTGAGAAGGTAATCAGGGAAAAGAAATCAAAAGGCACTTATCAAAGTTGAGCTATTTACATTCCTATAGGAAAAGCAATAACTATGACTGATGATATCTTTCTCACTATGAAAATAATGGAAGAAGGGTGTGTGGTCATATGAATACATATGTGAATGTGTGTGTATATGGTTACAGTTATATGGATAGAGGGCATAGGTTGAATTTGTTGGGAAGAGAGAATACTCAAGGGATGAAATTATGAGGTGAGAGAGGAAAGTGGCAAGAGGAGATGGGGAGAGACACGGTAAGCTAAACTATCCCATGCAGAAGAAGCAAGGGGAAGTGGTTGCAAAGAAGGGGGAGAATAAGGAAGGCTAAAAAGGCAAAACCACATTCACATTGAATTTGGTTCAGGGAGAAAATGCCATACATATTAAATGGGATATCTCAACCTGCAGCAGGATAGGGGGAAGGGGGATGAGAGGAGGGATGATGGATGGGAAGGCATCCTTGGGGGGAGGGGAGGTTGGAAGTGCCCACTATAGAAGAGGGACAGGATCATGTAGGGAATGGACCAGGTGGGGGGGTGGGATGAGTGGGAGGTAATTATAAGCAGCCTTGTACAATATATCTACTATGATAATGTTTTGCATAGCTAGACATGTACAACATATACTGAATTACTTATCTCCCCAGAGGGAATGGGTGACAAGGAGGAAGGAAATGGATCTGAAATTCGAGGTCGTAACATTAAATGTTTCAAATATATATAAATACTATTATTAATACTCTTTTGCTTGTAATAGGGAGATAAGATGTGTAGGCATTGGGACACAAAGACTCACCTTCCTCTAATGGAAAAGTCGATGGGGGTATGGGATAAGGTATGGGAGAGAGCAGATTGGAGGAAGTGATATCTTGTGGAACTACTATTCTGGGAGGTTGGGTAGGGGAATAATGGGGGGGAAATGATTGTAACTCAAAATCTGGCAGAAATGAATGATGTAAAACAGAAGTTAATAAAGCATTTGTTAAAAAAAAATTAAAATTAAAATAAAAAAAGAAAGTATCACCTTATACTGAAGACAAATAATCCTTTCACTAATTTTAGTTCATCACTCCCATTGTGCTCAGGTTCAAAAAGGACATGTCTAACTTCTCTTTTACATTATAACATGTAACGGTACTTGAAGGTCTGACTATAATGGCCCTTGCAAACCCTATCTTCTACACATGCCCAGCTTCTTCAACTAAATTTTATGTGTTTCTATTTGAAGAAACTTCAATATTCTGGGTGCCCTCCCTGTGACATTGTCCAGCCTCCTAATCTTTGTCTAATGTATGTCAGTCAGAACTGAGTCCAGTATTCCAGATATATCCTATAGAATACTGGACATATCTACTCCTTAATCATGAACAATATCACACTTTTATAGTGAGATTAGATTGGTTTTTGTGGCTGTCATATCCCACAGAAGACTCACAATGATCTTGCAGGCTGCCAGTCACCAGATTTTTTAAAATTTAAATTTAATGCTTTTCACGTCCAAACTCTATCCTTCCCTCTTTTTCTTCCCCACCCACTGAGTAGACAAGAAAACAAAATTCGTTAAAAATATTTATAATCATGAAGAACAAATCACAAATTAGAAACTGGGAGGGAGGTCATTAACTTAGGAATGGCTAAACATCCAGGTCTGTAATGGTTATGGGATTTGAAGATCTTTCATGCCCCTTGAATTTGCTGATGTAGCAGGAAGGGGTAGCAAAGGAGGAAGCTAGGGCCAACCTTGAGTCAGCATGGTGACTGGAAGTAGTGGAGGTGGTGGTACAAATTCTTTTTTTTTCTTTTTTTTTAGCCAGCCAGAATTTCTGCTAAAAACTTCTGATGAGGACTGTGGGGGATGGGAACTGTGGGGGGCCGGAGCTGCTGGAAGTGAGCTGTGTGGACACTGAGCAGTTGCCATGAGTGAGGAGAGGAGGATCTTTGCCTGAAGTATCCTGTTCTATTTTGAAGGCTTGAGAATATGGGTATTTACTGCATTAGCTACATATGCCAACTCCATTGCTATTGTGATGGCTTTGACTTTCTGGTTTTGGGACTCAGTTTTCTGGTATTTGAATAAATGCTCTAGCTTTGCCCCCCATGTAGAGAGACTGTTATATTTTGTGATTAGCAACCATATCAGCATATTTATAGTTACCATAGGCATTGTGAATACTGCATTGTTGATACAAGGTATTTTTTATATTTCATCAGATCTCATGAAGTTGATTTTTGAAATCATATAGTACTACATTTATTGCTATTAAATTTCATCTTATTAGAGTTAGACCAAAGGTCTAGTATGACTTTTATTATCCTTTCTCTCCCTTATTTAAGACAAATGACTTATTCAAAGTTACATAAAATCATAGCAAAATATATCAATCTAAATCTATGCATTAATATTAGACGATAACTAATATCAAGGTTTAAGTTAAAATACATATATAGAGAGAAAAGTACTCATAGAGCATGGGTTCTTAAACTGGAATCTATAAACTTTTAGAATCTATTTTGATTATCATAACTGAATATAATTCACTTCCTTTATAATCCTATGGATTTTATTTTATGCATTTAAAGACTTTATTCTGAGAAGGGGTCCAAGGGTTTTGCAGGCTGTCCAAAGGGTTCATCACACACACACACACACACACACACACACACACACACACACACACACACACACAGAAATGTAATAAGTAATACGTAAATGTTGCCTGCCATAACCGACAGTTTTGGATCTGCCTTTGCTCACCATAATATGATAAGAAATTGATTCTCACTGAGCATCAAAACTGAAAAGCACCTTGAGTCCAAACATTTGGGCTATATCACTGTCTCTGTCCAGAAGTTTGCTAACTACAGAATACATTGGATATTGACAAAGACAGAAGAGCCAAGGCCCCTTTCTTCCTTTTGAAGCTTTAGTTCATGGAGACTTTTGAGACACCTGATTCCCATGCTCTTGGCTCATTAGTTAATAGCCATCAAAGGGTCCTTGAAAGAGGTTTAAAAAAATTTAAAACACCAAAAAAGTTCTGTGCAAAATGGGATGCCCTAAGGAAACACCAGGGAACTATACTCTCTTTATACACTTTACCCTCAGAGTTCTGTGTAGTGATGGAAGCCAGGAAGCCTGTGACCCAACCCCACCTAACCAAGGCCAATTGGGGCTGGCACAGAAATAGCCTTCCCTTCCCTTCACACAGAAAACATATGTTGGCCATTGGAATGCACATTTGCTGCAGGCTGCTCCCACCCTAGGGGATAAATCAGGCTGTTTCTAATTCCAGCTCTTCTGCTGGCTTTCCCTGTAACCTGAGGCAAGTCATTCCAAGTGTCAAGGGCCTGAGTTTTTCATCTAGAGAATTTGAAAAATACAACCCACCCTTTCGTCTCCCCCTCACAAGGTTGCAGAGATTTATAATAATTTGTGCAAAGTGAGTCGAGCTAGTTAGATAAGGGTGCTATATATTTGCAGACTATTGTTAGTGTTTGGTGGTATCCTTAGGTACCTTTCTCCCCAACCTGGCCTTTTGATGTTTTGATGTTTTGTCTCTTGAATCAGTTTTCTGTCCCTGGGGCTAATGCAGATTCAATCACTTCCTTTTAACGAAATTTAATTTTCTGATTCTGAAAAATATCAACTGATCTAAATATATCTCTGTAATATATATATATATATATATATATATGTATATATACATATATATACATATATATGTATATATACATAAAAATAATTTTGAAATCATGGCTTAAAAATCATTCAGGGCTCCCAAAGATGTTATATTAATTTTTAATGATAGATTTCTAATGTTGAGAAGTAATGTTAAGCTCATTTTATTGTCCTGTAAAGAATGGTACTATTTTTTTTAATTAAAACAAAATAATGTCCAAATCACAATTTGGAGGCAATTGAATTGAAATTCTAGTTATAAAATGGATTTACTATAGTGTGCTGGTTATAGTTACTGATATAAAAACAGTCATTTGAGTAGGGGTCATCATATAGTGGTACTCGCACAGTAGTGGCTCCTACCCTGCTAATACACACACACACACACACACACACACACACACACACACACACACACAACACACATCAAAGGAAACTATTCAATGTCATGTTAGTCCCAACTAACATTAGCATCTTTCTGTGAATTTGCCCAACTTCATTCTTTCTGACTAGAAGTAATAAGACAATGGTAATTGTCACTAGGGGCTCCAATAAGCATGGCCTCCCTTTCCTATTGATTCTTCTACCCCAGAGATCTAGGTCACCAGAAACATAATCCGGGAGAGACTGAAGATGTTTGAAGCCAAAACACTGAAAAATGTTGTATAGATCCTAGGGCCATTAAAGCTTCTAGTCAAAGAATAAAATGATGGTTCATGAAGATTGATCCAACATTATAGGTTCTTTTTTTAATTTTTAAAGTTGTGGCTTAGTCATTTCTTACTCTTCATGACCCCATATGGGGTTTTCTTTTCTTTTTTTGAAGGGAGGAAGGCAAGGCAATTGGGATTGTGACTTGCCCAAGGTCACACAGCTGGTGAGCCAAGTGACTTGAGGTCAGATTTGATATCAGATCATCCTGACTCCAGGGTTGGTGCTGTACTCACTGTACCACTTAGCTGCACCCCCCATATGGGGTTTTCTTGAGAAAGATTTTAGAGTGGTTTGCCATTTCCTTCTCCAGAGGATTAAGGCAAACAGAGATTAAGTGACTTGCCCAGGGTCACACAGCTAATGAATGTCTAAGGACAGATATGCACTCAAGTCTTTCTGACTCTAGGCCAAGAGCTCTATCTTTTGAGAAACTTAACTGCCTTGTCATTACAGAAAGGAAGTGGACTTTATCTGATTTTTTAAATATTTTATCATTGGAAAGGCAATACCTCAAAATTCAATATTTTACCACAAATATCTACTGTGTTCAACTCATTTACATGGATATGAATAAGTGAATCCATTTGATCAGCATCAAGCATTTGGGTATTTTAAATGACATTTTCTTGGTTTATTTATTTTTCTTCCTTTGAAATTCAGGGTTCAGGTAATTAGAGATGTGAAAAGAGCAGAAGAGAAAGGGCTTTGCTGCACAATGGAAAGGCAGTAGGAAACACTTTTCTATTTCCTGGCTTTTTTTAAAGGCAAAATATAAAGCATCTTCAAGAAATAACTCTTTGTCATACTATCCCAACATGCCATGTATGGTATTGGTTGAAATAATTTAGATGAACTATTCAGTATTGCTTTATTTCCAAGGCACAATATGAAACTTGAAATAAGTATAGTTCACCTGTTTTAAATGTTTTTTTTTTAATGAGAGTTAAATATCTATGCTGCAGCTGTCAGAGTTTTGTGCCTTTAAGTAGAAAAGTAAACAAGGAGATCTACAAGGACAGAGATATTACCATAAACTTTTTAAACACACACACACACACACACACACACACACACTCCTACCTGAAATTCATATACTTTTTACAAATGATAAAAACCTTGACTTTCTCATCATACTCCTCAAGAAACGTGGAACTCATGATCACAAGACTGAGAGCCTAAGAATTCCTCAACTTGTTCAATGAGTAAATAGGATCAGGCTAGTGGCTATCATTGCCATCTGATGGTGAGTGACATGTCCATATTCACTCTTTATTTCTTTGGTCTCTAAATATTAAGATTTAATGATTTATAGGAATATTAAATATTTGAATTTTAATGAAATTATCATTCATGAAAATAAGACATTTATCTGATTAATGTCATTGATGTGACCACTGCCAGAAGTCTCTTAATTATCATTTCAAACTTTCATTCTAAAATGAGAATATATAATGGGATCACCTGAAAGTGATCAAAGAAAATGATAGTTTCCTGTTCCTTACACGTGTTTTCCAGAATGCTGTCCACTCCTCTCCAAATCTGAATAATGTTATTTTTGAGTGTAGGGACATATTGCTGACTATTTCCTGGGTTGGATTTGGTTTTGGCTGAATCAGTGCATGCATTAGGTAGGCAGTCCCTACACTTCAATGAGCAAAACTGAAAAAAAAAAATGACAATTTCCCAGAAGCAAACTGGAGTTGAAGACCAAACTATAATTTTATGCTGTATAGGACCATCTGTTTGTTGCTTCTCAGCTGCATATTCATTACCTAGAAAAATAAATTAGGGTGAAGTATGCAATACTTTAGAAAAAATAACAGAGAAAAAGATTGTTCTTATTGCTGCCTTTGCTTTAGAATCTATGAGCAAATGGGTGACAGAATACTCCATATGCACAATCTGGCTTCATAACACTTTCTAATGGTTTTCTCCTACCCACTGTAATGAAATCCCTGATCTTTAGCCAATCTTCCCAATCATGATACACACTTGGTCAGATAATGGGATAGTTAGATGACTCATCCATAATAGTAAGTTTAAAAGCAGAGAAAAATGGATGGCACTTCATCAAAAAAAAGTAGGAGACATGATTCATAAATTTAAGAAAAAATATGAATTTGAAAGTATTATTACACAGAAGAATTACAAAGAGAAAAATTAAGTCAGAAAAATACATGTTTTTAAAATATGAGTCCAATTAAGGTGATCTTAGCAAAAAGAATATTTCTCAATCTAATCAAATTGTAGATACTTGTCAGTAAAGTAGAAATAATCATAAAAAAGGAAAAGGTACTGTTTTCTGATGCTTCAAAAAAGTGAAGTTAATAGCTTGACCATGTAATTATTCTAGGTAAGTTCAACATAAAGACTCTATTTATCTAACACTGTATCCATTATATTCTACTTTCCTTGAACCCTATATTCCTGACTCCAAAATCAGTATTCTATGTATCACCTCTTGCTGCCTCTCAAGATAAAATTTATAATTAGTGATAAACACACACACACACACACACACACACACACGCGCGCGCGCGCACACACACACACACACACACACACACACACACACACACGGACCTGATTTATAAAGATCAACTTCATAGGCAAATTAAAAAGAAAAACTGAGGTAGGTAGAATTAGACAACTCTTTTGTGAAAAAGCATCTGGGGGTTTTAGTGGACTAAAAGTTCAAAATGAGCCAGCACTGAGGCAGAGCAACTGAAAAGGTTATTTTTATCTTAGGCAGCATTGAGACACTTGTAGCATATAGTTCTCAGTGATTGACAGACTTGGTATACTTTGCCCTGCACAGGCTCTACAATCTATATAGAGTATTATAATATGCAACAGAGTAACAGATAGAGTATTGTATTTGGTTCTGGGTATCACACCTAGAAAAGACATTGGCAAATTGGACAGCATGCATAGGAGAAAAAGAGAGAAATAAGGTAAGAGTAATAGAGACTATGCCACAGGAGTACCAATTCAAAGAACCATTAGTGTTTAATCTGGAGAAGAGAAGATTGAGGGTAGACATTCTAGTTCTCCAAAGGTTTACCATGTTGTGAGCACAAGTAAGGTGGGATTTTTGTGTTTTTTTTAAGCTGGCTCCCAGGGTCATGCTAAATTGTAAACATCTGAAGGACAGATCTCCTTTGAACCTTGGTAATTCATAGCTATAATGAGTCATATAGGTTTTGGTGCCTTCTGCTTCTGGGCCTATTAGTAAAAAGTGTATGTGTGTGTGTGTGTGTGTGTGTGTGTGTGTATTCTGAGGTGAGATATTGCCTAGGGGCTCACTCATGGGAAGAATGCTTCACCCAAGAACTCGAGATCTTGGACAATACTCTGGGTAGCCATTGATAAGGGGCCTCCCAGCTTTACAAGCCCAGATGTTGGTGCTCTCTCAGTCTGATGATGCATATAAATAGTTCTGTTGAGACAGAGTCCTGTCTATTGGAATACTGATTGATTATGATAGTCTTTACCTTTCCCTTCTATTTATCCCACTTATTATATTATTTTGCTGTGCCAAGGGCCCAGACTAGAGCAGCCCCTCCCCACGTAAGGCTAGGGGAGGATGAGCTGCCCTAGAGTTGGGGTGGTACAGGCCAAAGACAGAGGTTGGGGTCAGGAGCCCCTGAATCCTGCTGCTCCTGGACTCAGGCAGGTTCAGAGAGAGCTTGGAATGGAGCAACCCTTCCCATTTGAGGTGAGACATGGAATGCAGCAGAGAGCTGCCTATATGCAGACTCAGGCAGGAGCTGGGAGTAGCCCAGTCCCTGTACCTGCAGGAGAAGGAACCCCAGGTTTCAGGACTCAGCTCTAAGGTGAGATGGAAGCTTTGCAGCATGGCAGGAGCAGTGAGCATGCTTTCCTTCTGTATCCCTCTGGAATGAGGTGGAAACCAAGGGGTGGAATTGTCTATAGTGGGAGAGGGGAAGTACTATAACTCCCAGGGACACACTCTTTTGGCTTTGTTACACAGATACCCCTCAGAATGTGGAAGCAGGGTCTGAAACAGCGTTAGAACTTGAACTCTTTGGCTCCTTAGAGCATGTGTGTACCTGAGAGTGCCAGGTACAAGCCTGCAACAGCAGGGTGGGGAGGAGAAGGAAAACACCCCAAGAAGATTTTACTTGGACATTCTGGATTGAGGGGATTACAACCTACTGTGTCCTAGGGATGGAGTGTGTTGTGCTAAGGAAGACCCTGGCCTGGGATCCCCTGTTGTGTAAATAAGTAGAAGGTGGGTGGTATGCTATGTTATGTTATATACTTCTGTATCTGTTTAAGTGGCCACCTTGATAATAAGTTGTTATGTTGTTATGAATTATGAATACTTTAGTTTCTTGGTTCAAGGTTTAGTTTTGAATAGAGTACTTATACTATGTGATTTGATCCTAAATATATATTCACAGCAACATCCCTCAAGTGTGCTGCCCTGCTTGGCATTACACATGTACAAAGAAAACTAGACCTATACTACTTGGGCCTGCTGAGTAGAACGAGGAGCAGAAGTGGGATGGCTGTTACAAAGAAGATTTTGGCTTAATGTAAGGGGAAAAAAAAGCCTTGTTAATGTTTAGAACTGGGGGCAGCTAGGTGCTGCAGTGGATAGAGCATCTGGCCTGGGGTAAGGAAGACTTGAATTCAAATCCAATCTCAGGCATTTACTAGCTATGCCTGGACAAGTGACAATCTCATTTGTTTCAGTTTCCTCATCTGTAAAATGAACTGGAGAAAGAAATGGCAAACTACTTCAGTATCTTTGCCAATAAAACCTCAAATGGGGTCATAAAGAGTCAGACAGGACTAAAAGGACTGAACAACAACAGCAAAATATTTAGAAGTATCCTACTGGGAAAAGGCTGTATCATGTAATATCTATAAACACTTTAGAAAAAATAAATGCCCAAACTATGTCACTATAGCCACATAGCATCTTCTGCTGCCTCTGTTATTTTTTTTTTAAAGCAATTGGGGTTAAGTAACTTGCTCAAGGTTACACGGCTAGTCATTATTTATGTGTGGGTGCTCATTTTCTGAGGCCAGATTTGATCTCGGGTCATCCCAACTCCAAGGCCGGTGCTCTTACTCACTGCGCCATCTAGCCGCCCCTTTAGGGCAATTGGGGTTAAGTAACTTGCCCAAGGTTACATGGCTAGGTTTTTGTTTGTGCGGATTAAGTGTCAGAGGCCGGCTCCGAACTCAGGTCCTTCTGACTCCAGGGCCGGCGCTCTATTCACTGCGCCACCTAGCCGCCCCTGCCTCTGTTATTTATATAGTGTTTTACAGTTTATAGTTTGGTAAAGAACATTTTTTTCAAAATTTTAATTTAGACTCAAATGCCAGAACAAAATACAGAATAGAGAACAAAAACAAAAACAGATCATAAACTTAAATATTGGAACTTGAAAACAAAGTCAAAAAGAAAAAAGCATATTGTGTGCATAGCAGAACCTAATAGAGGATTCAAAATATGTAACAATAAATTTTCATTTCATGAAAACCTATATGATAAGTAATATTTATTTTGTTGAGAATTGTCCACCAGTGCAAAGCATTATGAGATAAAATAAGAATCAGGAGGATCCAGCTTCAAGTTCTGACTCTGATGCATGTAGACTATGTGATTCTGGACTGGTCATTCAATGTCTCAGTGCTCCAGAAAATTCTTTAAGATACTAACTTGCAAACCAGGGATTAATCTGCTTGGAAGTGAGAAATTCCATGAAATAGCAGATCCAATCAACCCTTTTCATATTTAAAGGTTACAAAGAGTTTCTGTGAATTCTTATTTGAACCTCACAACCATGTTGTGAGGAAGGTGTGCGAATTTCCAATGTTACATAGTTAATAAGTTTCCAAAGGCAGTACTAAAACCTAGAATTTGCAGGCTCCACTCTATCTACTATACCATTCAGTTAATTATCAAGTAGTTATTAGTTGGTAGATAGGCGGTACAGTGGATTGAGGGTTAGGTCTGGAGTCAGGGAGACCTGAGTTCAAATATGGCCTCAGACACATAGTAGTTGTGTGACTCTGGATAAGTCTCTTACCTTTCTTTGCTTCAGTTCCCTCGATTCTAAAATGGTGATAATAATCATACCTATACCACAAAGTTGTGAGATCAAATGAAAACTTTTGGAATGCATATCCACTTTGTGTGGCACATAATAGAAGGAGCTTAATAAAAACTTATCTCTTTCTCTTCCCTCCTCTAATAGGAATACTAAAGCAGGCAACCTTGTACTACTTGGATGCTTTTATTCTCCTTCAATTAGGCTGCAGTGAGAAATAGATCCAATATAATTTGCTTAACTAGTCCATAAATGCCCTCAGTTCTTGCCCCGCGGGGAGGAAGTCAATCAATTAGCTAATAATCAATTAGTAAACACTTTTTACATATTAAGCCTTGAGGATACAAAGTAAGGCCAAACAATCCTTGCTTTTAGGAAGCTCAGATTCTAGTGTGCATTAGAAAACATGTAAATAATTGATTACCTTCAAGATACATACAAAGCAGATGTAAGGAACCTTAGAAGAGAAGCTTCTAGGAGTTGGGGAACTAAGAAATGAAATGAACTTTGCTGTGTTTCTGGTAGAAATCTGAGCATCTTAACTTTCTGGATAAGATGACTTTTGTTTCAGCTGCCTTTTAACCCAAGTGATAGCAATGCCTTTCAAACCACCTTTTTAGTCAGTACATTGTTTGTGTTGTTCCAGGAAGGTTTTTGTACAGGAAAGAATTTTCCTTAGGTTTTCAGGAGTCTCTTAAGGGAAGTACTCCTCTGAACAAACTGCAGGGCAATTATTCACAGAGGTGGATGACGTTTGTGCTGCCAACTTCAAATAAGAGGTCTGTTGTCTGCCAAGCAGGCTTGGTAGGGTTCATATTTAGAGAAGCAGACCTTTTTGTAGCTAATTTAATTAAGACTGGGTTCCCATCCAAAGATGTATAAATCAAAAGCTTTAAATTCCCTTGACCAAATTATGTTTCAGGAACTGAACACCATGGCACCAGTTTTAAGAATTCTTTGTCCACTGGCTCCTTCACAAAAGTTCTTCTATATAAACGCATGAGTAGTATCTTATGGTTTCTTTTAATTAATATGCTAAGAAAAGATTGACACTATGGAGGTCAACATTTTATTTTACCCACTTACTTTCTGCATGTGTCATCAAAGTCTTGGTTAACTAACTTGTGACCTTTAGTCCAATTTTGATTGTGGACTAAACATAGCATGATGGACATAGTGGCTGTTTATTTCAGGAATCAAATCAGGGATGATAGCTTGTCTTCAGTGAGCCAGAGGACACAATCAGCTCAGTGCAAAAGTCTTTACTGAGTTAGCATAGTCAGAACAAGAACAATAAAACATCTTTGCAAATCTGGGGCCTACTGTCCCACAAACATACACTCTGTCTGTGAGAAGAATTTAAAAATATGAGAGGTGAAAGGGGCCTCAGTAGTCATCTAGTCCAAATCACAAACAAAAGGAAAGACTGTTATAACATAACTGATAAGTGATCTTCTAACCTTCGCTTGAAGACGTCCAAGGAAGACCTCACCCCCACACTGCTTCTCACAGAATTTTATTTTGGACAGATCTAATTGTTAATAACTTTTCTCTTTTAGCAAATATAAATTTGATCTTTTTCCACCTGTTCCTATTTTTTTCTTTCCTTTAGTGCTAAATTGAATCCACTTGACAGCCTATCAAATGCTTGAAGACAACTAGCATCCCTTCCACCAGTCTTTTCTGTTCCCAAACAAACAACAACAACAACAACAACAAAACAGTTTCTTTAGCTAATGTTTATATGACATAGACTCAAGACCTTTCACCACCCTGGTGACATTCCTCTGGAAAATCTCAAGAGCACACACACACACACACACACATAAAATCCACAAACGGAAAGGGCATATAGGAAACACATGGGCTTAGGGTGCATGCCAATAGAGAAAATTCATGCCTTCAGTGTTGCAGGAAGTCAGGGCCACTGATGTCCTAGCATTACAGTGTTCTTGATTGAGTCGCATTCTGATAAATGTTTAATAACCAATAACCATTTCTCTAAAGGGAAAAACGTAAGCAGGATACCCTCAAAGTTTAATCTACATTATCTATATTTTCTTAGGCCAAGACAATAAAAAACAAACCTCATTTGTAGCACTTTATGATTTCTGACATATAAATGCTCACATTGAAAATGCAATCAATAGTTCTCATGAGCAATTCAAACTGACTTCAGCATACCTTGAAGATGAAGGAAGTTCAGGAACTGAACTTGCTCCTAAGAGATGAATGAGAGAAAGAAAAAACACAAGGTTTAGATACCATTTTAGGAGTTCTTCCCAGGAGAGGGGTAATGAGACCCTCTGACTAGGGTTGTAATCATGGTGAGGATGAAGAAAAAGGAGGTGACTTCAAAAATATTATAAAGGTAGAAATAATATAACTTGACAAATTACTGGATAAGACCAAGGGAGAAGGAAGAGCTATGGAAGAGTCTGAGTTTCTTAAGTGGGATTACTGAAGGTCCCTGAAACAGGAAAACTTCCAGAAAGGATAGGTTTGTGGGAGTAGAGATAGTAGTATCTGTTTTGGACGTGTTGAGTTTGAGCTGCTGCTGGGGAGATATACAACAGACTGACATGTAGGAATGGGCTATAAGAGTGAGAATAGGTCATTTTTGTAAAGATGGTTACTGAACATAAGGAATCTATGATCCATCTCAACTAAAACCTTGCCAATAAAATTTTTTCATAAGACTCTCAATTACAATTTATTTTTCCTTCTTAGACTTCATGTAAGAACTGTGTAGATTTTTCATAGTTTGATTATTTTATGTTACATAATATAGTAATTTTATACTTACTTATATTTCTGCATGTTTTGCTGGAACATATTTTTAGGTGGAAAGGAAAATTTAATCCATCCCTTCCTTCACCTATTGTTGGCCAATCAATGAGAGCCAGAGTGAATTGAGTTTAAGGCATGGTCCTCCTTAAGAAAGAAATCTACCCTTTGGCCCAACAATGCCACTTCTAGGTCTGTATCCCAAAGAGAGCATATAAACAGGAAAAGGACCCACATATACAAAAATATTTATAGCAGCTCTTTTTTCTAGCAGAAAAGAACTGGAAATTGAGAGGATGTCCATCAATTGGGGAACGGCTGAACAAGTTGTGGTATATGAATGTAATGGAATACTATTGTGCTATAAGAAATGATGAGGAGGCAGACTTCGGTAAAACCTGAAAAGAACTATATGAACTGATGCAGAGTGAAATGAGTGAAATGCAGAGTGAAATTTCCAGAAGAACATTGTACACAGTAACAATCACATTGTGCAATTACTGACCTTCACAGACTTATCCCTTCTCAGCAATGCATGCATCTAAGACAACTCTAAAAGAGCAGTGATGGAAGACACTAACCATATCCAGAGAAAGAACTTTGGAATCTGAATGCAAATGGAAGTATACTATTTACTCTCCTTTTCATTGGTTGTTTTGTTTCTTCTTTCTCATGGTTCTGATGTGGATACAAAAGTGCCCTAAGGGTTAATAGTAATGATTAATTTCCCAGGCCCCCTGAGAGGGTTTGAGGCTTATTCTTAGCCCATCCAGTAACTTGAGGATGTATTAGTGCCCCTTCCCTTTATCTCAATATACCATGCAACCTGTACCAAAAGAATTGCTTTTGCTCCCCATATCCTGTGTTACCCATCCTGTGTCATTCATTTCCCCATCCTGTGACATTTCTCTTCGCCATCCTGTGTCATGACAACCTTGTCTTATCTTGCATGCAGCCACCTTCCTCACTTTGTTTGTACCTATACAGTCCTTAAATCTCCAACCCCCATTAGCAACCCTAAAATTACATCATCATCTTACAGGCTGTGTTACTTTCTTTGCATATAAGTCTGCTCTTTTTCCTATATTAATGTCTTTGTTTAGCTCTTTGCTAAGTTTCAGGCCATTATGCTTTTGGGTCCATAAAGCTCCCTTTGGCTAAAGAGACATCAGGGTCAGGGAGCCAAGATGGCGGAACTGAAGCAGTAACTTGTCTAAGCTCTTCCATGAATCCTGTCACTAAAATTTAAAAAGTGAATCTGAATGGATTTTGGAGTGACAGAATCCACTGGGAGACAGAGGGTGGCAGAAACCAGGCCAGGAACGTGTCCACCTGGGTCTGGGCAGGGGAGTATGAAGCATGCGGGAGCTGCAGTAGCTCAAACTAGAGAGCAGACTACAGCAGAGTGAGAAGGAGCTCCAGGCAGCAGAATCACCCACCCCAAGGGCAATTCACAGCCATCTCACCAGCTTCTCACCATGGGTTGGGAGGATACATCAGAGCTGGGTAAGAGAAAGCACAGGGCCCCCAGCAGAAACAGAGCTATCAGCCCACAGCCTGGAAGTTTAAAAATCACCTACCTGATTTTCCAGAAGCCAGGATAGCAAAGTAACTTGTAGCTGCTCTGATTCCCCCTCCCTGACCTAGAAAACACAGAGATAAGTGCCCTACCCAGAGTAAAATCCAGAAATAGCAGAGATAGCCTCAGACTTAGGAGTCACAGAGAAAGGGTGTAACTGAGGCAGTAAGGAGTCTGAAGAGAAGGATGGGAGGGGTCCCAACAAGCCTTACCTCATCTGACTAGCAAAAGCCTCCCTGATTTCTAGCCTAGGGGCATAGAGACAGAAATCTAAAGCATCCAGACCACCCCTCCCCCACAGATTATTATGTGAGCCTGAGGGTGAATCAGGGGAAACACTGAGAGTCCTGGCCTTGGGCTACATCTAAACACCCAGAGGCTACAGCACACAAAGCCAACAACCAGGCACTTAGCTCCCAGCCTGAGAAGCTTGGGTCAGAGCCCTCTGTACCCCAGGAGCAGAAATACCATTTAAGGACAGGAAATAGGCCATTACAATGGGCCAGAAGCAACTTGCAAAGGCAAGACCAAAGACAATAGAATCCTATTATTCTGAAGGAGAAGAATCACATTCTGGAGACACCATGGACTCTGTGTCCACACCTGAGACAACAGATGGAAATGCAAACTGGTCTCAAGCCCCAAAAGCATTCTTGGAAGAGCTCAAGAAAGATTTTAAAAGGCAAATTAGGGAGGTAGGAGATAAATTTAAATCTACAATGACCAAACTGGAAAAAAGTCTCACTGAAGAAAACAAATCCTTAAAAAGTAAAATTTGTGAAATAATTGGAGAAAATACCTCGCTAAAAAAGGACCTTCAAAAACTAACCAAAGAAAATAATTCACTAAAATTAGAATCCGTCAAATCAAAGCTCAGGACTCTATGATGCACCAAGAGTCAACCAAACAAAATATGAAGATTGAAAAATTGGAAGAAAGTGTAAAATATCTCAAACAACGGACCTGGAGAACAGGTGCAGGAAAGATAATCTAAGAATTATTGGTCTACCAGAAAACCATGATAAAAAAGCAGCCTGGACAACATCCTCCAAGAGATTGGCAAAGAAAACTGTCCTGAAGTCCTAGAATCAGAATGTAAGACAGTTATCAAAAGAATTCACCAGACTCCTCCTGAAAGAGATCCCAAAATGAAAATAATTATTTAACATATATGCACGAGGTGATATAGCATCCAAATTCCTAGAGGAGAAGTTAAGGAAATTAGAGGAAAAAATAGATAGCAAAACTATACTAATGGGGGACCTTAATGTCTCCCTCTCTGAACTTGATAAATCTAAACTCAAAATAAACAAAAAAGAAGTTAAGGAGGTGAATACAATTATAGAGAGGCTAGATATGATAGATCTCTGGGTAAAACTGAATGGGGATAAAAGGAATATACTTTATTCTCAGTGGTTCATGGCACATACTCAAAAATCAACCATGTACTAGGGAATAAAAACCTCACAATTAAGTGCAGAGAGGCAGAAATATTAAATGCATCCTTCTCAGGTCATGATGCAATAAAAATCATATGCAATAAAGGGCCATGGAAAGATAGACTAAAAACTAATTGGAAATTACACAATTTAATCCTAAAGAATGAGTGGGTCAGAGAAGAAATTATAGAAACAATCAGTAACTTCATTCAAAAGAATGACAATAATAAGACAACATACCAAAATTTGTGGGATGCAGCAAAGGAAGTTCTTAGGTGAAGTTTTATATGTCTGAGTGCATACATGAATAAATTAGAGAAAAGGGAGGTAAATGAATTGGGCATGCAATTGAAAAAACTAGAAAAAGAACAAATTGACAATCCCCAATTAAATACTAAATTAGAAATAATGAAAACAAAAGAAGAGATTAATAAAATTGAAATTAATAAAACTATTGAATTAATAAATAAGAGCTGGTTTCATGAAAAAAACAATAAAATTGATAAACTCTAAGTCAATATGATAAAAAAAAGAAAGAAGAAAACCAAATTATGAGTATCAAAAATGAAAAGGGTGAATCCACCTCCAATGAAGAAGAAATAAAAACAATAATTAGGAATTATTTTACCCAATTGTATGCACATAAATTTGATAATCTTAGTGAAATCAGTGAATATTGACAAAAATATAAGTTGCCCAGATTAGCTGAAGAGGAATTAAATTACTTAAATAACCCCAACTCAGAAAAAGAAATTGAATAAGCCATCTGTAAACTGCCCAGAAAGAAATCACCACGGAGAAATGGATTTACTAGCGAATTCTATCAAACATTTAAAGAACAATTGATTCCAATACTCTACAAACTATTTGGGAAAATTAGTGAAGAAGGAGTACTACCAAATCCTTTTAAAGACACAAATATGGTAATGATAGCAAAATCAGGAAGAGATAAAATGGAGAAAGAAAATTATAGACCAACTTCCCTCATGAATATCGATGCAAAAAATTTAAATAAAATATTAGCAAAAAGACAACAGCAATTTATCACAAGAATAATACACTTTGATGAGGTAGGATTTATTCCAGGAATGCAAGGATGATTTAATATTAGGAAAACCATCAGTATAATTGATCATATCAACAATAAAACTAGCAGAAACCACATGATTATCTCAATAGATGCAGAAAAGACTTTTTTTGTCAACCTAAATTTTTATAGGCATATAGTAATGAAAATTATTTTTTTAGAGTTTAGAAATCAGAAGACACTTTTTTTAAACCAAGGAAATCTCATCTAATAGATCAGAACTTGTGGGAAGTCTGAAAATTTTTCATCTTTTCATGTAAATAGCAGAATGTTATTTGATTCAGAATAAAATTAAACTTGAATTTTAACATTAAATCTACTGAAAATAATTTTCTATTGATAATATAGACTTCATATTTGTCCCTAATGGACCTATTCTCTAATAAAGTATGAATTCTTTTCAACATTTAAAATTCTAGATTCCGTAGTTAAATATTTTGTCCTTAGGACTTTGCTTTTTCTTTCGATCTTTTATTTTTTCCGCAAATGCATTATTAACTTCTGGTTTACATCATTCATTTCTGCCAGATATTGAGTTACAATTTTTTCTCCCATTTTTCCTCCACCCACCACCCCAGAATAGCAGTCCCACAGGATATCCTCTTATCCAATCTGCTCTGTACCATATCTTCTGCCATACTCCTTTCGACTTTTCCAGTAGGGCAAGGTAAATTTCTGTGCCCCAATGCCTGTATATCTTATTTCCCAATTATATGCACAATAGTATTAATAATAGTATATATATATATATATATATATATATATATATATATATATATAGCAGTGAAATATATATATATATATATAGCAGTGAAATACTTTTCTAGTTTATTGTATGCAAATTTCTTTACATAAATTCTTGAAATATTTCCCAGCACCAAATAGTGCAAAATATAAAACAAATCTTGTTCACTATAAATAAATGAAAACAAATCTGGCAAAGAAACATTTAGAACTAAGCTGTTCACTAGTTGCTTTAAGAATTTCATTTCCTCACCAGGGAGTAGTCTGGTTGTTAACAGCATTAATCAAGTGAGCTCTGCTGGAAGTCTCTACCCTTTCTTGACAGAAGTAGTTTAGAACTCCATTTGTATAAGACTTGTGGAAATAGAGATTCTCTGAAAATGAAATTCTTCCAGGAGGGAAATTTCATAGAAACAATAGACTTCCAGCAAACACTTTTGAGACTATATGTAAAACAAATGAAAAGTGGTCTGGGCCAATGGATGAATAAATTACTCATGGGACAGTCCCTTATCTGGAGATTCTAAGCCAGAGGGGGACCATTTTCCTCAATAATAAAGGTTTTACTAATTTTATCCAAGTAAGCACACTGAAGGAACAGACCTAATGCCTTCATTTCTTTCCTTTCTTGTCAGTTTTTTTTCCCTTTCTTGGAAGAGTTGCAATACTTCATTTCCATCTGAGCCAGAAAACTGTCCATTTCTTTTTCCTGATTCTTTTGTCTACTCTGGATAAGTGCTTTTAGGTCACCTGGTTCATCAACAAGGCCCAGCTCCTTTCTAGACTTTTCTGCTGCTTTGGCTTCTTCTTGAGCCCTCCTCTTCCTCCTGAGGGCTTTCCACCGAGGCTCCTGCAGGAAGACGCCAGGTGGCAGCTCACCGGCCTCAATGACCCCGTGGATGACGGCCTGGATACGGTGCTCGGTGACCCGCTCAGCGAACAGCACTGACTCCAGGATGTGGTCCATGTAGGCCTGCTTGATGTTGGCCAGCTCTTCCTCAGAGCCCATGTACTTGTCCTCGAAGCTCCTGATGTCCTCCGTCGTGATCTTCTTAAAGAGCAGCCTCCAGTAGGCCGACCAGTCCCACTGCTGGCTCAGCTCGTCCTCCTCCTCGGCCACCATGCCATGCTCATCTTACACCTCGAGTTTCTCAGGGTTGCTCAGGACCGCATAGACCTGACCCAGGATCTGGAACTGCCGGGTGGTCTCCTCCTGGCCGGCCTCATCCATGTGGTCTGGGTGCACCCTCAGGGACACCTTGTGGTAGCCACATCAGATCTCACTGTCCGAAGCCTCCTGCTGCAAGCCCAGCACTTCCTACAGGTCAGCAGTGCTGAACTCCACCTTGCAGTGCTCCAGGAGACCTATGGCGGCCATGGCTGGGACATGGTCCACAAGCTCGCGCCTCCGAGGCAAGGCTAGCTTTCTTTTCCCCAGTATTTATATATTTTTAAAACATTTTATTTTAAAACTTTGAATTCCAGATTCATTCCTTTCTTCCCTTGTCACACACCCTTACTGGGAAGAAAAGCAATTCAGTATATGTTGTACATGTGTAGCTATGCAAAACACCACCATAGTAGATAAATTGTAAAAGACTGACTAAATTTCCCTCCCTCCTATCCCACCTCCCACTTGGTCTATTCCCTACTTTGATCCTGTCCCTTTTCAAAAGTGGGTGCTTCCAACTTCTGTCCCATCCTCCCTTCCATCTTCCCCCCACTCATTCCCTCCCCCCCACTCTCACGTAGGGTGAGATATGCTACTTATTATGCAAGTCATTCTCTCTCCGAGCCAATTCACTGAGAACAAGGCTTTGCCTTTTTGGCTTGCTGTTCTTACCCTCCCTTGTAAACATTTTCCCTTGCCTATTCTATATGAGATAGTCCACCCCATACTGTCTCTCCCCATCTCCTCCTGTTAATACCCCTCTCTCACCTCTTGATTTCACCTTTTAAGTATCATGCCTTCCCAATAACTTCGACCTGTGCCCTCTATGTATACCTGTACACATATATACACACATTCACATATGTATTCATATGCCCATATACCCTTCTTCAACTATTTTCACACTGAGAAAGGTTTCATCGGTTACAGTTATCATTTTTCCATGTAGAAATGTAAATAGTTCAACTTTGATAAGTTCCTTATGATTTCTTTTTCCTGATTACCTTCTCAAGCATCTCTTCCTTCTTGTATCTGAATGTAAAATTTTCTATTCAACTCTGGTTTTTTCATCAAGAATGCTTGAAAGTCCTCTATTCCACTGAATGACCATATTTTCCATATTTTCCCCTGAAACATGATACTCAGGTTTGTTGGGTAGTTGACTCATGGTTTTAAACCCAGCTCCTTTGATCTTCAGAATATCATATTCCATGCCTTTCAATCCCTCAGTGTAGAAGCTGCCAGATCCTGGGCTATTCTGATTGTGTTTCCACAATATTGAAATTGCTTCGTCCTGGCTGCTTGTAATATTTTCTCCTTAATCTGGGAATTCTGGAACCTGGCTATAATGTTCCTAGGAGTTTTCTTTTTAGGATCTTTTTCAGGAGGTGATCAGTGGATTCTTTCAACCTCTATTTCCCCCTCTGGGTCTAAAACATCAGGGCAATTTTCCTTAAGAATTTCTTGAAGGATGATTTCTAGGTTCTTTCTTTGATCATAGCTTTCAGGCAGTCCAATCATTTTAGATTGTCTCTCCTGGATCTATTTTCCAGTTCAGTGTTTTTTCCCATAAGATATTTCACATTGCCTTCTATTCTTTCATTTGTTTGGATCTGCTTAACAGCATCTTGATTTCTCATAAAGTCACTAGCTTCCATTTGCTCTAATATAATTCTGAAGGAATGATTCTCCTCAGTGAGCTTTTGAAATTCTTTTTCCATCTGGAAAATTCGGCTTTTTAAGGCATTCTTCTTCTCATTGCCTTTTTGTGCCTCTTTTGCCATTTGAGTTAGTTTATTTTTAAAGGTGTTATTTTCCTCAGTCAGGCTGTTGACTCTCATTTCATGCTTTTCTTGCACCTTTCTCATTTCTCTTCCCAATTTTTCCTCCGCTTCTCTTATTTGGTTTTTAAAATCCCTCTTAAGCTTCTCTATGTCCTGTAACCCACTCATATTTTCATTTGAGGCTCTTAGTGTAGGAGTTTTGACCTCCCAGTCCTCCTTCTGTTCCATGCTTTGGTCCTCTTTGCCCCCCAAATAGGAGTCTAATGTTGCATTTTTCTGTTTATTTTGTTTCCTTTGCCTAGGCATGTTGCCACTCAATTACTTGACTTTTGGGCTTGTTGCCACAATAGGACTTTGCCACCAGCCAGCGGAGCTTCTGTCCTAAACCCTGGAGTTTTCTCTGCTACTGGAGGTATTAGCTGGGTGCCCTCTCTAAAACCCCCACATGCTCCGGTAAGCTGGTCACACACCCCAAGACCTCCACCCCAGACTGCAATCCAGATCCAAAAAGGGTAAAGCAAGAGCGATTGGTCCCCCTACAGTTTGCAGTCCAGGAACTGAAGCTCAGAATTGCTCATGGCTGGGTCAAGATAATATAATAAAAATGACAATTTTACCCAAACTAAATTATATATTTAGTGTCATAACAATCAATTTACCAAAAAACTCCTCATTAGAGTTAGACAAAATAGTAACAAAATTTATTTGGAAGAACAAACAGTCTAGAATATCAAGGGCATTAACGAAAAAAAAATGCTAGGGAAGGTGGACTAGCTATACCAGATTTTAATCTGTATTATACAGCAGCATTCATCAAACCTGCTTGGTACTGGCTGAGGAGTAGAATAGTGGATCAATGGAATAGACTGGGTGCATGAGATCCAGCAGTTAATGAGTTATAGTAATCTATTGTTTGATAAACCCAAAGACACCAGTTTTGGGGATAAGAATGCACTATTCGACCAAAACTGCTGGGAAAACTGGAATATTTTATGGCAGAAACTGGGTATAGACCATTATCTAACACCATATACCAAAATCAAGTCTAAATGGGTGCGTGATCTAGGTAGAAAGGAAGATACTGTAAGCAGTCTTGGAAAGCAAGGAATAGTTTACCTGTCGGATTTGTGGAGAGGGAAAGATTTTAGGACCAAACAAGAATTAGAGAGCATTATAAAATGCAAAATGGATAATTTTGATTATATGAAATTATAAAGCTTTTGTATAAACAAGCCAATGTAACCAAGATTAAGAGGGAAGTAGAAAATTGGGAAAGAATTTTTACAACCCGTGTCTCTTATAAATGCCTCATTTCTAAAATATACAGAAAATTGAGTCAAATCTATAAGAAATCATTCCCCAATTGATAAGTGGTCAAAGGATGTGAACAGGCAGTTTTCAGAGAAAGAAATTTAAAATATCTATAGGCATATGAAAAAAAATGCTCTAAATCACTATTGATTAGATAAACGCAAATCAAAACAACTCTGAGGTATCACATCTCACCAGTCAGATTGGCTAAGATGAAAAAACAAGAAAATGACAAATGCTAAAGAGGATGCGATCAAATTGGAACACTAATGCATTGCTGGTGAAGTTGTACACTGATTCAACCATTCTGGAGAGCAATCTGGATCTATTCCCAAAGGGCTATATGTAATTTCATACACTTTGACCCAGAAATACCATGTCTAAAGTTGTATCCCAAAGAGATTATAGAAGTGGAAGGAAGACCCATATGTACAAAAATATTTATAGCAGCTCTTTATGTGGTGGCAAAGAATTGGAAATTAAGGGGATGCCCCTCAACTGGGGAATGGCTAAACAAGTTGTGATATATGAATGTAATGGAATACTATGGTGCTGTAAGAAACATGGAGCAGATGGACTTCATATTTACCTGGAAAGACTTATACAAACTGATGCTGAGTGAGAACAGAATCAGGAGAAATGTGTATACAAGTACAGACCCAATGTATGTGTGACAACTAACTTTGTTAGTGTGCACTCTTCTCAGCAATGAAGGGTTATAAATCAACTCCAAAAGACTCATGATGGAGAGAGATATTTACATTCAGAGAAAGAACTAGAAAGAACAGAGTTTGAATGCAGATTGAAGCAAACTTCCTGCTGTATTTTTCTCATTTGGTTTTCCTCTTTCCCATTGTTCATTCCAACTGATACAATCCTTCTTTATACCCTGACTAATGTCTAATGTGAAAGTATTCGCAGATACCTATACTTGATTGTATGGTGCCATGGAGGCAGTGGGGGAGGGACAGGGAGAAAATTTCAAATTCAAGGAATCATGCAATTGATTCCTGTAAACTAAAAGTAAACAAAAATTAATAAAAACCAAAAAAAAAAATTTAAAAAGAGGTCTGATTGAATCCTTTCAAAACTGCACCAGCTCTACCTACTCTGACTTTGTCAGGTCCTCCCATTAATTCTAACTCTTCTTTAAATCATGAATAATGTGAAAATATGTTTAATATGAATGTATAAATATAGCTTATATCAGATTGCATGCTATCTTGGGGAGGGGGGCAGGAGAAATTGGGTGAGAAAATTCAAAACTCAAAATCTTATGGAAGTGAATATTAAAAACTAAAAATAAATAAGTTATTAAAAAAGGAAATAAATCTAGCCTGTAAATCCCAAGATATTTTTCCAGGTTCAAGTCATCAAAATTTACATTCCTTTGGGCAGAGCACCTGCAGATAAGAGTATGATACCCTATGTGAACAGAGGAAGAGGGAGAGAAAGGGAAGGGAAAAGAAAAAGGGAAGAAGAAAAAAGGAAGGAAGGAAGGAAGGAAGGAAGGAAGGAAGGAAGGAAGGAAGGAAGGAAGGAAGGAAGGAAGGAAGGAAGGAAGGAAGGAAAAGGAATGAAAGAAGGAAGGAAGGAAGGAAAGAAGGAAGGAAGAAAGGAAGGAAGGAAAGAAGGAAGAAAGGAAGATTGAGAGTGTGTCCATCAATTGGGGAATGGCATTTCTATGAGGGAGGGCTGTGCAAAGTCACCAGCCTTACTTTCTTCTCAGGAGCCAACTGAAAGATATAAATCAGGACAACTGGAGATGTCCCCTATACATGTTATATCCTTTCAGTAGATTGTAACTTTCTAGATGACAGGGAATATTTCATTATTGTCTTTATATCTTCAATACCTAACACAGTCCTGGCACATAATAAGTAATTAATTAATGTGTATTACTTTGGATGATTTTATTCCCTTTCCCCACCCCCATCCACTCTTTTTTGGTGTCCCCATCTAATTAGTGTTTTTACTAAAATGCAGTACACAGATCTGAGCATAATGCTTTAGATATGTTCCACCCAGGATAGAGTATAGTGAGAATCACATCCCCAGTTGTAAAGCCAAGCACAAGCTGCTTTCCAAAGGACGGCAGCTGTGAACAGCTTCAAGGTTGTGATTACATAGTATAGTGAACACTCTATTTATTCAGCAGTAAATTAAGGCAAACGTTCACAGAAATCAAAGTACAGCATTCACAAAGTCCAGTACACCTCAAGTCCTTCATAGTTCCTGTTTCTGGGAAGACAAAGCTTGACAGAGCCACAATAATATTCAAACACATTGCTTGCACCATCACCAATTCACTATCTGCCTGTGAAATCAACATAGACCCAAGAACAAGGTCTGAGAATGCAACACAAATAATCAACATAAAAATCAACAAAGACCCACAAACAAGGTTCAAGAGGTCAATTCAAAATAATCAGTAAAGTCTCAGAACCTCTAAAGCCCTCCTCCAGGACTTCTGTAAATAGACAACCAGAAAATCCTTTTTCAGGGATTCCAGTAAGGTTCCAGGGCTTCTGTACAAAGTATCACAAACAAACATCAACAGACAGAACAGACATAGAGTGCCAGGATACCACAAGTTTTCTCCTTCTCCACTACAAGAACTATGTTCTCAGTTCTGCTCTCTCCAGCCTGGGCCTCTCCTTATATATGGTCATTAGCTCCTCCCCTTCCTCATCAATAACAGAAGTTCACAGGTCCTAGGGTTCACAACTTATGGGGTTCACAAGTTCTGCTTCTCAATCACGGACAAGGTTTAGAAGAAACAGACTGAAACAAGGTGTCAACTGAAAGCTGAAACAAGGTGTTAACTACTTGTTTGCTTGCCATTACAACAGTCCTGGACACTATACTTCAATGTAACCTCAGATAACATTACCATTTTTGTCCACTACATCACACCATTTACTGATACAGAATTGGCAGAGCCCTCATAAGATTTTCAGATGAACTCATATCTAGCCATGCCCAGCCTTCCTGCATTTGTGAAGTTGATTTCTGTACCAAGTGTAGGACTTTACATGTCTTTCTATTATATTTCAGAATTTATTCAGAATCCGTTTCTCCTCCAGGTGCAAAAGATATTTTATAACATTAGTTTTGCTTTATTTAGTTGTTAGTACTTTGCCACCCATTCTGTGGATTGGGGCATACTGAATAAAGTCCTAAAAGACAATTTGGGTCTTTTCATTAAATTAAAAATATCATTAAATAAAACTATAGTTTACTATGTTGTCTTTTGGCAAAATTATTAACATTAAAAATTGGCAAAGACTGTTGAAAAGATTTTAAATATAATTGGATTTAAATAAGAACAGATGGGACAAAAAGCCCTTTTGTTCAGATGTCATGCTTACTAGTGTTTGTTAAGCATTTATTTTATAAAAACAGTACAAGAGTGACAAGGCAAGGAAAATACAGAAAAAGAAAAAGAAATCGTGCATTTAATGTATGAATAGTTCCAATTTGGTTCTTGGACGTTAATTTAGTTGAGTAAATCTGCAAGTGAGTTGCACTGATGTTGATATTATTCTAGTATAGTTTTATTTCATCACACTCACTACTTCTTCTTTTAAATACTTGTTAAAAATTCTTTCACAAGCAAATTACTTGCTCTCTCTTTTGTTTTGTTTTGTTCCTTCTTTCTTTTATTTTATTTGTTTTTTGGAGGGCAATTGGGGTTAAGCAACTTGCCCAAGGTCACATGGCTTGTAAACCCCACAAGTTGTGAACAGAGCATTATGGTATCTGGAGGTCAGAAAACTGACTTTATAATCTGCAAGTCCAGCCTTATGACATATACTGACTGTTACCTTGAGAAAATCACTTAACTGGTCAATCTGCCTTACCCTCTCCTACCCAAGATACTTTCTAAGGAACATGTCTTGATATACTTTGGTAAAGTTCATCCCTAGTAACCTGCTATACAGACAAAATCATAGGCCTACTCAAAAAAAAATCTTGATGGCTATAGCCAACATTCTCACTTTTTCAAATCTTTCAGACTCTGTCTTTGTTATTCAATATTAGCTCTACTTCTCAGATTTACACTGTATACTTATTGAATAAGCATGCTATCTTTATCCAAGTCATTAATAAAAATGCTGAACAGTACACAATAAAGCTTGAACTTTTTTGACAAGCTGGCTCTTTTTCACCTTTCCAATCTTCATATAATTTAATCCTCACATACTCTGCCGGTCAGTCACACTAGCCTCCTTGCTGCTTGTGAAATAGCACATTCTATCTCCCAAGTCTATGTATTTTCAATGACTGTCCTGCATGCCTGTAATTCTCTCACTCCTGACTTCTGTGTGACTCCTCTGGCTTTCTTTGGGACATAAATAAAATCTCAGTCTCTTCAAGAAGTATTTCCCCATCCCCTTTAATATAGTGCCTCACCTCTAAGATTCTCTTAAAACATATACTGTATATAATATATTTGTACATGTTTGTTTAACTGTTGTTCCCCTCCATGAGACTATGAGTTCCCTGACAACAGGAACTGGTTTTTCTGTATGTTTGTTTTGCCTACCTTTGAGTACTCAGCACTTAACAAAAAGATCCTGGATCATAATGGATGTTTAATAAATACTTATTGACTTCACTTTGGATGCTACATTTAATGAATTTCAAATCCAACTAATTGTGTTATAATCTCACTACATGTTACTATCTTATCTATATGAATAGTATGAAAGACTCTATCAGTTGTAATATTAAAATCATGGAAACTACATGTATGGCCTTCTTATTTCTAGTCTAAGTAACTCTTACCCTAGAGCAGCTAGATGGCACAGTGGATAGAGTGCCAGGCCTGAAGTCAAGAGGACTCATCTTCCTGAGTTCAAATCTGGTCTCAGATACTTATTACCTGTGTGATCCAAAGCAAGTCATTTAATACTGCTTGCCTCAGTTTCCTCATCTGTAAAGTGAGAGAAAGAAGTGGCAAACCATTTTGTCTAGAAAAATCCAAATGGGGTCATGAAGAGTCATACCTGATTGAAACAACTCAAAAACAACAAACTCTTATACTACAGACCATGAGGTTCATCTGAAAAAAAAACCTCTTCTTACAAAATCCATGCCAAATGTTCACACTCACTACTTCCTCTTTTAAATACTTGTTAAGAATTCTTTCACAAGCAAACTACTTGCTCTGTCTCTTTTTTGTTTTGTTTTGTTCCTTCTCTCTTTTTTTTATTTGCTTTATGGAGGGCAGTTGGGGTTAAGTGACTTGCCCAAGGTCACATGGCTAGTTTTTGTGTTAAGTGTCTGAGGCTGGATTTGAACTCAGGTCCTCCTGATTCCAGGGCCAGTGCTCTATTCACTGTACCACCTAGCTGTCCCTCATTTCTTCTTTCTTGATGTTTATTCCATTGGCTATAATTCTTCTTTAGAACTTGACTAATGTTTCATGTGAAGGTATTTGAAGATTCTTGCATGCTGGATTCCCGGTTGCCATGGCAGGGAGGGGGGGAGGAGAGGGAAGGGAAGAAAATTTAGAACTCAAGGGATTGTGGAACTGAATATTGTAAACTAAAAATAATTTTTTTAAATCTTTCACAGCATCATAGAAATTTGCAATTTAGAAAAGATTTCAGTGGCTCTCCAGTATAACACATAGATGGCATGAGCTTTCTCCTATAATCTATTTTAATAATTTGTTCTTTAGATGTAAAGTTCTTGGGGGCAGAAAATGTTTTTTTTTCCTTTTTTATATCCACAAAACAGTGCATCATAGATAATGATCACTTAAAGAAATGCTTGTCAATGAATTGATTGATGAAACTATAGATAAAAATTCCTCCATCACTGGTTATACTCCTCCATATTGGGGCAAAAAAAAAAAATCACTAACACTTAGCTAAATATAATTTATTATTTCTTAAAAAGAATGAAATAAGTATTTTCTACCACAACTTAGACTCCTCCTAAACTTTATAAATGCATTTAGAGACAATGCTTTACTCCTGTACCTGAGCAATTTCTCTCTAGTAAGTTAGGTATTAGGAGAAATACATGAAATCTTTCACCAATAATTGATTAAATGATCCCATGATAGCCTGATAGAATTCAGCAAATAATTTAATTCTAGGAGGTCATTTAGAACTAAGAAGAATTTGACATGAAGAATTATTTTAGGGGCAGCTAGGTGGCACAGTGAGTAGAGCCGTCAGCCCTGGAGTCAGAAGGACCTGAGTTCGGATCTGGCCTCAGACACTTAACCCACACAAACAAAAACCTAGCCGTGTGACCTTGGGCAAGTTACTTAACCCCAATTGCCCTAAAGGGGCGGCTAGGTGGCGCAGTGAGTAAGAGCGCCAGCCTCGGAGTTAGGATGACCCGAGATCAAATCCGGCCTCAGAAAATGAGCACCCACACATAAATAATGACTAGCCGTGTAACCTTGAGCAAGTTACTTAACCCCAATTGCTTTAAAAAAAAAAAAAAGAATGAAATAGGGAGGTTTACAGGTAGAAAAACTCCTTTTGCTAGAGAAAACATACCCATCTATGGTCTTGTAGTCACTTTGCCCCTTTCCATTATCTCCCCATCACAATCTATATCATAGCATACAATAATATATCTTTATATTAATGTGTTACTATATGCTACAGGGTGTTAGACATGTCATTACTATTCCATTTCCTGTCCCATTTGGCACTTCCTCCTGGACAAGTGTCAACTCCTTCTTTTGTCTTTCACTGAAGCCCTAGCAGGAGACACAGTTATAAATAGTGTTATGAATAGATGGAGGGCTCGATAAATGTCAATGACTGGTTGATAGCCTGACTGAATGACCTTATCTGAAGAAACTTAAAACCTATGCTTCATAGAACATAGTTTCATTACTAACATTGCTAATAGAAAAGGAATGCCACAGCTATTATTTTCTGAAAGAAGAAAAGCCAGCCACGTTGAGTATCTGCCTGCTATTCTTTAAAAAATGAAGAAAAAAATATGTAAACTGTCCAAAAAATGGGGGAAATGCTTTATTTTTAAGCATGCAGGCCTCCCAAGTCGGGACACCCCAAACAAGTTATGGGCACATGTACACTTTCCTTTCATATTCCGCCCTCCTGCCTGGAGGTTAAGGGAGTAGGGAAAGATTTATAAATTGCAAGGAATTCCTATGCCAAAGCTGGAGTATTGACTTTGAAGGACCATAGAGGTCAGTTCTGTGATGAGAAGATCTAACAAGGGGCCCTGTAGGCATAGCAATCAAGATCTGCAGGCAGCCTTACTCATAAAATATAGTCTTACATGTAGCCTGGATTCTTTGGTATCTTTTAAACATAAAAAGTCTGCATTGTTTTGCCCCAAGGAATCTACCAGCCCTTAAACAATTTATGACTATCTATTCTAGCCTTGACTATGTGACTGGAACAGGGATGTATGAAGTCCTTTTAAACCTACCTGATACCTTCTGTTTCAAGTGCAGAAGGGAAAATTTAGGATTACCAAGGCTCTTCCTTCAGGGAAGGAAGGGGAGTTCAGAGTGGTCAGCAAATTTATTCCTGATAAATCTAGTGATTTTCACTATAACATTCCCAATATATGTAGGCCTACAAATAGTTCAAAAGGTCACAAATAATTGCTACACTTATATCTTATGTATGCCTACCATGGTCTGTGCCGTCTATCCTCAGGAAATTTTGAAGTTAAAAATTTAACACAGTTGCACTTTCTGTCAGAGATGGCCTTAGGCATTTACCTAGATGAGTATTTGAGAAGCACTGAAGCAAAATCCTCACAATCATAGCTTTCTCAAGTGTTAATCATTGCATAGTCATTCCTGTTTACCTGGCCCCAAAGTGTCACCACTGGAGTTGCTATCTCCTCACACAACAAAAATAGGACTTGGTATTTCTAGACAGTCACTGTTACAGAAAGCACTTGTTATCTAGGAAGAGGAAAGAGTCATATTGTCTAATACAAGGGTGGGGAACCTGTGGCCTCAAGGTAACATGTGGGCCTCTAGGTCCTCAAGTGCAGTTCTTCAACTAAATCCAAACTTCACAAAGCAAATCCTTTAATTAAGGTGATCTGTTTTGTGAAGTTTGGAATCAGGCAAAGGGCCCCACTTGAGGACCTAGAAGGCCTCATTAGGACTTGAGGCCACAGGTTCCCCATCTCTAACTCTAACACTTTCCATTAACATATCAGCAAAGATCTCTATATTTCACAATAGAAGAACAGGGAAAGATTGGAACCCAGGATGGTTCATTTTGGATAGAAAGGGAATAAGGAAGTCTTAAATCAATAAGTTTACATTCACAGAATCTCTCCTATAATTCCCCTTCTCTCTTCTGAACCTGCCACCACATAGTGACAGCCCTCATCACCTCATGCTTGGTCTCCCTACCTCAAATCTACCCAGATTCCAGTCCATCCAGCTGCCAAAGTCATCTTCCTAAACTGTAGTCTAATCATGCCTTTCCTCTATTCATTTAACATAATTAACATTGAGATAAAACATTAACTATTCTGCTTGACATTTGAAGCCCTTCCCAATGTGACCCCTTCCTATCTCTCCAATCATTTGACATTTTAGTCTCCTGTATGTATGTACTCTTCATTTCAGAGACACTGGCCCACTTGCTCTTCCTTATACATGAAACTCAGCTTCAAACTCCCTGACTTTTCACTAGCTGTTTCACATGCCTAAAATGCTCTCCCTCCTCAATTTGTTTTCTGACTTCTGTGGCTTCATTCAAGTCTCTGCTAAAAAACTTATCTTGTACAAGAAGCTTACCCTTTCCCCTTCTGAGATTTTTCCCAAGTTCTCTATATATGTGATATGTACATAGTTGCTTTCATGTTATTTTCCCCATTAGACAATGAGGTCCTTGGGTTCAGGAACTGTTTTTGTCTTTCTCATTGTCCCCAATATTTAGCATTGAGCTTTGTAGACAGTAATTGCTTAATAAATGTTTGTTGCCTAGTTTACTTAAAGCATGGTTTTCGGATGAAAAAGGTCAAGTTCAAGATTGGGAGTTATTTGTGGTGATCGAATAGGACATAATACACCTTCAAGAAATATGAGCGCAGACTGGGCAAAAGACCTTTCCTTTACATTTTTATCATTTTTACTCGTCCTATCTTCCTAGACTTTTCTCCTCAATCCCAAACCCCACTGGAATGTTTTCTAGATCAAAAGTTCTTTACTATAAACTTTAAAACTATTTTGAAAACTATTTCAAAATAATGGGTTTATTTTATAGTGCTGTGTATTTTATTTTATACATTCAAAAACTTTATTCTGAGGTAAGATTCATAAGTGTTACCAGACTCCTAAAAGGTACCATAACACAAAGATTAAGAACCTGTGTTTAGACAATGACAAACAACACAAATAATGCCATGCATACAACATGTCTAGAAAACAACTCCCTAAAGAAATAGAAAAAAGTGAAATGTGACTTTAAAAAAAATGAAAAACCCAAAAAAATATACAAATGAGCATTACAGCAAATAAATACAGTCATGATACAGCTCGTAACCACTCTCCCTATTTTCTTTTTTTTTTTTTCATTTTACTTTTTACCTTCAATCTCAGTAAAAATAACTAGGAGACAATGAAAGGAAGGAATGGAAGACAGGCCCTCAATCCATCAATTTTTCTACTACATTGTGTTTTCTTCCCAAACATATTTTAATTTAGCAAAAATTGATTGAATGCCCATTCTGCTTAACACTTTGTTCTGCACTGATGACAGTACTAAATGAATAAGGTATGGTCCTTCTAACAAGAATCTTATAATCTAGTAAATTACCTTTGTTTTTGAAGTAAATTGTGTCTCTCTTGAAACAAGGCCTGTAATGTTTACTTGCCCAATGTAGAGCACCAGCCCCATCAATTCTCCCACAATATTAAAAGCAAAGGACCATATATCAAAAGAAGTAAATAAAAAACACTGAAATAAATAATATACTTCTATTTTTAGAGTTGTTGCAGCATATCTTTTGCCATGGATAGCTTTCCAAACAATCTAGAATCCCGTGGTAGCTATTTTAATGATAAAAGAAAAAAGTGAACAGATAAGGACATTTTTATGATTAATGTGTTGGCATTCTTCTTTTGTATAGTACTAAAAGAGAAACTGACAGAAATCCATGGCACTAGTTATTAATATTGCCATAGAAATGTTGAAGTGGATACCAAAATATGCTCAACTATTTTATCCTGTCGTTCAGTAGAAGAAAACTATTTTCTTCCTCATGTACTAATAACAGAGTTTAAATTTTCCTTTGACTCTAAAGTGATATTTTCTACCACAACTTAGACTCCTCCTAAACTTTATAAATCCATTTAGGGACAATGCTTTACTCCTGTACCTGAGCAATTTCTCTCTAGTAAGTTAGGTATTAGGAGAAATGCATGAAATCTTTCACCAATAATTGATTAAATGATCCCCTGATAGCCTGATAGAATTCAGCAAATAATTTAATTCTAGGAGGTCATTTAGAACTAAGAATAATTTGACATGAAGAATTATTTTAGGGGCGGCTAGGTGGCACAGTGAGTAGAGCGTCAGCCCTGGAGTCAGAAGGACCTGAGTTCGGATCCGGCCTCAGACACTTAACCCACACAAACAAAAACCTAGCCGTGTGACCTTGGGCAAGTTACTTAACCCCAACTGCCCTCCAAAAGGCAAAAAAAAAAATTATTCTCTATAACAGCTGTTTTTTTATATTCACATTATTCCAGTAATTGTATATTAAAAGGAGAATATGGAATAGAAGATAGAGCACTAAATTTTTAAGTAGTGAAAATCCGGGTACAAATAATAGCTGCGTCATTCTTGGCATATCATGTAGCTTCTCTAAGCTTCATTTGTTTTTTATCCATAAAATGAGAATCCTTAGAGCCTCTAGTTCATAGGCTTATTGTGTGAATTAAAGGAAATATTATAGGAAGCCCTAGCTTTATATAAGTGAGGGCTATTAGTAAATGCATATTTATTCAATGCTCATTTTTGAGGAAGGAAGATGTCCTGCCTTGCCATCCCACCTCCAGGAGATGGTTTGATCTGTAAGATACCCATCTTTAAGAGTCACATTGGTGGCTTCTAGCTCATTCTAATAACCATTTGGTAGTTACAGATTAAAGCAGATGCTGAAGCTTATCAAGAGCAAATACCCGAAACTGATATGTTTGTAAAAACAGCCCAAACTAATAGGGATCTTTGGAACTGAAGATACAAAGGAACTAAGCCTTCTGGTTTTATTTTGAAGTATATCAAAGTATCAAATTTGTCACAAAACAAATACACACATCAGAGTCTGCCTCTTGCTCTGAATAACTCAAAAATTTAGACTGCGATTTTATCTTTATAAGATAGGGAAATAAAATTGGAAAAAATCTAGGCTTTTCATTAAAATCTTATAAATATATATAGTATGTGTGCATGTTTGTGTTTATATATTTAAGTTAGATAGACAAAATGTATTGCTAGCTTATTGTGATCAACTTTTAAAATGAGATAAAATATATTATGATGATAATTTTTAAATCCTGTATACTATATTGTATTTATAGGTAACAAGCAAAATTTTAACATCCAACATAAAACTTACTACTGAGCCGGTGAAGATATTTAACAAGGAGTTCAAAGAATTTCATCATAGTCATAAATATCTTAGTATCACTAGCCCAGGAAGAGACATGGAAGAGATATAAGTATAATGTATTGCATTCTCAGTCTGCTAATTGATTGTACTGTTCAACAGAAATTTTGTTTCATTTAAAAAGGTCCAAACTATATTCCTCTCCCTGAACTTTGCCAGATCTTCAAGTTATGTCTATAGATGCAAAATCAAGACAAGTTATATTATAAGCCAACTATTTAGGCTAAAGAATATTTAGGCCTGAAAATTTTCTTGTTGCATATCATATCATTTATAACTGAAAACCTATCCAATCTCCTGATTTAAAAAGGCCCTATAGTATAAGAGAGACAGGGTTAGGCTTGAAGTCAAGGGACCCAAGATTCAAGGCATGCCTCTGACCCATACTCGTTATGTAACTCTGGGAAAGGCAGAACTGCAGGCAGCCCGACAAGTTGCAGAGAAGATCCCTTCCTTTATTAATGGAAGGAGGTTTGTGCAACTGAGAATTCTTTATATAGATGAAATCACAGAATCAGTTCTTATTCTTTTTTTACAGATAAAAAAGGAGAAGGGACTTGGCCGAGGTCTCAGAGGTAGCAAAGACTACATCACTGAGGAAAATAAAAAAATACTCACCTGTTAAATGAAAGGGTTAGGGGAGAGTTTTGTGGCACAGTGGATAGAGCACCAGTCCTGGAGTCAGGAGAACTTGAGTTCAAGACACTTGACACTTACTAGCTCTGTGACTCTGGGCAAATCACTTAACTACAACTGCCTCACAAAAAAAAGGTTAGGTTTATGATTTCTCAGGTATTTTTTAGTTCTGAATGTATGATGTTACTCTCCAAGTAGTTCAAATACTGGAAAAATCAGTGTAACTCAAACCCCAGAGCCCATCAGTATAGAACTCTCTTCTCCTAATGAAGATCAATGCCCAGCACCTGAATGAGGAGCAGGGCAAAGTTGGCAAGAACAGGAGAGAGGAAAGATTTGGTCTCCTAACTCTCTTCTGGTTCTTCTGAGAAGATACATGATACCAACTTCTCTCTATGTCACTCAAAGGAAAGTCTCTACAAAGAAACTGGTATGAAAGAAACTAGAATAATTATCCTTGGGCTGCTAAACGAGAAACTTCATGGAGTTTTCTTTTCTCCATTATGTAAGTTTTGTCTCTGTAGTTTCTCTCTTTCTCTCTCTCTCTCTCTCTCTCTCTCTCTCTCTCTCTCTCTCTCTCTCTCTCTCTCTTTATTCTTGAGCTAAGAAACCTCTCTCCCAATGGGAAAGTTCCTTCAATCTGTATTATTTGATATATTCTCATATGTACACTTTCTCTGATTTCTATTTTGCTATCAACATGGATAAATGGTTTGGGTTTGTTGTTTTTTTTTTGTTTGTTTTTTGTTTTTTTTTACAACATGCTATGTATGTTAATTGTGGAACTTTTATTTGGTGGAAAGAATGTCAAGTCTTGGATATAAAGCTTGGGGTCCCCTTTCCCTACTAATAAATATTGATCAGAAATTTAGCATAAACCCTAGTAACTTCCCCTAGAATAACAATATTTAAGACAGGAGAGAAATATAAGTCTAACCTGGTACTCTCCCTCTCTGAAGAAAGCAGAATGACAAGTCTCCAGCTCGAACCTCTTCTTTCTCCTCTTGGTAGGAATTAAGGTCTGCTGTGGAGAAGGGTAGGAGGAGGAGATATTAGAGATGTCTATTCTTTCCTCCTTATAAGCCACATTAAGACAGCTGCATTTTATGGAAGAAAGTTTAATAGAATCTAAGTCAGAAGACAACAGTTTAGATGTAGTAAGAAAATATGTGATAGTGGTTACAGGAACAGTCATTTAAACCCTCTAATCCTCCTCTTCCTCCTCTGTAAAATGGTAATAAATTCCTGTACTACATATACCATCATGGCTGCAGGAAATTCCATTGTTACCTATAAAGTGTTATATAAATGTGAGCTCTGTTATTACTTGATTTACCTTAATTCCCCACTTTATTTTTTTAATTTAAGCACCACCAAAGATAATCATTGAAAGCCACTTGACAATGAGCTTCTATAGCTTGGCTTTATGTTTCATTGGGTTTGCTAGAATGAGGTTTCATTTCTTACTGATTGTGTTTAATATTTACTGTGGAATTAGATTTTATTGAGCTGTCAGTGGACCTTTTGATTGAATATAACTGTCTATACAGAAGTCAAGAAGATCTGAGAATAAGGAGAGCTTGGTGCCTAAGACAGAGGTCTTAGGTGGTACAGTGAATAGAGCGGCAGCCCTGGAGTCAGGAGGACCTGAGTTCAAATATGGCCTCAGACACTTAACACTTACTACCTGTGTGGCCTTGGGCAAGTCACTTAGCCCCAATTGTCCTGTCTCCCCCCTACGAAAAATAGAGAGGACTTGACAGTATGCTCATGACCTAACCCTAATAAAACACTTTGCTCTTACCACTAATTAATTCAGCATTCAAAAAATTCCCCTACTGATTTCTAGAAGCCAAAATGGCAAAATAAGGTGTCTCTCTCACTCTCCCTTACTAAACTTGAAAAACCCAGAAAATACTATCCCAGGAAAAATCCTGGAACAGTGAAGTCAGAAGAAAGAGGGGGTGCACCATCTTTTTTAGCTCATAAGGCTAGGGGAATTAATAAGAAAAATCCCTCTTGCTGTGGTTGAAGGGGACCAGTACAGGACTGGAGACATCCCATCAAGCCAGTGTCAAGCCCCATCTTAGTGGACCACTGTGAGGTCTTCAGGCCAACGGTGGTAGAATGGGCAAGCACTAACACCAGGATTCTCACATACATTTGCACAGCCAGGGGAACCAGCATGAAGAACCACAACTTGCACAGTGGACAGATGTCCAACAGCAGGTAAGCACTCTAGCACAGCCCCAGTAAGGGGGCAGTATCCATCAGCCAGACCACCCACACCCTCACACCTCACCCCACAAGCTTCAGTGTAACCCTGGCAAAGGAGGAAAAACCCCACTTGGTCTTGGCACACACCAGCCATCACAACCAATTCCACCTCAACACCAGGTAAACTACAGCCTCTATGGCCTCCAGTTGCTAGAACTTGAGGCCCCAGAACACAAAACCAGTAACCAGAACCCTGACCTCAAGCACAAGAAATGTGATACAGTACCCCTTGTGCCCCAGAAGCAGAGATCAAATTGAAAAGCAAGGAAAAAGACAAACACCATGAGCAAAAAGCAACACAGAAAAATAAGGACCACCTGGAGGGGTAGAGCCAAGATGGTGGAGTAGAAAAAGCATTTCCACAGAGCTCCAGCCCACACCACTTCAAAATTATGTAAAAGGGGACTCTGAACAACCTCTGGAGCTCCAGAACCCACAAAATGACACAGAGAAGCAAACCTACCACTGAGAACAGGCTGGCAGCCCAGCAGGGAGCGGCCAGGGCAGCACTCTGGGAGACGAGCCCAGGCCAGCTTGAGTTGTGGTTTTAGCCCCAGGGCAGCTGGACCAGCAGCTGGCTGGAGGTACCCCAGAACACCAGCAGCTGTGGCTTTTCCAGAATTATCAACACATAGATGCCAAGGTCAAAGTGAGAGGTTAATGCCCTATGGGCTTTGGGACCAGTATTTGGGAGTGACTAAGCTTCTTCCCCTGGGGGCTATAAGCAGCTGAGGAGCCACAGCATAGACGCCATTTTGCAGCTTCAGTTGCAGCTTCAGCTCCTGGCCTGCGAACTGTAGGGGGATCCAGCGATTCAGTATGCAGAGTAATCACTCTTGCTTTAACCTCCCTGGATCTGGATTGCAGGCTGGGGTGGAGGTCTTGGGGTGTGTGTGCAGCTTGCCAGAGTGTGTGGGGGCTTCAGGGAGGGCACCCAACTAACACCTCCAGCAGTTGAGAAGACTCAAACATTTGGGATGGAAGCTCCCCTGTCTGGTGGCAGAGTCCTACTGTGGCAACAAGCCCAAAAGTCAAGTAATTGAGTGGCAACATGCCTAGGCAAAGGAAACAAACAGAAAAATTCGACATTAGACTCCTATTTTGGGGGCAATAAGGATCAAATCATGGAATAGGAGGAGGCCTGTGAAGTTAGAACTCCTGCACCAAAAGCCCCAAATGAAAATACGAACTGGTTACAGGCCATAGAGGACCTTAAGAAGGATTTTAAAAACCAAATAAGAGAAGTGGAGGAAAATTTGGGAAAAGAAATGAGAAGGATGCAGGAAAGGCATGAAATGAGAGTCAACAGCCTAACTGAGGAAAATAACATCTTAAAAAATAGACTAACTCAAGTGGCAAAAGAGGCTCAAAAGGCAATGAGGAGAAGAATGCCTTGAAAAGCCGACTTTGCCAGATGGAAAAAGAATCTCAAAAGCTCACTGAGGAGATTCATTCCTTCAGAATTAGACTGGAGGAAATGGAAGCTAATGACTTTATGAGAATTCAAGATGCTGTTAAGACTACCTGAAAGTCATGATCAAAGAAAGAACCTAGAAATCATCCTTCAAGAAATTCTCAAGGTAAACTGCCCTGATGTATTAGACCCAGAGGGTGAAATAGAGGTTGAAAGAATCCAGAGATAATCTCCTGAAAAAGATCCCAAAAAGAAAACTCCTAGGAATATTATAGCCAGGTTCCAGAATTCCCAGATCAAGGAGAAAATACTATAAGCAGGCAGGAAGAAACAATTTCAATATTGGGGAAACACAATCAGAATAGCACAGGACCTGGCAGCTTCTACACTGAGGGACTGAAAGGCATGGAATATGATATTCCCCAGGGCAAAGGACCTGGGATTAAAACCAAGAATTACCTACCCAGCAAAACTGAGTATCTTTTTTCAGGGGAAAACAGGTCATTCAGTGGAATAGAGGACTTTCAAGCATTCTTGAGGAAAAAACCAGAGTTGAATAGAAAATTTGACATCCAGACACAAGAAGCAAGAGATACTTGAGAAGGTAAACAGGGAAAAGAAATGAAAAGGAACTTATCAAAATTGAACTGTTTACATTCCTACATGGAAAAACAATAACTGTGAGTGATGAAACATTTCTCAGTATGAAAATGATTGAAGAAGGGTATATGGGCATATAAATACATATATGAATGTGTGTATATATGTTTATATATATATATACATATATATATATGTGTGTGTGTGTGTGTGTGTGTGTGTGTGTGTGTGTGAGTGTGTGTGCCCCTGATAGAGGGCACAGGTCGAATTTGGTGGGGAGGGATGATACTTAAGGGGTGAAGTTAAGAGGTGAGAGAGGAAATTGGCAAGAGGAGATGGGGAGAGACAGGGGCGGGGGTAAACTATCTCATATAGAAGAGGCAAGGGGAAGTAGTCGCAGGGGAGGGGAAGAACAGGAAGGCAAAAGGACAAAACCATATTCTCATTGAATTTGGCTCAGGGAGAGAATGACATACATACTAAATGGGATATCTCCCTCTGCAGAAGAGTTGGGGGGAGGGGAATGAGAAGAGGGAAGATGTAGGGGAGGGCATGCTGGGGGGAGGGGAGGTTGGAGACACCCACTTTTGAAGAGGGACAGGATCAAAGTAGGGAATGGACCAAGTGGGGGGGTGGAATGGGTGGGGGGGAAATGTAAGCTGTCTTTTACAATATATCTACTATGGTAATGTTTTGCATAGCTATACACGAATATATATCTTCCCAGTGGGAGTGGGTGATAAGGGACAAAGGGAATGGATCTGGGAATCGAAGTTTTAAAATTAAATGTTTCATACATATATATATATATACACACACACTATTATTAGTACTATTTTGCATGTAACTGGGAGATAAGATGTTCAGGCATTGGGGCACAGAGATTCACCTTGCCCTAATGGAAAAGTCGAAGGAGGTATGGAAGAAGATAAGGGAGAAAGCAGATTGGATAAGGGGATATCCTGTGGGACTGCTATTCTGGGGTGGTGGGTAGGGGAATAACTGGGGCGGGGGTGGGGGAATTGTAACTCAAAATGTGGTGGAAATGAATAATGTAAACCAGAAGTTAATAAATCATTTGGAAAAAAAAAGAAAAGAAAAACAAGGCCCATAGATTCTTAATACGGGGACAGGGAAGATCAAAATACAAGTTCAGAAAAGGACAACATTGTCACTATAACCACACCCGAAACCTCTAAGGGTACTATGAACTAATCTGAAGTTTCAAAAACATTACTGGAAGACCTCAAGAAGGATTTTAAAAGTCAAATTAGATAGAAGGAAAAATGAGCAATTCCTTTAAAAACACAATTGACAAAATGGAAAAAATACACTGAAGAAAATGAGCACTTAAAAAATAGAATTGGCCAAATGGGAAAGAACGTACAAAAGCTAACTGAAGAAAACAATGCATTAAAAAATTAGAATTGGGCACATGAAAGCTAATGACTATGAAATATCAAGAATCAGTCAAACAAAATCAAAAGAATGAGCAAATAGGAGAGTATTTAAAATATTTCATTGGAAAAACAACTGATCTGGAAAATATATCCAGAAGAGAGAATTTAAGAATTATCGCACTACCTAAAATCCAAAACTGCCCTGGGGTTCTAGAGCCAGAGGGCAAAATAGCCATCAAAAACATTCATCAATCATCTCCTGAAAGAGATACTAAATTGAAAACACCAAGAAATAGTATAGTCAAATTCCAGAATTATCAGGTCAAGGAGAAAATACTGCAAGTAGCTAGAAATAAACAATTCAAACATCATGGAAGTCAGGATTACAAAGGATCTTGCAGCTTCTGCATTAAAAGATCGAATGGCTTGGAATATGATATTCCTTAAGGCAAAGAAGCTTAGATTGCAACCAGTGAACAACTATCCAGCAAAATTGAACATAATCTTTTAGACAAAGAGATGGACATTCAATGAACTAGGGGACTTTCAGACCTTCCTGATGTAAAGACCAGAGCTCAATGAAAAATTTGATCTTCAAATACAAGACTCAAGAGAGGCATAAAAAATAAACAGGAAAGAAAACAAAACTTGTTATTCAATAAAGGCAAACTGTTTACATCTCTACATGGAAAGATGATATTTGTAACTTAAGAATTCTATCTTTATTACAACATTTTGAAGGGATACACATAGACAGAGGGTGTGGGTATAAATTAACTGATGTGATGATAACCTAATTAAGGGGTGAAAAGGGATTGTAATGGGAGAGGAGGAAAGGAGGAGGTAGAAAAGGGTAAATTACATCACATGAAGAGGTACAAAAACATTTTACAGTAGACGGAAAGAAGGTAGAGAGATAAGCATAGTTTGAAATTTACTCTCATGGGTTTTGCCTCAAGGAGGGAATAACATACTCAGGTATAGAAATCTAATTTGCCCTAAAGGCAGTACAATGAGAAAGGGGAATGAAAAGTGATGGAATGGTTAGAAGGGAGGGAAGAAGTATTAAGGGAAAAGGGAAAGAAAAGCGAGAACACTAATAGAAGGGATGGAAAATTGAGGGAAGCAGTGGTTAAAAACAAAACTCTTTTAAGGAGGGAGAAGGAGAAAGAAGAAATAAAAACTTTTCCTATTTGACTTTCTTTCAACCTAATTACTTTTATTGTTACCAAAGATAACTATACCTCATGGAATGATTTTGTAATTGAAAGTTTGACACTGTTTCAATATTTTTTCAGTTTAGAAATGAGAGCTTTGAATGTCAGAATATAAATATTAAGTCTCTGAATTGAGATTTTAGCAATACAGTGCTCATTAAAGTTAATGGAAATTATGCATCTCAATCCCTGCTCATCACATTTAATATTTACTTTTTTAATTTAATTACCCACATGGCAGAATGTGAACATTTTAGAAAAATATATTTTTGATTATTTGGAGAGGAGAGAAAGTTGTCTGTCTTCCTATCTAACTAGTAGAAATGGCTCTTTTGGTTTTAAGGAAGAGGTTTGGATTTGAGGAACTTTTTAAAGTAAAAAGTCAATGGCCTCTCACTAAATGGATATTTGTTGCCAAAGCATATCTCATGTTTGTTCTTAAGACCCCCTTCTCTCTGATCCTGACTCAGCTCATCACTGGATAAAATTAGTCCTGCTTTTTAATCTAGAGCTTGCTACACACTATTTCAAGCAAGTTCAAGTGATATGGTTAATTTTCTATTTTTATCTCTAACAAGAACATTTTTAAATGGAAATAGTATTTATCCTGCTCTACTAAATCTTGTCCAGTTGATAAGTTGTCCAAATAGGGGCACCACTTACCAAAAGGAAAAAAAAAACAAAACAATAGCCTTAGCTCCCAAGCTTCAACAAACCTATAAGAGTATTCCAGGAAATATCACTGATACACCTGGGTTATTGTTAATTGCCTTTGTTTTACTCTATACAAATGCAAAATGAGCCAGATTTTCTCAATTTCTAAGTGACTTAACCTCATATTACATTTGGATATGGAATTATTTCAATTTAGCAGGGCAATTGTGTTGAAAGATGAAAAAAGCTGGTCTGAGGGCATGTGGTAGGATAGAGGGGAAAAATCTTGTGACCCTCACTGCTTCCTGTTCTATAATTCAACCATGTAGAACAAGCTAATTTATTTATTTTCCATTTTTTTTTTTGCTTTTTGGAGGGCAGTTGGGGTTAAGTAACTTGCCCAAGGTCACACGGCTAGGTTTGTTTGTGTGTGCGTTAAGTGTCTGAGGCCGGATCCGAACTCAGGTCCTTCTGACTCCAGGGCCGGCACTCTACTCACTGCACCACCTAGCCCCCCCCCCCCCCCGAAAAAGCTAATTTCTAGGGAAAGCTTCCTTTACTTAGTGAAAATTCCACTAAATTTTTACATCACTTGGATAAGAAATAAGTGCCCATCCCAGTGTGAGAGAGTGAGTGAGACAGAGAAAGAGAGAGGGGGGGGGGGGAGGGAGAGGGAGAGAAAGAGAAACCAATGCACAATGTGAATAAAGTTGGAAAAGGCCTTTTATTTTAACATAGAAAGCCATGCTAACCAAGGATAATCACTGTGTACATTGAATGATTTAAATAGGATATAGTAACTTAACAGATCACTACATATATAGTTGACTAGGTGGTTGATAACTGGACTTCATCACAACATAAAGTAGTCTTTACAAGGTTTCTGATTAATTATCTGCCATTTCACCTTTGAAATTATCTGATTTTGATAAATCTAATAGATGCCGCCTTAACAACAGTAAATCCTGCCACTGCCACACCATAACTGCTCTAATAGCTGCTGCATTTGAACACTAATAACCCAATATTTATTAACTGTGGGGTACATGAGCTTGATTTTTAAATATTTTAATATTGTCATGTAGTATGATAACATATTGCATAGTTTTTTATTTAATATTTTTACAACTTGCTTTATTATAATTGTTTCCTTTGTAATTGTATGGATTTTGTTTATACATTTAAAAACATTGTGCTTAAAAAGTGACCAGATGTTTATCCAGACTGCTAAAAGGCTATAGATTACACAAAAAAGATTAAAATGTCTGTACTAAAGGAAAAGAAAAAAATGTTGCAAAGGTACCCAGGGGTCCAGACAGAAGTTATCTGTTTAAGTCCTGTTGCTACATGAGCAGGATTGCAATGGCCTTGGGGAAGAGACCACAGGAAAACGTAGAGATCAGAAACTGTACTCTTATAAAAGGTCCATGGAGTCCTCAACTAATCTGGCTCAGCAGTCATTTAAGATATTCTCAGAGATGTGTCTAGTCCTGATGGAACAGGCAGAGAATATCCATGAGTGCTCCAAGAGAAAATGGGGCCAGTTATGTCCCCATTACAACTATGTTTTCAAGTTCATGGCTATATTCAACATGGAGAAATACTCAAGCTTTTCCTTTAAGTGTCTATAATATTCACTAAATACTTTTTACAGAAACTTATTATATTATTAGAGATATGAGTCCTCAGACATCATCTTGTCCAATACTTTTGATTTATACATGAAGAAACTGAGACAGGTAGAAAAAAATGGTTTGTCCCAGGACCCAGAGTGATGAAAGAAAATTATGAAGAGACTCAACAATTTGGTAAAAGAGTCAAAAAAAAAAAAACACTGAAGGAAATAACATATTAAAAAAAAAACAGAATTGCCGAATAGCCAATGAGTTAAGATATCCACTGAAGAAAAAAGTCCTTAAAAAGCAGAATTAGTCAAAAAGAAAAAGAGATTTAAAAAATTCGCTGAAGAAAAGAACTCTTAGTGGGGGGCTGAGTCAAGATGGCAGAGTAGAAATAGCACTTCCATGGAGCTCCAACCCACACCACTTCAAAATTATGTAGAAAGGGGACTCTGAACGACCTCTGGAAATCCAGAACCCACAAAATGACACAGAGAAGCTAACCTCCTGCTGAGGACAGCCTGGCAGCCTGTCAGGGACCAGCCAGCACAGGGAGGGGGATGGGGAAAGGTGTTGGAGGGAAAGGTGGGCTGGGGGGGAGGGATGTTGGAAGAACCCACTTTTGAAAAAGGGACAGGATAAAAGTGGGGAGTGAAGTAGGTGGAAGGTGGGATGGGAGGGATGGAAATATAGTCAGTCTTTTACAATATGTCTACTATGGTGATGTTTTGCATAGGTATACATGTACAGCATATACTGAGTTGCTTATCTTCCTTTTAAAATCATTTTTTTTAAACAAATGCTTTATTAACTTCCGTTTTACTTTATTCATTTCCGCCAGATTTTGAGTTACAATCATTTCCCCCCCATTATTCCCCTACCCAACCTCCCAGAATAGCAGTCCCACAAGATATCGCTTCCTCCAATCTGCTCTCTCCCATACCTTCTCCCATACCCCCATCGACTTTTCCATTAGAGGAAGGTGAATCTTTGTGTCCCAATGCCTGCACATCTTATCTCCCAATTATAAGCAAAAGAGTACTAATAATAGTATTTATATATATTTGAGACATTTAATCTTAGGACCTCAAATTTCAGATCCATTTCCTTCCTCCCTTGTCACCCATTCCCTCTGGGGAGATAAGCAATTCAGTATATGTTGTACATGTCTAGCTATGCAAGACATTATCATAGTAGATATATTGTACAAGGCTGCTTATAATTCCCTCCCACTCATCCCACTCCCCACCTGGTCCATTCCCTACATGATCCTGTCCCTCTTCTATACTGGGTACTTCCAACCTCCCCTCACCCCAAGGATGCCCTCCCATCCATCATCCCTCCTCTCATCCCCCTTCCCCCTATTCTGCTGCAGGTTGAGATATCCCATTTAGTATGTATGTCATTCTCTCCCTGAACCTAATTCAATGAGAATGTGGTTTTGCCTTTTTTGCCTTCCTATTCTCCTCCTCCCTTGTAACCACTTCCCCTTGCTTCTTCTACATGAGATAGTTTACCCTACCCTGTCTCTCCCCATCTCCTCTTGCCACTTTCCTCTCTCACCTCATACTTTCATCCCTTGAGTATTCTCCCTTCCCAACAAATTCAACCTATGCCCTCTATCCATATATAACTGTAACCATATACAAACACCGTCACATATATATTCATATGACCACACACCCTTCTTCCATTGTTTTCATAGTGAGAAAGATATCATCAGTCACAGTTATTGCTTGTCCATATAGGAATGTAAATAGTTCAACCTTGATAAGTTCCTTTTGATTTCTTTTCCCTGATTACCTTCTCAGGCATCTCTTGCTTCTTGTGTCTGGATGTCAAATTTTCTATTCAACTCTGGTTTTTCCCTCAAGAATGCTTGAAAGTCTTCTATTCCACTGAATGACCATATTTTCCCCTGAAACAAAATACTCAGTTTTGTTGGGTAGGTGACCCTTGGGTTCATTCCCAGTTCTTTTGCCCTCTGGAATACCATATTCCATGCCCTTCGATCCCTCAGTGTAGAAGCTGCCAGGTCCTGGGCTATTCTGATTGTGTTTCCACAATATTGAAATTGTTTCTTCCTGGCTGCTTGGAGTATTTTCTCCTTGATCTGGGGATTCTGGGACCTGGCTATAATATTCCTGGGAGTTTTCTTTTTGTGATCTTTTTCAGGAGGTGATCAGTGGATTCTTTCAACCTCTATTTTGCCCTCTGGATCTAAAACATCAGGGAATTTTCCTTGAGAATTTCTTGAAGGGTGATTTCTAAGTTCTTTCTTTGATCATGGCTTTTGGGTAGTCCAATAATTTTTGAATTATCTCTCCTGGATCTATTTTCCAGGTTAGTGGTATTTCCCATGAGATATTTCACATTGCCTTCTAATATTTCATTGTTTGGATCTGCTTAACAGCATCTTGATTTCTCATAAAGTCATTAGCTTCCATTTGCTCCAGTCTAACTCTGAAGGAATGAATCTCCTCAGTGAACTTTTGAGATTCTTTTTCCATTGGGCAAATTCGACTTTTTAAGGCATTCTTCTCCTCATTGCCCTTTTGGGCCTCCTTTGCCAGTTGAGTTAGTCTATTTTTTAAGGTGTTGTTTTCCTCAGTCAGGCTGTTGACCCTCATTTCATACGTTTCCTGCATCCTTCTCATTTCCCTTTCCAATTTTTCCTCCACTTCTCTTATTTGATTTTTAAAGTCCTTCTTAAGGTCCTCTATGGCCTGCAACCTGCTCATGTTTTCCCCTGGGGCTTTTGGAGCAGGACTTCTGACCTCACAGTCTTTTTCCCACTCTATGCCCCCAAAATAGGAGTCTAGGGTTGCATTTTTCTGTTTCCTTTGCCTTGGCATGTTGCCACTTAATTACTTGACTTTGGGGCTTGTTTCCACACTATGGCTTTAAGGCCAGATAGAGGAATTTTCGTCCCGAACGTGTGGGGGGCAACTTCCGTTTCTGGCAAGCTGTAAACCCACCCACGACTTCCACCCTGGATCACAGTCCAGATCCAGGGAGGTTAAAGCAAGAGTGATTACCCCCCAAGACTGATCGCTGTATCTCCCTACAATTCGCAGGCCAAGAGCTGGAGCTGCCTTTAAAAACTACAAAATGGCGTGTCTCCTCAGTGGCTTCTAGCCCCCAGGGGAGGGAGCAGACGCATTCCCCAAATACTGGTCCCAAAGTCCATAGGACACTAACCTCTTACTTTGTCCTAGGCATGTCTATGTTGATAATTCTGGAGTCGCCACAGCTGCTGGTGTTCTGGGGTTCCTCCAGCCGGCTGCTGGCCCTGAAGCCCTGGGGCTAAAACCTCCACTCACGGGGACCTGGACTCCGCTCGGCTCGGCTTCCCACACTCTGCACACTGCTGGCTCCCAGACCACTGCGTTGGTCCTTCCTGCAGGGCTGCTGGGCTGTCCTCAGCGGGAGGTTAGCTTCTCTCTGTGGTTCTGTGGGTGCTGGGGCTCCAGAAGTTGTTCAGAGTCCCCTTTTACATAGTTTGGGGGGAATCTGGGGGCAGAGTGGCTTGGATGAGCTGTTTCTACTCCGCCATCTTGGCTTGGCCCCCACAAATTTTACTTTTTAAGGATTTGTTTTCTTCAGTGACACTTTTTTTTTCTAATTTGGTCACTATCTTCTACCTCTCTAATTTGGCTTTTAAAATCTTTCTTGAGCTCCTCCAAGAATGTTTCTTGTGCTTGAAAGCAGTTCCTATTTCCATCTGTTTTCTCAGGTGTGGACACAGATTCCATGGTGTCTCCAGAATGTGATTCTTCTCCTTCAGAATAATAGGATTCTATTGTCTTTGGTCTTGCCTTTGCAAGTTGCTTCTGGCCCATTGTTATTGTCTATTTCCTGTCCTTAAATAGTATTTCTGCTCCTGGGGTACAGAGGGCTCTGACCTAAGCTTCTCAGGCTGGGAGCTTGGTGCCTGGTTGTTGACTTTGTGTGCTGTATCCTCTATGTGTCTAGACTGAGGCCAAGGCCAGGACTCTCATTATTTCCTCTCAGTTGCCCTGAGGCTCACAGAGTAATCTGTGGGGGAGAGGTGGTCTGGCTACTTTAGATTTCTGCCTCTATGCCCCTGGGCTACAGCTCAGACAGGCTTTTGCTAGTCAGGTGAGGTGGGATTTGTTGGAACCCCTCCCACCCTTCATTTCAGACTCCTTACTGCCTCAGTTACACCCTTTCTCTGAGACTCCTAAGCCTGAGGCTATTTCTGCTATTTCAGGATTTTACTCAGTGTGGGACATTTATCTCTGTGTTTTCTAGGTCAGGGAGGGAGAATCAGAGCAGCTACAGTTTACTTTGCTATCTTGGCTTTTGGAAAATCAGGTAAGTGATTTTTAAACTTCCAGGCTGTGGGCTGATAGCCCCAGGAAAAACTGCTGTCTCTGCTGGGTGCTTTCTCTTACCCATCTCTGATGTATCCTCCCAACCCATGGTGAGAAGCTGGTAAGATGACTATGAGTTGCCCTGGGGGTAGGTGAGTTTGCTGACTGGGGCTACTTTTCACTTTGCTGCAGTCTGCTCTCTAGTCTGGGCTGCTACAACCCCGAGTGCTCTGAGCTCCCCCTACCCATGCCCACATGGGCATTCTCCTGGGCTGGATTCTGCCACACTCTGTCTCCCAGTGGATTCTGTCACTCCAAAATCCATTCAGATTCAGTTTTTAAAGTTTAGTGACAGGATTCATGCAGGAGCTTAGAAAAGTTACTGCTTCAGTTCTGCCATATTGGCTCCAACCCACCACCCCATTTTAAGTTTTAAAAGCAGGATTTTAATTCTGGTCCTCTGACTCTGTTCCAAGATGGACCCATTAAGATGTTATTACAATATTTCTGGTGAAAAGTGTATAGGATAATAGCCACATGTTTAGTCACAAGGTGATAGATGTAACAGGTATTGTAGAAACAGAATAAACATGACATGGAAAGCAATTGGAAATGGACGTAAGGAAGAAGGAAGAGTGTAGGATGACAAAGAGATCATTGGCCTAAGTTTAGAAGTAAGAGTGTAGGTATATCAGCAGTATGACAACATAGGTGACTACTTTCCACCCAATTGTTTACTTTAGTAGGCAACAAAAATGTGAATTATCAATTTTGTGACTTCTGTGGAATATTACATTTCTCCATGAACAAAATACATCATAACACATTGGATTTATAGGGAGTTACTAGTATCAGCACCTGCTATCCATAAAACCAACTAAGGAAAAAATGAAAGATCACCTCACTTAAAAATGTAATATAGAATGCCAAGAGTTATGCAATTATATGAAATCTTCCAGGAAACTCTAAATTACTGTAGTCTAATGTAGAATGAATGATTCTCTTACACTAATTGAATATGTATGATGGAACTGGATTCAAATTGTGTTGCTGAAGTTGCACTTGATAAACTGTTCAACACTTTCAAAGATCCCAAGCTGTTCCCTAGGACAAAGCAACCATTCTATTGGTACCATTTTCTTTACAGTGATGCCGTATGATGCACACCATATCCTGAAGGACTGTAGTTCATTCAAAGGGTAGAGAGATATATTGTAAGCATAAATAAATTCTACAAGAAGCCATAGTAATTAGAGAAAGGTAGAACAAGAGGAAACCAAGGCAAAAAGTACCAAGAATACTCTCCCCCAGTGTCCTGAGGAAACCAGTCTCTTTTCCCTTCCTTACCAATCCTCCTAAGGATTCTTCTCAGAGCAGAGAATGAAGCACAGAAAAGTGAGACCAGAGAAGATAGATAAGGGCCCTGCTAGTGTATCCTCTCAAAGTCTTTCTGCGGTATACCAACTTGTACCTTGAAAGCAACAGAGGTCATCCAATTCTTGTGTTCTAACAGAGAACTTATTGCTTATAAAAGGGGGAAATATTGGGCCTTCAGAAAGGACAAAGATTGTTGATAAAATTTTCAATTCCAACAAAGATATCACACAAAAATCAACTATTTGTGATAAAGACAAAGAAAAAACATAACTCTTGACACATGGGAAGGAATGAAAATGTGAAGGGAAGAAAAGCAAAGGAGAAAATAAAATATGAAGAATCATTTCAATGGACATCTCACTTAACAAATTAAATTGTTTCATAATTCTCTGAGGAAGAGAAAGGTAGTACAGCAAATTGTGAAAGGCCCCCTTTAAAGAAAATGATAGGATAACTACATAAAACCACCAAAATGACTCAAAAGAGCAATTTAAGAATAAGTATACAAAGAAACACACAAATTAAAGGAAAAAAATCAACAAATCCAGCCAGAGACTATAGAATTTAGAACAAAAGACAGGAATACTCTCCACATCACAACATAAGATTCTCAGGGGAAAAAAAATATTAGATTTGAAATGTGAAAATGTAAAAGCTGAAGAAAAAAGAGTAGAACTTTAAAAAATAAGATGGGAAGAATATGTGGAAGCTTTAGAAAATGAGATTGATCAACTTGAAATTAGGATACCAATAAATTATCTAAGGCATATCTTTAGCCTTTTGAGTCAATAAACTTTGAAAGGCTAGTTAAATCTGTGGGTTTCTTCCCAGAAAAATATTTTTAGATACTTAAAATTAAGTACATCAGATTACCAAGCCAACTAATTACATTAAATTATAATAATGAAAATATTTTTAAAACAAGTTTAGGAATCATTGCTTAATATTTTCTGGTCTAAGCCATTTAGGTATGAAAGGAAAACATCACAAAAAAGGAAACTATGAAATCATACCTCCAAAAATCACACATAAAACTGTGTAGAAATAATACAATTAAATGATATGATATAGCTCTTTAGAATCCACAGAGTAGCAAAAGAAAAAAAAAAGCTTCAATCACCAAGAAATACTTTTGTCAGTTTCAATTTATGTTGCTAAAAGAATAGATTTTTCAAGCAGAGAAAAAAGACAAATCTTTGAATATCAGCCAAAATAATTAGAATAGCATATTATTACACTATGCTTATAAGAAAATAAAGGGAAATATGTAATATGATATTGAGTGCATCAAATGAGATCAATTACCATCCCAAAAGTAATTTACCTCACAAAGCTAAACATACACATTAAACAACATAACTGTACACACAATAAAAGTGAAGAATTCAATTCATTAATTCAAAAGAACCCAATGTAAATAGTAATATTTAACATCCAAATGGTCCCAAATCACAAAGATAATATAATGAAAGACTTAGAAATGACATGTCTGTCTTTGTTTGTCTAAGTCTTGACCCAAAAAAAAGGGTAGAGTGTGAAAGTTGATGGTGGTTATATTTTTCTAGTTAGATTTTACTGAAAAAAAGACTTACATATTAATTTAGATATATTGAAAAGTTAAAGACAGTATCAATCAATGAGCTTAAGAATCTATGGAGTAAAGGAACAATAGATAAAATCAAGATGAGAGTATTTGAAAGAAGTGGGATGATATTTTAATGAAAAAATTTACTGCTATATCAATAAATCAGTATTGTAGGCACATAGGTATAAATGGAAGGAATGTTTCTTGTATGGGTAAATGATATATTGGGATAAATTATAACTGGCCAGAACTTAAAAGTAAAGGTAGACAAGATGCTTTCATCTCTCCTCATCCCAGCATTATTGATTGTTAATTGATAGAACATGGTAGGGACAGGAAAATAATGGAGGGAGGAGTGAGACTTTGTAGGAGCCTGCAGAGAGAGAATTATTTGACAGCATAGGAGGGAGTCCACATAGATGGAAGTGGAGAGATAAGCATCTTCCTGAGAGAATTGGATAATTTTAGTCATTAGCTTCTATTAGAGAGGGTCAAGCATTTTATTTCTTTTTTTTTAATTAATTTTTTACTTTAGTTTCAGTTAACAAGATTCAATTCCATAGTTCTGTGATTTTCAAATTTCCTTTACTCCCCTCCACCCTCCCCCCACCACAGCATATAGTCCAGTATAGGATCTGCAAATATATTCATATTAGACATTATTCCAATTACAAAGGCGTATTATACTAGGTGGGATGAAAGATGGTAAAGAAGAAATAAAACCAAACACTGAAAAGAAAAAGATCATTTAGTTTGCTTCCATCAGGATTCAGGCTCAGTTCTAGTTTCTAGTTACATCTCTGGATGGCGCATTTCAATCTTTCTTGAGTCTTTTGGGATTGACTTATATCACTGCATTGCTGAAGAGAGTCCAGTCTGTCATAATTGGTCGTCACAGATATGGTATGTCTGTGATTGTATACAAATTTCTTCTGATTCTACTCTTCTCGCTCAGCATCAGTTTGTATAAGTCTCTCCAGGTAATTATGAAATCCGTCACCTCCTCATTTCTTATAGCACAATAATATTCCATTACATTCATATACCATAACTTGTTTAGCCATTCCCCAATTGATGGGCACCCCTTTAGTATCCAATTCTTTGCAACCACAAAAAGGGCTGCTATAAATATTTTTGTACATATGGGTCTTTCTCCCACTTCTGTGATCTCTTTGGGATATAACCCTAGAAGTGGTATTGTTGGGTCAAAGGGTATGAAATTATTTATAATCATTTGGGCATAATTCCAGATTGCTCTCCAGAATGGTTGGATAAGTTCACAACTCCACCAGCAATGTATTAGTGTTCCAATTTGTCCACATCCTCTCCAGCATTTGTCACTTTCTTGTTTTGTCATCTTAACCAATCTGACTGGAGAGATGTGGTATCTCAGAATTGTTTTGATTTGCATTTCTCTAATCAATAGTGATTTAAAGCATTTCTTCATATGTTTATTGATATCTTTAATTTCTTTCTCTGAAAACTGCCTGTTCATATCCTTTGACCATTTATCAATTGGGGAATGACTTGTATTCATATAGATTTGGCTCAATTCTCTATAAATTTTAGAAATGAGTCCTTTATCAGAGACACAAGTTGTAAAAATTCTTTCCCAATTTCCCACCTCCCTCTGATCTTGCTTACATTGGCTTTGTTTGTACAGAAGCTTTTCAATTTAATGTAATCAAAATTATCCATTTTGCATTTTATAATGCTCTCTAATTCCTGTTTGGTCCTAAAGTCTTCCCCTCTCCACAAGTCTCTCAGGAAAAATATTCCTTGCTTTCCCAAATTGCTTACAGTATCATCCTTTACACCTAGATCATGCACCCATTTAGACTTGATTTTGGTATATGGTGTTAGATAATGGTCTATGCACAGTTTCTGCCATACTCTATTCCAGTTTTCCCAGCAGTTTTTGTCAAATAGTGCATTCTTATCCCCAAAACTGGTGTCTTTGGGTTTATCAAACAATAGATTACTATATTCATTAACTGCTGGGTCTCCTGCACCTAATCTATTCCATTGATCCACTACTCTACACCTCTGCCAGTACCAAGCAGTTTTGATGACTGCTGCTGTATAATACAGATTAAGATCTGGCATAGCTAGTCCACCTTCCCTAGCATTTCTTTTCATTAATTCCCTTGATATTCTAGACTGTTTGGTTTTCCAAATAAATTTTGTAATTATTTTGTCTAACTCTAGAAAGTAGTTTTTTGGTAAATTGATTGGTATGGCACTAAATATATAGTTTAGTTTGGGTAAAATTGTCGTTTTTATTATATTAGCTCGACCCAGCCATGAGCAATTGATATTTTTCCAACTATTTAGATCTGATTTTATTTGTGTGAGAAGTGTTTTCTAGTTGTGATCATATAGATTCTGGGTTTGCTTTGGCAACTAGATTCCCAAATATTTTATAATGTCTACAGTGACTTTAAATGGGATTTCTCTTTCTATCTCTTGCTGTTGAGTTTCATTAGAGATGTACAGGAATGCTGAGGATTTATGTGGGTTTATTTTATATCCTGCAACTATGCCAAATTTATTTATTGTCTCAAGTAGTTTTTTATTTGATTCTCTAGGATTCTCTAAGTATATCATCATATCATCTGCAAAGAGTGATAGCTTGGTCACTTTTTTGCCTAATTTGATTCCTTTGATTTCTTTTTCTTCTCTAATTGCTACTGCTAGTGTTTCTAGTACCAGATTGAATAAGAGGGGTGATAGTGGACACCCTTGTTTCACTCCTGATCTTATTGGAAAGGCTTCTAGTTTATCCCCATTGCATATAATACTTGCTGATGGTTTTAAATAGATGCTATCAATTATTTTAAGGAAGGCTCCATTTATTCCTATACTTTCTAGTGTTTTTAATAGGAATGGATGTTGTACTTTGTCAAAAGCCTTTTCTGCATCTTTTGAGATGATCGTGTGGTTTCTGCTAGTTTTACTGTTGATATGTTCAATTATACTGATTGTTTTCCTAATATTAAACCATCCTTGTATTCCTGGAATGAATCCCACCTGATCAGAGTGTATTATTTGTGTGATAAGTTGTTGTAGTCTTTTGGCTAATATTTTATTTAGAATTTTTGCTTCTAAATTCATGACGGAAATTGGTCTATAATTTTCTTTCTCTGTTTTATCTCTTCCTGATTTAGTAATCAGTACCATATTTGTGACATAGAAAGAGTTTGGTAGGACTCCTTCTTCACTAATTTTCCCAAATAGTTTGTAGAGTATTGGAATCAATTGATCTTTAAATGTTTGATAGAATTCACTAGTGAACCCATCTGGCCCTGGAGATTTTTTCCTAGGGAGTTCCTTGATGGCTTGTTTGATTTCTTTTTCTGAGATGGGGTTATTTAGGTAATTCACTTCCTCTTCAGTTAATCTGGGCAACTTGTGATTTTGTAAATATTCATCCATTTCACTAAGATTTTCATATTTATGTGCATACAAGTGGGGAAAATAATTTCTCATTTTTTTTTTATTTCCTCTTCATTGGAGGTAGATTCATCCTTTTTATTTTTGATACTCATAATTTGGTTTTCTTCTTTCTTTTTTTTATCATATTGACTAAGGGTCTATCAATTTTGTTGATTTTTTCATAAAACCAGCTCTTAGTTTTATTTATTAATTCAATAATTTTCTTAATTTCAATTTTATTAATCTCACCTTTGGTTTTCAATATTTCTAATTTAGTACTAAATTGGGGATTTTCAATTTGTTTTTTTCTAGCTTTTTCAATTGTATGTCCAATTCATTGACCTCCCTTCTCTCTGCTTTAATTAAGTATGCACTCAGGGATATAAAACTTCCCCTGAGAACTGCCTTTAGTGCATCCCAGAAATTTTAGTATGTTGTCTCATTATTATCATTCTCTTGAATGAAATTATTGATTGTTTCTATAATTTCTTGTTTGACCCACCAATTTTTTAGGATTAAATTGTTTAATTTCCAATTAGTTTTTAGTCTATCTTTCCATGGCCCTTTGTTGTATATAATTTTTATTGCATCATGATCTGAGAATGATGCATTTAATATTTCTGCCTTTCTGCACTGGATTGTGAGGTTTTTATGTCCTAATACATGGTCTATTTTTGAGTATGTACCATGCACTGCTGAGAAGAAAGTAAATTCCTTTTTATCCCCATTCAGTTTTCTCCAGAGATCCATCATATCTAGTCTCTCTAAGATTTTATTCACCTCCTTAACTTCTTTCTTGCTTATTTTGAGGTTAGATTTATCAAGTTCAGAGAGGGGGAGATTAAGGTCCCCCATTAGTATAGTTTTGCTATCTATTTTTTCCTCTAATTCTTATAACTTCTCCTCTAGGAATTTGGATGCTATACCACTTGGTGCATATATATTAAGTAGGATATTTCTTCATTCTCAATGGTGCCTTTTAGTAGCATATAGTTTCCTTCCTTATCTCTTTTAATTAGATCTAGTCTAAAGACTATGCATAAGAAGAAAGGAGTAAGGAAGAGAGTGAACTGAAAATAACACTTCTTGGAAAGAGTATTACAAAATAAAATAGCCAATAAAAATGGATGGGAAGGGGAACAGGTAGGATTAGGTATTATACTCTTTTGTTATTATCTGAGCTGGAAAACAGGGGAGAGAAAAAGAGTGAAGAAAATGTCAAGGCTCAAGAAGAGGGGAGGCAGAGATAGAGAAAGAGAGAGAGAAGAGTAAACTCTTGGAACTGAGGGATAGTGTGGGGAGGGGTGACTCTTTAGGCTTGCTTCACTGAAAGCAAAACAAAAAGCAAGGACTATAAATATAAAAGATATGTACATAGAGATTTAACTAACTTGCTAAACTCTGGAGATACAAAGAAAAGCAACAAACACAGCCTCTGGCCCCCCAGGATATAATACAAGGATATAATGGGGGCCTGAACAGCACAACAACTATGTACAAATCAAATAGAGCCAAGACAGAGGGAAGATAATCTTTGAGGGAATTCACAAAGTCTCTCAGGAAAGAGCTGTAGATGAAGAGTCCAGGGACCTGGACTTGGTTCCCACTCTTCCACCAATTCACTGTGTGCCCTTCTGCAAATCCCTCCCCAACTCTGAACTTAGTTCCCTCATCTGTAAGTATTTGTAGTCAGGAGGCCTTTGTTAAAATCCTTCCTCTGTCACCTAATATTCATGTAATCTTGGAGTGTTCAAAGAGGACTAATAACTCTGGTGTAAGTATTTGCTGAGTGAGCTGTACTTTCAAGGCTATACGTCCACCTTTGATGTCCACTTTCACTGAGGTCTCACCTGTGACTTCAAGAAGCTGTAGTGACCACACAGTGACCACCCTCTGGTAAACAGTCTCAGCAAATGGCCTAAATCAGTTTGAGGGTAACTGATAACTTTGATCAGTGAGTTAAGGAGATGTCTACCCCAAGCATGTGAAGGTTTCCACCGGGGGAAATTTTAGAAAAGAACAATTATTCCAATGGCAATAGTGAGTGAAGCAAGCACTGTGAAGTGCTTACAGTTTGATCAGACATCAAAGACTCCAAGATCACCCACTGCATATGGGGCCATTGTCATTCATCTTGAATTTTGGCCTGCCACCATACTTCAGCAATTCTGGAAAGGAGGGTGAGGCTAACAACTTTATGCATCTGCTTCATTGGAATCCAATTCATGCCCAAGATATAACCCCATGGTGCCACTGGTTCTCTGAAAAACGACAATAACATATATATACATATATATATATGTGTGTGTGTGTGTGTGTATGTATATATATATATATATATATATATATATATGCATGCATACCCACATACACAGACAGACCTACATATATATATATATATAAAGATATATATATATACATATATATATGCAGAAACCTGCACACAAATAGACAAATATCTTATGTATGTATATTTTATAGATATTGTTTTAAAAGAAAAGACAAAGTGTAATGGAACATTATAAATACATAATATCCCCTAATAAAATGAAATAAGATAGAGGAAAAAAATTTTGAAAAACCAATTTGCTGTATACAAAAATCATATGGGAAAACCACAAAAACAATCATCAATAATTAATAAGCAATAAGCAATAATAATAAATAATCAATATTTTCATCAATATATTATTAATTGATATATTTGATAATTATTAAATAATAATGCTTATTATTAATTTGCATGTTATATAATTAATATGTTATTATAAACAATTAATAAACTAATAATATTGAAAAACCAATAAAAACCATAAATCATATTCAAAAACCATAAAACCACATGTAGAGCAAAAAGGAGGGCATAGAACAAAATTTATTTTATTTTGGGTGGCTATAAGAAACAGAACTTGCAGTTATGATCTTAGATACTAAAGCAAAATAAATATCTGAAAATATAAAGTAGGAGAAAATGGAAATTATATTATGCTCATAGGCATATAGACAACAAAAAAACTACCAAATGACAATAACAAAATGTAATAGAAATATATAGCATTATGGAGGAAAGTAAATTTTAAAAATTATAATGGTAGCATAATAATCACAGGACATATAATAACCATAGGAGCTTTCAACTTTCCTCACTCAGAGCTGGAAATATGCAACAGAATCATGAATAAAGAGAATGGAAAGTTAAATGAATATTTTTTAAAAATAGAACTTATTGACCTATAGATATTTGTAAATATTAAAGAATATATGTATATTATATATGTGTGTGTAAGTGCATATATATATATATATATATATATATATATCAAAACATATGTCAATATTCTATAGTACCTTTAAATTATTTTATCATACCTTGAAGCAGCTAGGAGGTACAGTGGATAGAGTGTTAGACCTGGAAAGACTCATCTTCAAATCTGGCCTCAGACAATACTAGCTGTGTGATCCTGGATAAGTCACTTAACCCTATTTGGCTCAGTTTCCCCATCTGTAAAATGGGTTGGAGAAGGAAGTGGCAAACCATTCAGTACCTTTGCAAATAAAACACTAAATGGGGTCATGATAAGTTGGACACAACTGAAAATTTCTGATGGGAGAAATCATTATCAGATTACCCATGTCAAAACCACTCCTCTCTTTTTTTGGCTCCTATATTTTTTATTTTTAAAAAACATTCTGTTCTCTAGAACTAAGGCCCAGAAAGAAAGCTATGCCCTTATTATTACAATAATCCTTTGCACTCACCCTCTAGATGAACACTGCTGCAACTAAATTACAGAAATGATTTTCTCTGAGCTTGGGCAAGCACCAACAGGCCCAGACATGAAGCCCTGCAGTGAATGGAAATTTTGTCACTAGACAGCCTTTTCTCACTGTGTCTATTATGCAACACCATTTTTGCTAAATTACATTTTTAAATTCTTCATCTAGCTACAAAAACATATATCAACATTTAGCCCCATTGCCTTGGGTCTCCTACTAGAGGAAGCCTCAATACATGTGTCTAATTTCCCTCCCCCAATGGAATTTGCTTATAACTTGTGTGAGCTCTTTGGTATTTTTGGAGTTAACAGCAATTGCAAAACCTCTGTGACTCTTTGGTGATTTGTTATCATAGTTGACATTAATAATGACAAATGATTTGTGGAGGTCCAGAGTTCTCCTTTTCCAAAGTCCTCATTTCAAGATAAGTTTTTGAAGGACAGTACTGATGAGAGAAGATAGGATTAGTATTCTCATCAATCTAGGTTTTCCTACCCCACCCAAATTTATAAGGAATATAATCTAAGATGAAACTCCCAGCACATTGCTTTCTGCTCAGATTAGAGTGAAAGATATAAATCCTTTGCCTAGATTTCCCCAAGGCTGGGGGTGATTTGGAAGTAAACGAAACAATCAAAATTACATCCCTCAGCCTCTAATTAGAATAGGTGGACCTCTCATTGCAATATTTATTTTCTCTTATAAATTGTTAATCAGAATTGATTACCACTCTCAGAAACACCCACTCTTCCAAGGGCATATAAATTGTGATCTGATCACCATGATTCATCTTTGGCATTTGAGAGTGTCACTGACCCATTTTGTTGGTAATATGCTAGCCTTAACAATAAAATTACTATTAATCCAGAAATTGTCTCTCAAAAAAATTTTTAAATCACACTGAAAGATAGCAAAATACAAAATAATCGTTAACAAATAAAAAACAATGAAATAATAAAATTCTCTCTATATATGATGAATATGTATATAGACTTATACATAACAAATAATATATATATGTACATATATCACAAGATAGTATAAAGATTGAACCAATTGAATGTAAGAATAATATGGAGGCATAAATTAAAGCTAATGTAATTATTTCTTAAATAATTATTGGGTGGGTCAAGTAACAAAACATTAAAAATGATAGTTGATCTTTTTTTTTAATTGGCAACAATAAGACAAAGCTTATGGCATACAACGAAAGTCATCATTGGATAAAAATAAATATTTTTTAAATTTTAAAAGAAAAATGGGAATTGATGAATTTAGAACGAAATTCAAAAGACAGGAAAATAAACAAATTAGAAACTCTAAAACAAATACCAAAAAGAAAATTTGAATATTAGAGAAGAAATAGAGAAACTTGAACCAAAAATTATTAATCTGGTACAACTAAGAGCTGCCTTTTATACTGGACAAACTATAAAAGAAGTTTTAAAGAGATTTTTTTAATGGATCATTACAACAGAATCTTCTCAAGAATTCAGAGTAATTAATACCTTTGCTAAAAAATTATTCTTAAAAAAAAAAAGAGTAGGGAGCCAAGATGGCGGAGTAGAAATAGCTCATCCAAGGCACTCTGCCCCCAGATTCCCCCCAAACTATGTAAAAGGGGACTCTGAACAACTTCTGAAGCCCCAGCACCCACAGAACGACACAGAGAAGCTAACCTCCCACTGAGGACAGCCCAGCAGCACTGCAGGAAGGACCAGAGCAGTGGTCTGGGAGCAGCAGCGCGCAAAGCACGGGAGCCAAGCCCAGCCAAGCCAAGCCGAGCCCAGGTCCCCATGAGCTGAGGTTTTAGCCCCAGGGCGGCAGGGCCAGCAGCCGGCTGGAGAGACCCCAGAACACCAGCAGCTGTGGCGATTCCAGAATTATCGACATAGACATGCCTAGGACAAAGTAACAGGTTAGTGTCTCAGGGAATTTGGGACCAGTATTTGGGGAATGTGTCGGCTCCCTCCCCTGGGGGCTAGAAGCCACTGAGGAGACACGCCATTTTGTAGTTTTCAGAGGCAGCTCCAGCTCCTGGCCTGTGAATTGTAGGGAGATCCCGCGATCAGTCTTGGGGGGTAATCGCTCTTGCTTTAACCTCCCTGGATCTGGATTGTGATCTAGGGTGGAAGTTGTGGGTGGGTTTACAGCTTGCCAGAAACGGAAGTTGCCCCCCACACGTTCGGGACGAAAATTCCTCTATCTGGCCTTAAAGCCATAGTGTGGCAACAAGCCCAAAAGTCAAGTAATTAAGTGGCAACATGCCAAGGCAAAGGAAACAGAAAAATGCAACCCTAGACTCCTATTTTGGGGGCATAGAGTGGGAAAAGGACTGTGAGGTCAGAAGTCCTGCTCCAAAAGCCCCAGGGGAAAACATGAGCGGGTTGCAGGCCATAGAGGACCTTAAGAAGGACTTTAAAAATCAAATAAGAGAAGTGGAGGAAAAATTGGAAACAGAAATGAGAAGGATACAGGAAAAGTATGAAATGAGGGTCAACAGCCTGACTGAGGAAAACAACACCTTAAAAAATAGACTAACTCAAATGGCAAAGGAGGCCCAAAAGGGCAATGAGGAGAAGAATGCCTTAAAAAGTCGAATTTGCCAGATGGAAAAAGAATCTCAAAAGTTCACTGAGGAGATTCATTCCTTCAGAGTTAGACTGGAGCAAATGGAAGCTAATGACTTTATGAGAAATCACGATGCTGTTAAGCAGATCCAAACAAACGAAAGATTAGAAGGCAATGTGAAATATGTCATGGGAAAAACCACTGACCTGGAAAATAGATCCAGGAGAGACAATTTAAAAATTATTGGACTACCTGAAAGCCATGATCAAAGAAAGAACCTAGAAATCACCCTTCAAGAAATTCTCAAGGAAAATTGCCCTGATGTTTTAGATCCAGAGGGCAAAATGGAGGTTGAAAGAATCCACAGATCACCTCCTGAAAAAGATCCCAAAAAGAAAACTCCCAGGAATATTATAGCCAGGTTCCAGAATCCCCAGATCAAGGAGAAAATACTACAAGCAGCCAGGAAGAAACAATTTCAATATTGTGGAAACAATCAGAATAGCCCAGGACCTGGCAGCTTCTACACTGAGGGATCAAAGGGCATGGAATATGATATTCCAGAGGGCAAAAGAGCTGGGAATGAACCCAAGGGTCACCTACCCAGCAAAACTGAGTATTTTGTTTCAGGGGAAAATATGGTTATTCAGTGGAATAGAGGACTTTCAAGCAGTATTGAGGAAAAAAACCAGAGTTGAATAGAAAATTTGACATCCAGACACAGGAAGGAAGAGATGCCTGAGAAGGTAATCAGGGAAAAGAAATCAAAAGGAACTTATCAAAGTTGAACTATTTACATTCCTTTATGGAAAAGCAATAACAGTGACTGATGATATATTTCTCACTATGAAAATAATGGAAGAAGGGTGTGTGGTCATATGAATACATATGTGAATTTGTATGTATATGCTTACAGTTATATATAGATAGAGAGCATAGGTTGAATCTGTTGGGAAGGGAGAATACTCAAGGGATGAAATTATGAGGTGAGAGAGGAAAGTGGCAAGAGGAGATGGGGAGAGACAGGGTAGGGTAAACTATCTCATGTAGAAGAAGCAAGGGGAAGTGGTTGCAAAGGAGGGGGAGAGTAAGGAAGGCTAAACAGGCAAAACCACATTCACATTGAATTTGGTTCAGGGAGAAAATGACATACATACTAAATGGGATATCTCAACCTGCAGCAGAATAGGGGGAATGGGGATGAGAGGAGGGATGATGGATGGGAGGGCATCCCTGGGGTGAGAGGAGGTTGGAAGTACCCACTATAGAAGAGGGACAGGATCATGTAGGGAATGGACCAGGTGGGGGATGGGATGAGTGGGAGGGAATTATAAGTAGCCTTGTACAATATATCTACTATGATAATGTTTTGCATAGCTAGACATGTACAACATATACTGAATTACTTATCTCCCCAGAGGGAATGGGTGACAAGGGAGGAAGGAAATGGATCTGAAATTTGAGGTCTTAACATTAAATGTTTCAAATATATATAAATACTATTATTAATACTCTTTTGCTTATAATTGGGAGATAAGATGTGCAGGGATTGGGACACAAAGATTCACCTTCCTGTAATGGAAAAGTCGAAGGGGGTATGGGAGAAGGTATGGGAGAGAGCAGATTGGAGGAAGCGATATCTTGTGGGACTGCTATTCTGGGAGGTTGGGTAGGGGAATAACGGGGGGGAAATGATTGTAACTCAAAATCTGGCAGAAACGAATGATGTAAAACAGAAGTTAATAAAGCATTTGTTTAAAAAAAATAGAAAGAGTACACTACCCATCTCCCTTTAGGAGACAAATATGATTATATTATATAAACAAGGGAATGAAAAAGTATAGAAAAGACCTAGAGACAAATACTCTAACACATACTGTTACCAAAATTTTAATGAATTCTCCCACGGGAACTACAATAGACACAGAAAATAATCTGAAATTATCAAATTATATTTATATCAGTAATGGCTAAATAGTTGAACATTAAAAGAACAGATTAGCATAATTAGTCATATAAACAACAGCCTCCCCTCCCCAAACACATAAAACATTTCCATATTTATCATTTTATATGAGAAGACTAGAACAAAAAAGGAAGAAAGTGAAAAGTAGTGTTTCAGGCTGTATATTCAGATAGCATCAGTTCTTTTTTCTGGAGGCAGATGGTATTTTTTATCGTGAGTCCTTTGGGATTTCCTTAGATTATGGTATTGCTGAGAAAAGCTAAGTCATTCACAAAATTTTTCATTGTACAATGTTGTTGTTACTGTGTACCATGTTCTGGTTCTTTTCACTTCACTCTATATCAGTTCATGTAAGTCTTTCCAGGTTTTTATGAAATCATCCTGCTTGTCATTTCTTACAATCATATACAACTTGTTTAGGCATTCCTCAATAGAAGGGCATTCTATTTCCAATTCTTACCCACCACAAAAAAAGAGCTGCTATAAAACATTCTTTTGCATGAGTAGGTTCTTTTTCCTTTTTTAATTTCTTTGGGATACAGACCTAGCAGTGGTGTTACTGGGTCAAAAGTTATGCAGTTTTTATAGTTTTGGGGGTATAAAAAACAGCCCAAAGTATAATTATCAAGTCCCTCTACAAGTCACTTCTCTGACCTAAATATCCCCAATTCCTTCAAGTTTTATCACATACTTTTCAGACCTTTCAAAATCTTAATCATTCTCTACTAGATATTCTCCAGATGCTGGGATGGATCTTCATCCAGTTGTGCCTATGAACAATGGGTGTCTCCCAAAGCTCTGTTGTAGGACCTTTCCCATTCTTTTTCTATGCTATTTTATTTGGTGATCTAAGTAGCTTTCATGAAGATTGAATCTTTTGTGACGTTCCTCAGACCTATTTAGCCAGCACCAATTTCTCCAATGATCTCCAGTTTCACATCTACAACTGACAATTAGATATCTCAAACCAGATATTCTATAGCTATCTTTAACTCAATAAGTTGAAAATAAAAACCTATCCCTACATTATTGCCAAGGGCACTACCATTCTACCAGTTTCCCAGCCTTGCAACTGGGATGTCTCATCCTTTAATCTTCTTCCTCCATTAATAATATGATCCCAAGCCTTATCATTTCTATTTTCACAATATATGATATATATCATGGCTTCTTTACTGAATTTGCCATTACTCCGGTGCATGATCTCAAAATCTCATGCTTGGATAGCCTTCTAGTTGATGTCTATTTCAATTGTCTCATCACTCCAATCTATTTTCCACTGAGCTATCAAAGTATTTTTCTGAAAGTTCAGGTCAGATCACATCATATCTCTGTTGAATGAATTCCCATGACTCCTTATTACATCCACAATCAAATACTAAAACTTTCATTTGCATTTTAAAGCTTTTTATTACTTGGCCTCTTCCTACCACATCAATCTTCTTACATTTAACTTTTCTCCATATACCATACAAGCCAGTGACAATAGGCTCCTTACTGTTTCTCTCAAAAGAAACCATCTCTGGATACTGTGCATTTTACCAACTGTTTCATCTGTCTGAAATATTCTCTCTCCTTTTATCTACCTCCTAATTTACCTGGTTTCCTTCATGTCTTGGCTAAAATCTTACCTTTCTGAAGAATCTTTTCCTATATTCTTTTATGCTAGTGCCTTTCCTCTGATATTACCTTAAAAGTTAACCTGTATATAACTTTTTCATACAGAGTTGTATACACACCATGACTGGAATGGTGTCTTCCCAATTGGATTATAAACTTCTTAAGAGTAGGGATTGGGATTTGGGTTTTTCTTTTCTTCTTTCTTTGTACCTTCAGTGCTTAGCACAGTGCTTGGCAAATAGTAAATAGTTAATAAATGCTTGTTGAGTTCTTCTGACTACTTTTCGTCTGTCTAATCCTAGTTACATGTATCTGCCTCCCTGTTTCATTCTTTTTTTTTTTTTTTTTGCTTTTTGGAGGGCAGTTGGGGTTAAGTAACTTGCCCAAGGTCACACAGCTAGGTTTTTTTGTTTGTGTGTGTGTTAAGTGTCTGAGGCCAGATCTGAACTCAGGTCCTTCTGACTCCAAGGCCAATGCTCTACTCACTGCGCCACCTAGCAGCCCCTGTTTCATTCTTTTATCTGTACCATAAAGCACTTGAGTCACTGAAAAATGTAGTGTTTCGGTTAAGAGCTGGAAATTCTTTGGCCCTTGAACAGCAAGGGGATCAAATCAATCAATACTTAAAGAAATTAACTCTGACAATTCATTAGAAGTACAAATATTGAAATTGAAGTTTAAATAGTTTGACCATATAATGAAAATAGAAGACTCATTGGAAAAAATTCTGATACTGGGAAAAATTGAAGGCAAAAGGAGAAGGGGGCAGTGAAAGTGAAATGGATAGTGTCATAGAAGCAATGAACATGAGCTTGGACAGACTTTGAGAGACAGTAGAGGACAAAAAGGCCTCACTTGCTATGGTCCATGGGTTCATGAAGAGTCAGACATGGCCAAATACTGAACAACAAAAACAATTCACTATTGGCAGAATTGTGAACTAGTTCAAACATTCTGGAGGAGAATTTAGAACTCCATCCAAAGGGCTATAAAACTATGCATACCTCTTGACTCAGAAATTCCTTTAGTAGGTCTGTATCCCAAAGAGATAAAAGAAAAAGGGAAAATATCTATATAGACAAAAATATGCATAACAGTTATTTTTGTGATAGCAAAGAATTGAAAATTAAGAGGAAATCAATCCAGGAGTGGCTGAATGAGTCATTGTATTTGATTTCAAAGGAATACTACTGTGCTATGAGAAATGCTAAAGGGGATAGCTTCAGAAAATTCTGGGAAGACTTATATGAGCTAATGCAAAATGAAGCAAGTAGAAGAAGGAGAACACTATACACAATAGTGGCAATATTGTAATGATAATCAACTGTGAAAGCCTGAGCTACTCTGATCAATATAATCATCCAGAACAATTCCAAAGGATTTATGATGAAAAATGATATCCACTTAAACAGAAAGAACTGATGCACTCTAAATGCTGGTTGAAGCATTTTTTCACCTTCTTTTTCTTGCTTTTTTTCTTTGCAACATGACTAATGTGAAAATGTTTTACATGACTTCATATGTATAATGGTTGTCCTATTTCTTGATTTCTCAGTGGGTGAAGAAGGACTTGGAGGGAAGAAGAGAACTTAGAACTGAAATTATTTTTTATATATAGAAATGCCCAATTATAGTGAAAATGTTAAAATATTTGAGTTCTACATAGAAGATTGTTCTCTATTAAAAATATTCCACTAACAAAATAAAGCCAAGAATAATAAAAAAAGAAAAGGAATATTGAACATCATATAATCAAAGACACATTCCAGAAGAACTCTGCAAGAGATTTATATTAAAATTCCAAGTTGTGCCCTTTGCTCCCTGTGAAACTTGTACATATATCTTATTTTGTTGTTGTTGTTGTCGTTGTTTTGCTTTTTGGAGGGGGGAAGACAGGGCAATTGGGGCTAAGTGACTTGCCCAAGGTCATATGGCTAGTTAGTATTAATGTCTGAGATCAAATTTGAACTCAGGTCCTCCTAACTCCAAGACTGGTGATCCATTCACTGAGCCATATATAGCAGCCCCCATATATCTTATTTTTGAGTCTTAGTTTCCACACTTGTAAAATGAGAAGTTTATCCACTAAAGTCCCTTATATCTTGAAACCTGGGTTCATTAGTATGTAAGCTATGTGAAGGGAGAAATTAAAGATGTTTTATTTTGTTTTTTAAGTGGGGGGAGTTTTTTTTTTTCATTTTTCTTTGCACTCCCAGTATTCAGCATAACACCTGAATATATAGTACATATTTGTTCAGTGTTTCTTAATCAATTCTTTCACTGAGTGATCCTAAGTCATATTTTGATGCCTCAGCATGGAGAGAGGTGATTCTGCATTCTTAAAGGGTATACTAGTATATCCCAAGCTCTATCATGTCTCTAAAAGTTAGAAAGGTTTGAAATACAGACCAAATGGAAAACAGTCTGTCTGAAATATGGACCAAATGGAAGACAGTCTGTCTGTATGTTTTTCAAGGACCAGACTAGTTACACTGAGAGAAATTCATCATCATAGAGATGATGACCAATAGTAATAGAGGGTGATGGGTAGTGACAAAGTAAATCTCAGATACTGTCTATTCATTTGCAGAGTGCTTGCTTTCTTCAATAATGGAGGAAATACCCACATTGATAAAATAATGGAACTTGAATGTATTGAAATGTTCTCATATTTTCTAATGTTTAAGAAAAGCTCAGTGACAAATTGGAATAAAGGAATTGTATATTTAGCTTACATAAAATATAATCTTTAATGGTTTCAGAAAAGATAAAAGAAATAACTTTTCCTCTTTTTAGTCTTGTTTTTTTTTAATTGTGAAGAGTTCTTTTAAATGTAATTTTTTTATTTAAAACATCATCCAAATGAGAGGCATTTATTTGACAGAAAAGACAAAAGGCTGCAGAACTCTTAAATAAAAAGGCTTATTAAAGATTAAAAGATCCCCAGGAGACATCATATATGCTTAAATCATACAAAAGAGACTTCATATGTGCTTAAATCAGCCAAAAGTTAAACAGTATAATTCCAAATGAGATGTGCAATGACATAATTACTTATTTAAGATGATTTGCAACATCTTACAATGTGTTAGAACTTCAGTATGAGCCATTTTAATGCTTTCTGAACACCTGATAAAACACACTGAACTTACACTTCTGTAACAGACTGTAGATAAACAAACCATTTCCGATTAATGTTTAAAATGCCACATTTCTGAGAACTACTGCATGCATTTCTCATTTATTTCTGTGTTTCCCCTCATATGCTCTGTTTGTTTTTTAAGTACACATCCCTCCCCCCATTCCACTTTATAAATAATAAAATTTTAGCATCAAAAATGTCTGAAGAGGTTACCCAATCCAGCAATTACCTTGAATGGGAATCTCCTAACAATAATTTATACAGCCTTAGTTGACAATCTTTAGTAGGCAGTTCAGTGGTACAGTAACTAGAGGTCAAAAGACATGAGTTCTAATATTCACTCACAAATTTATTATATGTGTGACTCTGACAAGCCATTTCACCTCTCTCTTTCCTAATTTTCTCCTCTGTAAAATAAAGATGCTGCACATGGCTGTGAAGGAAAAAAGGGCATGTATAAAGTGCTTTGAAAACTTCAAAGTGTTATACAAATGCTAGTAATAATTGTTATTGTCACCATCATATTCACTGTCATTGTCATATCAGTAGTAAAGAGAGTTCATATGGCAGCTTACTTTACGTTTTGGGACAGGCATAAATATTAAGAAGTTGTTATTTTTTCCTTTTATATTTCCTATAAAATACACCCACTATTTATACTTCAAACCTCTATATTCTGTATCCCAAAGATCAAAGAAAAAGAATGAACCCTCTGTACAAAAAAATCGTAGCAGCATTTTTTGTGATACCAAAAATTGGAAACTTAGGGAATGCCTATCATTGGAAAGCTGCTGAACAAGTTGTAGTAAATGATTATGATGGAATACTATTGTGCTATAAAAAATGACAAACAGGGTGGTTTTTTTTTTAAAAAGCCTGGGGAGATTCATACAAACTGATGTAAGGTGAAATGAACAGAACCAGGAAAAAAACTGTACACAGTAGCAACAACTTTGTAATGATTGCCTGTGAAAGATTTAGCTACTCTGATGAAGACAATGATCCAAGACAATTCCAAAGGACCCAAAATGTAATCCACTTCCACAGAGAGAACTCATGAATCCAATGCAGAGAAGCATTTTTTTACTTTCTTTATTCTTCCTGTTTTATGGGTAGAGGTTATTTTGCAACATGATTAATATGGAAATGTTTTATATGACTTCACATGTATAAACAATATCATAGGGGGCAGCTAGGTAGCACAGTAGAGCTGGTGGCTCTACTCTTCACAGAATAGAGCACCAGACCTGGAGTCAGGAGGAACTGAGTTCAAATCCAGCCTCATAAACTTGACACACTAGCCCTGTAACCTTGGGCAAGTCACTTAACCCCAATTACCCTGCCCTAAAAAAAAAAAAAAAAACCACACACACACACTGGAGTGGGGCAGAGTCAAGATGGCAGAGTAGAAACAGCACTTCCACAGAGCTCCAACCCACACCACTTCAAAATTATGTAAAGGAGTCTGAACAACCTCTGGAACTCCAGAACCCACAAAATGACACAGAGAAGCTAACCTCCAATTGAGGACAGCCCGGCAGCCTGGGAGGGAGTGGCCAGCACAGTGCTCTGGGAGCTGAGCCCAGGTCCACATGAGTTGGAGGTTTTAGCCCCAGGGCAGCTGGACCAGCAGCCGGCTCTAGGGACCCCAGAACACCAGCAGCTGTGGCATTTCCAGAATTATCGATGCAGAAATGCCTAGGACAAAGTGAGAGGTCAGAGCAGTATGGAATTTGGGACTAGTTGGGAAAGCAAGTCAGCTTCTTCCCCTGAGGGTGATAAGCTGCTGAGGAGCCAACACAGCTTGCACTACATTGCCACATTGCAGCTTCAGCTCCTGGCCTGCAAACTGTAGGGTGATCCAGCAAGAAAACTGGGGGTAATCACTCTTGCTTTACCCTTCTTGGATGTGGATTGCGGTCTGGGGTGAAGGTCTTGGGGTGTGTGACCAGTTTGCCAGAGTGTGTGGAAGCTTCACAGAGGCCACCCGACTAATACCTCCAGAATTTGAGAAAACCTCGGCAATTAGGATGTAAGCTCCCCTGGCTGGTGGCAGAGTCCTATTGTGGCAACAAGCTCAATAGTCAAGTAATTGATTTGCAACATGCCTAGGCAAAGGAAACAAAACAAAGAGAAAAATTCAACATTAGAATCCTATTTTGGGGGCAAAGAGGATCAAAGCATGGAACAAGAGGAGGTCTGTGAGATCAGAAATCCTGCACCAAAAGCCCCAAATGAAAATATGAACAGATTACAGGCCATAGAGTTCCTTAAGAAGCAGATAAGAGAACTGGGAGAAAAATTGGGAAGAGAAATGAGAAAGATGAAAGAAAAGTATGAAATGAGAGTCAACAGCCTGACTGAGGAAAATAACACCTTAAAAAATAGACTAACTAAAATGGCAAAAGAGGCTCAAAAAAGCAATGAGGAGAAGAATGCCTTAAAAATCTTAATATGACAGAAGGAAAAAAAATCTCAAAAGCTCACTGAGGAGATTCATTCCTTCAGAATTAGACTGGAGCAAATGGATGCTAGTGACTTTATGAGAAATCAAGATGCTATTAAGCAGATCCAAACAAATGAAAGAATAGAAGGCAATGTGAAATATCTCATGGGAAAAACCACTGACCTGGAAAATAGATCCAAGAGAGACAATCTAAAATTTATTGGACTACCTGAAAACCATGATCAAAGAAAGAATCTAGAAATCATCCTTCAAGAAAATCTCAAGTAAAATTGCCCTGATGTTTTAGACCCAGAGGGCAAAATAGAGGTTGAAAGAGTCCACAGATCACTTCCTGAAAAAGAAAACTCCTAGGAATATTGTAGTCATGTTCCATAATTCCCATATCAAGGAGAGAATATTACAAGCAGCCAGGAAGAAACAATTTGAATATTGTGGAAACACAATCAGGACAACACAGGATCTGGAAGCTTCTACCGTGAGGGACTGAAGGGAATGGAATATGATACCGAACAGAGCAAATGAACTAGGATTAAAATCAAGAATCTCCTACCCATCAAAACTGAATATCATGTTTCAGGGGGAAACATGGTTATTCAGTGGAATAGAGGACTTTCAAGCATTCTTGAGGAAAAAAACCAGAGTTGAATAGAAAATTTGACATTCAGAAACAAGAAGCAAGAGATGCTTGCGAAGGTAAACAGAGAAAAGAAATCATTATGAACTCATCAAAGTTGAACTATTTACATTCCTATAGGGAAAAATGAAAACTGTAACTGATGAAACTTTTCTCAGTATGAAAATAGTTGAAGAAGGGTATATGGGCATATGAATACATATGTCAATGTGTATATATATATATATATATGTTTTCAGGTATACATAGATAGAGGGCACAGGGAGAATTTAATAGGAAGGGATGATACTGAAAAGGTGAAATTAAGAGGTGAGAGAGGAATATAATGAGAGGAGATGGGTAGAGACAGAATGGGGTGAACTATCTCATACAGAAGAACAGGGGAAAATGGTTACAAGGGAGGGGAAGAACAGGAAGACAAAAAGGCAAAACCTTATTCTCATTGAATTTGGATCAGGGAGAGAATGATATACATACCAAATAATGTTTCTCACCCTACAGGAGAGTAGGGGAGAAGGGGATGAGAGTGGGGACAATGGAAGGGAGGGTAGGGGTGGGGGGAAGTTGGAAGAACTCACTTTTGAAGAGAGCTAGGATTACAATAAAGGATTAACTACCCCGCAAAACTGAGCATAATCTTTCAGGCAAGGAGATGGTCATTTAATGAAATAAGGGACTTCCAGACTTTCCTGATGAAAAAGCCAGAGCTCAGTAGAAAATTTGATCTCCAATTACAAGACACAAGAAAGACATAAAAAATTAAACAAGGAAAACACAGACTCACACATACATACATGCAAACACAAACACTCATGCACACATGCATATAACTTGGTATGCAACAAGAGCAAAATGTTCACATCCCTGTATGAGGAGCTGATAACTGTCAATATTGAAATTTTTATGATTATCATGACCTTCAAAAGTGTTATACATAGATAGAGGGTGTGGGTATGAATGATCTAACCTGAAGATTAAAAAAAAAAAACCTTATTAAGGGGATCAAAGGATAAAAGGAAAGGATGAGATAGGAAAAGGTAAAATATGCCATTCGAAGAGGCATAAAAACACACTATAGTAGAGGCGAAAGAAAGAGGGAGAGGAACAACATTTAAACACTGTTATCACTGGTTCTGGTTCAAAGAGGGATCAACTTAATCAGTAAAGTTTAAGATTCTAATGTGAATAGAGACATAAATTCATTAAATAGAGGAAAAGGAGGGAGGGAGAGGAGCACTGTTTGAAATTTACTATCATTGGTTTGATGTCAAATGGGGAATAACTTACTCTGATAAGTAGAAAAACTTACTGTGTCCTATAGGCAGTAGGAGGGTAAAGGGGGGTATAAAAAGGAGGAGTTTAAAGGGGGGGATTAGAGGGGAGGGAAATAGTAGTAAGGGGGGAGGGTAGGTTAAGAAGGGGGGTCACTGGGTGGGAACACTGAGGGAGGGGGCAGTCAAAGGGAAAACTTCAAGGAGGGGAAGGGAGATAGAAGAAACAAAAACATAAGCAGGGGAGGGAATAGGATGGAGGAGAAGAGACAGATAGTCATCATTACTGTGAATGTGAATGGGATGAACTCTCCCATAAAACAGAGGCAGATAGCAGAATGGATTAAAAACCATAATCCTACAATATACTGTCTATAAGAAACACATTTGAAACAAAGGGATACCCACAGGGTAAAGGTAAAAGGTTGGAGTGGAAGCACCCACTTTTGAAAAGGGACAGGACCAAAGTGGGGAGTGGACCAGGTGGGAGGTGGGATAGGAGGGAGGGAAATATAGTCAGTCTTTTACAATATATGTACTATGGTAATGTTTTGCATAGCTACGCATGTACAGTATATACTGAGTTGCTTATCTTCCTTTTAAAATCAAATTATTTAAAAATATATAAATACTATGATTAATACTATTTTGTATATAATTGGGAGATAAGATGTGCATGCATTTGGGCACGAGAATGCACCCTGCCCTACTGGAAAAGTCAAAGCTGGTATGGGAGAAGAGATGGGAGAGAGCAGATTGGATGAGGGAATATCCTGTGGGACTGCTATTCTGGTATGGTGTTTAGGGGAAAAATTGTAACTCAAAATCTGATGGAAATGAATGATGTAAACCAGAAGTTAATAAAGCATTTGGAAAAAAACCCACAATATCATATTGTTCACCTTCTTAGTGGGTTGGAAAGGGGAGAGAGAGAAGGAGAGAAACTGGAATTCAAATATTTCAAAAAATGAATGTTCTTGTTTTCACATGTAATTGGAAATATTTTATAAAATAAAATACAAAAAACACTATACATATGTGTGTTATTTATATATGTGTGTATATGTGTATATATATATATACATATATATATATATATATATTACATATTCAAAGTTGAATTGGGCCCATCACTTAAAGACTGGCATAATATGAGGATGGTTAAAGAATGGGAGGGAAAGTACCATTTAGTAGATTAGCAGACTACCTAAATTTTGGAATATACCATGCTTTCTGAAAGTTTCCACTGTTCTAACATAGGTAGAGGTAGAATATTCAGAGCTAATCCCATACAACCAGAGGAATCCAGGTTGTGACAGATTGGTCCCTACTTGTGTGCATATTTGTCTGCTTTTAGGATTTTCTACCACCCACCCAAGATATTCCATCAATAATTACTTACTTCAGTACACTATAAGAGTACAAAAGAACTGCCACTGGAAAACAGGATGCTCTGGGTAGATGAGCACTTTGAGTTATCATAAGAGAATTCCACAGTTAGCAATAAGACAATCTAGCCATCTTGATTGTTGGAAATATATCACCAGATATGTCATCCAACAGTACAGTTCATGCACTCTGTCTGCTTCTCAAACAGGGGATGACATCAGAATATAAGAAAAATGGCAAAATCAACCAAATTAATTTATAGGTATAATGGAATATGAATCAAAATGTCAAAGAGACTTCCTAAAATAATTAGATAAAATGATAAAATTTATATGGATGAGCAAATGGACAAAAATATCAAGGGGGACTATAAAGAAAAGGTGGAAAGAATATCTTTTTTTTCATTTAAATAAATTACTGGAATAGATAATCTGGAATAAGAACCAGACATAAAATAAACTGGTGTTAATAGTCCCTTGATCACAAAACACTCTAGAAGTGGTCAATGAATATTTTGAAGAAAATTGGGTAAGTGGCATCACTAAAAATGTGATTATATTACAATTCATTCCATATGCTAAAATAAACTCTAAATATGCCAAAGGGAAGGAAAACATGAACTTTGCTACATGACCTTTGACCCCTTCTTTAAAAGAATAAGATGGGGCTGTTATGACATTTGTCAGGTAATTTAAGGAACAACTCCCTGTGGAGATCAATGTTTACAACACATGGCATGTAGTCAAGATTTTTTAAATTTTACCCCTAAAACCAGCCAAGGAGATTTCATCTCTAATAACTCCATAAATAAAGTGTCAGTCTGGGTCCAGGTAATGCCATAACACTTGGTATCAGAGATAGCATACTTCATCTTCTGTTTGCCAACTTTATGTAAATCAGAGAATATTCTAAAATGTTATTATTGTCCTCTTCAGCCATTTACTACATTCAGAAATTCCCAAAGCAGAGAGCTTTAAAATGAGGGGCAAACAATCTCTTGCTCCCCTAACAATTACCATTCCAGAACCTCTAACAGATGAGATAGAAGTTTTACTATATGCAAAGAGAAGTCTGGGAAATCATATTGGTTACTACAATACCACCACTTAAAGTGGACGTGGCTTTTGAGGACTGAGCATCCCATTCCAGTATTCATATCTCTTAAGGTCTTGCTTGGCCATACAAAGTGTTCTACAATAAATACTGCAGGTCTTATTGTGGGGGAGGGATGCTATCTTAGAGAGACTTTTGACAACATATGTAGGAACTCATAGAGAGACATAAATAGTGGTGAATGTCTCTTAATTTACTTGCATATTTTTATTTTGAATAGAACTCTGTAAAATTACTTCAGAAGGGAAGGCAGGGATTCTGGACTTGAGATTCTAAAATAATAAAATGGTATTGTTGTCTGTAAAAAACTGTAGCTCAAGAAATAGTATGGGTTAGACATAAAAATTATCTGTGTAAAAGTGATGACTGAAGTTTGGGAAGTAATATTGCCTGGATTAAACAATTCCAAGAAATAAAAGAAGAGATCATAGCATTACAATTGAACCTCCTACTTTGTTCACAAAGCTAGTCATGACAGCAAAGGATAATAATTGACAACATTTGCTATTTACAGGTGGCATTATTTTGGTATGATTACTGAGCACCTTGAATTCAATTCAATAATTAAATACTTGGAGGAGAAGGAAGAAGAGGAAGAAGGAGGAGGAAGAGGAGAAGAAGAAAAAGAAGGAGGAGGGAGGGACAGGGGGAGGAGGAGGGAAAGAGAAGGGGCAGGGGGAGGAAGGAGAGGAGGGGGAGGAAGGAGAGAAGGGGAGGAGGTGGAAGAAGAGGACTAGGAGGGGGAGGAGGAGGAGGGGAAGAAGAAGGAGAGGGAGAAGGAGGAGGAAGAAGGGAAGGAAGGATCTGAGCTAGCATTTAAGGAACTTTATTGTCTTTTTCATAGTTTATTTTAGAACTGTGATACAAGATACAGACCACATGATTCTAGTTCCAGGCTTATCTACCTCAACCAATGATTATGTGGATGATTTCAGAAAAGCATGGGACGATCTGATCTACATGAACTAATGCCAAGTGAAGTGAGCCAAATCAGGAGACCATCATACATGATAACAGCAATAATGTAATGGTAATCAATTATGAAAAACTTAGCTCCTCTGATCAATACAGTGATCCAAGAGGATTGCAAAAGACTCATCATGAAAAAAATACTATCCATCTCCAGAGATAGAACTGTTGAAATCTGAGTACAAATTAAAGTATAATTTTTCACTTTTTTTCTTGTTTTTTATGATCTGGCAAATACAAAGCTATGGTTTGCATGATTTCACATGGGTAATTGATAGTTTTGCTTGCCTTCTCAAGGAGTGGCAGGAAGGGGGGATAAAGTTTAGAACTCTTTCTTTATATAAATACATAATAAAAAGTTTTTTTTAAAAGAAGGAAACATTAAAGGACTTTAAATAAATAATGCCAATATGGTATCTAGTAGCTTAGCATTTTTATCAGACTAGCTAGATAGCCCCCTAGCAAAAAGGCACTGAAGAAAATAGGACACATGACAAGAAAGTTATAACAGGAATGAGACTTTGGAATGGCAGAAACATGCCTTGGAAGGTCAGTTCAAATAAGTTCCTGGATACTGAGAGATCCTGTGCATACAGGGGCAACTTTTAAGATAAGGTATTCTGGGATGAAAATTTGTCAAAGGAATCATAGGATCATAGAATGTAGGGTTAAGGTATTCTTAGAAATGTAGCCCACCATCCTTGTTTTACAGATGAAAATACTGAGGCATGAACAGTTTTAAGTGACCTTCCCAAAGACAATATAACTTTTAAGTAGCACTATCTGGGCTCAAACCAACATGTATTACTTCCAAATTCAGGCGTCTTTCAACTACTACAGGCTGGTGCTGAAACTAAAGTTTAATTTTACCTAAAGTCCATCCTACACAAAGACCTTAATATAGATTGAATCAAATGCATGTGAAAAATAAAATTACAATTTAAACACACACACACACACACACACACAATCACAGCTAGGGGAAAAAAAGGAAGTAAGAAAAGAATGGCATCATCTTTCCAATAAAATGTTTGTTTTTTAGAACCTCTTGATTTCTTTTTTATAATTAATTCATTTATTTTTAGTTTTTAGCATTCACTTCCATAAAATTTTGAGTTTTGAATTTTCTACCTCACCCTTTCCTTCCCCCTCCCCAAGATGGCATACAATCTGATATAGACTCTACTTATACATTCATATTAAATATATTTTCACATTAGTCATGATGCAAAGAAGAGTTAGAACTAATAGGAGGGAACCAAGAGAACGAAGAAACAAAACAACCAAAGAATAGGAGAGCAAATAGTATGTTTCCATCTGCATTGTCTCCAAACTTCTTTCTCTTCATGTAAATAGCATTTCCCACTGTTACGTCTTTTGGAGTTGTCTTAGATCCTTGCATTGCTGAGAAGGGCTAAGTCTGTCAAGGTCAATCATCACACAATTTGACTATTATTGTATACAATGTTCCCTTAGTTCTGCTCATTTTACTCTGCATCAGTTCATATAAGTCTTTCCAGGTTTTTTTTTTTTCTGAAGTCTGCCTGCTAATCATTTCTTATAACACAACAGTAATCCATTACATTCATGTACCACAACTTGTTCAGCCAGTCCCCAATGGATGGACATACCCTCAATTTCCAATTCTTTGCTACCACAAAAAGAAATGCTTTAAATATTTTTGTATATGTAGGTCCTTTTCCCGTTTTTATGATCTCTTTGGGATACATACCTAGAAGTGGTATTGATAGATCAAAGGGTATGCACAATTTTATACTCCTTTGGGCATAGTTCCAAATCTCTCCAGAATAGTTGCATCAATTCACAACTCTACCAGCAATGAATTAGTGTTCCAATTTTCCCACATCTTCTCCAACATTTACCATTTTCCTGTTTTGTCATGTTAGCCAATCTGATAGGTGTGATGTGGTATCTCAAAGGCATTTTGATTTGCATTTCTCTAATCAGTAATAATTTAGAGCATTTTCATATGTCTATAAATAGCTTTAATTTATCCCTCTGATAACTGCCTGTTCATATTCTTTGACTATTTGTCAATTGGGGAATGACTTGTATTATAATTTTGACTCAGTTTTCTATATATTTTAGAGATGAGGTCTTTATCAGTGACACAGAATGTAAAAATTGTTTCCTAGTTTTCTGTTTCCCTTCTAATGTCGGTTGCATTGATTTTGTGCAAAACCTTTTCAATTTAATCTAATCAAAATCATACATTTTGCATTTCATAATAGAACCTCTTGACTTCTGATTGTTGTTCTTCCAAAGGAGAACTTCCACACAGACCAATTCCTTCTTCCAGCAATCATTCTTTGTGCCTTTATTTTCTTCCTCTTTCCCTGAAATAACAATCATTCTAATGCAAAATCCTGAAGTGCCATTTTATATATACCCCATCCAAATGACTTCCATGCCTATTTAAGACCTGCAAATATTGAGCAGCACATACTCTATAGTCACAACACAGTTTTCTTTGATCTTCCCCATTTCCTTCACTAATCTTCATCTCTAGACTGTCATAGTTTATCCAGTAACTAAGATTATTCTGACTCTTAAGTTTTCAAGGTCATCTATCAAATATCTTCAAAATTGCTCAGTGTCTGTGAGATTATATCACCCTACAATTTTAGCATGTAAGCATGTACATTAAATCACACATATAAGTGGGGGGGGCAATTAAAGATGATATAGTTAAGTCAGGAATGTCAGAATATGGAGTTTAATTGCAATATCAATGCGATACTCATAGCAGCTTCTATGAATATACCTACACATTCCCAGAGTTGGTTCACAAAATATAATAAACTCTCTTCATCCAACACCAAACCAAAATATTTATTCAAAACATCACTATTGGAACACCCAAAGGCAAAATTTAGCAAGGTAACAAAAATATTTGTACACATCACCAATCCAAGGAATGCCTACATCTTAAACATTCTTTGCATCAAGACTCCCAGCAAGCAAGTTCAGGAGAATCCCAGTGGCCCAGAATCTAATTGGCTCTGCTTCAGGGTTCCATGCGAGGCCTATTAATGGACAAGGAAGATCTTCTATCCCATTAACCTTGCAATAATGCACAAACTCAGAGTTTGTGATGAATTAAATTATTATTTAGAAAAATCTACATTCATGTATACAAAATCTCTAGCTATTGACAGAGAAGAGAATTCAAGAATTTCATAGCATCATAGGACTATAGGGGCCACAGAATACATCTAGTACAACCCTCTCATTCTACACATAAGAAAAATAAGGCACAGGGAATGTGTTATGTGAATTGCATTTGAAAATAGCATGAGTAATTTTCAGGGTAAGGATTTGAGCCCATGTCTTTTGCTTCAAACAGCACTCTTTCCATTGCATTAGTCTGTCTCCTTTTCTGTGGAAATTGATAGTTATTTATTGGATAAGAAGTGCATACTTCCAATCTCCAATGTCCAGGACAGAGTGCAGAGTGTCTGGGTCTGATACCTCACTAACTCTTGTTGATCATCTCAATACAGCCTAACTCCTAGGTACTTGTTCTTGTTGCCAAAAAAAAAAAAAATGTGACATCTGAAACAATTCAGAGAAGAATATAACCACCACAGAAGGATGAAACCAAGATCTGACCTGGCTTGTCAGTAATCTGGACCTTGAGATAGTTGTATCATAACACAGAATAAAAATAAAAGTGAAACACTATTCAGCTGTCCCACAGATATATCATGTTTTGATGCGTTAAGCATTAAGTTCCAGAAAGAGAAATATAGGTGATGAGTTATCCTGTCATGTTTTAAATATTTTACCAAGGAAAAATTATGAGTTTTAAGTTTTAGACATTTGTTTGGCAATGCAGGGAGTAGCTTTCTTGTATCTGGTCTGCTTTGTACACTATCTTTTTAGAATGGGTATTGTTTATTTCGTTTTTGAGAAGATCCTACACATAACTTCTTAAGCTCCCTTGTCTTCTGAACTTCCCTATTATGCTCAAGGGTACCACCAGTCTCTCAGTCACCTAGGCTCACAACCATTATTTCATCTTCAACTCCTCCCTCTCACATTCCCTGTAGCAAATGTATTACACAATATCTATCATAAGTGACCCTTTCTCTCCATTTGCACACCCACCACCCTGGCGTTTGGTTTCATCCTCTCATACCTGACATATTGCAATAGCTTTCTAGTTTATCTCTTGGCCTCAAGTGTTTCTCCATTGCAGTTTGCCCTCAATTACCAAAGTGGTTTTCCTAAAATACAATCTGATCACATCACTCCCTTCCTCAAAAAGTTCCAGTAGTTCCCAAAAGCCCCCAAATACAAAATATTTTGCTCAGCACTTATAGTCCTCCACAACCTGGCTTTTTAGTTTTCTTACACTTTTCAGTTTTCTTACACTGATGCCCCAATATGTACTCTTCAGCACATGGTGATCCTAGAAGATGACACTTCATCTCTGCCTTTTCATTCTCTGGAATGCACTCCTTCCTCACTGCCTGGCTTTCCTGGTTTCATTCAAGAATCATCTCAATTCCCTTCTGTAGGAGATATTTCTTCATACCCCTTACTACTAATGCTTTCCCTCTGAAATGACTTTTCATCTTCTCTGTGTATATTTAACATATACATAGTTATTTGTATTTTGTCCCCTATTATAATCTTTGCTTCCTAAAGGAAGGAACTATGTTTTTACCTTTCTTTGTCTCCCCAGAACTCAGCATAGCGCCTGAAACATAATAAGGTTTAAATAAATGTTTATTGACTAATTGACTAAATGTCATTGAAAGTATTTTCCTTGGTGCTCTGGTGTGTTGGAATAATAAGTCAGAGAGCAGAAAGCCTGAATGCATTCTGTGGGTTCAGGATTTCCCAGGATATGAGCATGAAATGGCTCAATCTAAGCAAGGCCCCTTAGTGGGAGAGGGTACCATATCCAATGGGACTCAGGTTCTCAATCCTTTTTAATATAGTATAGACTCCTTCTCTTTTTTATGGACAAGGGGCACTGGAAACAAAACAGTGACCTCTCTTCCAAAGCTCTCTCACCAAGTGGCCCATCAGAAAGTCAGGGTATAGATACATCTGCACACATATTCCATGAAGTAGTCACTATTGTATTTTGTTGTTGTTGTTGTTGTTGTTGTTGTTGTTGTTGCTGAGTAGTTTTTCAGTTGTGTCTGACTCTTCATGACTCTGTTGGAGGTTTTCTTGAGAAGAATCCAGGAATGGTTTGCCATTTGTTTCTCCCATTCATTTTACAGATGAGGAAACTGAGGAAAACAGGGTTAAGTGACTTGCCCAGAATCCCACAGCTACTATGTGGGACTGGATTTGAACTCAGGTCTTCCTGTCTCCAGGTTCAGAGCTGGAAAGCAACATATCCTTTCAATTAGCAAATCAGTTTACAAAAATTTGCTAGTCACCATACTAAGTACTGAGTATCTAGGTGAATCAATTAATTTGACCTCAAGTCAGGAAGACTCATGTTCCTGGGTTCAAATCTGGCCTCAGACACTTACCAGCTGTGTGACCCTGGGCAAGTCAGTTAACCCTGTTTGCCTACATTTCTCATCTTTAAAATGAGCTGGAGAAGAAATGGCAAACAATTCCAGTATTTTTGCCAGGAAATGGGTTTGTGATGATAAGAGGGGCAGAGCCAAGATGGTGAAGTAAAAGCAGGAACTTGCATAAGCTCCCACTCCAACCATCTCTAATACCTGTAAAATGTGACTCTAAACAAATTTTAGAGCTATAGAACCCAAAAAGTGACAGAGAGAAACAATTCTTCTGCTGAATGCAACCTGGCAGGCCACAGGCCTGTCACACCAGGCTGGGAGCCGAGTACATTCCCACATGAGCCACACAGGCCAAGAACAGAGGCACTGACCAGCCAGAGCAGACTTCAGAAGAGTGAATCACTGGCAGCTGTGGTGGTTTCCACAACCCATAAACACCAAAGAGAAAATAAAAAGTCAGGAAGAACTCTGTTGATCATGGATGAGGTGACAGTGGCTACAACTGCTGGTGCTGCTGCTGCTTCTGGCTCCAGACCTACAGATCACAGAGGGACCAAGTGACTGTCCAAAGGACATTTACAGGAATCTCTCTGCTGACACTGAGGCAAGTTTCTCTTGTTTTGCCCTGCTCGGATCTGGGTCGCAATCTTGGGTGCTGGTCCTGGGATGAAAAGCACTGGTGTGGCAGAGCTTGTTGAAGCTGTGGAGAGAAAGTCCTCCTCACAGTTCTGAAGCAGGTGCTGGGGAAAACTCTGAAAACAGTTGTGCAAAACCCCAAATTTGGGACACAGCTCTGGAAATAGAGTTCTACCATAGCAGAGAGCTCAAAAGTCAAATAAGTGGCTAGCAAGGAGAGCAAACAGAGGAAGCACAATCAGACTATAAAATCCTTTTTGGGGGACAAAGAGGACCAAAACATAGAACCAGAAGAAAATAACAAAGTCAAAACTCGTGCATCAAAAAGGCTCCAAGAAAAATATGAACTCCTCACAGGCCATGAAGGAATTCAAGAAGTATTTTGAAAATCAAGTAAGAGAAGTAGAGGAAAAATTGGGAAGAGCAATGAGAATGATGCAAGAAAATCAAGAAAGACACATCAAAAGCCTGACTGAAGAAAATAACACTATAAAAAATAGACTAACTCAGGGCGGCTAGGTGGAGCAGTGAGTAGAGCGCCGGCCCTGGAGTCAGAAGGACCTGAGTTCGGATCCGGCCTCAGACACTTAACCCACACAAACAAAAACCTAGCTGTGTGACCTTGGGCAAGTTACTTAACCCCAATTGCCCTAAAAGGGGCGGCTAGGTGGCACAGTGAGTAAGAGCACCGGCCTCGGAGTTGGGATAACCCAAGATCAAATCTGGCCTCAGAAAATGAGCACCCACACAGAAATAATGACTAGCCGTGTAACCTTGAGCAAGTTACTTAACCCCAATTGCTTAAAAAAAAAATAGACTAACTCAAATGGCAAAAGAGGCTCAAAAAGTCAAGTAGGGGAAGAATGACTTAAAAAGCCGAGTTTGCCAGACAGAAAAGGAATTTTAAAAACTCACTGAAGAAAATGACTCCTCCAAAATTAGATTGGAGCAACTGGAAGCTAATGACCTTGTGAGAAATCAAGATACTATAAAACAGATCCAAAAAAATAAAAGAATAGAAAGCAATGTGAAATATCTCATTGGAAAATCCACTGACCTGGAAAATAGATCCAGAAGATATAATTAAAAATTTATTGGACTACCTGAAAGTCATGATCAAAAAAAGAGCCTACACATCATCTTTCAGGAGATTCTCAAGGAAAATTGCCCTGATATTCTAGAACCAGAGGGCAAAATAGAAGTGGAAAGAATTTAATTATTGCATCTTGAAAAAGATCCCAAAAAAAAAATTCCTAGGAATATTATAGCCAATTCTAGAGTTCCCATGTCAAGGAGATAATATTACAAGCAGTCAGGAAGAAACAATTTGAGTATTGTGGAAACACAATCAGGATAACACAAGATCTAGCAGCTTCTACATTAAGTGATCTAAGGGGTGGAGAGGTCAAAGGCATTAGTATTAAAACCAAGAATAACCTACCCAGGAAAACTGAGTATAATACTTCAGGGGAAAATATGGACACTCAATGAAATAGAGTACTTTCAAGGACTTGATGAAAAAAACAAAGCTAAACAGAAAATTTGACTTTCAAATACAAGAAGCAGGGGCAGCTAGGTGGTGCAGTGAGTAGAGCACTGGCTCTGGAGTCAGGAGGACCTGAGTTCAAATCCAGCCTCACTTAACAGTTACTAGCCATGTCACCTTGGGCAAATCACTTAACCCCAATTGTCCTCCTTCTCGCCTCCAAAAGAAAAAAAAATACAAGAAGCAAGAGAAGCTAAACAGGAAAAAAGAAATCATAAAGAACTTATTAAAGATAAACTATTTACATCCCTACATGGAAAAAATGATCATTGTAACTCATGAGAATTTTCTCAGTATGAGGATAGTTGAAGGGAATATATATGTATACATATATATATATATATATATACACACACACACACACACACACACACACACACACACACACACATATATATAATCTGTATGTATGTATAGAAGAATATATATGTGTGTGTATGTATATGTGTGTACATGTATATATAGATGAGCACAGGATGAATTGAATAAGAAGGGATGATATCTAAAAAATAAAATTAAGAAGTTAGAGAGGAATATATTGGAAGAAGGAGAAAGGGAGAGATAGAATAGGGTAAATTATCTCATATAAAAGAGGCAAGAGAAAACTGTTACAATGGAGGGGAAGAGAAGAAAAGTGAAAGAAAAGGAAGAGAAGAAAAGTGAATGAGTCAACCTTACTCTCATTGGATTTGGCTTAAGGAGGGGATAACATACACACTCAGTTGGGTATTTTACATTAAAGGAAAGTAGGGGGGAAGGGGACAAAAGGGGGTATGATAGAAGTGAGGGCAGATTGGGGGGAGGGTAGTTAGAAGCAAATACTTTTGAAAAGGTATTGAAAAGGTCAAAAGAGAAAATAGAATAAGTTTGGGATGGGATAGAATGGAGGGAAATATAGTTAGTCTTTCACAATATAACTACTATGGAAATGTTTTGCATAATTACACATGTACAACCTATATTGAATTGCTTGTCTTCCCAGTGGGGGTGAGTGAGGAGGGAGGAAGGGAAAGAAATTGGAAATCAAAGTTTTAAAATCAAATGTTAAGAAAAAATTTACATGCAACTGGGAAATAAGATAAACAGGCAATGGGGTATAGAAATCCATCTTGCCCTACAAGAAAGTAAGGGAGGGGGGATGGGGGAGGACATAAGGGAGAACAGATTGGGGGAAGGTGTATACAGTATACTTGCTATTTTGGAGTTGGGGTAGGGGAGAGACAGGGAGAAAATTTGTAAATTTTGAAAACTTACAATCTTGAAAATCTTGTGGAAATGAATGTTGAAAACTAAAAAATTAATTAATTGTATAAAAAGAAATGGGTTTGTGGAGAGTCAGACATGACTAAAGCAACTGAACAACTCTTATAATTATAAGGTAATTAAATGGTCCAATGATGGAGTGCTTGATTTGGATTCAGAAAGACCTGAGTTAAAATCTGGCCTCAGACATACTAGCTGTATGAATTACAAGTCACTGAGTCTATGAAACTCAGTTTCCTCTTCTATAAAATGGGGGACAAATAGTAGCTATATCAAAAGAATAAAGCTATACAATATTCATAAAATGCTTTGCAAACCTTAAAACACTATATAAATGTTAGGGATCTTAATTTCTAACTTACTAAACAGTAATCAAATGTTTAACTTACAAGAAAAAATTATATCCCCTAGACTAATGATATTTTTAAAAATATAGAAATAATTCTAACCTAGTACCCCCTCCCCAAGCTTCTGCCCTCAACCTCCTGCTTCCCCTCCTGGCAGGAATTAAAGTCTCCCTTGGAGAAGGATGGGGAAAAGAGGATAGATGTCTATTCTGCTTCCCTTTGAGCTACAAAACAACACCCCCGTACTCCATGTGGGAAACAATCTTGCTACACATGATTAGCAGTAGCCCTATTGCTTTATCCCAACACGACAGTACAGGTATACTTAAAAAATAATATTCTGCCTGTAGAATAAGCACTTGATTTTCCATCTCTCTGGGTCCTGGAGGTATTAGACCTCTCAAACATAGTTTCAGGATCTCTATAGACTTGCTTGGGATCTTTGGACAAAGCATTTTGTACAGGTAGTACAGGAAATACATGCTAAACAAAGGCTCTCCCTAAGTTTCTGATATACAGTGGTGACCTCTGCCTGAACTGAGCCAGTGGAATTCCCTTATCCATCTTCATGCTTTGTACACCCCCCCCCCCATGACAAATCAGTACTATCAAATTCAAAAAGAAATGAAGTCACTGAAGTGTACATATGGATCCCTGCAGTAACATATTGACTTAGTAAAACACATAATAACATTATGTGTGTTCTATTGTGATTTTATTTTTGTTAAATGTTTCCCAATTACATTTTAATCTAATTCTGTCTTAAGACTCAGGAGTATTTGATACCCCCATAAACCATTAGATAATATGGCTCAGTGCCTGGCACATAGTCAGCATTTAATAAATGCTTGTTGAATTAATTTGACTCTTGTGTAAGATCCAATTGCTGAGTCATTTCCTAAACAAGGAACACAATTTCAGAGAAAAAGTATACCTCTGGGTTGGTTCTATGAGGCCCCTACTCACATTAGACTCATTATGTTACTCTTGATCTTAGAAACTCCCCAAAGAAAGAACCAGCCAGTTACCTGGTTGCAAAGGGTTTTTATCATGACTTCCCTGTTTTAAAGTCACTGGTTATAAAAAAAAATTGATAGCAAATTAATTTCAGATATGCATACATACATACATACGCACACACACACATATATATATATATATGCATGTATAACGGGTGTGTATGCAAAAAATGTTGGTCATAGAGATTAGACAATTATATAAATGTTTTGCTTTGGGATTTTATGTTTTTGTATTTGTTTTAGGATATTAACTTTTCATTGATATTTGGAATTTGTGAAACAGATTTGGGTTAAACTCTTTAATGACAGGTAGTGAGGAACATTTTTTTAAAAAGACTAAATATAATAAAGAAAATTGGTGTTAATTATTCCTCTCTTAAACTGGTAATAACTTGACTAGTAACTGATTTATCAAGGTTTTTGATATAATTTTTAAATATAATTTTGATATAAATTTTTAAACTCAAAGTCTTTTTTAAATTCTTATGCACCAATAGAGATATAGAGTTGAATGAAGCAATGGAAACTTTCAAATTATGCTGATTATTTGTATTTGTTTAAAACCCATAGGGAACTCCAGATATGAGAGGCTGATTTGGAAAATTAATTTTTTGTGGGGCTGGGAACTAGATAATGATTTCATCAGTATGGAGAGCTCCCAATGAAAAAAATACCTCTTGAAATTCAGACTGACAATTTCTCTGTAATTTATGATCTCAGAGAATTGTCTGGGATCACTGGAAGGTTAGCTGACTTGTCCAGGATCACACAGCCAGTATATGTTTATGGTACAACTTGAACCCAGGCCTTTTTAATTCCAAGACTAGCTTCTTATACATTACACCATACTGCCTCTTTACTAAAATTTTAATATTACTTTTTTTCCATTGTAAATATTTCTGTAAATTTTATCACTTAGAAATTAGAATGACCAAGAACTTTTCTGAATCCAGTCCTATTATATTTGATACATTGTTTTTCAGCTATGGTTTCTGGAACAAAAGCCAATGTCAACGGGAAAAATAGTTTTTACTAGTCTCATGATAAATGTCTTTGGGTTTCTGGTAAATAATTTTAGCTAAAAAAAAAATTGCTACTTTAAATATAAAAACAGCTTCCTCCCACTTATCTTTTTCTGTCACTTTAATAAGGTTTTTTTTGTTACTTTGAGTTATGACTCTCAATACCTTGGTGTTCCTGTAGTCCTGGAATTTAGATCCTTTATAATATCTTTCTCATGGATACGATTCCCCTTCCATATGGTTCATGTAGAGCATTTAGCTCCTTGAGAGATAGTCAATAAAAATTTATGGGCCTACTATGTGTCTGGGTATTTAAAAAAGAGGCAAAAGGCAGTGAGTCCCTACCCTAATTCTAATAGGAAAGAAAACAAACAATCAAATATGTACAATAAGCTATATACAGGATAAATAGGAAAAAATCAAAGAGAGGGAAGACATTAGAATTAAGAGGGGTTGGGAAAAGTTTCCTATGTATAGGAGGGGACTTAGAAAACAGGAAGTTGAAATCCCAGGCATTAAGGATAGTTAGATAAAATGCCCAGAATTGAGAGATGCACCATATTGTCCCTATCTCTCCTTCATGGAACAACAAGAAGGCCAGTGTTACCAGATCAAAGAGTATCTGGCAGGGATTTCGGTGTAAGAAAACTGTAAAGTAGAAGGGATCAGGTAATGAGGGGCTTTTAACACCAGAGGATTTTAGATTTGATCCTGGAGGCAATAAGGGGACACTGGAGTTTATTAAGTGGAATTAGTTAGATCTCTGCTTTAAGAAAATCACTTTGTTTGCTAAATGAGGAATGGATTAGAATGGAAAAATACTTGGGGCAGGGAGACCCACCAGCAGGCTACTGCAATAGTCCAGGCATGAAATTGTAATGGTTTGTACCAGAGTAGATAGTAATGTCAAAGGAGAGAAGGGGGTATTTATTCAAGTGACATTGCAAAGGTGAAATTGGCAGGACTTGATGACATATTGTGTATTGTGGGATGGAAAGTGAGACAAAAGGAGGAGTTGAGGATGACACCTAAGTTGGAAGCTTGAGGGACTGGGTTTAAGGTGTTGTCCTCTATAGCAATAGAGAAGGTAGGAGGTAGAGAGAGTGTAAGGGGAAAGACAATGAGTGTAATTTTGGCCATGTTGAGTTGAAAATCCTACTAGATACCCCAGTGAAGATGTCTGAAAGGCAGCTGGAGATGCAAGACAGGGTCACTGATGAATGTGACCTTCATCACAGGCTCCTTGCTCTCTTAAGTACATACACTATTTTATCAGCCTGCCTATTACCAGTTTCCTTGAACAGCAGCCTGTGCTCTCATCCTTACTCTTCCTTCCATGGTAGGAACACTACTTTAACTCTTCCCTCAATCCAGTTAGGTTAGTTTTCCCTTAAAATATATTGAAACATTTCTCAAGAATTCAATAGCTCAGGGGACTAAGTGCTCAGATTGTTAATGTAACTTCCTCATTACCTGAGTAGAAAAACAGACATGAGAAGGAGGTTGGGGATGGTAGGGAGGTGGTGGTTCAATGAACAGCTGTCTGGTGAATCACAATTAGTTATAAAAGCAAGGGAGATTTTCTCAATCCAAACTTAAACTATTGGGGTAATTGCCTAAGTCTGGCCCACCTCAGAGCAACTTACATAGTCTTATAAGACTGGAACAAACTGGAACAACTGGAATGTTGAAGGTGGCAATGGGCAATGCATTGGAATATGAACCTGAGTTGTCCTTCATACTTTTGGTGATGGTGGTTGCTTATTAAGAGAAATGTCCCTTTCCTGGGAGATTAGAGAATAAACTACCTATGGCCAGTCTGCAAGAAGATAAAGTGAGTATATATGCTCTGTGTCCCCTAAGAACTGTACCTTGAAGATAAATGAAGTCAACTGTGTTTTGAGCTCAATCCCTTTATTGGGTCTTCAAGCCTGGTAATTTAAACCTCTTCCAATTTGTACTAGGGAATTTCTTCAGAAATGAGTTTACCTTCAAAGTGGAGAAAAAAAAATGTTCCCTTCATTAGAAAAAGAAAAATTCAGAAGAAATGCTTATGCTTAAGACTTTATGTGAATAGATGCCTTTGTGTTGCTAATGTTTATTATCATCTAATTGGCCATTGGCTGAGTCAGTCTGAGTCAGTCAACTGCAGCAGCAGTACCCAAAATACTCTTGCCCAAAACAGTAGGATGTGGAAGCTCAGGCCCACAGTATCCTTCTACAAGAGTGTGGAGGGAGGGGTCATACACTCCAAACCCTGGGATAGAGTCAGGTCACAGAAATGTCATGGCAATAATGTTCAGGCCCACAGCCATACTTTGGTTGAGCAGATGAGCTCAGGCCCTAGTAATAACAATTGTCCTACCATCACATAATAGCTGACCCTGGCAGAATGGGCAGCAGTCACAGAAGCTACCCCTAGCAGAAATGCAGGCCCAAGGGGCAGCAGTGGTCAGCAGGCAGCTGGCAGAGCTATGGACAACAGATTGCTGTCACATCTGAGAAGCAGGACTAGTCCATTGGTAGAAGAATGGGTAGTGAAACATGCAGATGCATAAAGCAAGAACAATTCATTGATTACTATGATACAAAACTGTTTGGCCCCTCCATATTACTGAAAATATAACACCCAGTGATTATTGTATAAGTCCTGCCCAGAAAAAGCTTAGAAGACCAAGGGTTGGTATTGTTGACAAGCAGCTTGCTTTATAGTAACAACGCAGAGGTAAATCTGTCTAACCAATCCCTAAAAAAGGGCACAGACCTTTAGCGGTCTCTTACTAGGCAAAGGGATGTATTCCGCCTTCCACATAGCAAGGGATCTAATGGAAAGTAGTACAAGGCAAATATCCCTGACATATGATGAGGATCATTACTCATTGCAGGGACTGTCATAATCCTCATTGTAGCCCTGATATTCCTAGATACTTTTGCATATGGTCACCATTTTATATGAGAGACACCATGGAATGCAAAGATTTGGCCTCATCTATCACAGGGACCCAGGACACAGTTCTTCCTAGGTCTCTTCTAGAATCAATCACAACTTTAGGGAATTCTTATGCAAATTGTGTTTTATTTTATTTGTGTTAGGGTTTTTGTTCTTGTTTTGTTTTTTGCTCTTCCTTTAAATGCTGCCTGTAACAAGTTTCTTTAATACCAGAGGTGAGGTTAGAAAATCTACTCTGTGAAGGGTAAGGTGTGGCTAGATATCACGTGACACAAGAGGAGGGGGTACCCATATTGATGAGATCACAGATCCATCTAAATTTCTTATTTTCTCATGTTCATATATGTGTTTCATTAGAATTAGGCTCTAGTAGTTTCAGCTCCTCATTCTTTATCTTCTAAATTAGACTCTTAAATTTTCTAAACTTGATCTTCAACCTATTTGCATCCATAGTGCCAAGCATAATTCTGGAAACACAACTGGTGTTAAGTAAAGGCCACAATGATTCAACTGTCTTCTCACCCTGGAACATCCCCCTCAGTATGTTGCCTCCCTTCTCCTATTAGTGAGGTCTCCCAATAGAGACCTTCTATTGGGTGGAAAGTCCTCTAGAAGATAATTAAAAACTTACTACTGCGCTAGATGGTGCAGTGAGTAGAGTGTCGGCCCTGGAGTCAGAAGGACCTGAGTTCGGATCCGGCCCCAGATACTTAATGCACGCACAAACAAAAACCTAGCTGTGTGACCTTGGGCAAGTTACTTAACCCCAATTGCCCTCCAAAATGCAAAAAAAAAAAAAAAAAAAAACTTACTACCAAGGAATGGGGAGTATGGTAAGAGCAATATCTTTACCTCTCCTCCCACCCCCATAGAGATTTGTCTAGTCTTTCCTTAAAAGATATTGAGATGGGGCGGCTAGGTGGCGCAGTGAGTAGAGTTGGCCCTGGAGTCAGAAGGACCTGAGTTCTGATCCAGCCTCAGACACTTAATGCACACACAAACAAAAGGCAGCCAGAAGGATCTGAGGGATTGGGAAGGTTGAAGATTCAGCTAGTAAATTACAATGGATAACACAGGCAAGGGAGTTTCTCAGGTGAATCTACTGAAAGTATTCTCAATGTTTATCTTCATTAAATACCCTTCTCCAGTTATGACAAAGTAAATCATTTTCTTAATTGTTGAATGACACTTTATTCTAATATTGAAAGTAAATTACTGGAGGACTAGGCTCTGTCAGGTCCAACCTGGAATACCCTCCTTATGATAACTTATTTACCCTGCATATTTATTCTAAGAAGAATAATTTCAATTCAACAAACATTAAGTACCCATAATATGAGAGGTACTATATAGTGCCAATTGAAAATCTCATAGCAGATATACACCATAAACCAGGTAAATCAAGTAAACAAGCATTCATTAAGGGCTTACTCCAGGCACTTTGCTATGCACAAGTTAATTATATATTATAAACTCAGATAAACTGGCATTCTGATGTACTAATTTTTGCTAAACTGGAAATGAACCTCTTCTCCCAGGGATATCTATACCACAAAGAATAAAGGCTACTAAAGAAATAATGGATTTATCAGACATTTTGGTAGTTTTTAAATCATATCACAAAGAAGGTCACATAACCTGCTGACATAAGAAGCTAGAAAAGATGCTAAAACTGCCCTAATTAAATTTTACCTAATTAGCTGATTACTCTTTCCAGTAGGATTAATCATTATATTTCAACAGCAGGAGCCTCAGGTATTTCCATCCTACCCTCTTCATAACTCTTGTTTTGTCATTGTTTAGATGCAATTTTGTGATTTCTTTGGTATGGGAACTTCCAGTGTGGATACTTTAGGTCAGGAAAGATCAACAATTTATTTGTAATAGATGGTTACACACATTACAATATGTAATGGAGAGTTGTAGAGCATATGAAGGGCAGTGAGATGCTATATGTTGTCCAGGTTCACACAGCTAATACTTGAACCAAGGTCTGTCTAAATCCAAGGCCAGCTCTCATCTACTCAGCATACTATAGTAATCCCTCAGTAACCTCATATCTATAGTGAACCTATTTGTTTGTAATCTGATCTTTATTGATAGCAACAATCTTTGTTCACTGTCAAAAAATAAGCTAGTTATTATGTTGCTGTTAAATTAAGACTGAATGACACATAGACAACATGGAGTGCCTCAAGTCACAGCTGAATAATGTCAATTACTATGCTCCAAACTACTGGTGATGAATTATGACTTGGCAACTGTTCTGTGGATGAGAGCAGAAGCTAAGCACAAATTCCATTATGTCAAAAATGTTTGAACTTATTTTCAAAATAGCAGAGGTTAAATATGGAGTCAAATTACAAACACAAATTGGAAAAATAGTTCATATTGTTCAGTGCATGCTTAAGGTCATGTAAATAGGTAATGGCTGAATGGATCATTTAAGAATAAAGGGGAAATGATCACATTACTATCTGCAGAGAAAATCAAAAGCAACCCACAAATCCATGTCTTTCCAGGCCCTTCTATATTCAATGATGTCTACCTATTACTTTTTAAATGTTTTATTATACACTTATATTAAATATCAATATATACTCACTACTTAATTATTTACATTAAAGAAGATAATTTCTATGCATAAATGTCATAACAGGTATTCAGTTTCTCCCTGACTCTCCATCAAGACCCTTTGTTCATTTATTTCGATTCAACTTTCCTCTTATAAAAACATAAGCACACATCTGTTCTTATAGTTCTTTTTATTTGTATAGTTCTCATATTTCTTTATATTCCTCATACTTGCAAAATAAATTACTGTAATATAATTATTGTATAATCATATTACAATCATATTATAATATAATTTGCATAATGTAATTAATGTAATTAAAAATATTGCATAATGTAATTAAAATATATATTCTACAAGTATAAGGAATATAAAGAAATGTAGTTATAGTACATATACACATAAAAAATACTATATACATATGTATATACATGTGTTTACATATACCAAAAGCTTACATTACTCATATTCATTTATCTTAATTATAAAGCAGTATTATATTGTATTAAGCTATCCTCCCTCTTACTCTGATCCCTTCCTCTAATTGAAAAGAAAATAAGGAGAACAAACCCTTGTGACAAATATACATAGTCAAGCAAAAGAAATTTTCACAAACTTTATTTCTGAAAATGTGTGTCTCATTCTCTTCCTTGCATTCATCACATCTATGTCAGGAGATGAATAGTACTCTTCATTATCAGTCCTCTAAAGAAATGATCGGGCATTACATTGATCATAATCCTTAAGTCTTTCAAAGTTTAATAGATGATCTCAAACTGATATGGTCCCTCTACTGAACTCTTTGTTCTTCAGTCATTCTCCAAAAATCAGCAAAGGTATACTCAGCTTCAATTCCTAATATCAATATTAAAAGAGAGAAAAAAAATTTGTTGTAGAAGTTAAGCATCCTTTCCCTTTGCTAAGAGCTACAGTCTTGAAATAAACAAACCAAAAAAAAAAAATACTATCATTTTATTTCTTCATTTGTCTTACTATTGCTGAACACTGTGAACTAAATATATTTCTTTGACCAATATCTACAAAAGCATGTGATAGTGGAAAGAAGACTGACTTTGGAATCAGAAAGGTCTGAGTTCAAGTTCTTACTTCAACTCCTATTGGTGGAGTAACCCCAGACAAGTCAACTAAACTCTCATTGCCCTAGGTAACTCTTTTGGACAACAGGTTAAAGAGAAATTGCCAATGTGCATAGGCATGATCCCACACTCAGAGTTCCCCACACTAATGACAAATGTTATTTGTTCATATCTAGTTAGTTCCATTGTTGTGTATCAGGTTAACCATAAAATAATTCTCTCTTCTCTATATATTGGTTGTAATTGTATATAGGGATGATCATATGTACATAAGGAGTATCATACTTATGTGATCAAAACTCAACAAATATTTAATAAGCCCCTACTATGTGCCAGGCACTGTGTGATATTCCTAGATAAACTTTTTTTTGGTTGAGTAGAGCCTTGCTAACATGGAAAGCTAATAATGGCATAGGGGTAGCTACATGACACAGTAGATAGAGTGCCAAGGCTAAAGTCTTGAAGAAAACTTCAAATCTAGTCTCAGAAACTATAGCTATGTGACCCTGGCCACTTCATTTAACCCTGTTTGCCTTAGTTTCCTTATCTGTTAAATGGAGATGGAAATGGAAAACCACTCCAGCATCTTTTCCAATAAATGTGACCCTCGATGTGGTCACAAAGAGCCAAAATTACTGAACAACAGATAATGACATATGAAAATACCATCCTTAGATGATATGTCTTTCACTTGGAAAAAGAACTTGTGGTTGATTGAGGAAGGTTAAGGAGAGGTCTAGGTCTCCTTTGAACAAACTATGGTAAAATGTATCTGTAGTGTGCCATTACCCAAGAGGCTGTGTGATGGCTTAGCTTAAAATGAACTATTCTACCGACTGGTTCATCCATTGTTCTTCTTTCCAGAAATTTTAACTTCGACACTACTTGGACAAAATTATATTGTTTGTGCTCAATTGATTTCAGTGTGATATATCCAGACAGATATGCATGCATACACACACGCACACACACACACACACACACACACACACACACATATACACATAAACAACTATACAATCATAAGTACAAATTTCTTTCAATGTGGTATACCTATGAGTACACACAGAATCTCAATGTGTTGTAACTAACCATTTGTTCACATGTGTCAACAAAACATACCAAATAACATGCACATACATATACACACATTTATCTCATAGTGACGTGTCTAATTGTACACATTTATATGCATACAAATGTCCATGTGACATATCAAACACTGCCCAAACATGGATACACAAACTATACTTGATAGGTAGAGTCATCCCCAATGCATGTTTTATATCAGGATAGTATCATTGATATTTTTCATTTTTGCTTACTGAAAATAAGCAAAGATAATCCTCATGTTCCGAAGAACACATTTCTGTAGCTCCAATATTATTGCCAGTTTTTAATATATGTGATTTATTAGTAATTTCATATAATGCCTGAACAATGGCATATATATGCATTATTCAAACATCAGTGGAAGAAGAGGCCTGCTTGTCCACTTTACCACAAGGAGCACATCTGTGATAACTTAGATTTGGTTAATTCCCAAATCAAAACTTTAGCTTGTCAGTTTTTCATTAAATTTCATTTTTTGGCTTTATACCTGATTTTAAGAAGCTAAAAAAAAAATATCTATGTAGTCCTGAAGCATTACATAGGCAATAAAAATAATAATAAAGGTTGGGTCTCTCAAGTCAGCACAATAAAAAAAAAATCCGAAGTGGACCCCTGATCTAAAGAAAAATTGACTGCCAAGCTTTACTTGTTGATTAAAGGCAAGATAGTGAAGGCAATTAATTAGACTTCAAGAAACTGATTTTTACAGAAGTTCTGCCATCATCTTTACTTTGTGATCTTGGCTAAGTCATTTAGCCTTTCTATTCTTTGCCTTCATCATCTGTAGGCTTAGGAGATTGCCAGGTAAATTTTCCTGCTTCCCACTACAGAAAATGTCAGAATAAAACATCCATTAGCAAGTGAAACAGTATCAGCAGTTTCATATATTAATATTCTTCTTTATAGATACTAAATCTGACTTTTACTCCCCTACCCCACAGCTAGTTTGCAAAGCACATAATGTAGAACAGTAAGATGCACTCTCTTCCTCTCACATCACGATATTCAAAGGTTATAATTACATGGAGTCAGGAATTCAAATATTCCTATCAAGTATGCTTTTGTGAATATCTGTCTCAACTCCATAATCCTAACAAGAAATATCCTCTAGAGCAAGACAATGTCTTTCTTTATGGCCTCAGGGGCACACTGGAATCAAAGTGTCTCCTAGATCTAGGAAATCTGGGAAAACACTTTATAATTCTCCTAGTCAATCAACAATCATTCATTAAGCTTTTACTATATCAGGGACTGTAATAGAAAAAAGAAAGGCAAAAAATCATTCATTATTGGATGCCTGATCCTGTCATTTCCCATCCATACTCAATAGCCTTTAATGACTTCCTTTGCTTTTAATAGAAAATACAAAATGCTGTATTTGGCATTCAAAGCCCTTCATAACCTAGTACCCTTCTATCTTTTCAGTCTTCTTAGACCTTACTCCCTGACATGCACTCTTTGATCCTGAGACACTGGTCTTCTGGATGCTCCATGAGCAAGACAAACTTTTTCTTGGATCCGGGCATTTTTCTCTGACTGTTCCCCTGCCTAGAACACTCTCCCTCCTCTACTCTGACTACTGACCTTCCTGGCTTCCTTCAGGTTCCAACAAAAATCCCACTTTTTATGGGAATAAATAATATTAATCTATATATTTAGCTAGTCATTCATTGGCTCCATTTTTAAAAAGCTAACCATAACAAATTTCTCACACTTTCCAGCAAGTTTCATTTACTAAACAAGCAAATAATCTAAGCTTGGTACCTAAATGGATAGAGTGACAGATTCAAATCTTGCCTTATATACTAAATAGCCATGTGGTCCTTGATGAATAACTTAACCTCTCTGATCCCACAGACTTCCTCCTGTATAAAATAGAAATAATACTAGCTTTTATTTCCCAGGATTATTTTCATGATCAAATGAGTTAAAATATGTAAAGTGTTTCACAAAGCACTATAATAAAATCAGTTGCTATTATACCTTAAATTTAGGAAACACAATTTACTTTTTCCCCTATTACTTTCAAAGTATTCTGGTCTGACTTCTAAAGTGTAGAGTCATGTAACTCAGCCTCCAAAACATGAATAATATCTATCCTACCTACCTCCCAGAAGCTTTGTAAAAGCACATTTTAAAAGTCTGAAAAATTATAGAGTGCCATAAAATGCAAAGCATTATGTGTAGCATTTAAGGGGACCTTCTAAGTTTAATAATAGCCTTCCAAATAGGGTCAACATTCTCACTGAGTCTAAAATGAGAATCATATCCATTCCATGCCCTCCAGCAAAATCTCCAGCTCAGATCAACTTCCCAGGAATGGAGTCTGACAGACTAGAAGTTAAAAAGAGGCAGCTTATGTACAGTCAGAAACAAACATGTGATAATCCCTAACTCTCCTCAGTCTGACAGTTAAGCTCCTCCACCTGACACCCAGGCTCATATCATACTACTCCCTCCACATCCTGTCAATCAGTACCACCACCCCTTCTGGAAATGAGGTTAACAGTCAACAGGGGAAAAAACAGGGCTCAGGGGAAAGAATTCTTCTGAGGAAATAGAATATGCATTACTTGTGATCCAAGAGGGCAAATGGGATGCCATAGCCACAGTTGACAGGACAACCCGATCCACAGGGCCAGAAAGGGGGCAGAAAGGGAGTTTATAGCTATTGCTATAAAGCCAAAGCCAGCAAAGGCAGCTGCAAATGTCAGGCTGGAGAGACCCAAAGCAGTAGGCATTGGTGACATGACCATTTGTCTCAAGCAACTTTTCAGCCCGTGGCAGTGTCCAATCATGGTGACAGGCTGCTAGCCATGACCCTTCTTTGTTCTATCACATCACAATCACTGGAGCTGGACAAATACAGTCAACTAGACTATTAATTGTACATACCCAGCACTTTTTCTACCATTGTGCTTTTGCTCACACTCTTCCTCATTCCAAGTATGCCTTCTCCCTATCTTCTGAAATATGATGGATCCTTTCAACCCCAGTTTAAATGAGTGTCTCCATAAAGCCCCCACTGATATTCCCAGTCAAAAGTCATCTTTTCTTCCTCAGCCTTTGCAAAACACTTTGCCCTCCTCTTCTTTTCCTTTCCATATTCTGCAATAGTTCTATCTGCATTGCATCGTGTTGTATATTTACATATATTTAAGCAATCAATAATTGATCAATAAACATTTGCAAGCACCTGCTATGTGCCAGACACTGTCCTAAATACCTGGGATGCAAAAAAATAAAAATAAAAAACTGAAACAAAAGACAGTGACTGCCCTAGAGGAGTTTATTGTCAAATGTCTGAGATAATATGTAAATAAATATATGTGAGGCAAGCTCTATATAGGATAAATAGGAAATAATTAGCAAAGAGAAGGCATTGGAATAAAGAGGTATTAGGGAAGGCTTCCTATAGAAGGTGGGATTTTTGTTGGATCTAAAGAAAGACAGAGAAGTCAATAGTCAGAGCAGAGGAGGGAGAGTGTTCTAGGCAGGGGAACAGTCAGGAAAAATGTCCAGAACCAAGAAAAAGTTTGTCTTGTTCGTGGAACATCCAGAAGACTAGTGTCTCAGTATCAAAGAGTACATGTCAGGGAGTAAGGTCTAAGAAGACTGAAAAGGTAAAAGGGGACTAGTTTATGAAGGACTCTGAATGCCAAAAGCAGCATTTTGTATTTTCTACTAAAAGCAAAAGGAAGCCATTAGAGGTTATTGAGTGAGGATGGGAAAGGACATGTTCAGAACTACATTTTAGGAAAATCACTCTAATGGTTGAATGGAGAATTGATTGGAGAGGGAAGAGAATTAAGGCAGACCCACTAGCAGACTATTGTGGTAATCAAGATATAAGGTGAAAGGGCCTGCACTAAAGTGGGGGCAGTGCCAGAAGATAGAAAGGGACACATTTGAGAGATGCTGGAAAAGTGAAATCAATAGGCTTAAGCAACAGTTTGGATAGGGGAGTGAGGGATACTGAAGAAGCCAGGATGACTCCTAGGTAGTGAGACTGGGAGGATGATATTTCCTTCTACATTAATAGAAAAGGTGGTGGGAGGGTGAAGAATTTAGGGGGTAAGATAATGAGTTCTGTTTTAGATGCAAGTTTAAGGTGTCTATTGGACAGCCAGCTTGAGATGTCTGAAAGGCAGTTGGAAATGCAATGCTGGAGGTCAGTAGAGAAATTGGGATAAGAAAGGTAGAATTGAGAATTATCAGCAAAGAGAAGGTACTTAAATCCATGGCAGCTGATGAGATCAACAGGTGAAGTAATATGGAGACGGCCAGACAGAACCCTGAGGGACATCTAAGGTAAGAGGTACAATCTAGAGGATGAACCAGCAAAGGAGACAAAGAAGGAGCAGTCAGATTCTTCCTCCCCAATTTAAACTCCAGGAAGGTAAAGACCATGTGTTAATCATCCTTGAGTTAGACACACACAAACACACACACACACACACACACACACACACACACACATACACCCTTCAGTAAAATGTTTCCCACTGATTTCAGAGATGGAAACAATCTCAGTGGCCATTAAATCCACCCCTATATCTAAACAAGAATCCTCTCCACAACATACATATCCATCTATCTCCCCTCCAGGGGTAGGAAAATACTATCTCCATAAACAGCTCATTCCATTTTTAGATAGCTTTAATTTTTTTGAAAGTTTTTTTTCTCTATGTCAAACCTAAATCTAACTCTTTGAGTTGTCTATTATATCAGTCAATAAGCATTTAAGTGTTTTTTTTGCATATCAGATTTTGTGCTAAATACTAAGGAAGCTACAAAAGACAAAAGACAATCCCACCTCTCAAGGAGCAATAATTTAATTAGGGAGATAACATGAAAGCTACTATATAGAAACAAAATATAGGCATGATAAATTTTAGATAATCCATAGAATGAAGGTGCTAGAGCTAAGGGCAGTAAGAAAATTTTTTAAGAAGCAAGATTTTAATTGGGAATTGAAAGAAGCTGGAGAAGCTAGGAGACAGAGGTCAGGAGAGAGAATATTACAGCCATGGGGAAAAGACAGTGAAAATCCTTGGAGTCAGAGGTGAGGTGTCTTGTGTAAGAAACGGCAAGGAAGCTGATGTCACTATATCTATTTATTGAATCAAAATACTTTGGTCTTGCATGTAGAAACTTTTAATAACCACAATATAAAAATGGTACAAATTAGAGGACTAGACTATTATGAACTCCATTCAAATAATCATTAGGAAAAAAATCATTTTAAAAGATAAATGTGATTCACAGTCTAAAGACTAAAATCCTCTCATTTCTTTCCATTATTAAACACTTTTTAAAATAGCAGTCATTTGGTATAAACTCCCCCAAAAGATCATGCAATATCATTATTGCAGTATATTCATTTGATATGGCCTCTGGATTCTAGAACAAATAAGGGGTTTTTAATTTAGCTAGGTTATGTGAGGGGAAGATGGTTCTTAATACTTCTAGCACACAGGATTAGTATCAGTACATGTAGGGCAATAAGGTCTAAGAAGACTGGAAAGGTAGGAGGAGGTTTATGTTGTGGAAGGTTTTGAATGAGAAAGGATTTTATATTTGAAACTGGAAGTAATAGGAGGCAGCTGGAGTTTCTGGAATAGAAGAGTAACTGCTAGATCTATGTTTTAGGAACATTATTTTAGCAGCTAAATAGAGGATGGATTGTAGTGAGATTTGAGTCTGGGGAAACTAACCACCAGGGTCATTGCATAGTCCATGCATGAGGCATCTGCACTGCTGCCCTTTGGGGCCTAACAGAATATCTCTGACCAAATCCACTTAAGTACAAATCTACTAAATGCATGAAGAAGCAGAAGACAAAATCATTAAGTAGAATTTTAATAAATAATTACTGAATAAACATTTTGTATTTCTTTCTTTCTCTCACAGCAGTCTAGCCCCCAGAAACAAAAGGAGGCAATATGACAAACCTCCTGGAAACTCCAGAAAGAAGATCATAAAGCAAAAAAGAAAATGAATGCAGTTTGGGGAGTTGGGGAAGACCCAGCACTAAAATTAAATATCCCAAAGACAAGAGCTTGGTTAAGAGCTTTGTTAACTCTGAAAGGTTTCTCATTACCATCTGCCCACTCATTTCTTCACTAGGATCAATGACTTGTTCCAGGTTTTATTCCTAAAGGAATAAAAGGAGAAGACTATTCTAATGAATGTTGCTCTGCATAAATGCTTAATGAAGTCCTTAATGTTGGAGCTAATAGCCTTAGGGCCATCAAAGAAGAACACAGATTAAGAATGAGTTTGAAGGGCTGAGATATTGAAGAGCTGTGGTTGTTTGCTCTAGGTTTGCCATTTCCTTCTGTGGTCCAGTGAGCCTTATTAATAAGGAAAGTAGCAGGGTGCTAGTTTGTCAATCAGGTCTCAATGTTCATTAAAATTGGATTTAAAAATTACTCTGTAGTTGAAAGCCAATTATTGTTCCAAGGATCTTTGTGAAAATGCAAATATTAGTGAATGACACAGAAGAGGTGGAGATAGCTAGTGTGAATCCACTTGCTTCCAGATCTTAGATAAATTTATCCTTCTTTAAACATTGTTACTAAGGGGATTATGTATCCAGGAGCTGGGGTCTGGACTAGATAACCCCAAGCACAGTTTCCAACTTCCAAGATTCTATTTTTCTACAACTGTGCTGAACATATTAATATTCAAAAGGGGAATGATCCAAGCATCTTTTCCAGTCCTCTAAGGGAAGTTTTGTTGGCAATTTAGTGTAAGTTGGGGCATTCATTGAATATTATTATTAGTTCAAATGCACTTGAAATGCAATGTAGTGCTTTAAAAAAAGATTCAGCAGGAATAGGAGAAAAATATTGTCAAGCATTATGCTCTGACTGGGTAAATCAATACAAAATTGACCATTTCCAAAATAAAGGAGAGCTTATGTTCCTACTCTTGGGGAAATTACACACACACACACACACACACATATATATATATATATATATATATATATATATATATATATATATTTGTGTGGAGGAATGCTGTAAAATGTAAGTACCTTGAGGGCAAGGAGCTTACATTTTTTAAAAATATATATATATATTTTTTTAATGTATTTTTGTTTATTTTTGCATCTCCTGATCTTAACAAAACTTCCTGGTATATAATCTATTTAAATAATGCTTAATGAATTAAGTAAAACTGAATTTTCTAGTAAGTCTTAATTTATCCTTTCCTCTTTCCTCACTATTTCCGGAACTAGGGGTGGGGAAACCTGCAACCTGAAGCTAACATGTGGCACTCAAGGTCCTCAAGTGAGGCCCTTTGACTGAATCCAAACTTCACAGAACAAATTATTTTATTAAGTATTAGAGTAAAAATCCAGTCAAAGGGCCACACTTGAGGGCATAGAGGGCCACATGTGACCTCCAAGCCACAGGGTTCCCTACCCCAGCATCCCATAGAAGGAGGTAAAGCAGTAGAATGGAAAGAACATTGCTGTATTTGAATCCTGTGTTGGAGGCTTATTACTTCTTAGGAGAGTCATTTCACTTCCCTGAGTCTCAGTTTCCTCATCTGTAAAATTAATGAGTTGCATTAGATGGATTTTAAGGTCACTGCAAGGTCTAAATCCAATCAGTATAGTAATATAAAAGTTAGAAGGACCTTCAAATGCTTTTAATCCAATCTGTGTGTATATAGGTATCTTACAACACATTGGAGACTAGGGTTCATCCCACCACCATTCCTTCATGTTGTCACTTCAGGTCAACTTTCTAATATTATAGGGCTCTGCCTACATATTATTAATACCTTAATTTAAAGGTCAATGTAATTGCTTTCATTGCATGGTATAGTATATAGAGAATTGTTAGGGGATCAGGAAGACCTGAGTACTAACTATGCAACCCTGAGCAAATCACTTCAATTCTGAGTGCCCCAGGAATCTCTCAAAGGCTACAAATCTCATTAATCTGCATTGATAGAGCTACCTTCCTCCATGAGTATTCCCCATACCACTGAAATTACAAATCTGATCCAAAGAAGGGTAGTGAATCTCTTCCAACTTGATGCTAGTTGATATGTACTTGCTACACAAGTGATACATTATAGAAAGAAAAGTTTGGAGATGGGATGGGGTATGGTGAAACCCTTTGAAGCCAGAAGGGATTTAAATCAGAGAGAAGGTGAGAGGTGGGATTGCACAAAGAAAAGCTTCAACTACTTCATCTTGGCCAAGGAGTTTCTCTATAAACCATCTCTCTCTCTCTCTCTCTCTCTCTCTCTCTCTCTCTCTCTCTCTCACACACACACATATACATTTGTATATATACATACACATATCTATGTCTGTGGAGAGAGGAGAGAGACAGATAGAGAAGTGTAATGACTAGAGATCAGAATCTTTGCAACCACCTAGTAAATAACTCACTTCAGAAGTGTGTCCAGAATCCAAGCAGGATGCCACTTCACAGTCATAGCAATGAACAGATCAAGAACATTTTTGCTGGAGCAGCTGATATTCTCCCAACTCCTTTCAACCCCAGGCCAGAGGAATACATATTAAGGATTAAAACAACCCTCTTGTCTCTTACATAAAAAGAATATGCCTCAAGTAAATTTCTTCTCTTAATTATCTATAGGCCAGGTATAAAGAAATTATGTTTTCTGTGTGTTTCTATCTTTCTAACATGAAAGGAAATCCCTGTTATCATTTTCTGGAAAAGCTTCTACTTATTTGGTATCACTCTAGAGATTTCAGGGAAGAATGGATGGGAAGGCTATTTGCCATCAGCTAGTGATGGGGAGATTATTAAATGTGACTAAGTCTTTGCCTCCAGGCTATGAAGAGAGAATAATCCTCTCTTAATTTGTGGCAATGCCCAGATGAAAAAACAAGGAATGTTACAGAAACTGTCATTTGCTTCATCTTTTTAACGGGGTAATGGTTTGCCCATGGAGTAGCACATTTTTATATATGTATTACCTGCAGTTGTATAGACCACAAGTCATCCAGATCATTCCACTCATTTGGATTGTCAGTGCCATTCTATAAATGCCCCATGGATAATTTGCCCTATGTTCTGGAGACATATTGTTTTTTGTGTGTGTTTGGTAAAAATATTTCACCAGTGCAGCATTCAGGCTACTAATCTGTTAGTTGCCAAGTTCTTATTGCTTTCTCTTCCCAGCATCTCTTCTAAGGGTCTCCTCACTATTCACAACACAACCACTCTAGTCCAGTCCCTTATCTACTTCTTCCCTAAACTACAGTATTGCAAAACCCACCTAATTGTACTCCTTGATTTAATTCCATCACCTCTGCAAATCATTCTCCACACAGTTGCCAGCTTTATATTGCTAAAACTCAGATCTGACTATGTCACTTCTCTTCTCATTGAAATCTTATCCTTTAGGAGAAAATAAACATCTAATCCTTAAAGCCCTGTGTTTAGTTTCATCATATCTTTCAGTCTGATTACACATTTCATCTATTCATACACTATTTTCTAGCCACTATTTTCTATAGTCTAGTTACTGCTTCCTATACATGAGATTCTATTTCTTATCTTTATGCCTTTAAAGATAAAGGCATTACCCATGTCTGGAATGTGTTCCCTCATCTCTGCTTTTTGGAAACTTTACCTCACCTTTGAGTCTTGGCTTAAAAGCCATGTCTTTCAAGGGGCCTTATCTCATTTCTCCAGTTGTTAGTGCCCCTATCCAAATCACCATGTCAGTATTTTGAATATATTCTCTCTATATATGTTTATGATATATGCAAGCTCAAATCCCACCTTAAACATTTACTAGTTGTGTGACCCTGGGCAAGTCATTTAACCCTGTTTGCCTCAGTTCCTTATTTACAAAATGAACTATAGAAGGAAATGGCAAGCCATTCTAGTATCTTTGCCAAGAAAATTCTGAGACAACTGAAAAATTCAGACACAACTGAAAAGACTCAGCAACAAGAACATGCTATCCAGGGGCCACTAGGTGGCGCAGTGAGTAGAGTGTCAGCCCTGGAATCAGAAAGACCTGAGTTCGGATCCGGCCTCAGACACTGAATGCACACACAAACAAAAACCTAACTGTGTGACCTTGGGCAAGTTACTTAACCCCAATTGCCCTCCAAAAAGAAAAATAAAAAAAAAAGAACATGTTATCCACCCTACCCAGTGGAATAAAAGATCCATGAGGGCATGGAGTACCTCACTTTAACATTTATATCCCCATAGTAACTGACATATTCTCCACTTAGAAGAACAGCTAGCACAGATCTCTTTATGATCATATATGTCCTCAAAAACATCTTTCATGCTACTTCTCTTTGCTAATAATTTGCTGCATCCTCCTTAGACGTATACACTTTTCCATTGCCCCTTAGATTATCAGTAATTTTCTTTCATCTGAGAGGGCAATATTCTATGATCTGAAGCTATGTAGTATCACATGGAGAATATCATTGTTAAAGAAATGGTTTTGGTGACAGTGGACAGTTCAGCATCATTGGAAGTATTGAACATTTTCCTAAATGAGATCTTGTTTGATGTCTCCCAATCAATTGTAGTTTCACCTTTGTTATTTTCTATTTTTCCTCCTCTCAGGACTAAAAATTTTTCCCAGAAGTTGTCCTTTCCCATAACCACTCTCTGCTTTTTGTTGCGGTATAACAAATGGAGGACTGGTTTTGAAGTCAGGAAAACAGAATCACAGGATTTGAGAGCTGGAAGGGTCCTGAGTACCAGCCAATCCATGCATGAAAGGAATTTTCACTATGCCACATCTGACAATGGTCATCCATCTTCCTCCAAGGACGGGAAACCCACCTACCTCTTGTGACAGTCCATTTCATTTCTAGACAGCTTAAATGGTTAAATTTTTCCCCTTGATATCAGGCTTAAATTTGTTACACTACCTAGTTTTTACCCATTGCTATTGATTCTGCCAACTAGGGCCAACAGAGAAAAATCTTCATTTTTTTTATCAGTTGATCTGCTCTGCATGGTCTCAACTCCATGAACATCATAACTCTCCCAGAAGAAGCTCATCACCTGAAACCTCATCCTTGTGCTGACTGACTCAGCTCTGACATTCAACACATTTGCAGCACCCTCAGTTGCCCCTTCCCTTTGATTGTAGGGCTGAGCAACAAACTTCTCCTAAACCCTTCTTTTATAGAGGGCTCAGAATTTTCCAGATAATGCTTCATTTTCCATCAGAGGCTCCCTTTGTTTTGTTTTGTTTTTATTCCACATAACATTATGACTCCACACTGGGGTACCTCTTTGATCCCCCTTCCTTTTTTAAGCTTCCTTTATATATTGTCTTCCCCATTAGATTGTAAACTCCTTGAGAACAGGGGCTATTTTTCTTTTTTGTATTTGTATCCTCAGAGGTTAGCATAGTACCTGGCACACAGTTAATAAGTGTTTATTGACTATTTACTATTGACTAAATGTAAGCCTTTTTCCATATGACAGCCATACAAATATTTGAAAACAACTATTATGATTCACCTGAGTCTTCTCTTGTCCAGGATTCTCTAGGCATTTCACCATCTTGTTTGTCTTTTGTTGGATACCTTCTAAGGTATTTAGGTCCTTCTTAAATCGTGGTGCTCAGAAATGGACAAAATACTACAGTTGAAGGCTCTAGTGTAACTACTACCTCTCTGTTCCATTAAGCTATAAAATCTGGATTTAATTCTTAATTCAGACACATACTAGTTGTTGTTTGGGGGTTTATTTTTTGACAGGAAAGTCATTGAACCTCTCTGTGCCCTAGATAGCTAGAGATAAGTTACTGATCTGCATCTAAATTCCATCATGGGAGATCCCTACGCTGATAAAAACAGATGGGAGAAAAAAATCCACAATATCAGCATTTGTATCTATCTATCTTTCTATGTCATCTTCAGGGAAACATCATTTGTTACAAACATGGTGATCAGTGGGGTAAAAAAAAAAGAAACACAACCACCACAAGGCCATATTAAAGAGAATATATTGACTGTATAGATCAAAGTAAGTATTTGCCTCATGTTCTCCCTGATTACTAGCTTCATTTTTCCCCTGAACAGAGATCATTCATTAATGCTTGTAATAAATATGAATCTTTCATGTTCCTGCCAGAAAAGTTAAATAATGTGACATTGTATATTCCTAAAAAAAATGAAGCAATAATTCTTTTTAAAGTTTTAATCTGTTATCGCATGGATTATTAGATTAAGATAGAAACAACAAATTCACAGGAGATGCAGTTTCTCTTGTGTTAAGACTGTACTGCCCTCTGGTGGTCAATTATTCCTACCGTGCTCCTGATAACATCAGGAGTCTTTTTTTTTTTTTTACATCAGGAGTCTTTTCATTAATTTTGGACAGTTTCTTGATGCTTTAACATTTCCTATATAAAATGAATCATTTGAAATAGAATCTCTACAGAGTAATGTGTTTTTGTCTTTTATATTTAAATGGCATTTCTTTTTCATCCTTCTTAACTATATTTTCCTCATTTTCTTTTCTGAATCAATATGCTAAAAATGGTATGATATAAAAAGCAGTATTCTGGTTTAAAAAAAAAAAATGTAATACTGAACCTGGCCAAAGCCTAAAGCACTATGTAATCTTCTTCCTTGAGGTTGTTTGATGAGGATTATTTTAAGTATCATCCAAGTCTTTGGACATAGGAATACATAGGGAGCTCTTAAGTGATAAAGCTTCCTCTACCAATGTGAGGATGAAAGCCCCTTTCTCTGCAATTTCTAGTCTTAAAGAATTGCCTTAAACTTTGAGAGGTTAAATCTCTTGACCATTATCAAAACAAGCCTCCCACCACAGGCTCCATGTAATCACATTATCAAAGGCAGGACTTGAACCTAGGTTTATGGCCAGCTCTCTAGTCATTACACCATTCTCTGAGGTAAATTACATTAGATAAGCAATTTTCCTAAAGGCTGGGACCAACTTGCAGAAAGCGGAGGAAACCTGAAAGGCCCCCCCAAAGGAGATTGGCCTGTTTAAGGTAGTCTGTGAGCACAATACAAAGAAGACTAGATTTCACATCTGAGTACTACTACACCATGGTACTGTCAGATCTCTCCTGGGGTAGGCCATGCAAGCATGAAGACATCTTCAAAAGAGCATTGACAAGCTATGGGACATACAGAGGAAGACAACCAAAGGGATGATGAAGGGTCTCAAACTTATGGCATATGAAGATCAAGCATCAGTTGGTGGAACTGAAAACTATTAGCCTAGAGAAGTAATGATTTAGGGTAGGGGAAGGTACCTATTGCCTACCTTTGAGTGTGTGATAAGCAATCAAATGGAAAAGGGAATCATTTGAGTGTTTGATAAGGGATCAAATGGAAAAGGGAATCAGTTCTGTTAAACCCACAGAGAAAAGCTATTGTAATGAGTGGAAGTTACAAAGAGGCAAACTAAAGTGTAAAACTGTAAGTCATGAAATATAGTATCTAAAGAATTAAAAATTAACATCACTAAGAAGGCAATGGAGAAGCACAAGAGTGTGAGCAGGCTACCCAAGAATAGAATTAACTAGGAAGAACCAGCACAGGTTCTTAGATCTGCTTTTCTAAAGGAAAGCAACGCAAAAGGAGTTACAATCTTACTTTAATCAAACATATATCATTTACCTAGTTCAGGGGGAAAAGTCAGCACCCTGAACTTCAGAGAATACGAACAGAAGTTACAAGCAGACAAAAAATACAGAGAAACAGACCAGCAGACAGGGCTTCTAGCTGTCTGACCATTACATCCATGCCTAGTTAGTCACCAGAGGGAGAAGCACTAACATCTGGGTTTTCAAAGTGGGGGATGGGGTGTCCTCAATGGCTGCCCAGAGTCTCATCTGGACAAATCATACAACTCTTCGAATAAGTGAGCCCCAAAACAAAACCTAATCTCAGAGGTATATATAGCCTTCTCTGATGAGGTATGGGCTCTGGGAGTCCCCTCTGGCTCTCCTTGAGTCCTTGAGGTACAGGCTCTTGAACTCTGATTAAATGTCTCATTTGATGAGGCATTTACATGAGGCAATAAGCCTTACATTGTGGGCCCAAATCTCTGTTTGGCATTCCTTTGTTACTAGACTTCCCCTACTCTGTTACTAGACTTCCCACCCTTGAGCCTATCAAAATATCAATCCACCCTTGAACTGGCCTACCCCACCATTGTCTGTAGTCTCCAGGTAGCCTCCAGCAACTTCCCACCCTTAATCACTCATTGACCTCATTAACTCCTCTTGAAGACCCTCCCCTAGAACACCACTAGATTCCTCCCACACCCTTCTGTATATAAGACCCCATCTTGTCTTCATATTTGTGAACAGGCCATACAATAGTGAGAGCGCCATAGAATGGTAAGAATGCCAAAGAATGATCTAGCACAGGGCTTACTCTATGTCCAATACAAGCGAACTTTTTATTAAAGTTTTACTTTACTTTTTTTAAAAAAGTTTTTTTTTTAAAGTTTTACTTTACTTTTCTTTGGCTGAGAGGAGACTTGAGTCTAATTCATTCAACAGGACCCAGCGTGTTTGTATTTTGGGGTCTCCAGAGCAACCTTAACCCTCTTTATGGGTAACCTCTTCATTTTTTACAGTCAGAGAACATCACAACCCTGGTGAACCCCTTGACTACAAAGTAACAAGGTGTGGGTGTTCTTGAAAAACAAGCTTCCCACCACAGTCTCCATGTGACCACATTTAGCTTATTAGGGGGCAGAGTATATTTTCAAATCAAGTAAGGTTCTCAAATTCACTTAAATCTATCAAGGGGCTGGAAAGATCTTCAAATTGCTACTAGCATTACAATAAAGGAGGTCATCAAAGAAATATATGATTGAGAAAGGAGCTGGGCTAGTCAAGGAGAATACCTCTGGACAGCCCATGTGCTCAAATGGTTACCCATTAGGAAGGAACAAGGAAGGTGCCCAGCACATTGGGCAAGGCCTCTGTAGTTAAGGGAAAGCATGTATGAGATTTAAGCAAGAGGAGCAGCTATGGATTGCATACAAGCTGCATCATTGGCCAGAACCTCCATATTGAAGAGATCACAGATCTGTTTTACTTTTTTTCCTAATAAATCAAAACAAAATCTAACAGAACTATTACAAAAGAAAACACACTGCCTTCAAAGTAGTTGGTATACTCTCAGTGGAAATATTCAAGCACAGGCTGAAAGACACCTTAAGTATGTTACTGGGGTGACTCCTGTTCAGGCACAAGTTGCACAACAAGGGTTCTAAGGTCCCTTCTAACCCTGAGATTCTGTATTTCTGTGACCTGGGGTGAAGGTTACTCCACCTGATTGCATTTGGTAAGTTCCTGCTTTGTTTTACATTTTTTCATTTTTCTTTGTTACAAGGAAAGGTTCTGCTATACTGGTGTTGAGTGGGTGGAGAAAATGTGTAGCATATCAGGAAATGACTGAGATGTAAAAAACAAAAGGCATCAATAAAATTTAAAAAATAAAACTCACTTAACTTCTCAAAGCCTATATTTACTCATTTACAGAATGAGGGTATTAGACCTGAAATAATATAGAAGCATAGTCTTCCCTTTGATCAATACCCTTTCCGGAAATAATGAAAAAGTGAACTGCCCTTAGGTAGGGTATAACTAATTTCTCGAGGGTAAGAGATAAACCTTTTATCTTAATTAAACTTGAATATAAATATATGTACAAACATACTTATACCATTTTCCCTTTGTTCTTAAATTTTTAAACATTTTGCTAAAAGAAATAGATTAAGTCTAAGAAAAGAGATTTGGAGAGAGCCTGGAAAAGACTTTAGGGTGGATAAATTTTATATATGGATAGATAGATAGATAGGTAGGTAGATAATCTTAGTTTGTTTGATTGAAAATAAAGGTCTTCAAAATGATTCCATACTACATAATCTCCAGATCCTATTCTGTCCACATTGGTAGTAATGGGGCAGTTAGGTGGCAGAATGGATAGGGCACTGGGCCTAGAATCAGGAAGACATGAATTCAAAACCAGTCTCAAACACTTAAAATTGTGTGATTTTTATTTAATTTGTTTGCCTCGGTTTCCTCATCTGTAAAATGGGAATAATAACACCTACCTCTCAGGGTTGATGTGAGGATAAAATTAAATAACATTTGTAAAACGCATATCACAGTGCCTGGCACATAGTGCTATATAAATCCCAGTTATTAATTATTATTATTGCTGTGAAATTCAGGCTCTGGCATGGCTAGTTTCAAGAAAAGGTGCATGGCTGGCTCTCCAGCTGCATTGCTGGCTCATCTCCACAGGACTTTCTCTACCTTGCTGTAGAAAATTCTTCCCCCAAGGTAGTTCACTCTACTCATGGACTACTTTTCACAGTGGAAATACTTCCAGATATGGGTCTTCTCCCTCTGATTGGCTAGATCCTCTCAGAACCTCAGTTTTGTTGTTGTTTTATTTTATCTTTTAGCAAAGAAGCCCATTTATCCACGTTTGTGGCAAAACAAAAATCAGAAAATTTATACATGGGAGAATATATACTAAACAATACAGAGGAAAGGAGCACTCCCATTGAGAGCAAGGCAACTCAAATCCACCAAGAGAAAGTGCCCTATATCTCACTCAACAGGAAGTTCCTTGAAGTCTCTAGTGTGACAAGCTGAGAATAGGAACATGATGGAGACTCCTATCTCCTCTCACATGGGCTTCTTCCTATTGTCTTTTCCTTCAGCAACCTTAAGGAGAGCAAACCTCTCTCTGCTGTTATTGCCAACTCCACGTGGAACTGATCTCCACCAGTGGAGAAAGAGTCTCATACCAGTTGGTTTTGAGACTCAGTTTACATTCCTCAATTTTAAGGATGAAGCCCTGGTCAACCATATCTTCCTTCTTCTTTAGGCTACACTCTTGACTCATCTTCACCAGATGCTGTGTACCATACACTCCTACCAAATAGACACACACACACACAAACACACACACCTTTTTTAGTTCCCTTTTATGAGTTATCTTTCCCCATTAGAATATAAGATGATTAACATAACATAATGCATAGGGACTGTATTTTTGTTCTGTTTGCATTTGTATTCTAATTGCTCAGTATAGTTCCTGGTTCATAGTAAACATTTAATATATACTTTTTGGCTTGTTAACTTTGGGAGGTGGAGGGGAAAAACTTTTTTCTACTGAGCTTCATATTTGCATAAATCTTTAGGTAAATACAATGTAACCCTAAAGTACTATGCAAATGCAAATGCAAATTATCATTAATAATAGTATTTCATGCACTGTATTACATGATTTTCCATATTATACAAAGGTACAAAAGTTAAATTTCAGCCTTTCAAGACGTCTTTGATTTTCAAAATGGAACTGACTCACTAAGAAATCAAAAACCATTGTCCCAGAACCCTTAGCACCCATCACAATCAATAGACCGTTTTTTCATCTTATGCGTATCATAAAGGACTCACTGAAAATATTAGCTGCCAGACAGCTAATGGTACAATTAAGCCTACAAAAATCTTCAGAAGCCTTGTGGCAATTATTTCGTTTCTTCTGAGATTTCCTCTTCTGTTTAACTCAACACTACTGAGTTTAAAAAAAAATAAAATAAATTAAATAAAAACAAATCACTCCTGGGTCTTTCAAAGCTGATTTTTGTTTCCAAGTGGATATCTTGGATACAATAAATATAACAGTTTTTCTTTAACAAAATGTGCTAAATTAATAAAGGGTCTCATCCATCCAAAGAATATGGCATTACTGTGCATAGTTTTTATTCATTATAGAATCATAGATTTAAAACTGAAGGGGAACTTGGAAGCCATCTAGTCCCACCCATCATTTTACAGCTGAGGAAACTGGGTCACCAATAGGTTAAGGGACTTACCCAGAGTCAAAATTGATGAGGTACAGGCTCTGGGAGACCCCTTGAACTTTGAGTCCTTGAGTCTTTGACGTACAGGTTCTGGGAACTCCCCTTGAACTCTGATTAAATCCTCCCATTTGATGAGTCATTTGCATGAGGCCATAAGCCTAACATTGTGGCTGGGCCTAAACCCCTGTTACTAGACTTCTCACCCCTGAGCCTATGAAAATATCAATCCACCCTTGAACTGGCTTACCCCACCATTGTCTGTAGTCTCCAGGTAGCCTCCAGCAACTTCCCACCCTTAATCACTCATTGACCTCATTAACTCCTCCTGAAGACCCTCCCCAAATTCCTCCTCTAGACCACCCCTAGATTCCTCCCACAACCTTTCTGGATATTAGATCCCATCTTCCCTCCATGTAATGTGAGAACACCATAGAATGACTTAGCACAGACTTACTCTGTATCCAATGCAAGCAAACTTTCAATAAACTTTACTTTTCTTTGGCTGAGAGAAGACTTGAGTTGAATTCATTCAGCAGGACCTGGCATGTTGGTATTTTGCGGTCCTAACCCTCTTTATGGGTAACCTCTTCAAAAATGATATAACAATAGTTTGTATAGTACTTTAATATTAGTGAAGGATTTTATACATATTAAATGCATTTGATGTTCACAACAACCCAGTGAGGTAGACATCATTATTATCCCCATTTTAGAGGTGAGGAAACTAAGGCAAACAGAGATTGGGTGATTTGTCTAGGATTACACAGTTAGGAAATGTCTGGGGCAGCATGTAAACTAGGTCTTCCTGACTATATACCCTGCTGCTCTCTATTTGCTGACACAAAGTTTAGTGCTTCATCCACTACAGCTCACTTCCTCTCAATTTAGAAATTTTCTTGAATTTAAGAATGAGATAATGAAATCAACAAATTAACTGAATTAAGAAGAAAATCCAATTTTTCTTTCTGGAGAAACAAACTCTTTTTGACCTTACACAGGCTTACTCTGTGTCCAATACAAATGAACTTTTAATAAACTTTACTTTTCTTTGGCTGAGAGAAGACTTGAGTCAAATTCATTCAGCATGACCCAGCATGTTGGTATTTTGGGGTCTCTAGAGCAACCCTAACCCTCTTTATGGGTAACCTCTTCAATCCTGAATGCCAATCATAGCCATAGGTTCATGACTTATATGATGTTGGAATAGAGATATTCCTAAGGGTGGCAATCAACTCTGACTAGTTAACAATTAATGAAAAGTGGATTTTCAAAGAGAAGTGAGTTCACTCCAGTGAATGACTGAGAGTGACATCATATCACTCTTGGACTGAAAGTGGACACTATCCCTAAACCCAGACCACCTCCAGCCCTGGGCCACCTAGACAAAGAATCTATTTTCTCTACCCAAGTCTGAGGTAGTTGGGTGGAGTAACAATGCCTAGGATGCCAAGAATGTTAATCCTATCTTCCAGCAGCCCTGTCTTTAAGAGAATGAAAAAGGAAATAAAGACAGGGGAAAAAAAAAGCTGAGGTCTCCTCAATTTTAATGATTGGCTATTAAAATGAGAAATTATCATTTCTCTCAGAGAGGAATATATTTGGAAATGGATGTTGATGAAGTTTGGGGTTTGGGGGTGCTCAAGACTCCAAAATGCCAACAGGCTGTGTCCTGTCAAATGAATTCAACTCAAGCCTCCTCTCAGCCAAAGTCAAACAAAGTTTATTAAAGATTCACCATAATAGGTAGATTCTTAAGGAGCCTAAGTATTTGTGGTGCTTGTATTGGACAAGCAGGCCAGAGCAATCAGACACAGAGTGAGTCTTCCCTAGATTGAATCTCATCACTTTCATGGAGACAAAATACATCTTATATACAGAAAGACTATGGGAGGGATCTAGGGGTGGTCTAGAGGAGGGGTTCAGGAGGGTCTTGAAGAGGAGTCTAAGATTGCACTTGCAATCTTGATTGCATTGAGGTAAGACTCCAGGAATGGAATTAAGGGTGGGAAACAGCTGAAGGTTGTCTGGAAATGACAGACAATGGAGGGCTAGGCTAGTTTAAGGGTAACAGATTTGGGTATAGATATTTTGATAAGATAAGGGTGGGAAGTAGCTGGACAAGGGAGGGATAGGCTAGGTTAAGAATAATAGTAATTTGGACCTAGCTATAAGGAAAGGTTTATGGCCTCAGGTGAATGCCAGATCCAGTGGGAAGATTCAAGGGGGTTTCCAGATTCTGGTAAAAACATAAAAGAAAAGAAAACAATTGATTTGGCTATATATATTAACAAATATTGAGTACTGTATATATATGTATATATATATATACATATATATACATATATTGACAAATATCGAGTACTGTATATATGTATATATATATACATATATATATATACAGTACTCGATATTTGTCAATTCTACTGTGAAAGCAAATTACACATCTTTATAGCCATATTTCATCTTTCTAATCATCAGGAGGTTATTTATGCACTATTGCAATAACTGAATTGGAATATGGTGAGAGGGAGTGTCACGTACTGGATAGAGAGAAGAGGTGACTCCAGTACAATTGAGCTCAAGACCTACCTCTTACACATATTTGTGTGATATATACTATGGAACCCTGGGAAAGTCACTTAGGTTCTGAGTGCTAGTGGTGTCAAACTCAAATAAAAACAGATTCCTGTGGCTTCATATTGACTTAGAATCTGCTCCCATGGATTGAATTAACATATCTAGGTTTATGACTCCCAAACCTATGTATTCTGCCCCAACCTCTCTCCATTCTTACATCTCCAACAGCCTTTCAAATATTTTGAACTGGATATCCAGTAGATGTATTTTACAGAAAATGTCTAAAACAGAACTGATTCTCTTTCCCCCTAAAGCTTTCTACCTACAGGGCAACACTTTCCTCCCAGTCCTTCAGGTTCACAAACTAGTACTTATCCTTTACTCCTCACTATCTCTCATACCCCTCACTATCTCTCATACCCCAGATATCCTATTTGTTCCTGAGGCCTATTGTAAACAGAACCGGAATGTTGTGCACAGGCACAACAATATTATAATGATGATTAGCTGTGAAAGACTTAGCTACACTGCAATACAATGACCCAAGATAATTCTGAAAGACTCATGATGAGAAATGCTACCTACATCCAGAGAAAGAATTGATGGAGTCTGAAAAAGCACTCATTTTCACAAATTCCATAAAACTAGTTAATTTTATTTTTCAGTTTAATGTTTTGTTCTTATTTTTGCTTTAACAATAAAAGTTGCATTCAATGAAAAGCCTACAATCGATGAAAGCATTGATTAAAAATTAATTGGAAACAAAATAAACTAATAAAGAATGAGTAGGTCAAAGAGCAAATCATAGAAACAATCAATAATTTCATGTAAAGAGAATGACAAAAATGAGACAAAATTCCAGAATTTGTAAGATGCAACCCAAACAGTACTTAGGGGAAAATTTGTATCTCTAAATGCATACACCAATAAAAGAAAGAGACAATCAATAAATTGGGCAGGCAACAACAAAAACTAGAAAAAGAACAAATGAAAAATGCCAAAATGAACATTAAAATGGAAATCCTAAAAAAAGACCAAAAAAGAGATTAATAACTTGAAACTTTCCTAGTATGATTAGGGGTGAAGCAAGGAAGTCCATAATCATCACTATTATCTAATATTGTACTAGAAATGCTAAGCAGAGCAATAAATAAGAAAAAGAAATTGGAGGAAAAAATAAGAAATGAGAAAATAAAACTATCACGATTTGTAAATAATATGATGGTATCCTTAGAGGACACTAGAGAATTAATGAAACAACTAGCTGAAACAATTAACAACTTTGGCAAAGTAGCAGGGTATAAAATAAACCCATATAAATAATGAACATTTTCTATATATTACCAATGAAGTTTAAAAGTAAGAAACAGAAACAGAAATTTCATCTTAAATAATTGCAGACATCAAATATTTATAATACTACCTGCCAAATCAAAGCCAGGGATTATATGAACACAATTAAAAAACACTTCACTGGAGACAGGTTTAAACAATTGGAGAACTAGTAATTGTTTGTGGGTAGGCCAAACCGATAAGATAAAAATGAAAACTTTACTTAAGTTAATTTACTTATTCAGTGCAATACTAATCAAAGTGCCAACAAATATTTTATAGAACTAGGAAAAATAATAAACAAAATTAATCTGAAAGAACATAAAATAAACAAAATTAATCTGAAAGAACAAAAGGTCTAAAATATCAAAAGAATCAATGAAATATGTAAAGAATGGATTTCAAACTATATTATAATGTGGTGATCATCAAACAATCTGATACTGGCTAAGAAATAGAATGGTGGATCAGTTAAATAGATTAGGTACACAATACAAAGTGTAGTAAATGACCATAGTAATCTAATGTTTGATAAACCCAAACATCCAAGCTTTGGGATAAGAACTCAGCATTTGACAAAATTTTCTGGGAATACTAGAAAGCAGTCTGACAGAAACTAGACCTAGTTCAGCATTCACACCATATGCCAATATAAGATCAAAATAGATAAATGATTTTGACATAGTGATATCATAAGTAAATTAGAGAAGCATGGAAAAAATGTACTTGTCACATCTATGAAGAAGGGAAAAGTTTATGACCAAATTATAGAGAGAATCACAGGAAGTAAAATAGATCATTTTGATTTCATGAAATTCAAAAGTTTTTTCCACAAACAACATTATAATGCAACCAAAATTAGAAGGAAAGCAGGAAACAAGTAAAAAATTTACAGTCAAGTTCTCATTTCTCAAATATATTGTGAACTGAGCCAATTTTCTAAAAATAAGAACCACTCCACAATTAATAAATGGTCAAAAAATGTGAATAGCAAACTCCCACAAAAATAATCAAATTCATCTACTCACATGGAAAAAAAAGTTCTAAATCACAATTGATTTGAAAAATGAAAATTAAAAACTTTGAGATACCACCTCAAACCCATCAGATTGGCTAACAGGACAGAAAAAGAAATACCAGATGCCAGAGTGGACTTAGAAAAATTGGTGTAGTTGTGAACTAGCCCATCCATTCTAGAGAACAATTTGAAACTATGTCCAAAGAGCTATGAAACTGTGCATACCATTGGACCCAGCTAGGCCCTTCTTTCAAAGGGCACATGATATGGAATAAAAAAGTTAAGAGAGGAGCAGTGTTTTAGCTGACTGAAACATAGAGGTCTTACCCTCAAAGTCTACCACCACCTTTCTAGAAGTCAGAGAACACATCTCCCCTTTAGCAGCTCTCTACCTCCTGAACTTTCAATGGTTTTCTGGAAAACTGTATCAAGGGCAAAAAAAGAAAAAATAAAGTTTAGAACTCTGTGTACAGGTCTTGTTATTTCCAGATGGTTTACTAAACATTATCCCTTAAAAACTTTTCTGAGGTCCTTCTGGATTCCAACAGAATTTTTTTAAAATGTTGTAGAAACACACTACTTTCAAATTAGAAAAGCATCATGGGAAAGGAATTTCAAATTTTTCAGTCATCCTTCATTCCCATCCCACCTTCCACATTTCAGAAAACTGGAACCCTACCCCCACTTTCTTCTCCAATTCAAGACTCTCCTCTCAAGTGTGAAAAGGGCAAGGGGCATGAGGACAATTTCAATCAAACTATAATTCATTTTTCATGTTTGCTAGATTTCTTCATTCTGTAAATTGTTGCTCTGGTAGATTTACTGAGGGATTAAGCATAATGTTTTTTAGTATTTGAGGATAAGTTACTATGTAATTATTTTTGCAAGTAAAAGTCTCTGTGCTTCTAAAAATAATCACCCAGTTTACAGACATAAGCTTATAGCATTGAAACCAAAATCAGTAAATGGATTGTAGGTCTCAACAAACTACCTGCATAGGCACAAGCTAATTGTATATATAGGTTTTAAAAAGAAAAAGAAAACCTGCCATTTTCTTCTGAGTCTTTTCTTAGGACATCCACCGCAGAAAATGAGACAGAATTGAATAAATGTAATATAACAGTGATTCTTTTTCTTATCCCAGTTGCATCGTGTTGTATTATTTATCTATTTTTGCAAAGAAGTTTAGAATAAGGCTCTTGGAATAGCATAATGTTTATATAGAAGCACTATTTTTCAAGTAGTCCTAGAGGATAAAAAATTTATAGGCCCAAGTTCCTGCCTGAGATATGTCATATAGTTTCCATGCATCCTTGGACAAGTCATTTAACTTCTCTCTACTTTTTCTTCCTCTTTTACAATATAAACATGTGCTAATCTTATAACAGTTGTCTGACATCAAAAAAATGTCACATCTGTAATGTATAAGTGCAAATAATTATTTAAATGTAAGTTATGATCATATTCTTTTCATGTCCATTGGAGGTCAGATTGAAATGTTTCTGGAATAAGTCATTATTTTACTATTTATTTTATGCTCAGTGTTTTGAGAACTACTGCACCAGTGGATAAAATTCTTGTTTTTTAGTAACTGGATAAAGGCACTGCTATATAAGTCATCTTCTGTAGTCTCATTGATGTCATCTTTGGGACAATAGTAGTTAGGATGATGAAGAAAATAAGAAAAACATATGTGTGTATTTGTGATATACATAATTACATATTTATATACATCATATGAATGTATGTATATGTGTGTATATATGTATGCATATATATGGTTATATACACTGTTATTGTTTATTCTTCAAAAAAGAAAGGGACCAATGAAATCACAGGGTAATATCTTAACTCCTGCTTGAACTGGATTTAAGTGAGTCATAGTTGCACAAAGTCATGAGCCCCGTTCTTTCTTCCAGAGTCATCCAAGCCCAGTAGCAAGACAAGTCAGGATGACTGGAGATGGCCTGGGATGCAGTGGATGACCTTGGCATCTTCTATGTCTGACCAAGCTTTAAGTACTTCATAAAACCTGCTTAAGCCACTCTCATGCCTGTTGGAACAAAATGTTCTCTTCTACCCATTCCCGTGAGGAGTAGTCTTCATGAGCTTGGGGCTAGAGATCCCCCTAACTCACCAACAGGTATGAGGCCTGTTGGTTACTCTCAGCCTTGTTTGGCCTGTCTGCCCAGACAATTTATGGAAGTGTGGTATGGGGTTTTTGAAGGACTAGCACCTATGCTGTGGGGGCTTGCTCATCTCTCTTTAGTATTCACCTGTGTAATGGCAAGCAAAATAGGATTTTTTTGCTGTTTTTCTGGATTGAGTTTTAGCTAATCAAGTGCCTTTTAGCCTCACCTTTAATTATATCAAGAGTTTTTGATTGGAAACAGTATACATCATATTGTCCTTAATAGGCCTTAAGGAATTTGAAGATCTCTCTTATCCCTTAATAGGCTGAATATAATCACATGGGAGCCCACAGTGGGAGGAGCTTGCAAAAATGGTGGAACAGGAAGGAGCAGATAAGAGCACTAGCAGAGTTGTGAGCAGGCAGAACTGAGAGAGAGAATGTTTGTGATGTTGGTGCTCTTTCTGTTGATCTGTTACTTCTCAGACAGAAGTTCTGTCTGTTGATCTGTGTTGATTTCTCAGACAGAAGCCCTTTTTGTTGCTCTGTATTGGTTTCTCAGGCAGAAAGTGATAGCACTGGTAATGTGTATAAATATTGTTGTAGCCCTATTAAGCTTTGCTTTCCTAGAAACAGAAGCTGTGAAGTGCTTGGAGTGGAGCAGTCCCCATGAGCTGAGATATGGAACAGGACTAGAGAGCTGCCTACATGTGAATCCAGGCAAGAGTTGGGAGAGGTCAGTCCATGGAGGAGGAGCCATGGGGTTTGGAAGCCACCCTTGAGTCAAGATGAAAAAGGACTTTACTTTGGATACTCTGTATTGACTGGAGAAATTGTAACTTACTGTGACCTGGGGAGAGATGGTGTTTGTATATTTTGATACCCCTTTTAGATGACTATTGGATATACTGAATATGTTTTGTTTAAGACTATGTGGCCATCTTAGTAATAAGTTGTTATGTTATGTTGTCATGAATGTTATACTTTAGTTTCTTAAATGTTATGCTTTAGTTTATAGCTAAATAAATAGAGAGTTCATTATCCTATGTGATTAGACTCTTTAAGTTATTCAAAGCAGCAATCCTCAGGAGAACTGCTTGTGATTGGCTTTACAAACTGTCATCCAACTCTCATCTGTGGCTCAAAGAAGCTGTAGCACACATACACACACACACACACACACACACACACACGTCATTCTACTTCTATTTTTAAAATTTCTTCTATTAGATCTCTCTATTTTGAAAAGTTCTTGTTATACTCAGCATGGAGGTTGTGACCATTTTGTATGGTGACATGTTAAAAAGCATACTTAAAATCACTGTTCTATACAAATATTCCTTTGTAGATACTCTACAACCTAATGACACTAGTCTCCTTGCTGTCACAAATAATACCCCATCCCCTGACTCAGGCATTTTCACTAGCTGTCCCATATGTCTGGAATTCTTTCCCACTTCATCTCTTGGCTTCTCTGGCTTCCATCAAGTCCCAGTAAAATTTGATCTTCCCAAATAAGTGCCACAGAGAATTGGACATGAAGTTAGGAAGCCTTGAGTTCAAATCTAGTCTCAGACACTTACTAGCTGTGTGATTCTGTGAAAGTCACTTAACATCTGTTTGCCTCAATTTTCCCAGCTATGTAATGAGTATACTACCTTATAGACTCTTTGTGAGGATCAGATGAGATAATCTTTGTAAGGTATTCTGCAAAGGGCCTGGAAAATAATAGGTATTATATAAATGCTTATTTCTCTTCCTCCTGTCTTCTATGAGAAGATTTTCCTGATCTTCCTTAATGCTATTGCCTTCCTTCCATTTAGCATTTCTAATTTACCTTGCATATATCTTGTTGTTTTGTGTTTTGGTTTTGGTTTTTTGCTTTTTGTAGGGCAATTGGGGTTAAGTGACTTGCCTAAAGTCACATGGCTAGTAATTGTGCCAAGTGTCTAAGGCCAGATTTGAACTCAGGTTCTCCTGACTCCAGAGCTGGTGCTCTATCCACTGCACTACCTAGCTGCCCCATATATCTTGATTTTTATGGTTGTTTGCATATTATCTCTCTCATTAGAATGGTTCTCCTTGAGAGTAGGGACTGTTTTGTTTCACTTTTGTTTGTTTATCTTTTTCCTTTTCTTTGTATTTCTAGTGTTTAGCAAAAAGTGCCTGGCACATGGTAGGTACTTAATAAACCTTTCTTGACTTAATAATGTTCTGATTCTAGTACATGTTATTTGTGAAATGCTCAAGGATATCTGGAGTTCTGTGTTTGTAGTATGAGAATTTGGTGTCTGTTAGCTTATTAAGGATGATTAACTTATTTTGTAAAATTCTGGCCACCAAATTGTATCTTTCCAAATTTCTGATAGGTATTAAATGTTTGCAAGCTAAAGTGATATGCTTAATACACTTTACCCCCACATGAATGAATAAACAAAAACATTTTATACTTCTTCTTACATGAATTTCAATAAGCATCTGAAAAATTACCATTCCCTAATTTCTTTTTTTTTTTTTTGGAGGGCAATTGGGGTTAAGTAACTTGCCCAAGGTCACACAGCTAGGTTTTTATTTGTGTGTGCGTTAAGTGTCTGAGGTTGGATCTGAACTCAGGTCCTTTTGACTCCAGGGCCAATGCTCTACTCGCTGCGCCACCTAGCCACTTCCCATTCCCTAATTTCTTACCTGAAACTGCCATCATAAACAATTCTGTTTCTATAAACAAATATGAATGACATTCTTATTCATGAGCATATTTCTTTACAATTAAGATAGAAGTCACCTGGTTTAAACTCTTACTTTTGTCATATTAATTTCCCCCAATTTATATAACTATCCTTATCTTTAGGAGCAGGGTAGCAAGATCCTTCTTTAAGGCTGGTCAGTCTACCTTTATTTTCAATCCTCTCATTTACCAGTTTCTGAAAGATTTTACTTATAAATTGAGCCCTACTTTCCAGCACTTTCAATTCTCCCCTAACTCCTAAGACCTTCCATTTTGCCTTCACACAAACCCCTGCTTTTCAGTTGGAACAACTGAGGAATGCTCAGCTATCCATAAATATATCTGGGAGTGGAGATGGAGGAAGGACTGATCGGAAATTATTAGTAATTTCATCTAAAGAAAAATGGAATCTAAATTGAAGTTGGGGTAGGTAAATAGAGAAAGACATGAAATGCCATGGGTAATAGGACAGAATTAAAATAAATTAAGCACCAAAGGTATAGATTAGCAAGCCAAAAAAGCTATCAGGTTGGAGAGGTTGAAGAATGAAGCCAAATGCCAGGCTCCTGAATCAGCAGAACAATGAACAACACTAGATGCCAGAGTTTAAATTGCTTAAGCTTTTAGGCTGCTGTTGCTAAGGCCTCCTGGGAGGCCATAGAGGACCAGCATGTCCTCTAAGCTCATTCAGTGGTCCTCTCGGAGAATGACTCAAATGACTGCTCTGTGTGAATCTGGGGGAAAAAAAAAACCCTGAGGTGGAGACAACCTAGTTTCCTCTAAGATAAAAATTAACCTCAGTGAGCCCTTGATGCAAGTCAAAATTATCTACTCACCATCAGAACTTTGACTTGCCTTTGTCCTTCCCCTATGGGATCTAAAATTGGAAAGAAGGAGGAGATGAAAGAATGCCTATATAAGGAACAAAAGTAGAGAATTATAATAGAACTGATTCCAAAGACTGGGAATTTCCATATCCATTGCTTTCTCATTTCTGATAGGAAAAAACCTTTAGAAAACCTCAATAAAGTTTACATACCTGCTCATGATAATAATAGCTAGCATTTATATGGCATGTAAAGATTTACAAAATGTTTTACATATATTATCTCATTTAATAATCATAACTACTGGGTCAGGTAGGTACTATTACAAATCCCCTTGTGACAGAGCAAATAAGGCTAAGATATTAACATGAAATACCCAAGGTCAAAAATAGCCAAAGTGTCTAAGAAAGGATTTAATTCCCTTTGAACCAACAGTATCACTGCTTGTCCTATATCCCAAAGACACCAAAAAAGGAGGAAAGGACCTATTTGTACATAGATATTCATAGCAGCTCTTTTGGTGGTGGCTAAGAATTGAAGATTAAAGGTACGTTCATCAATTGGGGAATGGCTAAACAAGGTGTGGTATATGATTGTAATGGAATATTATTGTGCTATAAGAAATGATAAACAAGATAATTTTTTAAAAACCTGGAAGGACTTAAATGAACTGATGCATAGTGAAATAAACACAACCAGGAGAATGTTGTACATAGTAATAGCAATATGGTTCATTGAAGAACTGTGAATGACTTAGCTATTCTCAGCAATACAATGATCCAAAACAATCTTAAAGGACTAATGATGGAACACTCTACCTACCTCCAGAGAAAGAACTATTATTGTTTGAATGCAGACTGAAGAATTTTTCATTTTTTTTGTCTTATTCTAGTCTTCTTGTAAAAATTGCTAATATGGGAATGTTTTATATAATTACACATGCATAACCTATATCTGATTGCTTACAGTCTGAGTGGAGGTGGGGGAAGGGAGAGATAAAATTTGAAACTAAAACTCTAAAATTAAAATGCTAAAAAAAATTTTAAAAAGAAAGGATTTGATTTTTAAAAGGAGGAGTCATTTAGGAAATGGCATTTAAACTAAACTTTTAAAAAGAATAAAAATACTAAAATTGAGTGAATTCCAGGCAAGGGGAATAGCTATGCAAATGCATAGTGGCAAGAGATTGAATATCTTATCTATGGAAAATCTAGTAATATCGTTTTGGTAGAATGTAGTTCATGCAAGGGAGTAATAACAAATAAGTGTTGAAGATATTTTGGAACTAGATTGTGGAAGGCATTAACTTTGCCTCCTTTATTTAAGAGTTCTTCTATTAGTCTTAGAATAAATTGCATGTCTATCCAGAGAGGACCTGAAAGTGTAATATATTCTAGTATCCACATTGTTTCTATAATAGAAATGAATTTGGAGGAATAGGATCTACATAAAGTATAAAAGAGGAGTTTATACAATCTATACAATTAAGTCACATAACTATCTGGGACACTTCAATTCAGCACCCAGCATAGATAATGGGCTAATAATAAATAGTAAAATGAGCTATATTTTAATCTCAAGTAATTTGCTTCTCTTTTATTCAGATATTATTGGTTGAGTGTTATAGCTCAGGTCTTCTAAAGATCTGTCAGTCTGTATTCATCAAGGAGAAGCTTTATAGTCACTTAATTTTATGGCTATTATTAGACTATTACTCATGATGAAATAAAGCCAGAAGCTGGTAGCAGAAAGAATGATGAAGAAGAGCTGGGAGAAACTGCAATATATAGTAAATAACAATATCAATATGGTACCCATAAAGGAGCAGACCCAGGATGGAGCAGCTACCAATGGGAAGTAGGCCTAATAAGGGCAGTACAAGGACAAAATCCTTGGTGTCCCTGCAGCATCACAGTCATCAGTCCATCAGTCATAGTTCCATTTATATATATATATTTGCTTTTTGGAGGGGGGAGAGTGGGGCAATTAGGGTTCTTGTCCTTCATTTTCTTTTTTATTTATTTTATTTGATTTTTAAAAATAAAAGAAGGCAGGGCAATTGGGGTTAAGTGACTTACCCAAGGTCATGCAGCTAGTAAGTTTTAAGTATCTGAGGCCAGATTTGAACTCAGGTCCTCCTAACTACAGGACTGGTGCTTTATTCACTGTGCCACCTAGCAGCCCCTCCATTTATAGTTCTTAATCACACATGTTCCTTATGTGGGTGTCCCCATGGATGATTCTTAGGCATATCCACCATTCTCTCTGATGGCATTTGTATTTATGGGAAAGTATTACCTTTCCTTCTATAGCTTTGTTTTGAATTGTATTCTCTGGTTGACTGGTAAAAGTCAATATATCATTTAAGTTTCATGAGCTATAATTTTGAGTAGATGGAGCCCCATAGAGCATAGTGTCAAGCTCAAATAGAAACAACACCTTTGGGCTACAAATTAACTTAGAAAACTGCAAATTAATATTATATAGGTGGAATTATATTTGTATTATTTAGTTAAATATTTCCCAATTGCATTTTAATCTGTTTTGGGCCACAGGAGAATCTTATGGGTACCTGAGGCCCTGAGCGGTGAGCTTGACACCTTGTCACCTTAAGCTGTAGGGAGCTTTTCTTAGGGGTACATATACAAAAGAGTTTGCCCCAGACACTACGCTCACCTGCTGCTCTAGAATCATCTCTGGACCCCTATCATCCCTGAAGGTAACGTAACTTAGAACCATGAAAGCAGTTATCACCATCCCTTTCCTACAATTATTATTGTAGGTTAATTGTCTGACCCAGTGAAAAGAATGCTGGATTTGCCATCAGACATCTCAGTTCTTCCCAATTGCTCCCTATGTGACTTTGGGTAAACAGCTGAGTTTCAGTTTCATCATTTGTAAAATTTATAGATTGTACTAAATTTATAAGGTTCTTTCAAACATTAAAGTTTTGAGGTCTTACAATTCCACACTCTCAGCAAGTGATCCACCAGACTCCACCAAGGAGCAATATGTGCCATGCAAGTCAAACCATATCCATCAACTTGAAAATCATCTCCTCTCAGACTGTGATAGAGACATCTCAGGACTCCAAACCCAAGAGACTTTGCAATACAAATTATTCCAACCCAGTGCCTATGGCCATAATCCTGGAAAACCACTCTTGTGGGTGCTGCAGCTATAGCTAGGAAAGACCCAGAAAAGAAAGTTCTAGCCACCAAAGTCTTTGACACTGTCAAAGGCTTCTACATTATACACGCAAAGAGCTATTATCATCTGCTTTGCCATTGCAGCCTAAGAATCATGGCACCTTACCATTTGTAGCTGAAACCTTCAATATGTGTTAGCTCTACGTTAGAATGTGAGCCCCTTGAGAGAAAAGGCTTATCTTTTCTATTGTGCCCTCAGCATTTAGCACAATGATTTACACATAAGAGCTTAGTAAATGCTTTATTCATTCTGACTAACTTCTCTCTTCTGCTCCAACTTCCCACCAAGTTCTTTTGGGAACTCCTCTGGGTGTGAACACATTAGCTGAACTAACAGACACACATTTGCACAAAAGAATATACCATTCTTTGCCCTGTCATAGTCACTATATTCACTCTCCTAGTTTTCTCAGATTTATTAGTAACCCTTTATTCTTATTCCAGTCTCTACCTTCTCCAAACCATCCCCTATGCAGCTATAAAAATTGATATTCCTAAAACACAGTTCTAACCTTGTAACTCAATGCTCAAGAAACTTCAGGAGTCCCCTGTTACCTCTAGGATAAAATCCAAAACTCTGTTTGGAATTTAAAGTCCTTTACAATCTGGTTTCATCCTATCTTTCTAGGATGATTAAATAGTGCTCTTCCTCTTGTACTCTATGCTCCAGTCCTGGTTGTTTTCCCCTCATATTTCAAATCCCATCTAGGGTGATGCAACTGTTCTTCCAGTTATCACCAGAAGGAAATCTGGGAGTAATTTTGGATTCATTCCTCCCTTTTATTTCACTCCTCCAGTCAGGCATCACATCCTGTTAGCATTTATTCCTAGGAGCTTTCCTTATGCAACCATCTCTGCCTGTTGAAATATTTCCCAAACTTTAAGAATCAGGTCAAATTCTACCTTCTCAGTGAAGTGTTCCTTCATTTCCCCCAGGTGAGAATAGACTGTTTTTCTTGCTATGCCTCCCATAACTTTTTGTGTCTTTCTCTTATACATTTATCATGGTACCTTTTGCATTCCAGTTGTGGGTGTCTATTATGTCCCCAATTTAGAATACATACTCCATGAGGGCATTATCCCTCACTCCATTATCTTTCTGTCTTTTCCAGCATCTATGTTAATAAATATTGATTGAAATGAAGGTGTCCTTGATGTAAAAATATAATATCAAATATTTTTTTCTACATCTCTCCCTCAGACATGAAAAAGGATGATAGAACGCCATCACCTCCCCACCCAGTATCTATTACAATGGTAATCAGCCTAGAAGTGTGGTTCTCCTCTGTCTTCCAACTCTATATGATTATTCTTCTCCTTCCATTATACCTCCCCCTAAATCCCATGCTGGGAAGATTTCCTTGAGAAGAGATCCAGTATATCAAACAAGACAATGGTAAAACAACAACAAAAAAATGACCTGTCATAATGCATCATGTGGAGAAGAAGAGTACATTCAAGGAAAACCAAAGAAGCCACCTTTCTGAGTCATTATTAATCTATCTCAGAACTCTATCCTCATGAACTGATCATTCTGTTCAGTCTTCTCCAAGGATACTCTGCTCTTTCTGATGTTTAAGGATAAACAGAATGCTTCCTGGAGCTGAATTAATGTGTACAACATGTTGAGTAAATGATGAGTTCTAGACGGTTACTTAGTCCAGGTGAGCCTCATTCCACAGTTCATGAATCTTTTGTTCTGGGCCTCTTTTTTTTTTTCTCTCTCTATGCTACCTTACCTGGTGGTCTCATCATCTCCCATGAGTACAACTATCATTTCTATGTAGATGATTCCCAGATCTATATTGTAGCCCTAGGGCAATATATTAATCTTCAAGCTGATTTCCCTGACTTCAGGCTCTCCCTCTTCCTAGTCTGCTTGGATTCCAAGTCAAATAAATCTTCTTAAAATGTTATGATGTTCCCTTGCTCCAAAGTATTCATGACTTTATATTTACTACAGTTGGAAATCTAAACTCTTTTGTGTACTTTTCAAGGCTTTCCATAGGGATTCCAGGTTACTGATAAATAAATTTTACATATGCTAGGGATAGCTGTATATTTGTATATCTGTATGTTTGTTTGCATGCATGTGTACATATATGTATATGTGTATATGGATGCATATACAGCTATATATTGTTTATTCATATATAGAGATATAGGTGTATATATAAAGAGAGGCTTTGGTACTCTATAAGATTTTGTATGTATATACATCTATACATATATACACACACAAACACACATATATATGTATGTATATTGTGGTGTATATGTATATACACACATATTATAAAATGAGAAGTGGACTAAGGGCATAACAGTAGGAATGGATAAGAAGGCAGAAAGTTAGGGACAGAGAAGGGGGGTCCAAAGAGAGGAAGATTGTTGATCAAGCATTTGAATATACTGGGTGTTGAGAAGAGACAAGTAAATAGTAATTAATTTCCATTTCTAGTTTTAAATCAAGATGCATAAAGGCAAACAAGGCTCATAATGAGGTAATAAGTCAGTCAGCCAATAATCATTTATTAAGTATTTAGTATGTGTCAGGAACTATATTAAGCCCTGAAGATACAAAGAAAGACAGCAAGTCCCAGCCCTCTAGGAGTTCATGATATTCTAATGAGGGAGATAACATATAAATAATGAAGTACATTCAAGACATATCCAGTAATCTCAACTGCACTAGCAGCTATGGAGGGTGGAAGGCAGGGGGGCTGGAAGTTTTCCTGCAGAAGGCAGGATTTAAACTTAGTGTTGACAGAAATATGGGAAATTAAAAGGCAGAGGTAAAGAGGAAGAAAATTCCAAGTATGAAGAAAGGCAAAGGCACATGGAGAAGATGATGAAATATTGTGCATGAGTAATAAGTATATCAGTATAGCTGAATTGTACAAATGTAGAGGGCTATTAAATGTAAGAAGACTAGACAGGTAAGAATGGAACAGATTGTGAAAAATTATAAATGACAGGTAGAAGACTTAATATATGATATTAGTGATAATAAGAAACCACTGAAGGTTATTTAGTAGGAAAGCGACCTGATCAGACCTATGTTTTAGGAAAACAAAACAAAATAAAATAAAACCTTGGCAGATGAGTGGCAGATGGATTGAGGTAGTATGAGATGACTGCTCTGGCCCCACTGTCTAAGGGCCAGGCCTGCTGCATTTTACTCTACCTACAGGGTTTTCCAGTAGCTTGAAGGTATTGAAGAGTTGTTTTCTCCACCACTGGCTTGAACTCTCACTGATAGTGTTCTCCTCTCCCAACCCATTTTACAGGCTAAGGGGCTAGAATTTCATTTCCGTTTAATTATCTAATTAAAAAGGATTCAAAAGGATTGCCCTTTTGAAATCAACTTACATACACACACACACATATTATATGTATGTACATATAATATGTGTGTATATACATGCACATATATTTTATGTATAAATATCATGTGTGTATATACAAATATAAATAAAAGAGACAAATATAAGCTGTATTTGATCCAGTATCACCAGTGAAAAATTATTATAGCAAAAAGAATACATGAGATAGAATCAAGATGACAAATTTAAGCATTAATTCCAACATTAATTAACAATGTGATTAGGAAGCTTCTTGGTCTTAATCTATTCATTATTAAACAAGTCTTATATTTCCATTGTTGGCCTTATAGGGTTTTTATGAGGAAAGAGCACTATAAGACTGGAACAAGATGCAAACTCTTTAGGACAGGAACAGTGTATTAAAATTTCTCTTTAATAGGCACCTCAGATGAACAATGAGCTGGTACAAGAATTGATTAGGAGAAAAACAGGCAAAATTATAATTTGGAAATTTTGTCATTTTTTTCAATGATTCCAAAATGCTTGCTTCCTTAAAATCCATCTTTTTCACACCACTTTTCTCCTGGTTGTCCTCTAGAACTTCAGATTATGGAATATCGGAAGAATCACTATTGTTAGTCAGCCAAAAAATGGTGAAAGGGGCACAGTGGCCATAAGTGAGATATAGCATATTACCTGAGGTCACTTGTATGTAAGAAACAAAGTTAAATATGTAATCAAAGGATATGTCTGAATACAAAAGGAAGAGGGCAGGTAATAATGATGTATTGTGGATATGTCTGACTACAGAAGGAAAAGGGCAGGTAATCATGACAGCTAGATGATGTATTAATACCACTGACATATTTAAACAACCAGAGATCCAGTGCATTATATAAAATGTCTGTGGAGGATTTAAAGATATGGACATGAGTGGCATCTTTTTTTAATTACAATTGTTTTGTCTTTATTAATTTGTTTGTTTGCTTTTCGTTTACAAGATTCAGTTCCACAATCCCTTGAGTTTCGAATTTTCTCCCCTTCATTCTCCTCACTCCCTCCCTCCCCTCCCCCCCGCCCTGCCTTGGTGGCATGCAATCAAGTATAGGATCTGCAAATTCTTTCACATTAAACATTAGTAAGATTGTAAAGAAGGATTACGAATGGCATCTTTAAGAACATACGGTAGATTTTTACCATCTGTAGTGGTAGAAAAAGGATACAATAATGATAACAGATGCAACTTAGTATCCATATTATTTATTATAATTAATTATATTCCGAACTTGATAACCATCCACTGTAGTGAACACTTCCTTATACATATTGGAACAAACAGAAAGGGTTGCCTCAGAGCAGTTCAGTGGCTAAAAAGGAGAAAGAAATATAGTCCAGGTCCTCCAACATAACCCTTCCACCAAGATTGAGAAAATGGAACAGATTGAGACCTGATTAGGATATCCAAGGAAAAAAATCTCAGTGAATTGTTTTTCCAGCTCAGATCAGCATAGGGAAACATGGGATCTGGACAGGGGAAGTTTTCATAGAATATGCCAATGCCCATAAAGTGAAAGATTACCAGGGAAGGAAGGACGTCTCAGGGGACCCCAAAATTGTGCAAGGTGCAGGAACAGCTGCCAACTGGCAATTCTGTTGCTCAATACATAATTCTAGGTGGGCTGGAAAAGGAGGCATTCTAAACATAGAAGGAAAATTCTGGGGTGATGGTAGTCTAAGGAAGAGATTAGTCATAAACCAAAAAAAAAAAAAAAAACACATCTTCAAGAATAGGCAGAAAACAAAGATAAAGAAAAATATCAAAACAAAGTGGAATAAAATACACAATTTACCATCTGTGATGTGGATAGGATAAGCTCTACCACAAAACAGATGATAGCAGAAAAAGCTTAGGAACGAGAATCTAACAATATTGTTTTCATAAAATACGCCTGAAAGAGAAAAATGCACAGAGATTTAAAATAAGGGAATTAAGTGGAATCAATTACATTTCTGCTGAAGTATTGATTTTGACAAAACAAAAAGAAATACAGATCTAATTAAAATATATAAACATGGAAAACATATTTTGCTAAAAGGTACAATAGACCATATAATACCAAAATCAAACTTACATGCACCAAATGACATAGTTTTAAAATTCTTACAGGAAAGGTTAAATGAGTTATAGGGAGAAATAGTAAAACCATCATAGTCAGAGTCTTAGTTTATCCCCTCTCTGACATAAATAAGACTAACTAAAGCACAAACAACAAAAATAAAAATGAAGAACAGTAGAACGTGAATATCATTTTAGAACAGTTAGATATGATAGATCTCTTGAGAATACTAAGTGAAAATTGAAAAGAATATATCTATTTATTAACTGTGCATGCTTCACAAAAATTAATCATGTACTAGGATTTTAAAATATTACAAATTAGTGAAGAAAGGCAGAAATATTAAAAGCATCTTTTCTGGAGCATAAAGAATAAAAATTTATTCAATAAAGGGTCTTCTAAGTAAATATTAAAAATTAGTTGAAAACTATATAACTTAATCCTAAAGAAGGAGTGGGTCAAAGAATAAATCACTGGAAAAACCATTAAGATAAATAAAATGAGACAACATAGCAAAAATTTAGGGATGCAGTTAAACAGTACTTAGGGGAACATTTATATATCTCTACAAAATTTTATCAGTAAAATAACAGAATGAATCTATAAATTGTGAATAATATTTAAAAAACTAGACAAACAAATTTAATATCCAATTAAGAAACTATAAAAGTATAAAACTCTGAAAATCAGAGATGAACAAAATTGAAAGCAAAAGAAGATTAAATTAATAAATAGAACAGTTAATTTTTAAAAAGATAAATATTAATTAATCTGATTTCTTAAAGAAATAAAATTACCAAGATCAAAAATGAAAAAATTAAACTCACAACCAATGAAGAAAAAATTAAAGAAGTTATTTAAAATAATTTTGCCTAATTATATGTCAATGACATTTATAATCTGAATGTAATGGATATGTATTTAGTAAAATTTTTAAATGGTAGAGTAATATAACAGGAAATAGAAGATTTAAATAAGCACATCTTAGAAAAAAATATTGAACAAGTGATAAATCATCTCCCAAAGAACATACCCTCAAAATAGATTTTTTTTTTCTTTTTGGAGGGCAATTGGGGTTAAGTAAATTGCCCAAGGTCACACGGCTAGGTTTTTTTCATTTGTGTGGGTATTAAGTGTCTGAGGCCATTCCAAACTCAGGTCCTTCTGAGACTCTCTACTCACTGCGCCACCTAGCCGCCCCCCTCAAAATAGATTTACAAGTGAATTCTTTCAAATAACTAAAGAACAATTAATTCCAATACTACATACACTGTTTATGGAAAAATGTAAAAGAAAAAGTCCTATTAAATCCTATGACACAAATATGGCATGATACCCAAATCAGGGAGAGTCAGAATAGAGAAAGAAAGCTTACAGACAAGTATCCCCAGAGAATATTGATGCAAAAAATTTAAATGAAATATTATCTTTTTAAGGATTTGTTTTCTTCACTGAAACTTTTTTTCCAAGTTGGTCACTGCCTCCCTGATTTGGTCTTTAAAATCTTTCTTAAGCTTCTCCAAGAATGCTATTTGGGCTTGAGACCAGTTCATATTTCCTTCTGTGGTCTCAGGTGTGGGTAAAGAGCCTAAGTTGTCCTCTGTATTTGGTTGTTTTTGAGCTACATAATAAGCTCCGATTGATTTTCTTGCCTTCCCCTTCTCCTTCTCAGCTTCCTTCCTTCCCATTGTGATTTCCTATTTCTTAATTTCTCAGGCAGTGAGCTAAGGGACTGGTCATTGACTTTGAATGCTCTGGGTGTCTAGTTTGTGGCTAAGGCAGGAATCTCAGAGAAGTATGTTGATGTGCACAGAGTAGTCTGTGGGGGAGGAGTAGTTTGGCCATTTCAGATTTCTGCCTCTATACCCCTGGGCTATAGCTCAAGCAGGCTTTTGCTGATCAGGTGAGGTGGGACTTGTTCGGACCCCTCGCTCTCTTCTCTTCAGACTCCAGTCTGTCTCAGTTACACCCCTTCTTGAAGACTCCCAAGCCTGAGGTTATTTCCACTAACTTGGGATTTCAATCTTCGGGTTTTCTACTTCATGAAGGAGGGATGGGGGGATCAGAGCAACTAGAATTTACTTTGCCATTCTAGCCCCTGCATTATACAGGCAGGCAATTTCTAAACTTCCAGGCTGGGGGCCAATAGCTGCAGGAGAAGCTGCTATCTCCACTGGGGCTCGAGCACTCTCCTACTGGCTCCAATGATCCCTCCTATTCCCTCCTGAGATGATGGTGAGATGACTGTGATTCATCATTGGTAAGTCTGCAGGCTGGGGCTTCTTCTCTCTGGTGTAGTCTGCTTGTCTTCTCTTAAGTCTGAGCTGTGCAGACCCCACTTGCTCTGCACTCGCCCTGTCCAGACACACTGGGCACTTTCCTGGGCTGGATTTTGCCACGCTCCATCTCCAAGTGGATTTTGTCACTCCAGAATCCATTCAGATTCACTTTTTAAGGAGGAGCTTGGAGAAGTTACTGCTTCCTTTCCGCCATCTTGGCTACATCCCTAAATGAAGTATTATCGAGAAAATTATAGGAACATATCACAAAGACTACATATTATCTAGGCTGAATTTTTCACCAGGAATGAAGAGCTGATTCAATGAGGGAAAATATTAATAAAATTGAACCTCTTAATAACAAAATAACAAAAATGGAGTGATTATGTTAATACATACAGAAAAACTTTTGACAACCTGCAAAACTCATTATTGATTTTTTTTTAAAAGTACTAGAAATCATAGGGATAAATGGAGATTTTCTTACTATGATATGTAGTATCTATCTAAAACCATGAGGCAGTATTATTTGTAATAGATATGATCTAGAAGTAAGATCAGAGGTAAAGCAAGGATATTCATTATCACCATTACTATTCAATATTGATAGAAATTCTGGCAATAACATTAGGACAAGAAAAATAAATTAAGGAAGAGAAAGTAGGACAAAAAACAAAAAGGTCACTTAATGGATTACTTAGAAAACCCTACAGATAAAAATAATAGAAATAATTAACTTCAGTAAAGTTGTGCAATGTAAAATAAATTCATACAAATCACCACCACTGCTATATATTGACTAAATTCAGCAGAAAGATATAGAAAGAGAAATTCTATTTAAAATTACCAAAGATGTGTGGCCATATGAATACATATGTGAATGTGTGTGTATATGGATAGAGGGCATAGGTTGAAATTGTTGGGAAGGGAGAATACTCAAGGGATGAAATTATGAGGTGAGAGAGGAAAGTGGCAAGAGGAGATGGGGAAAGACAGGGTAGGGTAAACTATCTCATGTAGAAGAAGCAAGGGGAAGTGGTTGCAAGGGAGGGGGAGAATAGGAAGGGAAAAAAAAGGCAAATCCACATTCTCATTGAATTTGGTTTAGGGAGAGAATGACATACATACTAAATGGGATATCTCAACCTGCAGCAGAATAGGGGGAAGGGGGATGAGAGGAGGGATGATTGATGGGGGGGCATCCTTGGGGGGAGGGGAGGTTGGAAGTACCCACTATAGAAGAGGGACAGGATCATGTAGGGAATGGACCAGGTGGGGGGTGGGATGAGAGGGAGGGAATTATAAGCAGCCTTGTACAATATATCTACTATGATAATGTTTTGCATAGCTAGACATATACAACATATACTGAATTACTTATCTCCCCAGAGGGAATAGGGAGGAAGGAAATGGATCTGAAATTTGAGGTCTTAAGATTAAATGTTTCAAATATATATAAATACTATTATTAATAAAATTACCAAAGAAAACATGGAATACTTGAGAGGTTATATGCCAAGACACTCAGAGGAACTATAAGAAAAAAATTATAAAATATTCAAATGATATAGTATTTGTAAAGTGCTTAGCACAGTGCCTGATACATAGTAGTTTGGATAAAAAGATTAGCAATCATTATTGAAGTTATTATAATACTGTTAATTGTTTTTACACAGAGAAATGCAGATATAAATAACTGGAAAAATATTGCTCGTTAATGGACTTGCCATTCTAATGTAATAAAAATAGCAATGCTACCTAAATTAGTTTATTTATGCAGTGCCATATCAATCAAATTATTAAACAATTACTTTGCATAGCTAGAAAAACTTATTATAAACTTTATTTGGAGGAACAAAAGAATAAGGATATTAAGGAAATTAACAAAAGAGAGAGAGAGAGAGAGGAAGAGAGGGGAGCTGATTTCAAACTATTAAAACTATTCTATAAAGAAGTAATCATCAAGCCCATTTAGCAATAAGGAAGAAATAGAGAGATTGATCAGTGAAAGAGTCAGTATATAATGTGTAAAAAGTAAAGAATTAAAGTAGCCATAGCAGTTGATAAACCAGAAGACCCCAGCCATTTGAAAAACTCATTATTCCACAAAAACTGTTTGGAATGTTGGAAAGTAGGGAGGCAGATGCTAGATATAAGCCTATACTTTATGTTGTATGACAAGATAAGTTCCAAATGGGTACATGATTTAGATACAAAGGGTAACAAAATAAACAAAACAGAGGAAGGAGTAAGAAATTAGCTGTCAGATCTAATAATTGGGGGAGAGTTCATGATCAAACAAGAGATAGAGAGGTCCACATAATGTAAAATAGATGATCTGCTTATATAATTTTTTTTGCACCAAAAAACCAATACAACTAAAAATATGAGAAAAACAAGTATATGGGGGAAATATTTGCAACAAGATTTTGGATAAAGTCTCATTTCTAAGATATAAATTGAACTGATTCAAATTTATAAGTCTAAGAGCTATCCCTCAATGGATAAATTGTCAAAAGATTTGAATAGACAGTTTTTGCAAAAAACAAAAAATCCAAACTAACAATAGCTATATTTTAAGTACTCTAAACACCAATAATTAAAGAAATGCACATTAAAATAACCCCAGTTTCACTTTACATCCATTAGATTGGCAAAGATGGCAAAAGAGGAAAATAACAAATATTGGAGAGGAATAGGGAAAAGAAACACATTAGTGCACTGTGATTGGAAATGTTAACTTTTACAACAGTTCCTTTACTGCAAAAGGTACATTCTAGAACTGGTTTCCATTCTGGAAAACAGTTTGGAACTATGTCCAAAAGGTTATTGAACTGTATATTTCCTTGACCTGAGGATACCATTACTAGACCTCTATCTGACAGAGATCAAAGGAAGAGTAACAAGATTCATTTGTACAAAAAAAATTCACAGCACTTTTTGTGGTGGCAATGAATTGGAAAATGAGAGGATACCCATCAAATAGGGAATGCTAGATCAAGTTGTGGTATATGAATATAATATAATACTTTTGAGCTATAAAAAGGGTATGTTTTCAAAGGAACTTAAAATCTTCTAAGAGCTGATTCAAAGTGAAGTAAGCAGAACTAAAAGAAGGATATATATATATATATATATATATATATATATATATATATATATATATATATATATATATAATGACAATATCAGAAAAATAAATAACTTCAAAAGATTAAGGAGCTCTGAAATGAGCTACCACAATTACAGAGGACTCCAGCTGAAACATTCTACCCACCTCCTGATAAGAAAATGATAGAATCAGAGTATAGGTGTAAATATACACATGTGCATAAATAAATATATAAGTATAGTTATCCATTCCACATTGCAACTTTCCCCGTTGCAGTTTCAATATGTAGCAGGTTGGTATAAGATATTTAATAGGAATTTGGGGGAGTTTTGTGGAGTCTGCATATGACATGTGAAAGTCAGCAGACAACTCAGAAAAATTTTATAAAATCAGAAATGTATAAAATATATGTATAGTATTCTTTTAATACCATATTAATTCAGATTTCTCTGGTATAAAGAGAGGGTCAAAAATGTTTTACACAGACTTTCCTGATCACAGGGTACCACACCCCTACCCTCATGATGTGGAAGAGATAACTGTATATGTGTCTATGACATGGCAGATGAGGGTATTTGTTTAACTTGATTAAATATATTTTTACTTCAGAGATTTGGGGGAAAGGGAAGAAGAAATGGGAGGGAGAAAATGAGGGCCAGAAAATAAAGTAAAATTGAATTTTAAAAAAGAGGTGGTTGTCTCTATATTGTTAGCAAATTGTAATTTATTATCAGTAATATAAATCTCCTTCTCTGGTCTTTCCCTGGGATCCAGTTCTAAATTCCATATAACTTGTTATCTCTTCTAGATGTCCCGTCAACAATTTAAACTCAACCTATACCATAAGGAACCTATCGTCTTCTATCCAAGCCTTGTTATGCCTTTTAACTTTTCTATTCCTCTTGATTGTACCATTGTTCTCTTAGTTGCTCAGGTTCAAACACTTGGAGTTATTCTCTATTTTCTGCCCATTGCTTCACCCCAGATTCAAGAAGTTGCCAAGCCTAGTTGACACTATCCCTATTTCTGAATCTCCTTAGCAACTTTCATTGCCACTGAGAGTATCATAGGGAGGAGTTATCCAGCTGTAATGAACTGAAAGAACTGAAGTGTGGGGTAGGGTTCACATGGTGATGTAGAAAAGTATGAGTCTATCTGGGAAAAATAATTTTAAACTCTATATAACAAACTTGGGAAACTCTTTGATGAACTTTTGCTCCTATAAGTTATCTTAAGATCATACCCCTAAAAAACTGATCCTGGACCATGACTTTTTGTTAATTTTGATCAGACTTTGTTCTTGATATTTGTAGTAACCTCTGCTTCTGCTCCAATCTCTCTTGCCTATATGCCTTGGTATATGTGGTTCAATGTTTAGGAGTCAACTCTGCCTAGTACCTTCTTTCTTCTTCTAAGTCTTCTTTCCTCCTACCTCTCCCATAACGTGTTTCCTGATTCGTGACCCCACCTAACTAGATGTGACTACACACACACATACACACACACAATCTTGAAGCTCTCAAACTATGTTATTTGACTGCTCCTGTGCAGTTACTCTTTACTGTGCAGGCTGTGGCAGTGACAACTACTTTGGCAAAGGCAGCAACACCGGTGCAGCCATGAGCAAGGATCTGAAGTGGTCTGGGAGCACAAAGCCCCAGGGGCAAGCAAAAGGGAACACTGAGATGCCTGTGGGGAGGGGGATATCTGTGGAATGGTCCATTTATGGTAATCAAGAACTGTCTCTATTCAGAAGATTCCTCAGTGGATTGTGTCATTTTTTTGTTTCCCTCCTAACACAATTCTTTTTTGGTTTTGGAGCAATTTGCTATTTCCTTCTCCATTTGACAGATGAGGAAACTGAGTCAAACAGCTTTAAGTGAATTGCCTAGGGTCGCCCAGCTAGTTAGCATCTGAGGGCAGATCTGAACTTAGGAAGAAGAGTTTTTCTGACTTCATACCAAGTACTCCACTGTGCCACTGAGCTGCTCATGCACAATTCCTAACATATAGTAAATAGGTGTTGAATTGTATTATGTTAAATTGCTAATCAGAGAATATAATTCATGTTAAGTGCATTAAACACAGCAGTTCAAATGTCAAAGACTCCAGTGATCATTTGCCACAAAATAAATGTTTTAAAAAGCATTTTTAAAATCACTTAGATTGTTGTAAATATCAACATTTTAAATTAATCAATTGAATAATACTAGGATAAAGGAATGATGATCTACACATCAGAACATTAGGAGACTCAATCACTTTCCTAAACTATTAAGTTATTTGCAGTCTTGCGGAAATTGATGCCATTGAATAGTCTTTTTATACACTATTTGGGGACTATTGGACTAGTATGTACTAGAATCATCTCCTCTATGGACTGAATCATTATAGTAGTTATTTAGAAGCTTCATTATGAATATTTTCTTGAAGAAGAAAAATGGAAGGTACTTAGCAAAGCAGCTGAAAGATATCACAGAAAATAAAATTGACAATTTCCTAACAGAAAATGAGTGGTTGGAGATGTAGTCTCATAATACACTTTGTATAATTTCTGTACAATCTGTACAGATCATGTTTCTGTTGCTGTACACTGTCATCAAATAGTTAAAATCAATGTCAAATTAAAAGCTGATTCCTATTATTTCCAGTTTGTATAGTGATAGGAATCATCAGAATCCATAGATATTATTCACTCTTTTCATATTCTTTTTCATTTTTCTCTTTCTTTCATTTTTGCCTATTCATTTCTTCCTTTTTCTCTCATTTTTCCTATTCTTTTTCTCTTCTCCCTTTCTTTCACTTTTCTTTATTTTTATCTTCATTCCTTTTCTCTCATTTTTCCTATTCTTTTTCTTTTCTCTTCTTTCCTTTCTTCTTCCCTCCTTTCCTCTCTCTCTTCTTCTTCCCTCTCTTCTCCTTCTCTTCTTCCCTTCCCTATTCCCTTTCTTTCTTCCTTTCCTTCATTTCTTTCTTTCTGACCTGTGATTTATTTGATGTAAGGAACTTGTGAAGACACTCTAGCAACTCAAGTCAGCAAATATTACACAGTTGCCTGGGTCTCTGAGGGGCTTTCTAAGGATCCTACAGTTAGCATGAGTCACAGGTATGGTATCAGTCCAGTTCTTCCTGATTCCCAGGGCAGCACTCTATCCAATATGCAATGCTGCTTCACCAGTTTTCAAACAGTCAATTAAAATTGACTGTTCTATGCAACAAATAGAAAATTGGAAAAGATCCATCAATATTTCTATAAATATTTTCTCCTTCAGTGTAAATGTAAGCCTCACATTTGGACTCTCACTTCACAATTTCTGATATTTTGCATGAGAAATTATAAATGCCATCAAGGAAAGCAAAGGTCGGGGTAGCATCTGGACCAAAATAAGCATATACATAATAAGTCTTTTCTGTGGGTCATACTATTTTGAATGCTGAAGAACTTGTTTTCAAGATATTTATAAAAGAGCAAGATAATAAATATTACCTATTATTTCCATGATAAAAAAGAATCATGTGTTTATAGCTCTCCATAATCTTCTTCCTAATATCATCGTCTTCTTATATTTTAATCCTCTCCATATACTCTGATCCAGTGACCTTCTTGCTGTTCCATGGGCACAATGCTCCATAGCCCAACTCTGGGAATTTTCATTGGTTGTCTCCCCCATGCCTGAAATTTTCTCCCTCCTCACCCTTAGCTTGCTTGGCTTCCTTCAAATCTTGCCTAGGTCAACTTTCTGGAAAAAAATTCCCAATTATCCTTAATGCTAGCACCTTCCCTCTAAGATAATCCCCAATTTATCCTATCTATATCTATATCTTGTTGAGTAGTTGTATATTTCTCCCTACCCCCATAAGACTCTGAGCTCCTTGAGATAATCAGGTAGCATTTTTGTCCTTTTTTGGTATCCCCAGTGCTTAGCAGATAGTAGGTACTTACTAAATCATTATTGACTTGGCTTGACTTGAAAAAAAATCATTGAAGGGCAATTAGAATATCAATAATTATCAACTCATTTTCTTATCATCGCCACAAAATTTTTATTGGGAATAATATAAAGACATATCAATAAAGATGTCAATGTCAATAAAATTGTCTTACAGACTTTCCTTAGGTGATCTAGAGCTTCATCTTTTTCCTCATGAAATAACCTTCCTGTCTGGGAAACCTGAAATGTCTTGTATAAACTTTCAATCACTTTTTTCTCCCCAAAGGGAATTGTTCTCACCTATAAAAGTCTTATATTACTGAACAGAGGCTTCTTTGTGCTAGAATATACTATTTGTGCTAGATTGGAATGACCATGTGACAATTTTACACTTGAGTCAAATATCCACTGAGGACTAAATTGTACTTATAAAACTAATTGCAATTATGGTCAACCATAGGGAGTCTTAGATATTGGTCTCTGGAGGGAAAGATGCTGGGAAACTTATTTTCTCATATCCTTTAGAATTTTACTCTTTCTTAGGAAAATAGCATTTGTCCACACATAGTATATAAGCTATCCATTTTTTACTAGAAGTTGGAAGAACTTGCACAATCATCATCTTGGGTCCAACAAATTTAATCACTTTATAGTTTTGCCACGTAACATATAAAGATCTGTGATCCCATTTGCCATAATCCTTTACCAAATGTAGACATAGAAAACAAATGAAAAAAATATCATATTGCAGAAGATGTGATCCAGATAAAGAGGACCTGGAAATAAGGAAAAACTAAAGTTAGAACAATTACTATGAAAATTTTAAGTGAAATCTCTACTTTTGATTTTATCTAAATTTTCCATTTTTTTCCCAACAAAAAGTGTCATTTAAAATATCCTTTCAATTGTGAATCATGGTCACTAGTCTTTATCTGAATTTGAACTAATTCCATTTCAATTTCCCTTTTCCATCATCATGTTTTATTTGTCATCATCATCGTGTTGATACCATTTGACTTACTTTGTTCCCATTAACTCATTCTGATTGTTTCCTATTTATCCAATTTACTTTCCTACAAATATAGTCTCCATTTTATTTCCATTCTTATTGACACTTGTTTTTACCTTTCAATTCTCTTTCACTTTATTCTGAGTTCATTTTTGTGTTCCTTACACTTTTGGTGGCTGAAATAACAATGTGATTTTAATCTAATACAAAGGCAAGCCTCATATTGCCTATCTCCTTGTAAAAACCTTTGGATTTTTTAATAATAAACCTTTAATTTTCAAAGTCTTTGGAGACTTCCATTAGGAAGGCATTTGGAATTGGGAATCATGATACCTTACTTTACCCAAAACAACAGAAAAGTAGAAAGTTTATGATCATGATCCTGATTAGAAGGTAGTGTTTAAAAACCATGTGCAGAGGTGGAAAAGTAAATAATAAAACCAGCACCCATGTCTGGTGTCCCAGTCAACCTCATATACTTTTGTTAAATTATAGAGACCAGAGGATAACAATGACTAGTTTTCTGCTGCTCCCCCAGGGCAAAATATAATGTGTGGTATGTGTTGGTTTTTTTTTTAATTAATGAGGCACCCATTAAAACAAAAAGGAAAAGAACTTCAATAATAATAGTGCAAAAAAAAAGCAGTAAGGAATAGAAATCAAACCTTCTCAGATATTTGTTTATTAGTATGGCATAGTTTTAAATACAAATTTTCTAGTGACACCAAAACCTACAAAATAGACCCAGATGTTCCTTTTTACATGTGATTTAGGTTGAGTTGATTAAAAGGGTATTTCCAATTGACATCTTACTTACAATACATGTGTATCTCTGGGTATAAGCAAAATATGCATACACTTCTATGTGATCTTGGGGGAACTGAGAAGGATCTTCTCTAACCCTCCTGTCCCCACCCCATTGAAACCCCCAAGAAAATCCTAAACCCATCTGAAATCTACAATTCCCACTATTCTGGAATGTCCAGCTTTCTACCCATTGCTGCTGCTGTTGTGTTGTTTCAGTCATGTCCAACACTTTGTAATCACATTTGGGGTTTTCTTGGCAAAGATACTAGAGTATTTTCTCTTTCTTTCTCCAGCCCATTTTACAGAGGAGGGAACTGAGTCAAAAAGGGTTAAATGACTTGCCCAGAGTCAGATTGGAACTCACAAAGATGAGTATCCCTGCTTCCAAACCCAGTGCTTTATCCACTTCATCACATAGCTGCCCCCAAATCCTAGCTATCCTTCAAATGTCAAACTAAGTCACTTCTCTTGTAGGAAGACTTTCTAATTGTTCTGGGGCTTATTGCTCTCACACAGTCATAGCCCAATGCTAATCCAGTTCCCTCATTTTACAGATGTGATAATAGAGGCCAGAAAGATATAGTGATGCATTTAAAGTCTCACACATAATTAAAAACAGAGTGTACATGTCACCCAACTCCAAGTCCATTATTATTTGGGGAATCAAATTCTGATTCTATTACTTCTGGTTGTACTGTTTGACCTTGGACAAGTCATTGGACCTTGGTTCCTTCATATGAAAGGCCTCCTTGAGTCAAGGTTCCTTCATATGAAAAGGAGGAGTTTGGACAAAATAATCTCTAAGGTTTCTTTGATTATTTTTTTAGATCCAGAATCAGAGATTGCATGATAATTTCAAATACTTCTTGCCCAGATCTTGTAATTAAACATTTAAATACTGCCTTATATGGATCAGTAGTTATTTAATATGTACATATTGCTTCTCTAACTTTATTGTAAACTTAAGAGGGCAGGTATAGTATAATTTTCACCTTCCATATACCAAATTGTCCCGGGGTAGAACACATGGTACATGTTCAATTAATGCATTTTCATTAATTGAATTCATTGGCATTTTTAAAAGGTGTTTAAGAAGGTGTCTCAATTTAAGAGGAAGTTGAACTAGAATTTAACTCCAATTATCAAGACCCTATTGCTTGTCTGAGCTACCACCTAGTCCCAGCTTCCAACAACTGATGTGGCAAATTCATTCCCTCATCCCACAAGCAGATAAAAGGACATTTCAAGTCCTCAGGAATTGGAATATGATTACAAGCTGGGAAGAGGGGCAAAGGCAGATTAATCAACTGAGGCTATTCTAAATGGGGTGGCCAGTTTATGACTGATGGGAAGGCCCTGAACATGTATACCTTAGCTCTGGGCTAGTAAAGTACAACATAGACTATGTCATCATAGGCTGAAAAAATTCCATACCATTGTGTCCTCAGACTTGAGAAGTTCCTTCTTAAGATTCCCAACAAGAAAGATGTGAGTAATAACAAAAAAAGCAAAAATCTAGTTGAAAAATAATTATTTGAAGGAATGGTGCAATGTTGAATATCATAGTCAGCCACTTTACAACAGCTGCAAGGCTGACTCACTGGAGAAAATACAAAGGCAAATATGTTGCAGCTGACTCAGGAAATCTGCCAACAAGTAACTATCTGATATGCTCTTCTATTCTCTTTGAAATCCAAGGTGAATTTTAACAGGAGAAAAAGTATTCAGAAAAGTCATCTTTAATAACTGCTACTTTATAGTATCAGCTATAAAGTGATTTTTTTAATGAAAAGAAGAGGAAGAGCTGGACCAAATAGTAGAGGAAATAAGCACTGCATTTTCCAAAATGGATAACACCATTTCCTATAAAAGAGAGCAAATATTTAAACATAAATAATTGAAAATAAGATGAGGAAATGACAATAAAATAAGACTATAAAATGAGACATTTGAGGAAGGAAAATGGTGCTTGGAAGCTGTAAAAAATTTAAAAAGCCAAAAAAGAAACATGTCTTCAACAACGTAATCCTTTATTATTACGAATGTATCCTGACTTCACTCCAAATTATCGGTACCTAGGTGGTACAAGGGATAGAGTACTGGAACTGGATTTAGGAAGACTTGGGTTCAAATATGACCCAATATTCCTAGGTATATGACTGTTATGTGCCTCAGTTTTTTAACCTATGAAATGGAAATAAATAATAGATACCTGCAGAATTGTTATGAGAATAAAATGAGTTGACTGTAAAGCACTCTGCAAACCTATTGTTATTATTAGATTGCCATGGGGTGCAAATTATGGAGATTCATTTTTATTCATAAAAAAAAAACCTAAGATTGACCCATGGTACCCCCTTGTCATCTTATAATACCCGTCACATTAGCTAACATAATATTCAGTCAATGGAAAAGGAGAATGTAAAAAAGTAATAAAAGGAACCTCCACTTCAGCGATTGTGGTAGTCAGAAATGGATCCATTTTTCCTTTGTTTTATGGTTCTGGAGAGTTTTCCAAAGCACAGACAGAAAGTTAAGGCCATGTAGTTCTGGAAGAAAGTACTAAATGTTATATCTTTGTCAAGTCATCCTGACAGGAACACCTTTGTAGTTGGTCAATATTGTGATGCCATACTCCCAATCACACAACTGACTTTGTAAGATATGAGGCCTATGAGTAGTTTTTATTGACAGAAGCCTATTTTATTCTAGGTTTCTCAAAAAAGATTGTTTTGTGATTAAAAATTAATAAGGAGTTAAGTAAAGAAAACAAAAGAGCCATCTGATGTTCATGTTTGTGTTGGAAGTTCTCATTAAGTCTGGATGGGTACGGTTGAGTTAAATCTTCAATCTTGAAATATCTCTACTTGAATCATTCAAAAGGATTTATTCCCATTGTTGGACATGGAGTGATACTCAGTAGTCTTTAAAAGGAGAGAAAACTTGGAAGTAGCTCAGGGTCCAGAAGATCAGGGAGCTTACTCCTTTACCCCTACTATGCTGTCCCTCCCAGTTGAATATTTGTTGTCTTTAGCAAAGTAACTGGGGTGCTTTTGGCATATTTGTTCATGTCCCCATTTCTAGAAAATTATCTGAGGAATCAGGCTAGAGGGTGACCTTCAGGTGGTTTCTTCCAGTGTCTTATACCAATGAATCTTAAAAACACAAGTGAGTCAGAGCTCTTAATGGCTTCTTAAATATCATATGAAGAGCCCCAAGCAGACCATTATGCATAATTTTTTTGTTTGTTTTGTTTTGCTTTTGTTTTGGAGGTGGGGAGGACAGGGCAATTGGGGTTAAGTGACTTGCCCAAGGTCACACAGCTAGTAAGTGTGTCATGTGTCTGAGGTCATTTTTGAACTCAGGTCCTCCTGACTCCAGGACTGGTGCTCTATTCACTGTACCACCTAACCGCCCCTATGTATAATTCTTATAGAGTCATAAATTTAATTGTTTTTTTGACTACCAAGGATTAACATGCTAGTAGGTCTGAAAACTCCAATCATCCCTAAACTCAAAGTTTTTCAAATTAAATAAACAAAGGAAATTTTACAAAATTCTCAGGTTCTATTTCCTTTGGTCCTTAGAATTGTCAGTCCCAAAATAAGTAACTAGGGCTAAACAAGTATTATTTTTTTTTAATTTTTTTTTTTTTAAGCAATTGGGGTTAAGTAACTTGCTCAAGGTTACATGGCTAGTCATTATTTATGTGTGGGTGCTCATTTTCTGAGGCCGGATTTGATCTCGGGTCATCCCAACTCCGAGGCCGGCTCTCTTACTCACTGCGCCACCTGGCTGCCCCTTTAGGGCAATTGGGGTTAAGTAACTTGCCCAAGGTTACATGGCTAGGTTTTTGTTTGTGTGGGTTAAGTGTCTGAGGCCGGATCCGAACTCAGGTCCTTCTGACTCCAGGGCCAGCGCTCTACTCACTGCGCCACCTAGCCGCCCCTACAAGTATTATTTTTAAAAAATAAATAAAGCATAAAGAAAAAGAAAAGAAAAACCAAGCTTTTCCTGTCAGAGGGAAATTCTAGTCTCAAACAAGTTCTCTGAGCACACTGGGGTTCACCCAACAGATTAGAAATCTGGAAGTCACTCCCCAAGATTCAGGTGAGAAACCAAATGATTCTAGGCAAAAACTCTTTCAAGGATCACTTGCATTCCATAGATGCAAGTCCATATATTTTCCCAAAAGTTACCCTAACAATGTAGCAAGCAATCCAGATGGAACTCCAGATACAACTTCTCCAGTACTGGTCTTTTTCATGCATAGAATACCCTGACTTGCTCCAGTTGAGCCCTGCCAATTTATAGGACAATTTGGATAGAGGTAAAAACTCACCAACAATAGAAAAAGCAGGTACAGCTCAAAGATAAAGCAAAGAAACTCAATAGTCTCAGATGTACATATTAAGCACTTGAAGTTGACTGGATTCAATCTCTCACAACCCAGACAGCCCCAGGTATAAAAATAAATCTTACTAGGACCAGCAGGGTTCTCCCTTAGTGTAGCAGCAAGCACCCCAGCATCCCCAGTGTGGCTGCCAACACAGGTTCTTAGATCTGCTTTTCTAAAGAAAAGCAATTCAAAATGGGTTAACAATCTTGCTTTAACCAATAAAACATATCATTTACCTAGTACAGGGGAAAAAGATCAGAGTATACAGAGGTTATAAGCAGAAGTTACAAGACAGAGAAACATTTCAGCAGACAGGCTTCCAAACTGTCCAACCACTACATACATCCATACCTAATCACAGTTACCAGAGAGAGAAGCATCAACATCTGGGTTTTCAAAGTCGGGGGGCTTGACAACAGCTGCCCAGAGTCTCATCTGGTCAATTCATATGACACTTCTCAAAGTGGGCCCCAAAACAAAGTCTCACATCACAGATTATATAGCCTTCTCCTAGGTCAGAGAATGTAACAACCCTCTTGACCCACTGCCTAATCACAAAGCACCAAGGTGTGGGCATTCCTGAAAAACAAGCTTCCCACCATAGGCTTGAGGTGTACTTAACCTAGGGGCAGGGAAGATCTTAAAAATTTACATTCCTATAACACTTAGTGGGGATTATGGAAGATGGGATTCTGGGTTCATGTGCATAGACCCAAATTTAGCCCTGTTTAAGTATGGCTTAAGACATGGGTAAGGCTCATTCTTATATGTTCTTTCTGTCTTGGAGCCCCAAGGAAAATCGCAAAGCTTAGGTTTGGTACATGTGTAAGGTCTCTCCAAACAGTTGGGAAGTACTCAATAAGCACTATAGATCAGGTATAGAACAGTGATTTATTGCTTCCACACAAAATAAATGTTTAAAACACAAAAACTCATAAGCACATATTGACAAAAACTTAAAGCAAGATATAATAACCCATAACCCTTATTGTAATCCCCTAGGAGGTAGATAATTGAAATAATAAAACACAAAGTATTTGGTGGCATTATTAAACTGTCATTTCACCTGTACCTTGGCTTTGCACTATTCAAACAAATGATTCGTTCCTTCAGTGTCTGTTCCTTTTGGTCAGCCAGGTCAGAAGCTGTACTTGTCATCCCTCTATAGCAATCTTCTCCTGATAATGGTTAAAATTGTAGAAATCTCTCCCTGCTACCATTCAGTTTTGGCTGAAGGACACAGTAGTTTTGATCTTTTCAATTCATGAAGCCACCTCCAAAAGCTAAAAACAGCCATTTCAAGATGACTGTTAGATAATTTATGCTTAGGGAAAGAAACATAAATAGAAAGGGCAACCAGGGGCCCAAACTCTCAGGCTTTCGGAGGAAGCACATGTGTATGCTGTCCTGTCTGAACAGATGATAGGGTTGCTGCTGATAGGTGGAGAGTACTCTCTCTCCCCCTTCATGGGGAATCCCAGAGAGAATTCCACAGACCCCAAAGGGAGAATGGGGCATGGGGGGCAGAGGGAGGCAGGGAAGGAGGAGTGACTGCAGAAGTTGTCTTTCCATTTAAAGATCACTGAGTGGGCAGCTTTTCCTAGCTCAGTCATTTTTTTTTCAGTGCTGCATCACCTCAAAGTGCCAAGTTCTTCAGCACTGATTCAGAGCTCATAAGTCCTACTGGAAGTGGGCCATCAGGTTAAGGGGCTAACAATTTGCCCTATCATATTTTATATCATAATGTTGGGAGCCAAAGAGGCCTAAACCAGGACTTCAGATAATTACCTTGATATCAGTGGACCTGAACAACAAAGACCTCTTCGAGATTTGACTTTTCACTAAGTCAGCTCCGGAGTTCTTTTGATATGGGTTACACTTATAAGGATGGTATTTGAGTTCTAAGGCCAACAGGCTCTGCCCCAAAACATATCTGATTCTTCACTCAGGTATCTTTGAGCGGCCAGCTCTAAACGTGATGTCTTTTGAGGATTGCACTTCAGCTTTGAAGTCTGCTCTCGATTGTTTCTGTTTATGACTGCGGCTGCATTAGTAGGTACCTGAGGCCTAGATAAAAGGGCTTACCCTAAGACTTTAGTCTCCTAGATAAGAAATCCTTATCAAATTATCTATTCCATGCTACTTCCAGGATACAACAGACTAAGGTAATGATTAGAAAACTTGAGTCCCCTTCCTTTGTCTCATTGCTCTACAAAAACCTTGTCCTGAAAATCAATAAATGGAGTTCGTGGCTCTTCCTTGAGCTACCCACATGGCCTGGTCATTTCTTATTCACGTCTCTGAATCATGCTAAGTGCTGGACACTGAGCAGCCCACGACATCATAATAAAATTATATCATGCATATTATGTGATAATTATATCACCCAATCATATTAAATATTCAGAATTCATATTCACCACGTCCATTTTCTAAGAAAAGAGTACAAAACACTGTGAAAAATAACTGTATTCCATTTCATCTCTTTTCTTATTCCACAATACAAGTCTGAGGAGAATCAGTTGTCGGTACCTGACAGCCTTGTGCCAGGATCACCTGGTCGAGATTCAGAATTGTCCCATTCAGAAAAAAAAATTACCCATTTGACCTGAAAGTAATCTGGCTCACAGATTCTTCATAAAGGAAAATTTTGGAACAGAGTCTTGGAGAATAGCCTCAGAAGCTAGTAACTTCTTACCATTCCAGAATGTGTTCTAATATGAATAAGTCTAAATCTATGGAAGACGTTTTTAACTAATCAGCTCAATAGGCCTCACCTTTTGCAGAAGAAACATAGGTGAAAATGGAGGAAAAGAGGGAATAGAAGGAGAAGGAACAAGAGAAAAAGAAGGAGGTATTGCTGATGACCCTGCAAGTTCCATTTCCACCTGTCTCTTTGTTTTCTCCTCTGATCAGTATATCAAAATAATGTAAGCTTTATGGAGATAGCCTCCAATTTTATCCTTGGAGGATAATCATATAATCATTGAAATATGGTGGCACACATAAAATTCATACAGGTGAATTTCAATAAAACACTGGAAATTTTAGAAACAATGGAAGTTCTGAATTGAAAACATCTAATTCAGATTATCCCTCAGTCAGTTACAATTGTTCAGGAATCTGTAGTAGTATAAACCACAGATTCAGAGCTAAAAGGGAAATTAAAGGCTATCAAGTCCAACTTTCTCATTTTTAAAAGTGAAAACAAGGGTGCTGAGAGTTTAAGATCACATATCTAGTAAGTTGCACAGCCAGTATTTGAAGCTACGCATTCTGACTGAAGCCAGAGTTCTTTCCACCATATCACATTGCCTAAGCTTTTTCATTAGTTTGACAAAGACTTTACAAACTCCTCCTCCCTAGCAAAGACAGAAAGGAGATTGTTGATGTTGATGTGTGTGGAAATTGTCAGTGCTGTGCTTATAGGTATTTAATAACCTCTCCAAAAACAGCAAAATGGACACATGACACATTCAAATTTAATCTGCATTATTGCCATTTTCTAATCATTTTCTTAAGTGTAGGCAATCAAAAGAAAAAAACAATCAAACTCTGATTTATAGTGTTTGCTGATTTTCAAAACATAAATCCTCACACTTAAAGTTTAATAATTGATTCTTGAGAGTCATTACAGATGGTATCAGTGTAACCATGGATGTTGCCTTCAGTCTCCATAGATTTGTATCTTACCATTATTTGGACTGAGCACTTATGCAACTTTTGCTGCCCTCTAAGTATATTTAAGTTATTTCTGAACATTTGTCAATATTGATTAGAGGCAAGAGAGGGGAAGTAAAGCATGAAGTGGAAGGAAGGAAGGAAGGAAGGAAGAGGTAGAGAGGGAGGGAGGGAAGAAAGGAGAAAAAATAAGAAAGTCATTGAAAAATGTCTTTGAAATGTATAGAAAAGAACAGAAGGGAAGACCAGAAGGAATCACAGTCAAGAAGGACAGAGCCAAAAGTAACATGTTGAATTTTTATGTCCTTTAAAATAAAAGCAAAATGTGCACAATAGAGATTCACACTTTTATTTATAGTCCTATCTTTCTCTTCAAGTATGTATGTGGAAATGCTCCTTTTAGTTGATGTTTCTTAAATTCAGTATGTATCAAATGGGGGAACTGGGAAAGATGGAGAACAATATGAGACTCAGGGTCCACTCAGTCTTTTCTGAGTGGCAAATACCTAGAAATTATAGACTTGTCAAATTGGCACAGAAGGTCCAGGAAAGTTTCATCACTGGAAGGCAGTCTAAGTGGATAATCAAAGGAATCCACGAGGAGGCAGGGGACCATGATCTCTGAACAAAGTTAACTTCAGGAAGTACAGTGATGGGGAGAAAGAGAATGTCACTGCAGGCAGTAGGTTTCTGATTTAGTTTAATCTGATGGCTTAGCATCAGGGTATTCAGGTAGCATGACAACAAGATAGTCATGAAACATGCTAACATTGCTTAGGAATTTGTCTTAAATCATTATAAATGTCAAATTTGTTTCAGGCTATGTATGCCATTACAGAGCTTTAACAAGAGAAACAAAGTTAATATATAATGTGAAAAATCCTCTCTTTCCTGTTGCTGTCATCTCTGCTGAAGTAAATCAAGATAAGAGCTCTAAGGAAGGCCCAGAAAATGAGCACACAGTTTGCCAAGACACCATGGGCTTATACTGATTTAACTAGCTAATTTGGAACATTGGAATTTCATTTTTTCCTGTCTTATTCCACACTCCACCCTCCATTTGAAAGGACAGTTATACGCCGAAAAGGTTCCTTCAGTTACATAAAATTCTATTTGTGAAATGACATCATTGTCCCATTCATAATTCTTGTCTTGTTAGGGTACTTCCAGTTGGTAGACTGAAATTTCAGAGCTCTTGCTTTTGAAAAGTGGAAAGGTATACATTTTGGATATTGTCAAGTTTTCACCATTTTATTTTGTTTTGTTTTATTTTTGTTGTTGTTTTCTGTCATTTGTTTCTTTTTTTTTCAATAAAGCTTTATAAAGCTTGTGGATTAAACAGAATAAAACCAAAAATCACTTATCCAGCAAAATTGAGTATAATGTTTCAGGGGAAAATATGGTCATTCAATGAAATAGAGGATTTTAAAGCATTCTTGATGAAAAAAAACACACACATTTGAAAAGGGACAGGGTCAAAGTAGAGAATAGAACAAGTGGGGGGCAAGATAGGATGGAGGGAAATATAGTCAGTCTTTCACAATATATCTACTATGGAAATATTTTGTGTAGCTACATATGTACAACCTATATTGAATTGCTATATTGAACTTCCCAGTAAAGGTTGTTGATGAGGGAAGAAGGGAAAGAATTTAGAATTCAAAGTTTTAAAATCACATGTTTATATATATATATATATATATATATATATATATATATATATATATATATATACACATGCAACTAGTTAATAAGATATACAGGCACTGCAATATGGAGATCCATCTTGCCCTACCAGAAAGTCAGAGAGGGGAGCAGATTGGGGGAGAGGGTATACAGTGGGACCACTGTTTTGGGGTGGTGGGTAGGGAAAAAATGGAGAGAAAATGTGTAACTTAAAATCTTAAATGAAAATCTTAAAAAATCTTAAAATGATGTACACTAAAAATAAACATAAAATTTAATGAAAAAATAAATAAAGGTAGTTGACAAAAAAGATAACTTATAAGAATAATACTTCATATTTACAAAGTGGTTTAAGATTTAGAAATCCTTTCTTCCCAATAATCCTGGGAAGTACATAGTACAAGTGTTATCAAACCTCAAAGGAGAAAACTTAAGGTTCCAATGAGTGCCTATAGTCACATTATAGCTCCTAATATAGAATCCCAAATTAAGTCTTCTGATTCCATGGATAATTTTTATTTTGTTTTGTTTTTCCCATGGCACCTTTTTACTTCTCACACCTCTCACCATATGAGTCCCAGGAGGCAAGTTAACTAGAAACAAATTCTTCAATATGTCCTAACTAGTTTAAATAAAGTCTCTGGTCATATTAAAGAGTAGAGAACTTTTTCAATTTAGCAGCAGAGGAGAGATTTATCACAAATCACTGAATTTGAGAGTTGGATGGGACCTCAGTTGGCTATCCAGATGAACAAGAAATCAGATCCAGAGTTGAACAGTAGAAGGACAGAAAACTGAACTCCCTTCAGGAAATTCCCATCTTTTAGTGTCAATATTCTATAGGTATTACTTTATGGCAATAACACATGAAAATTAGTGGTCTCTGAATAATTAAAACTGTTACAGAGAGCAGTAAAATAAACATAGTAGGTGTGAACAAACTATACACACATATAGGTTTCATATATGTATATAGATACACTAAATACATATATGTGTGTGTATGTATTATATATCAAGTAAGAATATGAAAGAGATTAAAAAATTGCAAGAGAGGAAGAAAATATGCTGGACACAATTTGAGGGCAAGGGATACAGGGCACATAACTAGAATTTTTCACCCTTGTTTATATCAAGAGAAAGGAAAGAAAGTTTTCTAGCATCCTGTTTGAGCTCTCAATGGCAAATATGTGGAAGGATATGGATGAGAGTCATCAGGTACAGGCAAGTACAGATAGGTTATCTGCATCGTTGGAGGGGAACTTCTACAGATGTATTTGAGAATCTGATTAAGTCCTACACAGGAGGGCAAAGTACATTAAGTAGATAAAGAATTTAATTGTACTAATTTCTTGGTCCCAAATACCAATTAGTTCAAGTCATCCCTAGTATAGGCCTTCATCTGCTTAATTAAAAGATCATAGGTTTACAGATCTAGAATTATAATGGATGCCAGAAACCATTTTACATGTTCTCTCTCTCTCTCTCTCAGGAAAGAGATATTTAAAATACATACAAATTTTGGAAAGGGGTTGTTCTACACATCAAATTTCCTAACATATGCGTATTTGTTTAAAAAAAAATAAGGCATGTGCAAAAGACCTTATTTCCATGCCAATAAGCTTTATCATCCATCTCTTGGTTAGGCAGCTATTGAATGCTTTCTTCCTGGATCATTTCTTTTTTTTTCCCATTTCCCTTTGTAGTCAATTCAATTCAACTCAACAAATACTCTGTGTGTGTATCTATGTGTGTGTGCATGTGTATATGCTATGCATAGACTACTGTTCTAGGCAAAAGGGAGACAAAGAAGAAAACTGTCATAATCCATCCACTCAAAGAAATCAGTCTAGTAGGTGGTGAAACATCATATGGCCAGATAACTATCATATACTCAACAAAATGATGATGTGCATAGAACTTAATCACCAACTTTGGTCATACAGGTTAGATGCTTTTTCAAAGAATCATATTGCTTCCCACATGGAAAGCATAAGGATTCATCTGTCTTATCCTTGGAAATGGTGAGAAAGTAAAATTTTCTTTTTTTCAGCAAAATTAAAAATTAGACTTCCCAATCAGTAAAATTCTTTTAATCCCTTTCAGTGCAACATACTTGGATCAAACAATAAGTTGACAGCTACTTCATCTTAATACAGTAGAAATATCTTCTAATATCTGCCAGAAAATAAGATTAGCACTTGCATTATAGGCTAAGCATATTACATTTCTCATTTGTAATTGTTATTTTTGGAGGGTCATAGCTTGACAGGCAGTTTATGCTGGAGTCTGCTCCAATTGACTCTAGAGGACCAGGGGTTAAGTTTTCAGTGCTTTTAGTATGAGAATTTACAGCTCAGAAATGTCCAAATACTACTAATCATGTCATGATTTACTGTTTTGCTGATTGATGTTAGGAATATCAATGATGCAGGTTAAACTTAAAAACATGTTATGCTTACTTTTGTTTTTTTCTTTTTCTAAGGGGCCAGTTGTTAAGCATTTACCAGCAAACCTACATCCATATCTAAACAATGATATGGCAAAATTCTACTATACCAGTGACTTTTGACTCAAGAATCCTATACCCCATCATAGGGCAGGAAAACATATCAGTACAAAGATCCAAGCCATGAGAGCAGACTGATCTTCCTTTAAAGAAGCTCTTAGCAATGTTAGAGCCACCTGATTGAATTGCTTATAAAACTTCACTTTTATTTTAATTCTGCCCTTAAACCATAAGCCTTAAAGGTCAATTCATATGCTTCCAAAACAACACTGTAGGTGATGGCTCCCCACTATCCCATTTGTTCGCCTTTTGCAAAGCTTTCCCTTCCTATAACCTAAACCACATAAAAGAGTCCCTCCGGAACAAAAACTGTCTATTATATGAGATATATCCTTAATCAACAATAAGTATTCAGAGTATTTCATGGTATCCGCTGATAATCTCGTTACCCAAATCCCAGATCAATACACAAACAAAGCACATCTCCATATCTCTTCCTGAGAAGTTATTGTAACCTGGGAAGGAATTTGACCCACCTGAAACTGAACCTAGGAGCCTCATTTGGGCCTCTGGGCAAGCCTAAGAGGTCAGGGGTCATTACCCTTTCTCACATGATAATAAATATCCATACAATAGCCTTGCTTTTAGCAGAAACTCTGAACCTTTTCTTTCCTGGTGTTTCCATGACTATATACCTAGCCATAATGTTCCATTTCTAGATCCCAAATAATTATGAAGCCAAATAGCACTCTGGCCTTGCAGATTAGCTACAGAGTAAGAGATGAAGGAATATAGTCATAGTAACTAGAACAATCTGAGCAACTTTCATTTCTTTTTCTTTTGTAGCATTTTGAATGTGATTGGTGGAAAGTGTCAGGAGGTCTCTTCAAGTCGCAATTCTTTCACTAACCCAATACATAATGTTGGATTATTCATTTAAACTCCCTGATTCTCAGGTCTGCTATGTGTAAGGTAAGGATATTTAGCTATTCAATCTCTAAATTAGGTCTAGCTCTGAAGTTCTATGTTTTTCTTGCCAAAGTCAACATGAACAAAGAATTGAGGCAATTATACTCAATATATAACCATCAAGCCTTTCTGAACTGAATGAATTTAAGTCATAAAATCAATTAATTCATTTTAATATGTGCTGGAAGAAACTTGGGAGATTATTATTTAAATGAGGGCATAGAGGCCCAAGTTCATAAAGGAATTAAGTAATGGACCCCACATTTGAATCAAAGTCCACTGATCTTTTAAATACTCCACAGAGAAAGCTGTAGCCTAAATATACCAAGAGTCAAGTTCCTTCACCCAGTCAAACTATTAAACAGTTTCAGTTATTTAAACTGTTTCTCAAAGCCAAGAAACAGAAGCATAAAATGCAACAGAGATGTAAGTAAGATTAGCTATGAGTATGAAAAGAGAATCACAATGAATTATAAAAGAATTCATTGGAGGAATAGAGTCATGGTTTCTCTTATTATCAACTTTTTAGTAGCATGTAATGTTCCTTACAATCTGATGACAACCTACCTTTCTAGCCTTACTATATATTCCTCCTTTCCATGCATGGTAACAATGAGCTCAATGGGCCTTTAACTATTTGTTATATATGACATGTTTGTTATATATGGCATCTCTGTTATATATGACTATTTGTTATATATGGCATCTCTGTGCCATGACTTGACTACAGTGCCTCTTCATTTATCCCTCTTAGAAACCCTTATTGTTGTTCAGTCATTCGGTCATGTCCAGTTCTTTATGAACCCATGAATCATACCATGTTAATACTGGCCAGAAGGTTTTATTGTCAAAGATACTGGAGTAGTTTGCCATTTCCTTTTCCAGGGGGTTAAGGCAAAGGTTAAATGACTTGACCAAGATTGCACAACTGAGGTCACTTTTGAATTCAGGTCATCCTGACTCTAGGCCCAACATCCTATCCACTGAGCACCTAGCTGTCTCCAAATTCCTAGCTTCCTCAACAACTCAGCTCAGTCATACAAGATTTACATGAAGCTGTTCCTTTTCCCTCCAGCTACTGCCTCCCCTAAAAATTTACTATGTAAAATACATGTACATATTATATATGCCTACTATGTATAGACATATAGACATTATATAGATATAGAGAGACATAGATGTTATATACATAAAAATATATGCAAATAAATATATATGTGTGTGCATATGTATACATATACATACATATATGCATGTATATAAGTAAATGCCCATATTATCTTCTCCAGATAGATTATATGCTCCTCAAGGGTTCTCCTAGTGCCTAGCACAGTACATGGTATTCAATAAGCACTTAAAAAAAATAGTTGTTCGTTGATTGATTAACAAAAAAAGACCACTATAAGAATACCAATACTTCTAACTTTAATTTTCAGGTTAAACTATACTCTAAAGCAATTCTGGAATCCCTTCACAAACTGCTTATGAAAATGTCCAACATAACTGCTCAAAGCATCAAGCATATTTTAATTTTTAAATTTATTTTTGTATAATCACATTCTCAAACAGAACTACATATTAATCTTTTTTGGTGATATTACCTAGGACTCACTCCAAAATTGATTCTTTACAACTGAATGACTTATAAATTTAATTTACCCAAAGCACTTTGTATCTGCCCAATTTCCATTTAGTCTGAAAGCAAATTTGATTTCTACCTGTTCTAGTTTTGGTTATGCCATCAGCATGTGTCATCAAAAAAGTTAATAAGCCAGAGAGACTGTGACTACATACTCACTTCCTACACAACTCAATTACAATTCATTAGACCTTAACTTTTTCATTCTCATGGCTAATCCTACTCCCCTTTATGCTGGATTTAATACTGACAAATAGTGAGGGTGCCTAGGTGGCCAGTGAATAGAGCACCAGCCATGGAGTCTGGAGGACTTGAGTTCAAATCCAACCTCAGACACTTAACACTAGCCATGTTACCTTAAGCAAGTCACTTAACCCCAATTGCCCTGCCTTAAAACCTCCAAAAAAAAAAAAATACTGACCAATCTTCCAACACCAGTGTCATGAGGGGTTGAACTGGTTAATGGTATTGAAAATATCTAACCTACAGAAAAAAAACAAAACAAAATTTAAAAAAAAAACAAACTCAGAGAGAATATGACTCTTGCCTTCAAAGGCAGTAACTTGTACCTACCAGGCATTTTAACAGTACTGGCTAAATTGAATTGAACTGACATATTTTAGTCACTACAATATCAAATATGTGTTGTTCAGTTGTTTATCAGTTGTGTCCTACTCTTCATGACCCCATTTGGTGTTTTCTTGGCAAAGATACTGTAGTGGTTTGCCATTTTCTTCCCTAATTCATTATACAGCTGAAGAAGTAAGACAAACATGGTTAAGTGACTTGCCCAGGATCACAGAGCTAGTAAGTTTCTGAGGCCTGATTTGAACTCAAGAAGATGAGTCTTCCTGAAACCAGGGCTAGCATCTATCAAAGAGAGATTTATTTTGCTTAGCCTCAGACAGATTGGTTCCATATAAGGAAAGACTTCCTAGTCAGTAGAGCCACAGCTCAACCATCTCTGGAGATCTTGAAGTAGATACTGGATGACACCTTGTCAGAGTTTCAATTTCCACACCTACAAAATGAAGAAGTTATACTAGATGACCTTTGGGGTCCTTTCCAGCTCCAGATCCATGCCTCTGTGGTTTCTGCAAAGAATGAACAAATAGAGTTAACAATGTCTGGTACAAAGGATGCTATTTGCCACTGTTAGTTCTCCAGAAGAGCACTTTAAAGGTTAAGTTACATCCTTTAGTGGGTGAAAAAACAAAACAAAACTTTTAATTATTCATGTGAGAGGCAGTATCATATTGTGGATAGAATGCTCAGGTCAAATTGTGCTGCTATCATTTACCAGCTAGGTAAGTTCTCAATTCAGAAGATCTGGTTTCAAATCCCACACCTAACTTTTACTACTATTGCCCTTGAGTAAAACCCTTGACCTCTCTGAGCTTGAGTTTCCTCATCTTTAAAATGAGGTTTTTGGATTAGATAGCCTCTTTCCTCCCTTCCAGTTCACAATCTATGATTCAATAAAACTTTACTGACCACACGAAAGTAATTTAGCATCTCTGAAGCCTAGTGTCATCATTTTGGATTTGAAGCACATAGTTTAGAATACCAGAGACTAAATGAGACAATGCACGTGAAACATTTCACAAATCCAAAGTTCTTTCTCTGTCTTGTCTCTCACTCTCTTGTTCTCTTTCTGTCTCTATGTCTCTTGTTCTTACTCTCTCACTCTCTTGACTCTGTTTCTGGCTTTCTATATCTTTGTCTGTCTCTCCATTTCTGCCTTCCTCTCTTTCTCTCTATGTGTCTGTCTCATTCTCTCTGTCTCTGTGTCTCTCTGACTCTCTCTCTGTCTCTGTCTCTCCCTCTCCCTCTGTCTCTCTGTATGTCTGTCTCTCTCTTTCTGTCTCTCTGTCTCTCTCTTTCTCTCTGTCTCTGTCTGTCCGTCTCTCTCTCTGTCTCTCTCTGTCTCTGAGTCTCCGTCTCTCTCTCTCTTTCTCTCTCTCTCTCTCTCTCTCCCTCTGTGTGTGTGTGTGAGTGTGTGTGTGTATGTATTTTCCCTGCATGATCTGTATGTTAGTAGAAAACAAGTTATGGCTGGTTTGCCATCTTTCTAATAATACTGGTTGGTGAAGCAGGAATTACAGTCATGAAGGCAGCCAAGTGACTCCAGATATCTAACCTTAAGTTTAGACATTCCTTGTAACTTCTGACACCTTGTGTTTATCCTAGGTCACCAAAACTTACTTAGGTGGCTGTACCTAAAAACCAAACTAACATGCAAAAAAAGTAGTTAGGCAATAGATGTGGTGGTAAATCACACAGCTTTATCCAAATTTTGATTGCAATGTAAATGAAGTTGAGCAGGTAAAAAAAAAAAAGGTCATTACCATCCAGTCTCTTAACCCATATCACTTCCCTTATTATGCATATATGTCCAAAATAACTACAGATACAACAAACAAGCAGACCCTGACTTCTGAGCTATCTTAGAGTCAGCATAAAGCCTTCTTGTCTTATAAATGAAAAATGAGAGGATTAGACCAGATGACCTCCAAGATCCCTTACAGCTAGAAATTCTATTAGCTTTTTGGCCAGTGGTAGATGTACTGCATCACAGATTCTATATAAAGAATAGTAGACATGTAGCCTATAGTCAAGAAACTGTTGGGGATGTAAGACAAGCACACCCATGCAAAGTAACCATTTGTCCTCTGCTGAATTGTCTATTGAATAGGTAAGTGTTTCTGAGTGCCAAAACAAAATAATATTTTGTAAAATTTTGGAGAACTTTAAAAAGTGTTAAGGCAAAGACTGTCAGTACTACGTTAAATTCCAGTCACATGCTTTTAAAATATTAACAATATACTCTACTAAACCAAGAAAAAATAGTAGCCTCTGTATTTTAGCATTTAAGACGCCCTACATCCAAGAAGCTCTGAGGGTCCTTATGCCAACTCTAACTCTCAGTAATGATTTATATTCCTGAGCAAGACACTGCCCCCTCAAGATTCTAGAGGAAACCTTGAGAGGCTGTGGGTGTCTTTAAAAAGCTTTTAGTTTGTAATTCCATTCTGATGTGTTTTCCTAAAATCAATCACCAGTAATTAATTCCTTAGTATCAAATAATTAACATAAATTACCATTTACAAATGGGATAGTTATTGAGAAGATAAGGAAAGAACCTAGGCACAGATATTTCCTCCTGACAGACTGGGGGAATAATGGGTTCAAAATTAAAGTAGTTTCTACAAATTATCCATGCCTTCCACCAAGTTATTTTCCTAATGTAGTAATGTTGCCAGTGGGGCATATAGGTGGCAAAATGGAAAGAGAGTCAGGTCTGGAACCAGAAAGACTCATCTTTCTGAGTTTAAATTCAGTCTCCAATACCAGCTGTGTGACCCTGGGCAAGTCACTTAATCTTATTTGCCTCAGTTTCCTCAACTATAAAATGAGTTGGAGAAGCAAATGGCAAGCCACTCCAGTATTGTTGCCAAGAAAACCCCAAATGGAGTGACAAGACATGGCCAAAAACAACTGAACAATAACAAAAACAACACAGTTGCCATGGAGCACTCAAGATCTTGACTGCAAAAAGAACTGACTCTGGGCTCGGGTTGCCTTTCAGGGTTGTACTTGTAGGTAACATATTCTGGCATATTTTCTCATCACTGGACCTCCTAGAGGTCTGGTTTGAAATGTTCAACAACCTTTCAAAGCTCACAATGTTGTAGTCATCTCCAAAACTCCACTTAAAAAAACAGGAAAGGATAAGTACAAAAAGGCAAAGCATAGAGGTGTCCTATTTGTGGGAGACAATGGTGGGCCTGAGGCCCACCTCTCCACCCAAAGACTTAGAGTATATCCTCACTAAACTGCAGGCCAGAAATGAATGTCAAGTGGACCACCTGGTAGGCTTTTGAATGCCACCAATTAAAGTGGCCTTTCCTCTTTCCTCCTCAGGACTACAGGACTAGTAAATGCATGTGTTTTGGGATAGGATTGCCCAGGCCCATTACAAATGTCATGACATTCCCAATAGTAAAATCCAGAGAAAAGTAGAGAGAAATCTTGAATACAGGAGTAATGGCAATCCAAAAATAGCACTGGAAATGGCTATGGTCTGAATGGGGACTACAGGCTTATGTATCAAACATAATAGTGTGGCATGCCATCTGCTGGTAAATATCACCCATTTTTTTTATCTTATTAGGAATAGAATGATACACAGATCAAATAAACATGTAGAATTTGGGGATTAGAGTGGATTTTAGAGGTCAAGTGGTCCAAAATCCTTTTCAATACAGGATATCCTTCTGCAATGTCTCTGAAAGCTAGCCATGAAATCATTGCTTGGGTACTTTCCAATATTTATATCTGTCAAGTTAAAGAAAGGTATTTATATTTTACAGCAACCAATAATCGAGAAACTCCTTCCTCATACATAATTAAAGGGAAAATATTTCATAATACCATATGTTTTCATTAAATAAGTATGCATTGGGAGATGGGGACTGGATTGATGATTTTAATAGCAGAAGGAACTCCCAGATAAAGAATCTCCCTCTACCTGCAGAGATTAACACTTTCTCTGCAACTTATTATCTTAGGAAATTACCCCTAATAATGAGAGATTGAATAACTTATCCTGGGCTACACAACTCATATTATGAAAGGCAGGACTGAAATTGGGTTTTCCTGGCCCCAAGGCCAGACCTCTACCCACTAAACCCTGCTGCCTCTCTTTGGTTACACATATATCTTTATATAGGAGTATATAAAGTATATCCTAATATGTCTCTATCTGCTATTCGTAGTCCTTTCTATTTTTACCTTTTTTACCTAAATACTTTATTCTCAATTAATTCCATCATCCTTCACCCTTATACTACTCAACAGTAATAATAGCTGACATCTATTGCTTTAGTTGAAAAGGTCTTTAAATACATTAGATCATTTGATCCTCATAAGAATCCTGTAAAATAGTTGGTACAGTTATCAGATACAGTTACAGATTTTGCAGATGAGAAAATTAAATTTCAGAGAGCTTGAGTTATTTCTTAATTTTCACATAGCTAGTAGGTCTCCAGGATGGGATTTAAGCCCAGCTGTTCCCAACTCCAAGTCTGCTGCTCTTTCCATTATATCCTACTGCTTCTCTAGGGTCATTGCCAGTCATCCTAACCTATGTCTTGCCATTGGCCTCTGATAACCCTGGAGGAGAGAGTGCAGCTGATGGCTTTGCACAGCTCTGCCTCATTTAAATTCAATTCACTTTCAAGTCAAGATATCACGCTCCTATTGCCATTGATCCCCTTTGAGAATGAAGAACAAACAACAACTGCTTCTCCATCCAGATTGAGGATAATTAGAGGATTGTTTTTTAAAATATTAAACAGAGTAGAATCAAAGTACCACGTCAATAATTTAAGGTTTATCTACATCCTCTTTTTCTATCCTCCTTTCTATATAACAAAATGTTCAATCCTCCCTTCACTTTCCATAAGGTTCAAATTTAGCTGTTCTTAAAATTATGCCTACATTTGCTGCACTAATTTCAATACTACTACTGCTGCTGCTGCTGCTGCTACTACTACTACTACTACTAATAATAATAATAATAATAATAGCAGCTAATATTTATATAGCACTTATTATGTGTTAGGCAGTATCCTATGTTTTTCTCATTTGGTCCTCACAACTCTGGGAGGTAGGAGTTATTATTTTCCCCATTTTACAAATGAGGAAACTGGGGCAAACAGAAGTTAAGTGACTTGCCCAAGGTCACATAGGTAGCAAATGTTGGAGACTAGATTTGAACTCAGTTTTCCTGACACCAGAGCCAGCACTCTAGGCACTACGTGTGCTCAGTCTCTAATCCTACTTCCTATTCTAAAACTGTCAACAGAATTATTTCTAAAACAATTGATGATATTTCTTGCAGATGTGACTGATAAGACAGTGAGTGGCTTTTGGGACATTGTGGCCTGTGTAAGGGATACTGTAAGGTTATTTAAGGACAAAATGGGAAGAAAAAATGGAATATGCAAGCAATAGGCCAATGATCTTGAATTTGATTCTGTCAAATTCTAGAGCCTATTATTAAAGGTCATTCAGTCAATAAATATGTATTAAATGCCTGTTGTGCATCAAATACTGTGCTAAACACTTGTAAGACAAAGGCAAAAGAAAGTCTCTGCTCTCAAGGAATTCATAGTCTAATGAGAGAGACTACATGAAAATAACTATGTACAAACAAGATACATGGGATAAATTTCAGGTAATCAACAACATTAAAGCGGATCCACAAAGGCTTCTCATAAAAGATGAAACCAAGAGGTAGTGATGAAGACAAAGAGTATCCCAGGAGGAGGGCCTGTGAAAATGCCCAGAATCTGGAAGTAGAATGTCCTGTGTGAAGAAGAGCAAAGAGACCAGGGTCACTGAATCAAAAAATACATGAAGGGAAATAAAGGGAAAGAAAATTAGAAATATAGGAGAGGGTTAGGTTGTGAAACGTTTTGAATGCTAAATGGAAGAAATTATACTTATTCCTAAAAGCAACAGGGAGTGACTAGAGTTTACTAGATAGGGAGATGACATGGTTAGATCTATGCTCTAGGAAGATTAGTTTGAAAATGGAGTAAGAACAGACTAGAGTGGCAAGAGACTAGAGGGAAGGAGACCGACCAGCAGGCTATTGAAATACTCTGGATGTGAGGTGATAAAAGCTACAGGAGTATCAGAGAGAAGGGGGGGGTATATACCAGAGATGTTATGAAGATAAATTGACAGGGCTTGGTCATTAATTGAATTTGGGGAGTGAGGTGCTAAGGATCACCCCTAAATTGCAAGCCTCAGTGGCTGGTGGGGGGAGGTGTGGGGGAAGGGGATGATACCATTCTCACCAGTAATAGGGACATTTGGAAGAGGGGAGAAGTTTGGGAGGAAAAGTAATGGGGTTAGTTGTACTGAATTTAAGATGTCTACATGCTGTCCCGTTTGAGTTGTGTAATAGGCATTTGGAAATGTGAGCCCTGAGGTTAGGTATGAGGGTAAGTCTGGATAAGGAGATTTGAGAATCATCAGATCACCAAAGAAAATAATACAGAGGAAAAAGAACAGATGGCATAGAACTATGCCCTGTGGGCCACCATTAATTAACAGGTATGATCTAGATTGAGATCCAGAAAAAGAGACTGAGAAGAAGCAGTCAGAAAGAACCAAGGCAACAGCAATGTCACAGAAAACTAGAGAGAAGAAATTATTGAGAAAGGGAATCAGCAGTGCCCAGGGCTGCAGTAAAGTCAGGAAGAATGAAGACTGTGGAGAGGAACATTAGATTTGGCAATTCAGAGGTCATTAATATCTTTGGAGACAGCAGCTTCAGTTGAATGATGTCATAGCCAGGTGATAGAGAGTTAAGAATAGATGAGAAGAAGGGAAGTGGAGACACCTATTGTCCACAGACTTCTCAAGAAGTTTAGCCACAAGTAGGAGAGAAGATGTGGCATAATAGGCACAATTTTGTATGGATAGATTAAGTGAAGGTTTTGTTTTTTTTTCAGGATAGAGGAATTATGGTCATACTTGTAATCATTAGGTAAGCATCTAAGAGATAAGGAGAGACAAAATCAGTGAGAGAGTGGGGGGTGCTGAACGGGTAAAGCAGAAGGACAAGACAGGGTGGAATTGGATCACTTGTTCATGTAAAGGGATTTCCTTGATAAGGAGAATGGGCACCTCTTCATGAAACAAGGGTATAGTAGGAGACGGTGGCAAAAGGCATCTTTGTGATAAAAGATGAGGAGAGAAAAAGTGAGATCTTTTGACAAACGATCTCAATTTTTGCAGTACAATATGAGACAAGGTTCTCAGAAGGGAGGGTGGGAGAAGGGGTAGCCATGAGAGGTTTGAGGAGGAATGAAAGTGTTTTGGAACAACTGCTATTGTGAATGGGATAGTGAATTAAAGAAGAATAGAAGGATCATCTTGCTGTAAGGACAAGGGTGAAGCTCTTCTCCTCCTGAAGAGAGAAATTTGGTGCTTATTGGAATTATGTTCCTCCTCTTCTGGAGGGAGACATGAGGCAAGGCAGAAGCCTCGTATGATGGTATATGATGGTATGAAATACTGCTGTTTTATAAGAAATTGTGTGCTCAACGATCTTAGAAAGGCATGGAAATATTGCATGAAATAGTGGAGAGTGAAATGAGCAGAATCAAGAGAATGTTTTATACAGTAATAGCAATATTGTTTTAAGAATGACTTTAATTGATTAAGTCATTCTGACTATTATAAATACTTAAATTAAAGGATATATGAAAAAAGAAAAAAGGAAAAAAGAAATTTAAATGATAACTATTATATATTTAAAAGGAACAGCATGTTGTACATAATAAATTTCCAGTTTCATGTGCAATTATCTTTTTTATGATGCTATGTTATGGGAATGCTTGTTTTATTCCATAAATTAAAAATTAAATATTGTAAAATGATGGTATGGCATTTTCTCCCCTTACTACATAGGAAACTAGCCACAACGGAATGGTATTTCTCCTTTTCCCAAGAAATGCAGGAAATTAGGAATAGTGAATGGAAAACTAGAAAAGGTAGCAATGATCACATAAAGATAGCATGTCTATAAGAATAGACCAAGATATAATATAAGATAGATGATTAAGCTTTTCTGAGAAAGTTATGAGATAAGTATGTCAGAGAGATATTGTAGGCATGTTTTCACTAGATTCTAACAGGGGTATATGGGGTACTAGGCCTAGCACCTCTGATGTGAGGACTTGCCAAACCCTTTTCAGGGATGCATATCTACCTTTGGTGTCCACCCAACTCTCACCCATGGTTTCATGAAACTGTAGTATGTGTAGCAGCTACGCCCTGGTGAAACTATCTCAGTAGATAAAAGGTAAGCAACAGGCCTCAAACCCTTCACGGAGTTAGGGGAATGTCTACCCCAAGTATGTGAAGACTTCTCCCAGCAGAATTGGCAAATGAGAGCAATTTGTTCCAACAGCCATGAAGGCAGCTGAAGTAGGTGCTGTGGGGCACTTAGAGCTTGGTCAGACAACAAAGATGCCAAGGACATACACTACATCCTGAGCAATCTATAATCTTGTTATTCTTCTTCCTTCAGAAGAAGACCCAATGACTTAGATTTAAGTGAGGCAGAGTTGTACAAAGTCACTAGCCTCACTCTCTCTTCCAGAGTTATGAAAAGGGGCAGCTAGGTGGCACAGTGAATAGAGCACTGGCCCTGGAGTCAGGAGGACCTGAGTTCAAATCCGGCCTCAGACATTTAACACTTGCTAGCTGTGTGACCTTGGGCAAATCACTTAACCCCAAATGCCCTCCAAAAAGAAAAAACAAAAACAAAAACAGAGTTATCAAAGTACAGTAACAAGACAAAAATCAGGATGACTGGAGATAGCCTGGTATTCACTGGATGACCTTGGCATCTTTGGTGTCTTCCTGACCAGGCTCTAAGTGCTCCATAGCAGTCTTTAAGTATTTAAAGGACTATTGGAGGGAAGGTGGAATTATATTTATGCTGTTTGACCCCAGAAGGTAGAACCAGGAGAAATGGGTAGAAGTTGCAAAGGAAAATTACCTAAAAATTAGACATTTCCAGATGTAGAATAAGTAGTCTAGAGAAGCCAGGGATTCCCATTCCTTAAAGGCCCTTGAGCAGAAGTTAGACTACCACTTTACAGGCATGGGACAATGCAGATAATCTATTGTGTATGGATCAGACCAGATCACTGCTAATGTCTCTTTCAACTCTGAAATTCTGAGTTTCTATGATTCTTTGTTCTGTGCTTGGATCTGAGTTACTTAACCATTTTACCAATGATTCAGACAAAGATACAGACGTATTTATCAAATTTGCAGATAACATCAAGTCAGGTGGCATCACTAAGCCTGTGAACGACATGAATGGTAACTAAAACAGAGCTTGATGAGTTATGATGTGAGGCTAAATCTGACAAGATCAAAATAAATTTCACCAGTGTAGGACAGAGACAGAGGATAAATGAATAGAAAACATTGTTCTTGTTGTATTGTCTCCCCATTTAGACTGTGAAGTCAGTGAGAGCAGGGACTTTTACCTTCCTTCATATCTCTAATACTTAGTACAGAACCTGGCATATAGCTGGGGATTAATAAATGCTAGTTGATTAATTAATTGACTGCAAGATCATTATGAGTTAAAAGAAGCAATCACAAAATCTAATACAATCTCAAGCTTGATGAAAAGCTGCATATTGTCTAGGATTAGGATCCTCCTCCTATATTTTTCCCAGTCAAACTACATTTGGAGTAATGTGTTTGGTTCTAAATAATAATAAACAGGAGAAAAGAGGGAAGAGTGGCCAGGATGGTAAAGGACTTTTAATTGTTCCATATAATGATTGTTTAAAAGATTAAAAATTATCACAGAATCTCCTCAAATGAACAAAGTTTCATAATTATTCATAATTATGATTCACTTTTATATGTGGTAGAAGTAGTTATAGCTCCACTATTTCCTTCAAACTAAGCAAATGGCTTAACACATCATATATCTCTGTTGCTTGCTTATCATACCAAACAACATAATTTGACACTCAGGCGTCCACTATTATTTTGATTTTTTAAAATGCTTTCCTTTGAGCTAAAGATAAACAGAGGAAAATTGCTTTAGGTTATGGGTCCTTAACCTGGTGTCCATGACCTTTAAAAATATAGGTAGATATAAAGATAGATAGATAGATAGATGAGAGAGAGAGAGAGAGAGAGAGAGAGAGAGAGAGAGAGAGAGAGAAACTACATTTCTATAAATTTTGTTTCCTTTGTAATTCTGCATATTTTATTTTGTGCATTCAAAGACATTACTCTAAGAAAGTGTTCACAGATTTCAGCAGACTGTTTAAGGGGGGGTATGTGATATACACAATAAAATTAAGACACCCTTATTTAGATGGTGCAGAACGAGAGCATCATTACCTTGGAATCTGACTCTTTGGACTAGCCACACATTTTCCACCAGGTGGCACACTTGATTCAGCAGACCTTAGGAAAACAAGTATGAAATGGTGCACGTTTCAAAATGTCCAGCAGATGTCCCTTGATTACCACATATTCCTTAGCTGCACTCTAAAACCAATGCAACATTTTCAAAAGTCTTTATTGTTCAATTATAACACAGATAAGATGCCCAAGAAATTCCCCAAAGGGCAAATAAATATCACAGTAGATAGTCAAATAACCTAGCTGTGATGAGATGAATAACTTTTGTCAGGATAGACTTAGTACTTTATCCACTCAAATAGAAATACGAATGGAGGAGCATGAAGGGAGGCAATTTAGACTGACCATTTGTGGCAAAAACTACCAAAAAAGTCTCATGGAAGTCCTGTCAAGTGTTAAGTAAAGTCTTTCTTTCTGAAGCAACCTTCCAGTGCTTACTGATCATAGGTTTGGAGTCCATTTAGTTAATAATATTCCAGTTAGGACCAGACAGGCCCTTAGTTAATAGCGCTATAGCCAGAGGTAAGTTTGGGGCTCTTAAGCTTGGATGCCTATGAGGTTAATAGCATTTTAACCAGGGCCAAAGAGTCAAAACGGCATTTATCGGGCAGGTGTCTACTGCCAGGGGATATATTAGAAGTCAATGGGGAATGCTTAGTGGAAAGGGGATACCCTGTGGTCATTTTTTTTAATCCTATCCCTTTTTCTTCACTTGGTCTAACCTTGATTATAGGTTAGTGCAGATAATGCTGGGGTCTCTGAAAGCATTAAAGAAACTCATGATAGTTATTGTTATAGCTTTACAAAAATATAGGTTTCAGGGATATTGTAGAAGGGATTTATTCACTCGGTCATGGGCCAGGGTTAGACTGGATGTCTTCCAAAATCTCTTCCAGTTCTATCTATGATTCCATAATTCTCTGTTTCTGAGACAGTCATCCTTGTCTTGCAGGCATCATTTAGTCTATCTACTTTCCTATACCATTATCAGGCCTTGTTTTAGTTTGTACACATCCTCAGGAGACAATTTATCTAGTTAAACCTGGGATCAATACATTCAGGGTCATGGACTTCAACCTCTGCCACTAGTTTGAACAACTCTACATCACAACTACCTCTTCAGAATTATCAGTAAAGAAATACCAGGAGAATAGGAAATCCCTCCAACAGCAAAAGTGGCAAGGGCTTCTGACTTAATGAATAAGTCCTTTGCAGTTCCTAAGTCACAGAGGTCAAGTGATACACCCAAGATCATACAGCAGTGTCAAACAAAGGATCTGAACCCAGGGCACACTGATTCTAAGCCTAGAACTCTCTGTTATGCCAAGCTGCTTCAATGATTCTAAAGTATTAGTTAGAATTTGCAAGTACTTTCTTTCAAGCAGCTGAAAATCATTAATATATAGTCAGTAAAACCACCACCATGACCTCCCAGGGCTGTTGTGAGACAATATTTGAAAATAACTTAGCATAGTGCTTGGTACATAGTAGATGCTTAGTAAATGGTTATTCCCTTCCCCTTTCCCTCAGGATAAGACTTTTATACTTTCAAGACATTAAACATTCAATTTATAAAACCTATATTTGTAAACAATGCCATTCTTATCTAGATGTATATTGGAGAATGGCATTTCTGTATAGTATAGTACTATTAAATTAGAAAGTAATCTACAGGTGGCTAGTTGGCACAGTGAATAGAGCACTAGCCCTGGTGTCAGGAGGACCTGAGTTCAAATGTGGCCACAGGAACTTAACACTTACTAGATGTGTGACCTTGGGCAAATCACTTAACCCCAATAGCCCTGCCTTCCCCCCTCCAAAAAGAAAAAAAAGTACTCCAGATGATAGATGTTTCCAGTCTATTATTTTAAGGTGCCATTTCAGGCAGCGAATTCTCATTTTCCAGTGTTTGATTCCACCAATATTTAACACTTAACTGAGACAGAAATGGCTACTTTTAGAAGGCCCCAGTATACAAAGTATGATGGAGGTTTCCCACATCTCTAATAATTTATTATTCCTTATGAGAGAGGCTGTAGTTATTTCATTTCCAAAACTTCAGCCAAGATTACAGAAGTTTTCATTCATTTCGATGATTTATTTTCTCTTTAATACATCATAGCAATGCCTTTACATCACATATTGAAGTAAACTAAACCTATTACATATTTCCTGAATCTCCACTTAATTTGCCTATGTGGTAGGGGAAGATTAATTTTTTTTAATCACACAATCTGTAGACTTCAGACTTGGAGATCAGCTGAGTAACACAAGCTATCTTTGAATATGTTGATTTAGAAGTGAATAGCAGAAGAGAGCATTCTTTCAGTTACCAAGGTACTAGTAGAATGTGCGTGTTTGTATGTTTGGTGGGAAAAGAAGTATATTTTATTTACAAGGTTTCATCATTATAAAATCAAGGAAAAACACCTGCTCATATCACTCCCCTCCTCAGAAACCACTAATGTTTCCCCGTTGCCTATCCAAGGAAATCCTACCTTCTCAATTGATCACTTTAGACCCTCTGCTTTGGTGCTATCTTACTTTTCCAGCCTCATCTCTCATTACTCCCCCACATAGTATTTGCAATATGGCAACTAGATTACTTGCTTTGCCTTAAGAACATCCCACACTTTTGCTATGTTGAATGGGCATTTATTCATGCTCTTCCCCCTGCCCTGAATGCCACTTCCAGTTTCTGAAACCCTATCTATCCTCAGAGTTCTAACTTGAATTAGAAGCTTTTCCAAATCCCCTCTTGCCACCAGATATGAGTTCTGTCTCATCTGAGCATCAGGGCACTTTACTGACACACCACAGTCTGCTTCATATCAAAGTTTTTTGTACACATGTTGTCTCTGCTGCTAGAGTATAAGCTTCTTAAGGACAGAGACATTTTCTATCGATTTTTGCCTTTTCCAGGGTGTCTAAAGCTAGAAATGAATTATGCACAAGGCACAGTTTAGAAATTCAGGGCAGTCCAAAAGTTAGAATTTCCTTCCCATCATTTTTCATAACCCATGGAATGATGAAAATGAGAACATTTCTCAAACAGGTCATCTTAATTACCCCCCAGGATCCTCCTTCCCTATAGTAGTGAAAAGGTTATCCACTTTACAGACTCATATTTTGTAGTTGATGATTACCTTCTCTGTGCTTTCAAAATGAAGCATTTTCAAGCTGTTACAGTTGTACCAGACATGAGTTCTCTCATGCAGGAAAAATATTTCAGTTCCTCAGCTGAGTCAGTGACCACAGCAAACATTACCTAACTGAGATCTCTGGCATCCAGAAGGAAAGGAAATCTTCTCTCTTAGCCCTGGCTTGCAGCTGACTCCAGTGCATTTCCCTTCATATCCTTCTCCCTTTCCTGCACATTTTGCTGGGCTCCAAAGCCCCTCTCGTCCATGTTAGCCATGAACAAGCAGAGCACCTGTTGAGACTGACTCACCCGGTCTGCCTGCAGACTCTCCCACTTTTGACAGCAAACCTCACTCAGGTAGTATGTGTGACTAGTAACCCTTCAGATCTGTGTAATAACATGCCTCATACGCTGTTCCCAACATCATTCACTCTTTCCAGTAAGTGCGGTAATATGTCACGGCTCTGTGATTTGTGTGATGTTCCCTATGTACATACTCTGTGTATGACTGTCTTCCTTATATGAATATAAATAAGTCAATTTCTCTGTTTTTACAATTTGAGTCAACTGCTATTGCAAAGATTCACTTACACAGAAAATAAATGCAAATATCTATCTTCTCCAGTTATCTGAATACACAACCTTCTGAAAATCTATCAGTTATTAGAAAGCAAATACAATAAACATAATTTAGCTGCAACACTGCCCTTATAGTTCTTTGCTGTTATGAACAGGCTCTGAAATTATGGGAAAAGAATTTCATATCTTCCAGGGAGTCAAAGGAGGAAATGGAAGCTCATGACAATTTGTGTTTACTCAACTGTATATTATATCTCTAACAAATTGTGCCTTTTTCAGGAAATGGGGTGAAAAGGGCAAGGAGGACTCTTGCTTCAATAAACTAGACTCCTAAATCTCTACCTCCACTCATAGAAAGCAGCAAACTCAGAAAACATGCACTAGATTATGCTCAGATTTATAGTTTGTTGGGGGAAACATAAGTCCCTAAGGCTCTGATGTTGCCATTCCCCTTTCCCTGTTTTCCCTAGACACATTTCCTTTAACATGGAGATTCATCTAAATCTCCTTTACTATTCACCACGAAAGTTAGAGGCTACAAGTATGCATGCATGTATCGAAATGTTATATATACACACATATCTAGATAGAGAGATTAGAAATTAGCTCAAAAACCTTGGGTACTTCCCACCACCGGCCCATCTTCTTGCACTTGTTTTGGCATCTTAAGATTAAGAAGTTATGCAGCTTGACAATGCACTTTACTCTTACAAGTCTTAACACAACCACGGGCTATTTGCTTCTTCACATTTCTCTTCCAGCACCTGTTAGAGACAAAGCTGGGGTGGTCTTTATGCATGTTCCCTGTTTACCAGTTCTCTGAGCAGGATACAGATGGGAGCAAGAAAAAAAAAAAATTTTTTTGACGTGTGCTGAGCTTCAGAAATAAATTATCTGCTTTGGAAGATTTTTTTTTTTTTACATTTTTAAACCCACAATAAAAAATCTGAGGTATTTTAATGTTTATAGACAGACATTTTTCCTAAACTTTAGCATTCTATGACTATAACAATATCCTTTTTCTACTGCAGTCCAGGAAATGAATTGATCCTAAGATGGATTTAGGTTACTTTATCCTTAAGCAAATAACACTAAATAAAAGAGATTCATCTTTGGGATGTCTCTAAAGAAATCTCCCCACTCTTTCCATAAAGCCACATTAAAACACATGACAAACTAAACTTTGTTGTCGTTTGGATACGTGAAAGGCTCTTCTGTTGTCCCTGACATAGTTTACCTAACTGTTGTGTCGATTAGCTGCACTTTTTGCTTTAGTAAACCCACAGATTTCCATTTCTTTAGGTAATCATCTCTCTCCTAGCAAGACAGCATTTCTTTCAAGCCACAACAGCTAATACAATGAAATGATGACTCCACTTCCACGAGGAAATGGAATCTTCTTGGTTTACTGAAGCTATTAAGATATAAAATGTATTCAATGGCGATCAGAATGTGAATGGCATGCTGCTTCCAACAAGCTTTACAGACCCAAAGAACCTCCCTACTGTGAAGGAGCTTTCCTGCTCACTCACAGAAGCTTTTGTCTCCCCTCTCCTACCTTTCCTTTTCAAAAGCCAAGAGTTAATGATTTGGTTAATCTACAAGTAAAAAAACCATTCAAGATGCCACTTCCAAATATAGACTCTCATTAACATTGCAAGCTGAGCCCTTATCATATCTTACTCCCCCTTTCCTTTTCTTAATGAACATTTTGTTCCATTGTATTTGTTTTATCAAACATCTGGAAGCCAGACCTGTTCCAGAAAGAAATTGCAGTGCCTATAACTTATCTAGCTTTGTGTGAGTAAGAATAATAACTAGTGGAGTTAAAGAAGTAAAATTACCTCTATTGAAAATACTTAAACACTTTAAAAAAAATACTCAACTGAAATTCCGAGGAACAACATACAGCCACTTTGAACCCGAATAATTTAGTCTGACAACAGACTCTGTTCACAGCTGTCCCGGGGGGAGGAGTTGAAACCTGAACCAAACCCCTACCTCGGAGCTGCGATTGGATCCCTCCTCCCAAAAGGGAGGAAAACCCGCCCAGCCAAACGAGCTCAGTGTGTAAAAAAGCCCGAGCAGCTTCAGAAGTGATTGGACAGAAACCGTGGCCCTACCCTCCTGCACCTGATGGTGGGTATTTACAGCACTTTGCAAGGAGCCTCTACCCTGCTCTAGGTTTCCGTCACTGCATGGATTCAGCAGAGTAGACAATGCTAGAGGGACCAATGTGCGAGCAGTGATTTGGATTCCTGCACGGAACCTGGGGACCGTTATTCTAAAGCAAAAGACATTTTGGGAAAACTCCAAAGTCCTGACTTCAAAATGCCACGATCCTTCCTGGTCAAGAAACATTTCAATTCATCCAAGAAGCCAAATTATAGTGAACTGGACACACATACAGGTAAAAGAAAAGGAGAAAAAGAAAGAAAAAGAAATCTACCCCTCTCTAACAAAAATAGCTTTTGATAGATTTCAGGAATTCTGCTGTCTTGCTTGGTTTGTTTTTTTAACTGCTATGTTGTAGTAATTTCCATTTTGTTTTCACTGTTTGGAGAAAAGCTTAATTTAGAAATTTGTACCACCACTTTTTCTTCTGTAGAAGGATTTTATGATTTATCTCTTCTAACTTTATTTTTTTTAATATTTTTTTTCTTGAAGCTTGATGTGCAACTACTTGAAAACAGATTTCGGGAAATTAGGTTGTTTTCTTTTTCTAAAGTTGCATGATAAATAAGTGTTGTGTAGAAATATAGAATACACGTTTGAAAGAAAACATTATGTCATAAAGGATGGCAATAGAAAATTCTCACCCTATGTGCAAATAGAGGCAGCTGTAGACATTTGGACATCAGCTTAAAAGGTGAAAATAATGATAAGGCTTTTAGAAACTTAGTCTTCATATTGCATTGATTGCTAATCTTTCAGGTGCTGTCATGGGTATTCCCAGTGAATGTACACATACACAAATATAATATGCATGTGAGTGCCATATTTTTTAAAACCGAATCTGCTTTACAAATGCTTCTGTGATCTCCTCTGGGCATCTGTCTTGTACACTGTGAAATCCTATAAGCATTATTTTATAGCCTGTTAGTAGGATTTTCCAGTTACTTTACCTTAATCCTCTTTTCTTTTCTTTTCTTTTTTTTGCCAGTGATTATTTCCCCATATCTCTATGAAAGCTACCCAGTGCCTGTCATACCACAACCAGAGATCCTCAGCTCAGTAGCCTACAACCCCATTACTGTGTGGACTACAAATGCTCCGTTCCATTCGCCATTGCCCAATGACCTCTCTCCTCTTTCTGGATATCCTTCATCCTTGGAGCGAGTGAGCCCCCCTCCTGCATCAGACACCTCGTCCAAGGACCACAGTGGCTCAGAAAGTCCCATCAGTGATGAAGAGGAAAGAATCCAGTCCAAGCTCTCTGATCCCCACGCCATTGAAGCAGAAAAGTTTCAGTGTAGTTTATGCAACAAAACGTATTCCACTTTCTCTGGGCTGGCCAAGCATAAGCAGCTGCACTGTGATGCCCAGTCTAGGAAATCTTTCAGCTGTAAGTACTGTGACAAGGAATATGTGAGCCTGGGCGCCCTGAAGATGCACATCAGAACCCACACTTTACCTTGTGTCTGCAAGATCTGTGGCAAGGCATTCTCAAGACCCTGGTTGCTTCAAGGACACATTAGAACTCATACTGGTAAGCAAAAGAAAAATTAAAAATAAAAAAGGCACAAATGCTACTTTATAATAGAATGAAGCTTTATGTTAGCTTTGGGTTTTGCATTGGGTAAATGACATCAGTGCTCTTAAAAGTGACTGACGTTAATTTATAGCTGCTTCCTGGCTGCCCTCAAAGAGTCATTACAGCACAAAATGCTCGGGTTCTCGTTAACAACCTCTGCACTGATGATTGCAAACATACATTTAGACTTTGGAAAGGACTCTCGATGTGCTGGGGCTTTGGTCTCAAAGATCAGTTAGAAAAAGTAGGAAAGGTTGTCCCAGAATGTGTGTTGTGTACCTGCCTCTCACCCCCACCCCCACTAGCAATCAGTGAGTACAAATGTTGCTATCTTAATCAATTGATTTAGTAAATAGATGAAAAGGTTACCTATACCTGTTGGGTTTTTTCCCCTCCTTTAGTTAAACATGTTTTTGCTGTGATATCTAGTGTGCTCCTAGAGGCCAACTCCCACCCCTCATCCCCTTCACTCCTGCCCCTGCCCCACTGCATTTCTTATTCCTGGCACAATATCCTCAAAAAAGGGAGGGAGAGGGGAGGCCTTTTAATATAGCTATAGATGTAAGACAGGATCAATTGTAGGAAAGGGGGGGAAAAAAGACAAATGCTTGGAAGAGCTTGACCAAAAACATTGGCTGCACCTGTTGTGAATCCCCTGCTACAACAGAGTATTTTCTCAACTCCAGGAGCAACAAGCAGTATTTCAGTGGGTCTGGCAGCATCCACTTTTATCTTAAGGGGACAGACTAGAAAATCGTACCTAGCAAGTGTCTAATAAAAGTCAGTTTGTGAATTTGAATCAGGGTTGGCAATACCAAAGTTTACTATTTCTGGTTTTTGGAGCTCTGAGTGCCTGTCAAACTTTCAGAGTTGTCTAGCTATTAATTTTTCTTATGGAAATCACTAATGTGTTTCTTCCTTCTTGTCTATTTTTATTTTTTTCCAGGGGAGAAGCCTTTTTCATGCCCTCATTGCAACAGAGCATTTGCAGACAGGTCAAATCTGAGGGCTCACCTCCAGACCCATTCTGATGTAAAGAAATATCAGTGCAAAAACTGCTCCAAAACTTTCTCCAGAATGTCTCTCCTGCACAAACATGAGGAATCAGGCTGCTGTGTAGCACACTGAGTGATGCAATCTTTGTTTACTCGAACTGAATGCATTTCTTCACTCCTATTCCAAATGATAAATACAAGTCCAAAGGCATTTTCTCTCCTGCTTTCCAACCAAATTAGAGATGTATATTTTTTTAAGGTTGAAGACCATAGAATCTGTAAGAGTTTCAGGTTACTTACTTCCATGGGAAGTTCAAAATTGCCATACACCTACTAACATTTCAACTAGAACCTAAGAAGCAAAATGAGCTTTCTTCAGAAATGAAGCCCAAAGCACATGATCTCTTTTCTTGCTAGGAAAAGAGTGCAAAGATTTACATTCCTGCCAAATCATTTCAATAGAAAAAAAAAGACAGTATTACTTGTAATAAAGAGTTTCTTTGAGCAAGAGAATCTGCCCGACACCATCTATCTCAGGTGCCTTACAAAGTATTCCAAGTTTACTTTTTAGAAATTCCCAATATTACTGGTTGCTGTTGTTGAAATAAGGCCTTTGTTGATTATCTGCAATGCTTTACATTCAAAGAAGAAAAAATACAAAAGAATGTATTAATGTATTTCATGTTTTATAATAAACAGTATGTGCCTTAGGGGAAAGAAAAATTAGCTTTGAACATTCCTGGTGCATGCTTGACCCATGTTTTAGTACAAAATAGGTTTTCATATTTCTCTAAAATTAAATATAAAAATTAAACGGGAATAAGTGCAAGAGAGGGGATTTTGGAAGTTCAACTATGTACTTTTTTTTCCTTTAAAAATGCACAAAGAAAATGCAATATCTACAGCATTACCCCCCCCTCCAAGTGCCTTTTTTTGTTAATTGTTGGTGAACATAATGTAAATTTTTTTTTATTTTTATATGACTGAGTGGGATAATGTATGAAAGTGAACTGTTGCCTATGGTCACATCTATAAGCAACTTGAGGACTGTGTGAAGTCAAATGTTTTTACAATTTTTTAGTCACTTTTTTACAATAAACATTTTTGAGAAAAAATACATTGTTTGTTATAATTACTTACAGAGGCTTTATTTGCTTTGTCATTAAGAGGAAAAAGCAAAGCAAAACATGGCTTAGCTTATTTAGTAGAGATGTCCACTTAAAAGTATCAATGGAAAGGACATGTTGGCTTCTAAATGATAGATGTGGATAATAAAACTCTTAGAGATACACAAATATTTATATTTAATGTTCAGATAACACTTTTAAACTGAGAAAAGAATAATCAACCAAGGGGTATGCTGCCATCTACCTGTGGTGAAAAATTATTAAAAGATTCTTGTCTTCTGCTGATTGTCAAAACTTGTTAGACTATAAAACACAAGAATACTTTTAATGACTACTGATTTCCCTACATACTTGTTTAAAAAAAAAAAATCAAACCACAATCAGCTCATATTATGGAACCCATAGAGTTAGTCTATAGTTTTTAAAAAGAAATTATACATATTCCAAGTTGGCTTTCATTTGAGAAATGTGAAAATTGGGGAATTTAAATTGAGAAAATGTGGGAAAATACGAGAGAAACATGAACATACCATTAAAAAATCAGACACAAGCTTAGTTTTCATGATAGACAGCAATTTAGATCCAGTTATTCAGAGGAAGTGATTAGAGCAACTTGTAATGAATGTGTTGGTTGAAGTTGAGCTAATTAAGGAAAGGTTAAGAGTTCTTTTATGCTGTCCTCTACTGTCTATATTATATGTATACAATATATGTGTGTGTATTACATATACATGTTTCATATATTATAATCTTTATATAAGGGTTTAATATAAAAGTGATACATTATAACGGATATGTTATTGATATAGACAGATAGATAATAGATATGTCAGAATCTCCCTAGATTTTCAGTAAAACCTCATTCATTAACTGAGATCAACAAATTCTAATCATTTTTATAAATACACTGTTGACAATATGGAAATTAGTTATTGCCAAATAACCATCTTTCTAACTATTTAGGCCAATTTAGTAACAAGAAGTACCAAATTATAAATTCCAATGATCATCACATACACATTCAAATTTCCCTAAACTGGGATGGCTTTGAATAGTAATTTGGTAAGAGAAGATCCTAAAAGAATTGTACTGATTTTAATTCAGTATCTAGAAACAAAATAATGATTACTTTAGATATTTAGTTGTTGATTTTTCTTTCAACATACAGAGTTTTCTATGAGATTTTCTTTTTTCACATTAGATCTGTGATAGAGATATGAAATGGAAGCAAGTATTCCTAAATCCTAAATTAAACAGATGACAGTTTATGTGACCAGAGAAAAGTGACATGACTAGTCAAAAGTGGAACCATCATTCCCACTCAGTGCCTTACGACCCATTTGTTCCACTGAACCAGCTAAATAAATTGTAGCCAGGATAACGTGGGCCTGTAATCTGATTGAAATAGCTCACAATTAGAATACTGGTTTTTAGTTTCACTTAGTCTTACCCTCTCTGCACAAAACATTTCAGAAAGATAAAATTAACTCCAACTAGACTTTTTGGATACAAGATACCAGCTGGTTTAACTGAAATGGTCTGTCTCTACTTTCAGAAATCATCACTGCCTTCATTTAGGAGTCCCTGGTATAGTAAAGAGGAGTAGTGAAGCTTCCAGACAATTTCCAGGACAATAAATAGTGAAAAGCATTTTGCAAGTGCTCCTACGAAGACATCAAACATCTTTGAAATGTGTCATATGGTTACTCTATTGACCTACACATACCCGTTAAGTCCCTTTGAAGTTTGTAGGCAAGCATTTGGTTGTGTCAGCTTTCCTGTTCCAGATGAAAGCTTAAACAGTTACCTGTCTTGAAGTCAAGATTTAACTTAAAGCATGCTCCCTTTGTGAGGAATTCATAGTTAACATTTTCCTTTTTATGACAGAAGTTTTACTTTCACTATTTCATTCCCATTTCTCTCATGGTAAGGAATTATTGGTCCTGAATTCAGACTTTCCAGACAAGGGTATCCTAGATAAATGAACACCAGTGATATAGTGAAAGGAGCTGAAATCAGAAGAGGATAGTTAGTTTCAAAAAAGGGGGAAAAAAACTCAGAGTACTTACGAACTCAATTGAAGAATCATTTATTGCAATAGCACCCCTACTGGTCTACTCTATTTAACACAGCAGAATGATGAGGAACACACAACGTCCCCCACCCCCTATCCTAAGGGGAGAGGCCACTTCCACTCTAAGGAGGAAGAGCAGACTTCTGCTTTAATTCAGAGACACAAGTGTCGTTAAGGATTATAGAAAGTTAGGAAGCAAGCAGTCTCTGAATTGGTCTCTGTACTGAAGTGCAGGGTACAGAGGAAAATGAAACATTTTCCAAGGGATAACTGTGATACTGAGAAGTATGATTTTATTATTGGCAATATAGTACCAAATACCAAAGAAAACACATTTTAGAAAAGAAAGAAATTCTAGGAAGAGATAAGACCAGGCTTTCTGACTACATAGCAGGGCATCTCCAAGTGGGTATTAAGTCAAGGAAAGATGCAAGCAAGTCACTTTGGATCAAATACAATAGGGTAGAAGGAAATCTGAAAGGAAATATCAGAAATTGGACTGTGGACCTGATGAAAATCAAGTAGCAGATCTGAAAGAAGTGGAATGAGCCTCCCCCTTCAACCTGCTCTCATTGTTTTAGGTATTCATGGGGCATCTGAGGGACAACCAAAGTGCTGGCATTCTCTTAACCCAGTAAGTGGAGCCCAGCAGAAGGAAATTAGATTTCAGGGGGGAGGAAATGGAAAGACCAGCGCAAATTTAGTAGACTGGGCGATATTTCCATAAGTCTGATTTTAAAATAATAATACTGATAACAATACTAATAATAATAATACATTTCAAGGTTTATGAACATAATAACAAATGATGATGAGATCTCTTATTTAAGTCACATTTACAGTTAAAAGATGCCAAATCATAATGATAACTAAACTGGAGACAGCTGTTATCTTTGAAAGTGAATAGAAACCAGCTTCTGAAGGTTATTTCAAGGAATGCTTAGGTGATTTGTTTCAATGTGTCATATTCATGCAGAGTGGCCATAATACAAGAGTTTGCAGCTTTCTGACAGAGGAAAATATCATGCAAAAGTATTTCCTAGAGCCTTCCATCTGTGATGAAATTCTCAAAACATGAAAAGAAAGACAGAAGCAAAATGCCCAAAGGGATGATTAGAAATATTCCTTCATATGTAGTGTTTTACAAGTTAGAGGCACTACAGAAATGTTTGTTGTAGATGATGATGGTGGTGAAGATAAGTTGGGAATTAAATATTTTAGCCTTTCATTTTGGGGATCTTAAAGAACTGAGGGAATACCCAACACCTATGTAGCAATATGGACCCTCCTAGATTGATTTCCCAATTAATTACAAGAAGTTGTTTTAGAAATTATTATTTCTAAATCGTGTGGCTAAATTCACCCTTAGAACTATCTTAATTTTCTTCTGGCACATTTCAGTCCATTTCCTCTGGTGCTGTCCTTCCTGGAGATGAAAAACAGCTGGCCTCCATCCTCTGTACAATAACACTTCATTTTCTCAAAGACCATTATCACTCCCCATACACCCCCATGCCTTACCCCAGCTTTTATCTTCTTAGGCTAAAAAACCCTTCCAAGGTAAACAGTTATTTCTTTCACTACTAAAATGTAGACATTCTATGGTGAAATGAGCTAGTTATAATTTAGTAGAGGACAAGGTTTCCCCGGCCAAGACACAAATCCATGGCCTATATTTGTCGAGGTTGTGATCAAATTTTGAGCAAAAATAATTTAATAAAGGTGTTCTGTCACCCAAAAGACAAAGGAGTAGTCCTACAAATGTAGAGCTATTCCACAGCAATCCTTTTTAAAAATTATTTTCAGTGGTACTACTGATTATCAGATATCTCAACCTTATTCTATACTATTTCCCCACAGTGTAAAAATATCTTTTGATTGGAACCAATGAATCCATAGAGTTTTTGAAACTAAAGGAGTTGATCTAATGGAGAGTTTGGCCAAGCTCCTTAACCCTGCAGGAGGTAGTAATTACTTCATGGAAAGTACACATGTAAAGAAGGAACAAACATGGCAGTCCTTCAAACATACCAACTTGCCAAACCTCCAGAACAAAAAGTGATTAGGAGCATAGCCTTGTCTACTGTCTCCAGAGGGATGAATAAGATTTTTTTAAGCCTTGGCAGAAGTACTATGAATAAGAGATTGGATAAGTTTATATACTTTGTATAGTAGTTCACTTAAAAAGTAATTAGGATCCTCTGTTTACTGCTTCAGCTTTCATTCTCTGCTAATGAGTGTTGTTCTTTGCTCTACTTTTTCCCCTACTCTCTCCACTTTGGAATTCTGTTACATTGCTTTGACTTGGTTCACCTCCCACCTAGCTAATTCAGCCTCAGCCTTCATCATTGGTTCCCCTTTCTCTTCCTGCTCTTGTTCTGAGTCTTTCAGCTAATGTTGTCCCATCAGTCCTCTTCCTCTCTTGCTTCATTGTCTCCCTTGGAGATCTCATCCACTCCTGTAGCTCAAATCATCACTTTTCATCAAAGACCCCTCAAGGCAATACATCCAGCCTTGACCTGAAAATGTCTCTCCAGATGACTGCTTACCATCAATACCCGGATATCCCAGTGGCACCTCAAACTACATATATCCAGGACTGAATATAACATCATCCCCCCAAAAAAAACATATCTCCTCTCAATCCCTCTATGTTTTTTGATGGCACCACAATCTTCCCAATCACTCAGATTCAAAACAGTCATCTATGATTCTTCCCTATCTCCCACCCAACCACATACAATAATTTTCTAGGTCCTCTCAATTCTACTTTCATAGTATCTCTTACCACTAGCCCCCATGGCACTCCACACTCTCACCTGCCTAGTCTGAGTGAAGTCATTCTCTGACACCTGTATGACTGAAATGGATAGCTAATTTTCTCACCGATCCAGTTCCTCTCTCCTTTTCTCCCAGCCTCCTATTAAATTAATTCTTCTATAACAGAGGTCAGACCATTTAATTGTCATGATCACAAACTGTCAATACCGCTTAATTACCTATAGGATAAAATACAAACTCTTTTTTTTTGTCTTACAATCTACCATGATCTGTCTCCAACTTAGCTTTACAGTCTTATTTTGCTTCATCTTTCTTCAGAGTTTCTATATTTCAGATGACCTGATTTACTAGCTGCTCCTCAATATTTTCTCCCCTTTCTCATTTCTGTGACTTTTCAAAAAAAGAGCTTTATTGGTTTTTTTCTTGTTATTTATCAAACACAATAATTTCTGTATATAGCACACCACCCCCAAATCTCAGTTTCTTCAACTAGAAATTTGGGGTCAATCAATCAAGCACTCTTTGTAATAAAGAAAAACAATAGATAAATAAATAAATTGGCAAGTGTCGCATCTGACTGTATGTACACCATTACATCACTGTAGTACCCCATGTCTCTGAAGAGAAGGAAAAATCCTGCTTTGTTTTGTTTTTATCTTTCTTTCTGCTATGGAATTTAACATATTGTTTTGCACATAGTAGTCACTTATGAAATGAGGAAACTGATGAATTTAACAAAGTAAAATATCAATGACATAAAAATCATAATGTAGACTTCTGTCCTATTACTTCTAGAAACATTTATCAAGGACCTACTATGTGTAATAATAAGGGATGACATTTATAGATCACTTTAAGATATGCGAAGTACTCCAAATACATTACCTCATTTGAGCCTCCTAATAACCCTATAAGGAAGTAGTAAAAATATTATTATTACCATTTTATAGATGAGGAACTTGAAGCCTGGGGAGGCTACATGACTTCTCTCATCTCTAGGATTAAATCTTATCTCCTCTGCTTGACATTTACAATATTTCATAATCTCACCCCTTCTTACTTTCCCACTATTTTTACATGTTATCCTTCCCATACACTTTAGGGTTCAGCCATACTGAACTACTTGCTTGGCCTCACATACATTCATTCTCCCTTCTCAATTATTCTGTTGTCTACCCCCAAGCCTAGGGCATCCCTTCTCCCCTCTGCCTCCTGGAATTCTGCGTTACCTCTGAAAATCAGCTCAAGCACCACCTTCTTCAGGAGGTCTTTTCATGTAGTCCACTCAACTGCTAGTACCTCATATCTAATTTTGTATGTATTTTGTATGAGCATACATATGTGCATACTTAAGACTCACTCACCTATGTCTGTATTCATATTATCTCCAATTAGAATAGAAGAACCTTTGGGACAAGGATGGCTTTGCTTTTTGGCCTTGTTTTCCCAGTGCCTAGCACAATGCCGGTGGCATGGTAGGTGCATTATAAAGATGTGTTGATTGATTGGTAGATTGGTTCTAATAGAAATGTTGGTTCATAAATATTTGGTTAAATTTGTATGTATAGTAAAATATACATTGTGTGTGGCTAGGTATATGGTTGACATATATAAGTCACATGATGCCACACCACAATATGCTGCAAATGTCATCATATGCCATTCAAATGCCAGATCATGCCCATGTCATGCCATATCATACTGGGTTATACCACAGTACATACATATGTATGCCACTCATATTTCACGGTGTCATGCAAGGTGCCATGGCACATAACATATCACATTGTATGCATATCATGCTTATGTCACACCAGCCATACTTTCATCATGACACACTATACACATGTAAGTCACATCGCATACAAGCCACACCATGCATACATCATGCTTATGTCATATTATATCATGTAGACAATGCAATATCCACATCACCACATGCCATGAGTTGTCATGGCACATAACTTATCATATCAAGCTTTTGTCATACCAGATCATACATATACTGCTAGTCACCTAATATATGTTACACACTACATTGTGTTTATGCCACACCAAGCCACGCTTATGTCATGCCACACCACACATATGTCATACACAAAGCATCACTTGCTTGGTGAATGAGGCAAAGACAACTCTCATGCATCAATGCATTCATCACTCAATAGAACTCTGCTCTGCCAAACCTGAGTTATTCATTGTGGGAGGCATTGATGAATATAAGATAAAGCACTTAGTAAGTGCTTACTTATTACCATGCTAAGTACTAGAGAGGCAAAGAGAAAATAAAATAGTCTCTGCTCTCCATGACCTCCCACCCTGATTTGAGGAGACAACACACATGACTAGAGTTGAGCCACAAGGCATACAGAAAGTAATCTTACAGGACACACAGCTAGTAAGTATCTGAGGCTAGCTTTGAGATCAGGAAGATGAGCCTTCCTGACTTCAGGCCTGAAACTCTACCCACTGTGTCACCTGGCTGCCCAGATTCACTATATGGCAAAAAAAAAATGTTTTTTAATCTCAGGGGCATTTGATAATAACATCATGATGAGCTTAAGTAAACAATAAAAATAATAGCACCTTATATAAAAATAAATAACATACAAATTATAAAAACAATAGCCACTTTCTGCTACAGAGGCTAAATAAGGAGATAAATTCTAGGAAGAAATTAACAAAATTCCTCCAAACTAAGTTAACATATTATTCAAACTGGTGTGTATATACTACGGAGAGTGTAAAGATGGGAACCTAGAGCAGTATAAAATATATTAGGAAATGATGATTCTGGACCAGGAAATAAAAGGGCAATCCAAGTTTTATAAATTACTGAGGTGTCTGCTCCCTGCACATCATGAAGACTGTCTCAAGAAGAAAATAGGAAGGCACTGGGAATTGGTGAGTACATAATGACGTCTTTCAAAGCAAAACTGAGTATGGCTTCAACAGGAAAACTACAGGTTTCATATGTAATGGTCTCATCAGCATCAACTAAATCCAGTCAGGTTAGATAAAAGATCAAAGTAAATACCTGGATAGAAGCAAGAATAAAAGGTGGAATGATGCTGTGTATAAGTATAGCATTTCTAGACCGACCTCCTTAAATAATTACAGTGACATCATCTGACATGTATATAATGTTTGAAACTTAAAAAGTATTTATGCATATTTATTTCAAGCAAGCTGCTAGATTTTTTAAAATAAGAAATGTATAGAAGTAAAGGAATGGACTCATTATCATTATTTCTTAGAAACATTTAACAAATGTAAATTAGTTACCACAATGCACAAAGACTGAAAAAGACCAGCAACTATCTCTACCAACAAAAAAACCCTTAAAATCATAGTATCAGAGATCTGAGACCTTAGAAGTCAATATTCTACTGACTGTATTGGTCATGTCTGAGGATGCCTGTCACATTGGAGAGCGACATTGTTACCTCTTTTTCAAGAGCTACATTTCATCATCAGTCTTTTGAAGTTTCCTGCTGTTGAATTGTTTGCTGATTTGAGATCAGTGTCCTAAGTTCTTTCACCATTGTTTTCCTTCATGCTTTTCTGGATCTGTAATATTTATCATTTGGTACAATAATATCACATTCTAGTCACATACCATAATTTGCTTCTCCATTTCCAATTGATGGACACTCTTTCATTTTGCTTGCAGGCATTTGCTTCTACAAAGAGTACTGCTATTCTGCAGTTCTGTTCTGAGACACTTTGGAAGAGATACCTAATAGAATTTCATTTTAAGAAAAGAGAGTACACGGTGTTATAATAGGAGGAAGAACACTAACTTTGGACTGAGAAGATCTGAATTCTAATCTGGTTTCCACTTACTTATCTTTCACTTCCCTGAGGCTTAGTTTCTTCAATTAAAAAAATTAACCAATCAGTAAATGCATTTATCAAAGGTCAGTTATGTACCAATCCTTCTTCTAGTCAATAGGGCTATAAAAACAACCAAAAAAAAGATATAGTTAAATATCTGCTGCCTTCAAGGAGCTCCCTTTCTATTGGGGAGATAATATATATGAATATAAATATACACAAGCATAAAATATGTACAATAAAATAATGCTTGGGAAATGCCTGTAGAGTTTTTATAAAGCACTGAAGAAACCCGAGCAATCATAATTTCTATTTTGAAATTAAATTACATCTTTTTCCTTAAAAATTTGAAAAGAAAAATTATCCCTGCAGTCAATTTTCTAACCAATTCAACCTTTGTTTATCCTCTGATTGTTAAATCCAGTTATAGAGCATGATTCCATTATCAGTACCCTCAGAAAACTGGCACTCTGCACTCAGATCAGTTTACTTTGTTGTGTTGTGTTTTAAAAATGATTTTACAATATGTCATCAAAACAGCTCTCAATGAAGTTTAGTTTTAGATAAGATTAGTGATCAAGGAACGGAAACTAAACCAACTGACCACCCATGAGCATGTGGTTTAATATGTCTTCAATTACCAATGATCAGCTGTAGATCCTTTAAGATGAGCCAATAATATGGACAACAATGAAGTTTAATGAAAATTAAAGGTCTTTTGTCATATTTCCTACCACAATAACAATAACAGAAATGAATGAAGTTCAAATTGAGTTTGATCACAATCCATTCTGCATAGACAGGAAGGTAATCACAATCATTTGTAACTCATTCAGGCTCAAAGAGTAGCAATATGACGTAATGGAGAGTAGGCTGTCCTCAGAGACAGAATTACCTAGGTTCAAGGCCTGCCTCTCTTACATACTAGCTATGTAAGCCTAGGCAAGACACTTAACCTCTTTAGTGCACTCAGGCAACTCACTAAAAATAAAAATTGTAGAAAAGTTTCCAATCTGTGCTGGTAAACGGAGTTTCATGACTAGGATGTACCTTGCACTAATAAAAATCAAAATTCTCCTTGGGAAAAACAAAACAAAACAAAACAAGATTTGATGAAGTTTGACAAATTGTGATAGCAATTTACTCTGATAGGTGTGACCGATATCCTCCTGGTTAACCTTCATTTTCAAATTGCTTTAACTATCTCAGCAGAGCAAGGTTTCTTGTGGATTTTTAAGATGATTGTTTTAGGGGGCAGAGCCAAGACGGCAGAGTAGAAACAGCGTAGCCAAGCCACTCTCCCCCCAGATCACCTCCAAACTATGTAAAAGGGGACTCTGAACAACTCCTGGAGCCCCACCACCCATAGAACGACACGGAGAAGCTAACCTCCCACTGAGGACAGCCCAGCAGCCCTGCAGGAAGAACCAGTGCAGCACTCTCAGAGCCGACAGTGCAGTGCACAGGAAGCCGAGAACAGGTCTGCCTGAGTCACGGTTTTAGTCCCAGGGCGGCAGGGCCAGCAGCCGGCTGGGGGGGACCCCAGAACACCAGCAGCTGTGGCAATTCCAGAATTATCAACATAGACATGCCTAGGACAAAGTGAGAGGTTACTGCCCTATGGACTTTGGGACCAGTATTTGGGGAACACGTCGGTTTCCTCCCCTGGAGGCTAGAAGCCACTGAGGAGACATGCCATTTTGTAGTTTTCAGAGGCAGCTCCAGCTCCTGGCCTGCGAACTGTAGGGAGATTCAGCAATCAGTCTTGGGGGGTAATCGCTCTTGCTTTAACCTCTCTGGATCTGGATTGTGATCTGGGGTGGAGGTGGTGGGTGGGTTTCCAGCTTGCCAGAAACAGAAGTTGTCCCCTTACACATTTGGGACGAAAATTCCCCTGTCTGGCGGTAAAGCTATACTGTGGCAACAAGCCCAAAAGTCAAGTAATTAAGTGGCAACATGCCAAGGCAAAGGAAACAAATTAAACAGAAAAATGCAACCTTAGACCCCTACTTTGGGGGCAAAGAGGATTGAAGCATAGAACAGGAGGAAGAATGTGGGGTCAGAAATCCTGCTCCAAAAGCCCCAAAGGAAAATATGAGCGGGTTATAGGCCATGGAGGACCTTAAGAAGGACTTTAAAAATCAAATAAGAGACGTGGAGGAAAAATTGGAAAGAGAAATGAGAAGGATGCAGGAAACGTATGAAATGAGGGTCAACAGCCTGACTGAGGAAAACAACACCTTAAAAAATAGACTAACTCAAATGGCAAAGGAGGCCCAAAAGAGCAATGAGGAGAAGAATGCCTTAAAAAGTCGAATTTGCCAGATGGAAAAAGAATCTCAAAAGTTCACTGAGGAGATTCATTCCTTCAGAGTTAGACTGGAGCAAATGGAAGCTAGTGACTTTATGAGAAATCAAGATGCTGTTAAGCAGATCCAAACAAATGAAAGATTAGAAGGCAATGTGAAATATCTCATGGGAAAAACCACTGACCTGGAAAATAGATCCAGGAGAGACAATTTAAAAATTATTGGACTACCTGAAAGCCATGATCAAAGAAAGAACCTAGAAATCACCCTTCAAGAAATTCTCAAGGAAAATTGCCCTGATGTTTTAGATCCAGAGGGCAAAATAGAGGTTGAAAGAATCCACCGATCACCTCCTGAAAAAGATCCCAAAAAGAAACTCCCAGGAATATTATAGCCAGGTTCCAGAATCCCCAGATCAAGGAGAAAATACTCCAAGCAGCCAGGAAGAAACAATTTCAATATTGTGGAAGCACAATCAGAATAGCCCAGGACCTGGCAGCTTCTACACTGAGGGATCGAAGGGCATGGAATATGATATTCCAGAGGGCAAAAGAACTGGGAATGAACCCAAGGGTCACCTACCCAGCAAAACTGAGTATTTTGTTTTAGGGGAAAATATGGTCATTCAGTGGAATAGAGGACTTTCAAGCATTCTTGAGGAAAAAACCAGAGTTGAACAGAAAATTTGACATCCAGACACAAGAAGGAAGAGATGCCTGAGAAGGTAATCAGGGAAAAGAAATCAAAAGGAACTTATCAAAGTTGAACTATTTACATTCCTATATGGAAAAACAATAACTGTGACTGATGAAATCTTTCTTAGTATGAAAATAATGGAAGAAGGGTGTATGGTCATAGGAATACATATGTGAATGTGTGTATATATGTTTACAGTTATATATGGGTAGAGGGCATAGGTTGAATTTGTTGGGAAGGGAGGATACTCAAGGGGTGAAATTATGAGGTGAGAGAGGAAAGTGGCAAGGGGAGATGGGGAGAGACAGGGTAGGGTAAACTATCTCATGTAGAAGAAGCAAGGGGAAGTGGCTGCAAGGGAGGATAAGAATAGGAAGGCAAAAAGGAAAGCCACATTCTCATTGAATTTGGTTCAGGGAGAGAATGACATACATACTAAATGGGATATCTCAACCTGCAGCAGAATAGGGGGAAGGGGGATGAGAGGAGGGATGATGGATGGGAGAGCATCCTTGGGGGGAGGGGAGGTTGGAAGTACCCACTGTAGAACAGGGACAGGATCAAGTAGGGAATGGACCAGGTGGGGGGTGGGATGAGTGGGAGGGAATTATAAGCAGCCTTGTACATTTTATCTACTATGGTAATGTTTTTCATAGCTAGACATGTACAACATATACTGAATTACTTATCTTCCCAGAGGGAATGGGTGACAAAGGAGGAAGGGAATGGATCTGAAATTCGAGGTCTTAAAATTAAATGTTTCAAATATATATAAATACTATTATTAATACTCTTTTGCTTGTAATTGGAAGATAAGATGTGCAGGCATTGCCACACAGAGATTCACCTTCCTCTAATGGAAAAGTCAAAGGGGGTATGGGAGAAGATATGGGAGAGAGCAGATTGGAGGAAGTGACATCTTGTGGGACTGCTATTCTGGGATGGTGGGTAGGGGAAAAACGGGGGGAGGAAATAATTATAACTCAAAAGCTGGCAGAAATGAATGATGTAAAACAGAAGTTAATAAAGCATTTGTTTAAAAAAAAAGACTATTGTTTTAACTGTCATTTCCACCAAATGGAATTTTTCAGAAAACCATCTCTCTGTTCCAAGAAAGCAGTATTGATGCTAAACCTCAAATATGTCTTTTAGGGAGACTACCCCTAAATTAGGAGCAAATATCAACTTGTCTCTCTTAAAAGTTCTTAACATTCTGCACAAACAACAGTGATGGCTGAGTCAGGGAGATTCGAGTTCAAATTCTGATTCTAGCGTGTGCTGGAAGTATGACCTTTGGCAAATCACTTAATTTGTTAGTATTCTCTAAATCTTAAAGATATGACCATAACTTGCAATTAGTGATCCAAGTGAAGATGTTAAAAAGACAGTTGACTATACAGTTCTGGAATTCAATACATAGTTTAGGGATAAGTATCCAGATAGAAATCATTTATATGGAAATGATTGTTCAATTCAATTTTAGAACATCTTAAAGCACCTATTCTGTGTAAGGTAAATGCATAAACTATGTGCAAAAGAGACAGTATAATATAATGTTTAGACAGCTGGACTCAGAGACAGGAAGACCTGAATTCCAGTTATTCATATGACATATGTTGGCTCTATGGCTCTGAGTGAGTCAATTAATTTCTCACTGCAGCAGAAAAGCAATTTTCTGAGGCTGTAAATTGCAGGGAAGTTATTGACCTATTCTAATAGCAGTTTTCTCACCTGTAAGCTCCTTATACTAATGAAATTGAAGGTCTTTTACCTATGTGCAAGGTATAGAGTTGTAAAATGGCATGGCTGGCCTCATTGGGCAAAACTTGACACTCCCTGGCTATGTTACTCTGAAGGAGAACAGGAGGAGGACGGAGGTTGGAGCTGAAGAGGAGGAGGAGGCAGAAGGAGGAGCTGTAATATTAGATTTGTACAAAAATGAATAACTGCATAAATCTCTAAAAGACCAAAGTTCATGTAGATGCATGCTATTATCCAATTTGTATGCAAACAGAATTTAACTACCTGCTACATTTCCAAAAGTCCTGAAATATGTGACCTTTATGTAGATACCTTTATGTATTGGATATATCATAGGAGCTTGTTGATAAGTTGGGTATTTGGAATGTGGAAAATATTTTGCTATAGAAATGACATTATAATTGGTGGCTAGATTAGAAGGAGAACCCACAAAATCCTTTTTATCCATAAAAAAATGGAATTGTATCCTAGTGAGTTCAGTACTAGATGGCTTATACATGGTAGGCACTACAATATTGGTGATGCGAATTGCACTATGAAATCGAATCACTTTCTATCACATACTTTCTAAAGGAAAAATGTGGCCTGGCTTACAATTCAAAACATCATAAACTTCTCTCTTTCTGATGGCATTACCTTCCCTTCAGTCACTCAGGTTCAGCATGTCTAAACAATTTCATATGGCTGTAAGAGCCAGGGATTTGGATTTCTACTTCTGTTACTCTATACCTATATGAATGAGGGCCAGTTAGTCTTTCTGATCCTCATGCTCCCCCTAACTCCCAACAGAAAGTAATTTCTCCTACCCTTGGAATTTTAGAGTACATTTTCAGTGCCCCTCCATTTCCTGTCTTCAGCTATAAGCCCTTTGAGGCCATAGCCATCATTGCTTGTTTGTTTTTGTTTTTTCCATTTTTTCTATTCCCCTAGCCTGGTACATAATCTAGAGTGTCCCAAATATCTTAAAGCAGCCTGAAGCTAGCTGAAATGAGCTAAATAAAATATTGATATGAATAATATGTGCATAATTAAGAGCAAAATGAGCAAAACCAAGAGAATGTATATATAGTAACAACAATATTGTTTTAAGAACTTTAAGCAAATAAGTCATTTTGACTATTATAAATTCCCAAATTCAATATAAAGGACATAGGAAGAAATGCTAGAGAAAGATACTGATAAATAGTATATATAGAATAATTTTACATATATATGCCTATTTTTATCTAATGGTAGCCACCTCTAGGGTGATGGGGGAGTGAAGAAAAAAAGGGGAAAAAAGAAAAAAATTACATCATAACTTTATCATATATTTAAAAGTAAAAAAAATGTTGTATATAACAGATTTGCTTTCTCTGCATAATCATAATGTTATAGAAATGCTTGTTTTAATCCATAAATTAAAAACAAATAAAATAATATGTGCAGAATAAATGTTTATTATCTACAGGCAGCTAAGAGGCACAAAGGGACATGGAGTCAGGAAAATGTAAGTTCAAATCCAGCCTCACACATTTACCAACTGTGTGACATTGGGCAAATCACTTGCCTTCTGTCTGCCACAGTTTGCCTCTTCTGTAAAGTAAGAATAATAAAAATACATCTTAGGGTAGTTGTGATGATAAAATTAAGTTATATTTGTAAAGCACTTGGAAACTTGGAAATTTATATTAATATTAACTATTGTTATTGATATTATTCTTATAACTCTTCTTCTAACTTCTTATAACATATTAAGTACAAGGATAAATCCTGATCCAGACACCAGTCAGTAAAAAGTACCTCCCTCTTCTTGGAATGGAAGGTATGGACCATAAATATGGAAAGAGACTTAAATTGACAGATGGTCAACATGTTGGTTTGTTTTGCTTAATTTTCCTTCTTTTCTAGAAGGTATGGAGGCAGGAGTGGGAGGGCTGGAAGGGATTGGCTGTTGACAAAAACTAAGAAAAAAAAAAGAATGCCAGAAAATAATGTTTGTTAAAATCATAGAATTCATTGGACTTAAACCTGTAAGAATTCATTCAATTCATTCAATCCCAATTCAATTTTATAAATGAAGACAATACCAAAGGAGAGATGTGACTTGCTCAATTGAATTAGCTTTCTCACTTTTGGATACAGTTCTTTTAATGAGGAAGAATTTACTGTTCCTTTTGACTAACAGTAGGAACGGAGAGAATCACATTTTTGCACATGCTCAGTGAGAGTAATGGCTCCTTCATCAACTTTTGCCTTGATAACTGGAATAGGGACCAGCGGATCTAGGATTTCAGGTACTGAGTTTCAATTAAAGTGGTTCCCAAAGCAACACGGTTTCCAGGGGCAATGAAGGTGATTTTTAAGGGGGAGCTATTGAAGAGTAGAAAAGGTAGAGGCTCTAGTACAGATATCTGTAATCTTTTCTGTGTGTCATGGAGGCCTTGGACAGACTGGTGAAGTCTAGTGACTTGTGAGATAAAACACATAGGATTAAAAAAGAAATCAATTATATTGAAACGCAGTTATTTTTTTTAAACAAGTCCACTGACTGCAATTTAAGAACCTTCCCTCGGTCAGTAGCAATGATGATGCTTCTTTCATTTGGTGAAGAAAAGGTCAATTACAAGAATCATGGCCTATCCCCCCGTTGTAAAGTCCCATCGCATGTGTAAGTCATGTAGTAGGCAGGGTATTTGCATCTCAGTAATAATGCTGAGGCTACTTTTACATAAAATTATTTACTTTGGACCCAAAATGAAATAGAAAGGGGATTTTTTTTTAAAGGTGACTGAATGGTTCTTTCTTCACTTTTAATCTTTGAATAACTTCATACTCCTCTCATTTGAACTAATGCAGTTAAATGATTTTATATAAAAATATGATATGAAGCATAAATTGATCCTTTTCTCATGAGGAGTAACATGTATTGAAAGAAATGGGGAGGGGGGCGGCTAGGTGGCACAGTGAGTAGAGTGTCAGCCCTGGAGTCAGAAGCACACACAAACAAAAAAAACCTAGCCGTGTGACCTTGGGCAAGTTACTTAACCCCAATTGCCCTCCAAAAAGCAAAAAAAAAAAGAAAGAAAGAAAGAAAGAAAGAAAGAAAGAAAGAAAGAAAGAAAGAAAGAAAGAAAGAAAGAAAGAAAGAAAGAAAGAAAGAAGTGGGGAAAGAGAGAACCTCAGAGTAGAAAATGAAGCAAAAGAGATTAAGTACCCAATTTGTGTGAGTGTGTGTGTGTGAGAGACATTTAGTATTGTCCAAGTTATGCATATATTTAATTTACTGAGAGATAAAGACTGAAATAGACATATAAAGAGACAGAGGCAGAGAAGAAACAGACAGAGACAGACAAAGATTTCCATCTATGGAACTGTAAATTTTCTACAACCCAGGGTGAGAATCCAGGCCCATAGTTTTCATACATTAGGACTTGGAATTGTTTTCCTTGGTCTATTAGTGGAAAAGAATAAGCTCACTTCCTGTAACACCGTCCCAATAACTTATGATGATTGCTGTGACTTTTACTGGTAAGGCCTGGGCTGATCTGCTACAGACTTTTCTCTGCGGAACATAGCAGGACAAGCCAATCTCTCAGATTCTGCTTTTTTAATCAAAGGATGTAAAAGGATCTTTTGTGTTGCTGCTTTCCTAGGGCAATAAAAAAGCAATAAAAAGAATTAGGAGGAAAGACAGTCTTAAAATGTAACTTTGAGATTTTTACCATTTAGAAAAATCTCGACAATTCCAGGGCCAAACTCTTGCCAGTGAGTACTGGGGCTGGATCTGATGCAATTTGTATAAGGTTTCAGGTGACTCCAGCTTCCCTCCTTTGCTTTTGCCAATGATGAAACCTTCCAGGTAATTTTCCATGGAGGTTTCTTAATTGATTTTAAAGGCAGCCACCCTGGTTTTCAAATTTCAAGCCATAAAAGAAGGGGACTGCATTCTCAGTTGTCCAGCAGAAGTAACTGCCTGGGCCCGTTTTGAACAACAAACAGTGGGTAATAAAAATATTTATGACACTTAGAGAAAAAATACAAATCAGTGTGGTTGTATGTCTTCAAGAAAAGCCAGGCCATACAAAAAATTGACCTTGTAAAGTTCACTCTTCCCCTCTTTCCTTGTGTAAACTATTCATATGTCCCAGGCTTATAAAGACATGGAGACAGCTCTTCCTTATATCTTACAAAACCGAAGTCATTTATGGTTATCTTAGCAGAGATTTACACACACACTCTCTCTCTCTCTCTCTCTCTCTCTCTCTCTCTCTCTCTCTCTCTCTCTCTCTCCCTCTCTCTCTCTCTCTCTCTCCTTCATTTTATTAAGCACACAACCAAAATCACCATGTCTAAAGGAGTACTTAAATTGTGCTAACAACCTAAAAAAATGTCTGGGAACATTAGGATATCTCAAGAAATATTAAAGCTATTCAAAAATGGAATGAGCTAAACTCATGACAGAGTGAGTGCCTCATTTCAGTCTCCAATGGAAAGTATATGGAAACCCTCAGAAAACCTTAGTCTAAATCCCATCACTATCACCTCTGTGGTTTTGGGCTTGGTATTTAAAATATTAATAGTAAATTAGCATTTACATAATGCTTTAATGTGATTGTTCAATCATTACAGTCATGTCTGAATCTTCGTGAACCCATTTAGGGTTTTCTTGGCAAAGGTACTAGAGTGGTTTGCCATTTCCTTCTCCAGTTCATTTTATAGATGAGGAAACTGAGGCACATGGGATTAAGTGACTTGCCCAGGGTCACACAGGTAGTTAGTGTCTGAGGCTGGATTTGAATTCAGGAAGATGAGTCTTCCTGTCTCCATATTCAGCACTCTATCCACTGGGCCACCTAGCTTTCCACCCATTACAAAGTACTTTAAAATTACTATCTCATTTCTTCTTCATAACAACCTTAGAAGGCAGGTTCTATTATTATCCCTGTTCTACATGTTAACTATATAAATGTTATATGTTAATTATTAATATGAATTATTATGGATTTCGCTTTATTCTACATATATGTACATTTATAGATATAGATTATAGATACAGATGAGGGAAGGAGTTGTTTCAAGGTATAGAACTTGCTCCACCAAAATAGACAGCACCTTAGTTGACTTAGTAATTCAGGTGCTAGGGATTTGTATGAAGCATAAGAGCTAAGTGACTTTTTCAAGGTCATGCAGCCTTGAGATGCTAAAAATTTGGTTTGAACTCATGTCTTCCTGACCACAGTCCCAGTGCTTTATCTGCTGTGCCACATTGCTTCTGTCTCCTTGTAACTATAAGACTTATTGTTCTCTCATATTACTTAACATTTAGATGCCATTTTAATAGCATATAAAATTCTGCCTACACCTTAGCTTATTTGGTCCTCACAATCCTATGTGCTTGGTAGTTCAAGTATTATCCCCATTTTACAGAAAGAAACTGAGTTTTGAAAAGGCTAAGTCACTAGGTCTAGATCACAAAACCAGTAGAAACAGAATATGGTAAAGAGAGCAAGTCTAGTGACAACTTCTGTCCTTTTCTTCAAAAATAAACCTGCTGCCTCTTTACCATTCTATCTGAAATAATTTGTGAAGCCACAATCATCTGAGTTTACCTTGGGTACACAAAGTATTAGAATATTCAGAAAGCTGCTCATTAACCAAAAAGTCTAGGACAAAGTAAAGAGAAGACTTTGTACCATTATCCACGTTTATCCTGTTTCCCTACTTTTTGCTAAAGGCGTAGTCAGAAATGGCCTCCCCACCTCACTATGTATTTTCTCTATTTCCTGGAGAATTTTCAAAACCCAGAGTGAGGTGGGAATTTATCTAATAGATAATCAGGAGGATTTTTAAAAATGTGTTTGAAAACACAACTATTTTGAGGCAAAGTAAAAAATAAAGGCACAAACATCAAGGACTAATGAATTTTACCACTAAGAAACTAGTTAATTACCTGACAGTTATCAGTTGCCACTGAATCCTTCAGGTGGACCTTGTCAGGCTCCTATGTTGAAGCGAAGGCCAGTGATCGCCTACATTGTGTACTGAAGGCCCCCAGGTGCGCCAAGTCAACATTTGCACAGAGCAGCAACTGTAACAGAGTAAGAAAGCCCATCCTGGAAAGTGGGGCCCCCCAAACCCACTGTCCTGCTCAGTAACAACATTTGCTCAAGTGATAATGTCTGTTCCTGTCTACAACATGGGAAGCATTTTGCTAGTCTGCAAATTGGCAGGTTTTCACACATGGCCTCATCATTTATACCATCTCTACCCAAAGTGGTAGTGACCTTCAAGATATGGGGGAAAACGGAACTAAAAAGCTGAAGCCAATTTTGAATGACCTCATTCTTAGTTGTGATCCTGGGCTCTTCCTCAGCAGTTAATCTTCTGAGGGATTGAAGAACAATAAATATAGTTTATCCCTCCAATGAGAGGCTGACTTGAGGGCTTACTGAGGTACCTTATTTCAGAACATCAGATACAATGAAAACTAAGAGAACTTTGTCAAAACCTCAATATTGTTTTCATTTACTGGGCAAAGTTTTTGATCTAATTAAAGGATTATATTTTGTCAACTCCATAAAAGGTAAATTCTTCAAAAGTGTGCCAAGAAATAAAGATGTTGGTCTTGGTAGTACTCCGATTCATTTGCTATCACCCATAGATTTTCTTTGATATGTTGAGAGAACAACAAGCAACCAGAACTCTAAACAGTTGCCTGACAAACATTTTGGTCATGTGTAAAATACCAAGTACCTTTCACCTCTATTGTATTACTTCAACCCCATATAGATTTTTAAAAGTAAGTTTTCACTGATGTATTTTGGTTTTATATCATCATGGTTTTCCCCAGTTCCCCCATCCCTCCTCCCTAAGAGAGTAATTCCATAAAACAAATAGTATACCAAGAGACAAAAAGAAAAAATAAATGTGAAAGAAACCAGTACAGATAATACATTGGAAAAAAGTACCTCCCCCCAAAAAAATTTGAGCAATGTCCCTATTTTATAAGGTCACTTATTTAGTTAATTGTCAGAGTAAAGATTCAAACTCAGGTCCTGCTCCTTTCTACTATGCAATATGGCCTCACACCCCAAGTTCTATGTTAACAATTAGACAATATGTCATCCAAAAAGTGACTAGAAAAAATATGTTGTATTTTGTTAATGGCATAACGTCTTCCCTGAACAAACCTTAAGGTCAATTTGGGCTGAAGATAGGGATCTCCATTTATTGGCAGATACAGTAAAGAGCCCTTGATGACTGAAAGAAAAAAAAAGGAAGAGGTGTAAAAAACATGCAAGGATTTAGGCACTCTGGCCTTCACCTCTTACTCAAGAACTCTTCTGGTCTCTTGGAAAAGAGATGATTTGTTTTCATTTTTATAAATTTTTTCTAGCCTATATCATTCAGTTGGTAAGGGAGATCTCATAGAATCTTCAATGGGCTATGTTAAATTTCTTCCTCAGGGCAAAGAATGTTTTATTAAATATTTTTATTTTTATTAAATATCTTACTAATTGTTTTATCAAAAACATTTCCTGAATATAGCAAAATATACTGGTTTTTGCTTGCATATTCAAAATAAGATCATATTATCTTCCTCCACATATTTGTTTCCTATCCAAACTTCCAGATTTCTGTAGAGAATATCACCATTATCCTAATAACCCTAATTGATAACCTTTCTTGTCTTTGACTCTTCTTTCTTCCTTATCATACTCTACCCCATATCCAATCAGTTGCCAAGTTTAATTCTACCTAAAAACACTTCTTTAATTTCAACCTTCAGCCACTAGCCTAGATCAAATCCTCACCTCTCATCTCTCCCTTGAACTGCTGTAGTGGTCTCCTAATTGGTCTCTACTTCTTGTCTCTTCTCTCTCCATTTCATCTTTAATATGGCTACCACAATAGCCTTTCTAAGGCTTTGGTCTCAATATGCCACCTCCTGCTTAAAAATCTTCAAGGACTTTCCAGTGCCTCTAGTAACAAAGACAAATCCCTTAGAAAAGATGTGTGAATATATACATTTCTTTTTCATATACATGTGTATATATGTGTGTATGCCAAGTATAGTATTACTAGCAGTAGCCCAAAGAAACTAAACTGAAAAAAAAGCACATATAGCAAAGTAGTTTTCTAAAACCCTCAAGGTTAGACCACTGTTTCCGTCAATCTTCTCACAGATAATTGTGTTTTAAAGGTATGATTAAAAGAGACTTTTTGCCTCTCCCTACCAAAAAAAAAAAAATCTGTCTGTGCTTCTAAGTCTCCTCATGTGAAAATCTACCCTGTAGACTAAAATGAAGATCATGAATGTAATTTTCCTATTGTGCTGTGGGAGCAAGTTGATGTTTCTTATAAACTGCCACCCTGATTTCTTGTGGTCTTGGAAAACAGCCTCCAGAGTGATTCACCAACCACTTGATGTTCTGGATTGCTTAGTGTCTTTAGTACTTTTTAACGGTCCTACACATGAGGTATTTGTCTATTATCTGGGTCTATGCAGTGTTAGGACACATACCAGTTACTTTCATCAGTATTCTACCCCAAATCACCTTCATTTCAGAGTTACTGTCTCTACTGATGATGTAAGTGTCTGTCTATTATCCTTTCTGAACAGAAGCACTCTGCTTTCTGAAGGGTTGTTTAGGCCAATGGCCTAGATGCAGTGCTCAAGCTTTAGAAATCCCTATTTGGAACATTGGAAACATCTGGAGAAACCACATTTCCATGTTGAAATAGAGATAAGTTGTCATTTCTGCTACTCATTTTGGATTTATCCCACAGACTGATGAGAGGATTTTGCCCATAGCAAGTTACAGAGTATATAGCTCAAAAAAACCACAGGGGGTTGGAGGCTGATTTTTGTAGTATTCTTCCAAGGGTTCCCTTAAGTATTCCTTAAAATATGCTTATTTCATTCCAACTTGTGGTTGACTGGGTAGACTAGGATTCAGGGGAGAGACCTTTGTTCTGCTAGGAGACCTTGGACAAGTCTACTAATCACTCATTTTTACCTCAATTTTTCCATCTACAATATGTAATTGAAAGGATAGGGCTTGACACATAATCATTTATGTATTTCCTAATAATACTTTTATTGTGCCTACAGAGATGGCATGTTGTAATTTTAAGGCAAGTTCTTGTAGTGACTTACAAGAGTGATTTCCCCAAACTTTACTCATGCTTAAGCTAAGGCCTTCTTCTATCTTGCTGAGGCCCATCCTTGAATGCCTGAAAGTATAAGCTCTTCTTAAATCAAACTGCTTCTTAATCAAACAATCAAACTGCTTCTTAATCAAACAATCAAACTCTTCTTAAATCAAACTGCTAGTGGAATTTTTTTTTTGCCTTCAGGGCATGGACATCCTGTTGGAAAAGTCTTTTGTCAACAGATGTACAAAGACATTAATGCTCTTGTACTTTGATTTATTTTGTACTATATCTATATATATATATATATATTTTTTTTTTAATTTAAGTTCCCCAAACCTTTTATGGTAGGCCTATCTTTAAATGTAAAGAAAATGTAAAAGAGTACACTATTTCACCTTTAACCAAATTGGAACTTAAAATGATAAAGAAATAGTAACTACTAGATAAAATGCTGATTCCCTTTTCTAATCCAATTTAATCCTAATAGAATCCATACCTTCTGAGTTTGGATTCATTCCACATGAGCATTCTTGAGTTTTAGAACAATAATATAAATCTAGGACCACAAGAAACCAGAAGACCAGATAAAGTTATTAGCACAGTGTTCCAAAGTACAAGCTTGATTGGAAAGGATAGAAATTTAAACATTTTTGGCAGAAAGAAAAAAAGGGCTTGATTCATTAAAACTAAATCCCTGAGTCCTGTTTGTATAGGCCTCATGCATTATTTATGATCTGAAGTACAGAATGCAGTTTACTACCCTCTTTCTGAATAAATTATGCAGATTGAAAATAATTTGCATAACTCTCATCTTCCCCCCCTTGGGAGGAGCCTATGATGCATTTCTATAAAAGCATATCTAATTGGAGCAGATCTCCAACATGCAGTTCCCTCATCACAAAAGCAGGCAGTGCAATTACTGAATTCATGTAGACAGAAGCGTGGGTGGCAATGGGACATCTGCCCAGATTGCCTGGTTTCTCAGGTGAGCAGTCAGCCACTAATATTCCATGTGCAACCATTTCATAAGCCACAGTGCCTCATTCATTTTCCTCACCCACTGTTTCTCATTTCTTTTCAAGAACACTTCCAAAGCCTAACACTATTTGCTATTTGCTTGTACAAGCCAAAAGGAAAAAATCAGACTTTTATTTTGTTCTGATTGTATATTATCAGTAGAACTGAGATGAATTCCTATCCATTGGAGTATCCTGAAATATTGATAGAAAGATCTGAAGAGTAACAAGGGTAGATGAAAAGTAAATGGCTCAAAAGAGGTTTAATTCTAAAGTTTCTTCAAACTTTAGTTCAGGGGTAATTTAGTGGGGTAAAAGTCCTCAATCTATTCTCATTTGCTGCCATGAAAACAGCATAGAATAAGTAGAGAGAGTACTTAATTTAGAGTCAAGAAAAATTGGGTTGAGATCCTTCTTCCAGTACTGGCTGTGTGATATGAGACATTCACTTAACCCCACTGTGCCTCAGTTTCCTTCTACCCACTAATTGCCTGCCTGAGCCTTCAAATTTATTTCAAGAAAAAGAAAGACACAAGACCAAGAGGGGAAGTCAGGAAGAATGTCTTCAGGGCTTAACATCTCCAGGGGTGAGAGCAATGGAAGAGTAGGAAAAAAAATAGAGGCAATGTCAGGATGACTAGATCTACCCCAAATTCTCAAGTTGTTGGGTGAATTTTCAATTTTCATCAATAAAGCCTCAAAAGCAAACATTGTTCGATTGCCCTTTTTTTCTCCCCGGTAGGAATATTATCTTGACCCAGAAATATTTCTCATCATTGAATTTTGGATCTTACCAATGGACAGTTCTTCAGGACAACTTTGTAAATTGTTACCTTAGAAGATAACAGAATACAGTTATACCATAGTAATATATATTACTTACCTCCACACACACACACAAAAAAAATGACTGGATTTAAATATCTACAACTCAGCTTGTTTCTTATGCTCTGTGGTTTTAAATTGTATTCATTTAGGTATGTACACAAATACTTTATAAGGAAGACACAAAAATAATTATTCTATAATCAAGGTACTATAATATAGGCAGTTCTTTTATTGTACATATGCAGACATAGATATTCACATAAACATAGATATGTATACACATATAGTATATACACACAGATATACATACATGTATGTATATGTATGTATATATGTATACGTGCATATTCATGTACACATGCATATAGGCAGCTAAGCAACAGAGTGGATAGAATATTAGACTTGAAGTCAGGAAGATTCCACATCTGGTCTCAAATACTTAACTAGCCACATGAAGCAGGGAAAGTCATTTAAACCCCTTCAACCTCAGTTTTCTCATTTGTAAAATGGGGATAATATGGCATCTACCTCCCAGGATTGTTGTGAGGATGTAAGAGGTAAAATCTGTAAAGCACTTTGCCAAACTTAAAGCCCTATAAGATGCTATGTATTATTATTCTATAAATTTGATGGGTTGGCCCAAAAGTGACAAATATTATCAACCCACTGTCAAGAACTTCTCCTGCCCTTCTCCCCAAGAGAAATAAATCAGGAGATTAACAATTTATTCAATTCAGTTTAACAAAGTACCCATTATACTAGGGATAAAACACGTAGTAGATAAGTAAATAAAAGATAAGTTGAGGATTTAGTGCTACCAAGTAAAGGAATCCAAACTTCCCAAGCAATATGGAACCAAACAGAACCTTGAAAGAATGAAGAGAGTCTTTAAGACAGGTGAAAAGTGATCATATTACAGGCTCAAGGTACAGTCTGTGCAAAAGCATTGAAGATGGGAGATAAAGTCAAAATAGGGAATAGCAGGTAGACTTAACTGTCAAGTGTGTGAGAGGAAGTAATAGAAGTCTGAAATGGTAGACTGGAACAAAACTATAAAGGACTTTCACAATCAGAAGCAATAGTTTATAATTTATCCTAGAAGCAATAGGAAGCTAGGGAAAACTGTTGAGCAGAAGAGTGAAATAATCAGACCTGGTTATAAGAAATTTATTTTTACAGCTGTGAAGCATTGATTAGAGAGAGAAGAGCCTGGATACAGGAAGAACAATTAAGAAGTTATTGCAATAGGTAAGGGGAGAGGGTGATAAGGGTATGAACTAGAGTGGTGGCCATGTGAGTGGAGAAAGGGGAATTTTAATGGAAACAGTCTTGAGATATATACAATTTCAGACATGCATCCGCTGATGATTCAGTAAAGGAAATTAAGAAGTTATCAGACATGTAAGGGGAGAGGAGTATCACCAGTTTGAGGTTTTTTTTCTCAGTTTTGAACAAAATATTTTGGGTATGAAAGATAAACCTAAAGACCATCATGAGCCGTGTCTCTAACCAAGGGCCACCGTCATTTTTATAAGGTTATGAAAAATCCTATTCTATGTGGGTGGTTTATTTTAAACTCCCCAGACTTCTGAAGGTTGTAGAGTTTGGACCACTACCAAAGGCTGAAATGCTGAAATCTACACCTGCCTGTGGTCTTCACTCCTACCTACTCATACAAAACTGGAAGAGAAGACCATCAACCATGAAGATATTTTTGTTTTCACACATATCCAGGGAGATGAGTAAACTGTTTCCAATGAAAAGAAGAAACAAAGTTCCAATTCCCCCTAAATCCTTCACTCAGAAATAAAACCAAAAACATTTCATTCATTTTTTCCATTAGGCATTTTCTTTGGGGTAAGGTGCCAACCTGGGTCAGAGATAAACAGGCTCAAATCCTGACTAGAAAAAGAAAAGAAAGAAATTCTTCTCAGGAGATTTTTTTCCATTTTTTTTAAACTCAAGTCATCAGGAGTTTCCAAAAAATGTTGGGTATCCATCCTATCTGGGAGGTCCATTTCTAAACCTAAAATTTGTGTTGGGTGGAAGGTTGAGCCACAAATGAGACACTCATGATCAAATATAATTTGAATGTTAAAAGGATTAATTAAAATTTGTTTGACCGGGATTTCTCCTGAGTTGACTATCATTAATTATCATTTAGCACTCATTGCTCTTTAACATAAAAACTATTTTTAATGTTTAAAGAAATATTTAATAATTAAAACCAAAGTAATTTATCTTCCTCCTGAAACTTGGGGCCCTTCTGACTTCCCTATTTCTGAAAGTGGTACAACTATTCTTTTACTCATTCACATTCAGTACATTACAATTATTTTTCATTTTTCCCTCCTCCCAGCTTTGTTAAGTTTTATTGTTTTGTTCAATCTACTTCTGAATATATCTTGAATATATCCCCTTAATCCCCATTGCAATCACCCCAGTACAGACCCCAACTAGCAACTGATTGGATTATTGCAAGAAAACTTTACTCTTCATGATCTATGAATTATATATTATTTTCACATCATTTACCAGTTCTCTTATGGTTATTTCTATATGTGCTGTATCATCCAACTGGATTCTGAGTTCCATAAGATTAGAGTCTCTAGAATTTAGTTCAATGTTCTATACAGAACTAATAAAAGTTCATTGAAATAGAAACCTACATCCTAGGATGAGAAAAAAATGGCAATTTCCTTATAATCCTTTTTAAAAAAATGCTTGCTTCCTGTTGTATCCATGCTAGTGTTAAAATTTGAATTGTCTATTTACAAAACTTAGGAAAAGATCATCTACAAACCATTATTATAAACTTCATGGCTTCCACCACCACCACCACCACCATCACAGCTTGTAATTGTCTGAGCTGGGATTTCTACTCAGGTCTTAACTCCAAGTCCAGTGTTCTATCCACCAATATTAGATTAATTTTAGCTCAAAGATCTGTCTTAAAATCATTTGCAACAGAGCTTTTAAAATAATTGAAATGACCTTCAAACTTACTTTCTCCACCTTTTTTCTTTTCTTTTCTTTGTCTTTTTAACTTTCCTTACATGACTTTAAATTTTTTTTCTTAACCAGTTTATCCTGTTCTTTCCTTTTTCCTTCCTTTCTTTTTTTCCTTTCTTCCTTCTGTTCCTCATTCCTCCTTCCTTTCTTCCTTACATTCTTACTTCCCTCAATGCTTCTTTCTTTCCCTTTCTCTTTTCCTTTCTTTTTCTTTTTTTTTCTTTTTTTTTTTGGTTTATTTCAAATCTCAGAAGAAAGTAATTTAAGGCATTTCCCCGACAAACAGGGAGGTTAAATAGTGAAGAGTTGACATATGTTAACTAGTCTCTGGCATGGAAAGCTATTTCAAAAAGGATCCCTCTCTGGAAATTGCATCTAAGTCTAAGATGCTTTCATATTTTATGCCTCTAAACTGTAGTGCACCACCATGGCAACATTATTCTCCCTTCTTTCATTTAATGTTGGCCTTATTTCCCTCTCAACAAGTATATTGTCTCAGTGTTAGACACTACTCTATTCTATCACATATTTGCTTTTGTATGCAGATGGGGGTGGGGGCTGAAGAGGAAAGTTTCCTAAGAAGGTTGGCGTCTCAGAGGTTGGAGCAGTTTAGTCTCGGCCAAAGTATTTTGCCTGCAGTGCTGTAGAACACAAGAGGGTCTTAACCTCTGAAACCTGCTGACTCAAGGGTAATTGACCAGCATGATGCCACTGTGACCAGCAAGTGGAACAAATAAAATTACCCACCATTTGAGTGCAGTGATTGTCCTCTCCCATGCATGATTCCATGAGTTCCCCTGAAGACCTGACCTGCTTATAATAAACAAATTGTTTTCCAGGCTCATCTTTCATTGCCTTTAGGGAGCTACCCACAGACAGAGTAGGGCTATGTTACTACTATATTTAGAGCATTTTTCCTCCATCAAATAGCCCAGATGACCGTTAAAGTGTGATCTTTTTAAGTGTCATCCTCTAGGAGCAAATAAATTATAGAATGATCTGGAATGAGGTTTAGAAGCCAGGATTTATATCTCCATGGAAACATAAATGGAGGAAATTTAGAGATTAGACTTGAGAGGCAGATCAACCTATAGCAGCAGATCCTTTCCCTAAGAGGGCCTAAAAGCAGCAGAAGTCTCTTTGTATATATAATATGCTAATCTGTTTGTATAAAGTAAATTGCTTATTCTTCAGGCCTACATTTTACTTTACCAAATAAAGGCATACTCTTAATTTAGAAGCCATTTAATAACCTATCTTGGATTTAAAAAAAAAAATATATATATATATATATATATATATATATATATATATATATATTCTGCATGCCACTGTAACCATGTGTTTGACTAAATATTGGATCAAAAGGCTCTTCAAGGATGGGGTCATGAATCAGAAGAAGAATATTGCAAGTCAATTTCCTGGCATAACCACTAAGTCGTTCAGAGGATTATTACTAAATATATTTAATGTATGTAGGCCACTATTCAATCTATTTGTAAAACTTGGGAAACAAACTTTTCCCTCACTCATATAAATACTCAGCTGCCTCAAAGTTTCATAGGATCATCAATGAAAGCAAGAAAGAGACTTAACATCATTTAGCCCCGCTTCCCATTTTCCCCAGCTTTCTCACATTTTTTAGGTGAGGAAATTGAGGCTTAGACATATTGTGATTTCCCTAATAAATACATAATCAGCTAATTAAGGGAGATTTATACAACATGTAGAACACTTCAAACTGACTCAACATTGAGTAGTGATTTAAATATGCATCATTTGGTAACAGAAAGTTTCTAAATATTGAGTTTTTTGATAGCAGGGAACAAATCTTTGTATCCCTATCACTTAGCATAATACTTTGAATATAATGGCACTTAATACATGCTTATTGACTGACTGACTGACTAAATAAAAAAGAAATATCCACCATATGATTTTATCCAGGGACATTCTAACATAAAGCTATGAAGTATGTAAAATTAGGGCTTTGCTCCTTTATTTCTCCTACCTGCCCCTTCCTACTCAGTGATCATTTTCCTAACTGTAGGGACTCTGATCTAGAGATCTCATTGTCCAATATTCATCCTCTCTGGTCTAGCATTCCATGCCACTTTTCAACTGCAAAAAACCCAAAATATCTACCTCAGTATTCCAGTTGGAATCTGTCATCTTTGGTCGTTAAGCCATGTTACTCACCCATTCTCATGAAAAAAAAAAGAGGTCAAACAATGTCACTGTCATTTTAAGTGTGCTTATTTATGGTGATATTGTATTCCTTTCCTGGATAGGCTCTTAAGCCGGGACAAAGCATACCCCACACATGGTGGTATTGTCCTAGACTCTTGAAAATCTCATCCAGGGAGTTTCCATTGCAAAGTAAGAGAAGAGATTACTATCCACATAGATCTTTTTAATTTGGTAACAAAAATATTAGCAGTGCAAATAGGAAGAACAAAAGAAAAAGATAGGACCAAGAATTCAAGGGTAAAACAATATCCACAAAGAGGGCTAGCAATAACTCCCAAAGTTTCAGATGTCTTTATACAAATGCATGAAGTGTGAGTAATAGACTGTATTAAAAAACTTAGTGCAAGCAGACAAATTTAACCTCATTCATTTCACTAATGAGACTTATGAAATGAAGTATATCTAAGCTTGTATATTTCACTAAGATCCAGCAGGATATGACTTATGACTAGACCATGGTTTTGGAAATTAAATGCCTTATTCAAAAGCCTAGAACAGATAAAAGATGGTAGCATAGTAGCCTTGTATATTAAGATGATGTAGTCTGAGGGTATAGAGAATAGAGTATTAGATTTGGAGTCAAGAAGACCTGGGTTCAAATCCTGACCAATTGTGTGTCCTAGGGCAAGTCACTTAGCTTCTGACTGTCTCAATTTTTCCATCTGAAAAACTGGAAACATCATCATCATCATCATCATCATCATCACCTCTGCCTTCCAGCATTGTTAAGAAGATAAGAAAATATTTGTAAAGGGCTTAGTATGGTACCTGGAACATAGTAATACTACATAAATGCTAAATATTGTTATTAGCTATTATTAGCTGTTAAAATGGTTCACGTGAACCACTACATAAATGCCAATGTTATTATCATTAGTAAAACATAAAGGAAACTAGAAACCCAGGGAGTAAAATGTAACAAGGCATTAAATAAAAGGGATTTTGAAAGGAATTAAACAAAAAGTTTAGGAGACAGATTTCAATACTGCCTTTGGAATATAGTGATGATGAGGAACTTCAAATGTTTAGACACCTGCTGTAGTTCTATTGCTGCCAAAAAAAAAATCATTTGATGAATCCTTGATTTTCCTTCATGATATTTTTCTTTTTTTAATTTAATTTATCTTATTTTGAACTTAAGAAATAAAACAAGCACTTCCATAACATAGGAGAATATGGGGGGGAAAAGATGGCACGTGAAACTGCAAGTCTATACAACTTGCTTTTCCTATTAAATATATAATGAAGTTATCATGCAACTTTCTTTTTTTCTTCTTTCCTCACTACTTTCCCCCTAGAAATGATAGTTTCATCCTTCAAAAGTTATAGGAAATAATAAGGGGAAACTGCTGAACGAGATCATGACTAACAGGAAAGGAAGCAAAAAAGACAGGGAAGCTAGCATCAAGTGTCCAGTACATTGTAGCATTCTAGACAGAAAAGGAAAGCCAGGTGTGCTTCTGATGAGCCTCCTAAATTGTGAAAGAACAGATTCTAAATGGTGCAGAAAAGGGGAAATTAGAATATATAAGTTCATTATGTTGTAGGAATAGCCACATAAGTTATATGAGCTCTCAAGAGCTCTGAAGATACAAACAAAGTTGAATCTGATGAGCAAGAAACATAGACAATACCTAGAATGTTTGCTGTGATTTAAGGAACTCATCATGCAAGTAAGTTACAAAAAGATGTCTAAAATATAGAAACTTAGACAAGAAGACGGCAGATGAATCCAAAAGAGTAGCACAGACCTGTAAGATTTGTGTTAGGGGTCCTTAGGGCTACAAAAAGATACAACTGAAAGTTTATAACAAAGACAACATAAAGGGATTTCTTTAGCTATGTTAGGGGGCAAGGGAAGAGGCAAAGAAATAAAAAGGACCAATGCTCCAGCAAACAGGATGGTGATAATAGATGGCAATCAGTAGGATGGTGATCAAGCTTAGCTGCCTCTGTTGGCCTCTGTTTTCACTTCTAAGAAGAATGCTCTTTGAACTGTAAAGGACAGAATATAGGTGCTTAATAAGGAGTGGAAAACTAAAATAAATGAAATGGCCAAGCAACATCTAGCTACCTCATTGAATTAAACTTCCCAAGTCCAGATAAATATTACCCTGGCTATTGTACGAATCAGAAGACATTGATCCTAGGACACAGCTGGAGATTTTTGGTAGAAAATAATGAAGATCAGCAGGGGTGCCACAAGAAGGGTAGAGACTCACACAGCATAGTTACTTCATTCCCTACAGGTGTGTCCCAGGAAGGAATGGCTTCATCATCATATTCCTGTTCTGTGAAATTACCAAATATTTGACATAAATTTTGAGTCAAATAATAAAATGAAAAGAAATGTTTCCATTTCAATCAATACTGGTGGTTCCTCCACTGCTGGATTTGGGCCTTTTCTAATGAGACAGATGTTAAGTATTAGAAAACCTTTGAATATTTCTTGCAAACTTTTAAGAAACCATTATACAATTTTGTTTTAAATTCTTTTATTTTGTTTAAAGATGTTTTTAAAGATTCAAAGGAAATAAAAATTGTTTGAGGGGAATAGGAAGATGAGTTATATGAGTTAGGACATGGTTACAAAATGGGGAGTGAACCATCAATGAAGAAATAATTTGCTTGTACTTAACAGGGCAGAATAGGGACCCATAGAGGTATATAATGGAGAGGAGGAGGTCAACTAAAGGAAAAGAAAATCCTTCACAGTTACACTTGTCTTAACAGTGAAATAGTGGTTCAGGTTATCGCAAATTCACAATTAATGGAAGTCTTCAATTAGAGCCTGGTGACCATTTACTAGAGATGTTATTGAGGCTACTTCCACCATGTTATGAATTTGAAACTGATGATCTTTTTAGTTTCCTTCCAATTCTGAGATTCCTTCATTTATAACTGAAATAGCAGTATGGTTTAGTGTATAGAGCACTGAACTTGGAGTCAGGAAGACCTGCCTCAAAAATAAGCTGAATATCCTTGAGGAAGTCACTTAACCTCTCTGTGGCATACTTTCATCATCAAGAAATTAAAGAGGTTGGATTTGATGACCTCTAATGGCCCTCCCAGCTCTAAACCTATGATCATACTATGTTCATTCTATGAATTAAAAAAATTATGTTTCACATATGGTGGATTCAAGTTCTTCTAGCCAGAAGGCACAGATAAAGCAAGGGCTGAGAGAATGCAGCATCATGTCAAGTACACACTTTTTCTGGGAGAAATTAATCATAGTCATTATAATGGAGACAAGAAAGAGTAAGAAAGGTCAGATTTGCCAGTGGGTAAGATAAGTCATGTTTTCCCTCTGGAAAACAGGTAAGAAGGAGCTGTAGGAAACATTAAATAACTAGAAACTTAAAAAGAAAAAAAGCTTAGTGCAGTCCTGTGAATGGAGTAAAATCAATGCTTAAATAAGTAGCCTTGAAAATAGTTGATTTTCTTGACAAAGATAGGTTTGTACCTGTGATTTACATGATTTTTAGTATGTTCTAACTGCTGTGTGTGTGTCCAGATATGTGATTTAATGAGTATAAAAAACTTCCAATGAGGAAATTTCCTCTACCAATGTAGAGTGGCACCTGCTCTTCAAAACATAATTCTCATACTACCTGGGGCTCAGAAATACTCAATGAAATGTCTAGGGTCATGCAATCAATGTATATCACAGACAAGACTTTAATCCATGTTTTCCACCTCCAGGACACCTCCAAGATATTTAATCTACACTATTGCCTCTTCCTTATCCTCAGGACCCCCCCCCCCAACTTCCATTCCAGGTTCTGATTAATGAGCTTTCCCTTTATTTTATCCAGTGTTAAGTCTAATACACTACTTTCTGGGCATCACAAGTCTAGTACTATGGCCTCATCCTCATCTTCCTCCTCCTTCCTTCTGCAGCTCAGACTCTTTTTTCTAGGACGAGTAGCTCTGATCATCAAACTTTCATTTTATCTTACCTAGTTCCAGGCCCACCATGCCATTTCCTGGTTATATCCAAGCCATACACAGCCTTTGCCATACTCACCCCCTTTCCCACCTTCCAGTTCTTTCTTCTTTTATATATGTTGTTGTCTCACATTAAAAGATAAGTCTTTTGAGGGCAGGAGCTATCTTATTTGTTTGTATTTATGTGCCTGGTACTCAGCACAGTGTTTTACAAAACAGTATCGTGTTATACTCTGAGCATTATGCTAGCTAGATGCGTTAAGAATCTAATGTGTTGTTGATTAAAGATTTGCATCAGTAAATGTGTATATGTCTATTCTCACTTGCACCTGAAAAATCCAATTATTGTTCCTATGCACCCATTAAAATGTACTGCTATTCACCTTTTGACAACTACCAAAATAACAGTTATGTACCTGAGAGGAACTGATCAGCTCTGTAGGGCCAAACCTTTTAAGTGACAAAAACCATCATACCCACATCCATCATTGCATTATAGTTTACAGTGGAAGTCACTTGCCTTGACATTTTATGTTATGACATGGAATCCATTTGAAGGGAGTTCTTCTGTGTTGAGAGTCATATAGCCCTAAGTTATGGATAGATCTCATACCAGAGAAAGCAAATGCCAGAGAAAAATCTCCCACTTTCATAAAACAATAGAAGGGATTATTGTACTTCTAAGGACAGCCCAGTTCAAGTCTACCAAACATATAAAGACATGCTCAAAGACCTTGATAAAGGATTGATAAAACAAAACTCAGACAATCAGCTACCTAGCTGCCCTTGTAATTCAGTTTGAAATCATAATCTGGGTTGTTTTATTCCCCTGTGTTCAAAAATGATTCCCACTGTCTAGAATTAGGAGAAAGTTTAGCAATCATCTAGCAAAGCCAAACATTTTACAGAGGAAGAACTTGCAGCCCAGAGATTAACTAAGTTGCCATAGTCACACAGGTGGTGAAGAGCAGTGTCAGGGGTAGAATTCATGTTTGCTGTTTCCAAATGCAAAGCCCTGTCCACTACAACATGTCATCTTTACAATTTAGAATTTATAAGCCTATAATCCTTTTTTCTGATTTAAATTTGGTCTCTGTATCATTTAGCCAGTCAACTAGTATTTATCAAGTACTTAGTTAATGCCAGTCACTGACAAATAAGTGCTGAAGATACCAAAAAAGGGGTGGGGGGAGGGAAAAACAATCCCTTCTTTCAAGGAGCTTATAGTCTGATGGTACAGAAAACAAAATGGGGGAGGGTAGCCTCAAAGGTAAAGAGCCAAGATTAAAGAGGACTTCTTGAAGAAGGTGAGGCTTTATTAAATCCTGAAAGAAGTTAGGGAAACTAGAAAGTGGAGATGAAGAAGGGGACCATTCAAAACATGGGGGACAGCTAATGAAAATTCTTGGAATTGGGAAATGGAATACCTTGTAATAGGAACAAAAAGGAGGCCAGTGTCAACTTCAACCATTACAACTAGTTTTGCCCCCTGGGAACAGATAGAACAAGTCTAATCCCTCATATATGTGACAGATCTCAAATACTTAAATATTTGAAGACAATTATCATGTCCCCAAGAGTCTTCTCTCTCCAGGTTAACCATCCCATGTTTCTTTGACTGGTTTTCATAGAATTGAGACTTTACATTATTGCTCTTCAACATACTAAACAATGGTATTCAGAACTGAACACAATACATCAGACATGTATTTACCAGGACACAATATGGCAGAATCACTCCCTTATTCCTATGCCTCTCCTAATGGGATCTAAGATTATTTTTTTTTGCTAAACTTTTACATTATTGATTCACATGACAAAATAGCCATTTCATTTTCATACAACTTTACCAATGTATTGGCTCATTCTCTGCTGCTCTTCCCAAATCTCCTTCTCCTTCCCCTTTCCCCTCCCCTTATTTAAATAACTCTGGCTTGATACCTAGCATCTCCTTATCCTATAGCTGTCTTCCATTTCCCAGATAACCCCCTAGAAAAAACTGTATATACTTAGTGCCTCTATTCCCCTCTTTTTAATTACTTTACAATTCTCTGCTCTGGGAATGATCATTAAATTAATATAATTGTTTTGGGGAAGGATATGGGAATCAATCGACCTATGACTCTATCCATAATTTCTGAGTCCTGAGCCTTCTCTGGCTATCCATTTCCTATATGTGTTGTCTTCCCCCCATTAAAATGTAAGCAAGGCTTATCTTACATTTGCTTGTGTACCTCAGTCACCTATCACAGTTCCTAAAAGAGTATACCTCAGTGCTTTTACATTAGTTATATGTATTATACTTAGCATGTCATCATTACAGTTGTTATAATTATTTGTCTTAGAACCTTACCATTTTTTGGACTGTAAGTCCCTTAACAATAGGGAAAATGTTTAATATAAATTTTATCCCCTCAGCTCTTAGCACACTGTTCTCAGTAGGTAATGTTAACTGAACTGTACTCTTCCACCAGTGTCTGACAGCATATTTGACAATATTTTTTCATGGCATAGACATCAACCTGTTTGTTTTTGTTTGTTTTGATTTCTTCACTTATTTTTAATTCCCTGATATCTGAGCGAAAATTCTAGAAGCTTTAACTAATCTAGAAACATTTCAAGCATAAGTCCATTAGCAGACTCAAACTCTATAGTCCAAAGATAGTCAGGAAGAGTTTGGAGAGGTTGATCACCAAGATAACCACAGAGTAGTGATTATTTTCAGCCACAAGCATTCTGGAAAACTATCTCTCAAGTTGTTAAAAGGGTCAACATTGAAAATGGTGGGATGAATAACCACATGAATGAAATTCCAGATACTGATAGAATTGAGTTTTTTGTGTATTATATCATATTTTACTGTGTCATATTATATCGCATTGCTTTGCATTGCAATGAAAGAATATGTATTGACATCACAGCAGAACTTGCTAATTGATTGTTAGTTATTTTTAAAATTAAATTTAAAGTAACATTTTTATTATACTTTTCCTACTATAGAGAGTAGCCCAAAACTCTTAGTGTGATTTTCTATTATTAAAAATTTTCTACTTGTGATCCTCTGCTCACAATTTATTAAAGTTCTGGGGCACTATTTTATGGTTGTTTGGAGGTGAGTATGGGAGAATTATGGTTATTTACTGCTTATTCCACAATATTGGCTCCTGGAAGTGAAAACTTCCTACAATTTATTAAAGAAACTGAACCTCCAAGTAAAAGAGCCTGCATTGCTCCTAGCGGAATTGATATATTTGGTTGGATGCATAGATGTTAATCATAGCATGTTAACATTAGAGATTTCTGTTGTACATACTCCAATAATGAGTTAGTGATCTGTACTTTCAAGGCAATAATGTCTTCAGTGATTCATATTTATCAGAAAGATCTGGTCCAGTTTTATGTGATTTTGTGTCTGTGCAAAGTTATTCCTTTAAATATACATACATATATATCAAGTACCTACTATATACAAAGAACTGTGTTAAGTACTGGGGATGCAAATATGACAAAACACACAGTTTCTTCCCTTATGGAATTTATAGTCAAGTGATGATACTAATAAATATAATACAGGTCAGAATTTAAGGAGATATTTAGGTATTGCATCTAGCTTTTGCTAGAACCAGAGGTTTCATGAAGGAAATACCACCTCATTGGGGCCTTAAAGGATAGGAAGGATTACATCAGGCAGATTTTTTCCAGGCTGAGGAGGGAATCCATTCAGTCATGAAACACAATGTGGGCAAAGGCTAGAGAGGTCAAGATTAGGTTAGAGAATAATAAGCAGTTCAGATTGACTAGATTGTAGAGTCAGTAAAAGAAAGCAAATGCATGAAATAAGACCAGAAAGGTATTTCATGTTAGGTTTAAATAAGATTATGAAGAAGAGGCTAATGAGGTTATATTGTAATTCAGTAATTAGAAGTTATCAAAAATTTAATAGTGGAGGAAGTATTTGATTTAGATTAATGCATCAACAATGTCATTTCAACATTAATATGGATGATGGGTGGTAGAAGGAATAGTTAAAAATCATGAAGTTAGTGGATACCTAGAGCAATCTAGACAAAAAGGTAAAAAGAGTCTGAAATATGGTGGTGGCAGTCATTGAAAAGGGTGCATGGATATGAGATGTTATAGAGATCACATCTAGAGGAATTGGTAAATTATTGGATATTGTAGCTAAAGGAGATGAAGTAAGCAGTGATGACTCAAAGGCTTTAAGTATTAGTGATTCCATTAACATAAATGGAGAAATCAGGAGGATGGTTAGTTTTATGGATAAAAATTGTAATTTCAATTTAGGACGTGTCAAATTCAATATGTAGATGGAAAATTCATGTATAGATGCTGAGACTGTTGAAATTTCAAAACAAGTAGGTCTAAAACATGAGTAATGATGTTTGCATAGATAAACTTTACTATGGAAGAAAAATAATATAAATATTAAAATATTTACTTGTGGAAAGAAGACAGGAGGAGTAACACTAAATCCCTAGAGAAACCAAAATATATGGAATGGGAAAAGATAGTGTAGCCAGGATACCAAGAGGAGAGGTTACAGAAAAGTTATGGACAAGCAATTTTCCAATGAAGCAACCAAAATAATTTATACTCATATGAAAAGATACTCTAAATAATTATTGATTAGAGAAATACACATTAAAATAACCTTGAGATATCATTTTATACCTACCAGATAGGTTAAAATGATTGAAGAGGAAAGCAACGAATGTTGGGGGGGGCGGGGTGTGGAAAAATTAGAACACTAATTCATTGATGGTGAAATTGTGAACTGATTCAACCATTTTGGAGAGAAATCTGGAATTATGACCAAAGAGAAGCAGGCATTTTAAGTAGAATATCCAACATGAAGAGTACTGCCCTTCTGGACCAGATACTGATGAAGAAGTGGCTGGTGAAGCAGACATAGAAAGAATGCTGGAAGTAGTGGGACACCATCTAAATGTTGCCCAAATAAATGACTCTTTCTACAAGGCCATTGATATGAATAAATACTTAGATGACATGCTGCCAAATCTGTATATGACCCAATATTTGGAGGGATAACTGATACATTGGAAGACAGAACTGAGATTCAAAGAGATCTCCACAGACTGAGACAATGGCATGATGTAGAAAAGATGAAATGGAATACAGATAAATTTATGATCCTTTATTGCCTTAACAAAAAGCAACCACAGAAATCTAGGCTCCAGAAAATATGTCTGGAAACCAATTATTTCCAGAGATCATAGCCATTTTAATGGGATTCAAACTCAATTTGAGACAACAGGATGATGCAGAAGCCGAAAGATTTAAAATGATCTTAAGATGTATTAATATAATGTTTCCAAATTAAAGAGATTGAGAGTCCCTTCATACCATACCTTAATAATATCTCACCTAAAGTATTATGTGAATACTACATTTTCAAAAAGACATTAAGAAGCTGGAGTAATTCTAGAAGTTGGTGTCCAGGAGGATGAGAGGATTAGAAACTAAGCCAAATCAGAACCAATTCATGGAATGAAAAATGCTGGAAAATTTTGTAAAAACAAGGTTTAGGACAGAATAGGGAGTTACAAGAAAATAGATTTTACCTAACAATTTATGCTGCCCCTAAAAGTGGAATGGTCATCCTCAGGTCAGTGAATTCCTCATAGTAATAGGTCTTCTAGTAGAGGTAAGATCACCATTAATTAGTCATGTTATAGGTATAACCATTATCTGGGTAGGGATTACACTGACATCTGAATCTAAAACTTGATGATTCTATAAAATTGAGCAAGTTTATATCTGATTACTTGATATTCTCAATAAAGTAAAAGCCTAGTTCATTTGCAGGATGAGGCAGAGAGTCACAAAATTAAGGATTTGAGAAGACTGGAGTAAATATGGAACATCCATTGGGAGCAATCTGATAGTAACTCAACTAAAAGTTAATTTAAAAAAAAAATGAATTTCAGAACATCATTTAAGACCCATATGAGACAATATTAATTAGTCATTTGACCCAATTTTATGACATACTCCTGTATCATTTAACAGCCCCTTTACTAATGTAGAGGTCAGGGGAAAAGGAAACTATCTAAAGAGGCATTGTAACAGTTGCCCCTGTCACATAGATAAAGAATAATTCAAAATAATTTTTTAAATTAAATGTTTATCTTCAAAGTTTGCCAAAGAAACTCCATTTTCACAGAACCCAAAATAGATCCTTCAGTTTCCCTTTGATGTCAACTATTGATATCTACAAAATCCAATTTTTAGGGTTTATACATTTGCAGTCATATACATGTATGTATATTGAAAGTGTGTTATTACAAAAATGCTCACATAATCAGACATATAACTTGAAACATAAGTAAAATGATTTCATATACAGAAATATATTTACCGAATAAAAATGTTTCCCCAGAAAGCTGCTCCCCATGAGTAATTTTAGAAATTCTCAGAGTTGCTTTATATCTTTTAAGATACTATCCAATATAAAAGTTTACTGTATTGCATTTCTTTAGTACAAAATAACCTAATGGAGTTCCTAAAAGTTCACATTCACAGACAATAGATAGCTTGTACATTTGGAAAATTCTGGTACAATAAATATGTTTTGATTAAGATAAATTATTTGGAAATCCCCTCTCAATCGCTCCAATACTTCTGGACACTAGAAGAATTTATTCATTTGTAGAGGAATCAGTTCAAAAACGGTTTAACATCTGAGATATTATTGAGTAACATAGAAATTTTTTAATTGCTGAAGATTGAATTAGATATTCTCTGAGGTCCCTTCTAAATTTAAAATTTTCATCTAAATTGATTTTTAATCACCTCCAGAAGAAAACTGCTGGACATCTGAAGCAACTGTAAAATGATCAGTTTAGAATTCTCAGTTATAGGATAGATGATAGCCGTTTACTTTTATTAAAATGATGAAAATACAAATTTGGGGCTCCTATCCAATTCTAATTTATGTTTTTAAAGAGACAGAGTTAGAAGAGAAACTGTAGAGTAAGAAAGGGAATTTGTATAATATATCACTGATAAAAGTCTGATATCCAAAATATATAAGCATTTATACAACTATATACCAAGAACCATTTTAATAGATAAGAGTATAAGCGATATGAACAAGTAATTTTTAAAGAGAATTACAAGTTTAAAATCACCACAGAAAAACATGCCTCACATCACTAAATATAAATTATGCACCAATAAAACACTGAGATTTCACCTCATACCACGCAAATTGACAAAAATGACAAACAAAGCAATAGTCTATCTTGGAGAGGATGTGGAAAGAGAGAGGCATGCTACGATATTTGAAAGTAATAGAACATCATTGCACTGAGATAATAATTACAAGATATTCAGAGAAATATAGGATGAGGTGTATGAACCAATAAGATATAATAAAGTAGGCAAACCAAAATATATGTATATTATATATGTATAATATGTCATATCATAACATTTATTTTCTATATTATCATAATTATATGGCATTATGATAATATAACATGATATATGTATATTATATGTATCAACAAAGTAAACTAAAGGCCATTTATAGGAAGCCAAAAAGAAGAAACTGAAGCCCCCATAAAATACCTAATGAAACATATCTTTCTTTACCAAAGGAGAATGTTGAATGCAGGGTAAATTTGATCACCGTGTGAGATGATTTTGCTTGACCAGAAAGGAGGGAAATTATTATTTCTTGGGGGGCAGGGGTTATTGTTTCTTTGTAAAGGAGAATATATCTTTTTCCCCAGAAATCACTGCAATATAATTTTAAAAGGGATCTATAAAATATTTTAAAAGAAGACACATGAATTCTCAACATTGAATTTATCTAATATTAAAGGATTCTAAGAAATGCATTGTTTGACTTTATTTTCCAAGAAACAAAGATGAGTAAACCACCATTCAGAGGCATACATTCTTTTTCAAAGAATTCCTCTGAGTAATGGTGTATATTAATCCTAGCTTCTTGTCAAATGATGCCTTTAATACTATAGTACTTTAATGCATCTATGACCTCATCAATATGATCTCACCCTTTAATGGTACAGAGAGCTTTGCATCCACACCTTTTCATCCTAATATACAGGGGGGTTTTCTCTAGGTATTTTAGAATTTTGGGGAACTAGCACAAAATTCAAACTGTTCATCTGAATCTGTTGCCCCCATTATGAGATCCTTTTTCTCCTATACTTTTACTGGATGATATTTCTCATGTCACCACTTATAAAGAAATCATCTTTGGTAATATCTTGCAGCTCACTTCATCATTTACCTCTCCATTGTCCTTTGGGTCACCAAGTATTTTGATCCTTCAGAGAATAGAACCACATTAGAAAAACATTTGTGTTAAATGATGGGATTTTTGGTTAAGAAGATTTTTTAAAATTGCTACATAATTTCTCAAATGCAAACTAACTAGTCCCCTTCCTCTTGTGCAATTCTTGGTCTGGCTTATTATGCATCAAAAGAGTCTTTCAAATATGTAATTGTTTACTTATTCAGTTGACTGCCTATTCAAATTCATTTTATTTTCTGGACAACTATCATTTTATCTCTTATTTTTAAGAATAATGGATTTCATTGCAGTGATCATGCAATATTCTTAGATTTGATGTGTCAACTCAATGTCATTGACAAAAAAGATAATTTTGAGACCTTCATTCCTCTTAAGGATGAAGTAAGGAATTCTTCTTCCATTTGGCCTCTACAAAAAGCATCTTCTATAATAGTGGGGATATCATTGTTGAACACATATCCCTGTTTTGCTCTTCTTGGTATCTATGATCAAAGGATTATTGAAGAAAATTAGCCCTGCTTTTGTCTAACTGAATTTTGTATAATTTTAACACGTGCATGGGTGACAATATTTGTCAAGGAAATCTTTTAGGGTGGCTGTCTTCTGCTCTGGTTATCCAAATGTTTTCAGAAACAATGAATACAGTGTAATCTGGTATTATCCACCACTTTTGATTAATTGAGGGACCCTGATGGCATGGATTATTACATAAAATGTCCACTAAGCTATAGTCAATTTCATTTTCACAATGTTATTCAAAGTTTACCATGTCCAGAACTTCCAACAAGTGTGTTCTTAAATAAAGTATTCATTATATAAATTTACTTGCAATTCTTTCATTTCTGAAACGTGATTTAAATTATCGATTATGCCTTTTTTTTCCTTCCCTAGTCTTTTCCTGGACCAATTTTCACACTGATATCACTAAGTGGCAAAGTCTTTGTTAACTTTGTCTGGTGAATCTTGTCAATTTCTTCAAAGAATTTCTTTACCTTTTCATCCTCTGCAATAGATGTTGTCATATAAGAAGTGAATATCTTCATGACTATACCTTTCCTTATGCTCAACATGAGTACTGAAAGGAGGGGTGACAAAAATGTCCTGGGAAATGATGTTCTTAATTGTTTTGGGGGCACACAGTGAAACCCACGCAACAAACTCCTTGGTTTCCAAGGAGAACCTGTAAGACATTCTCTAATTTAAATGAAGCTTACTTATAGAGCAGGAATTTTACAGATTTTGTGTGTGTCATTGACCCTTTGGTCTTCTTTGGAAGCCTATGGACTGCTCATCATAATGTTTTTTAAATAGGAAGATAAAATACATAGGATTACAAAGTTAATGAACCTTATTGAAAGTTATCTACATATTAGAAAACAATTTTAAAATAAATCCATGGACCCAGTTTGAAAACTCTTGATTTATAGCATGAATATTATTATTGATATGGTTCATTTTTTACACTTTTCTGTATACTCATCACTGAGAGAAAATCCCCCCAGTGAAATACCAATAAATTGATGTGTATAGATAATCCAGAAACACTTCGATATTTAGCACATACTGCCCATTTTCTGCCAATATCATTGAAGAAATATAAAGTCTACCAGCCTGAAAGTCATTTTGTATGTGTCTTTATTTCATGGGTTTCTTTGACCCATTAATTTATCATGAGTATCCAAATTGCTGGTAACCACCCTCTTCATTCCTAGCAAGGCTAGACTTTGCACAGCAAATGGGGTTTAGTGCCAGGACTATACTCAGAGATATTCACCTTGATAGAAACTATCAGGGCTTGAGATCTTCTGCCATACCCTTTGAGAGCAGCATTTCCCTCCATGCTAAAATAAGTCATTAGAACTTTTGTGGAAGAACTCAACATCTTGGGTCTCAAAATATCCCCTCCTCTCAACTTCCATATTTATATTGAAGACTGACATTTTCCTAGAACTCAGCTTTATAAACTTGGACTAATCTGTGACTCTTCCTTCTTCCTTACTTTCCACAGCCAGACACATTCCAAACCATAACAATTCTTCACTTTCTCTTGTCTTTACACTTTTCTCCACTCATATACCTACCACCTTAGTCCAGGCCTTCTAAATTCTCATTCAGGCCATTGTAGTAACCTCTTAACTGGTCTCTCTGCTTCTCTTCTCTTCTCTATCCAGTCTGTATTTTATCCAGTTACCCAAATAAACTTCCTTAAGCATACATAGTTCAGACTACATCATTTTCCTACTTCTTACTGTCTCAGAATTAAAATACAAACTCCTTAGCATTCTGAGCCTTCCACAATCTAGATATAACCTATTTCCTCAGCCTTTATTTGAGATTATTCCCCCTTTGCAATCCAACTACACTGATCTACCAGCTGTTCTTTAACCTCAACATTCTATCTAATACTTCTCTTCATCTGTATAAACTCTCCCCTGTGTCTGAAATGTTTGACTCCTCTTCTCTACCTTTCAAAATTCTTTTTATCATTTAAAGCTTTTTTAAAGACTTCTCCAAGCTAAGATGCCCCATCTTCTATAAACTGTTGCCAGATTCCCTAGATTTCTAGGGTTTTCTTACTCTTCAACCTACTTAGTATAATGATATCTTAGGATCATAGAACTAAAGCAAAAAAAAAAAAAAAGAACCAAGAGGCCAACTTGCCCAATTCTCCAATTTCAAAGTTGAGGAAACTGAGGCCCAAAGAGATTAAATAACCTACTTAAGGGTCATATATGCATAAGGGGCAAGTCCTCTGACTCCAGAGTCAATATTTGTTCCATTGTCCTTTGTTGTTTTTTTTTAAACAAATGCTTTATTAACTTCTGTTTTACATTATTCATTTCCTCCAGATTTTGAGTTACAATCATTTTCCCCCCATTATTCCCCTACCCAACCTCCCAGAATAGTAGTCCCACAAGATATCGATTCCTCCAACCTGCTCTCTCCCATACCTTCTCCCATACCCCCATCGACTTTTCTATTAGAGGAAGGTGAATCTTTGTGTCCCAATGCCTGCACATCTTATCTCCCTATTACAAGCAAAAGAGTATTAATACTAGTATTTATATATATTTGAAACATTTAATGTTACGACCTCGAATTTCAGATCCATTTCCTTCCTCCCTTGTCACCCATTCCCTCTTGGGAGATAAGTAATTCGGTATATGTTGTACATGTCTAGCTATGCAAAACATTATCATAGTAGATATGTTGTACAAGGCTGCTTATAATTCCCTCCCACTCATCCCACCCCCCACCTGGTCCATTCCCTACATGATCCTGTCCCTCTTCTATAGTGGGTACTTCCAACCTCCCCTCCCCCCAAGGATGCCCTCCCATCCATCATCCCTCCTCTCATCCCCCTTCCCACTATCCTGCTGCAGGTTGAGATATCCCATTTAGTATGTATGTCATTTTCTCCCTGAACCAAATTCAATGTGAATGTGGTTTTGCCTTTTTAGCCTTCCTTATTCTCCCCCTCCTTTGCAACCACTTCCCCTTGCTTCTTCTACATGGGATAGTTTACCCTACCCTGTCTCTCCCCATCTCCTCTTGCCACTTTCCTCTCTCACCTCATAATTTCATCCCTTGAGTATTCTCCCTTCCCAACAAATTCAACCTATGCCCTCTATCCATATACAACTGTAACCTTATACACACACATTCACATATGTATTCATATGACCACACCCCCTTCTTCCATTATTTTCATAGTGAGAAAGATATCATCAGTCACAGTTATTGCTTTCCCATATAGGAATGTAAATAGTTCAACTTTGATAAGTTCCTTTTGATTTCTTTTCCCTGATTACCTTCTCAGGCATCTCTTCCTTCTTGTGTCTGGATGTCAAATTTTCTATTCAATTCTGGTTTTTTCCTCAAGAATGCTTGAAAGTCCTCTATTCCACTGAATGACCATATTTTCCCCTGAAACAAAATACTCAGTTTTGCTGGGTAGGTGACCCTTGGGTTCATTCCCAGTTCTTTTGCCCTCTGGAATATCATATTCCATGCCCTTCGATCCCTCAGTGTAGAAGCTGCCAGGTCCTGGGCTATTCTGATTGTGTTTCCACAATATTGAAATTGTTTCTTCCTGGCTGCTTGTAGTATTTTCTCCTTAATCTGGGGATTCTGGAACCTGGCTATAATATTCCTGGGAGTTTTCTTTTTGGGATCTTTTTCAGGAGGTGATCTGTGGATTCTTTCAACCTCTATTTTGCCCTCTGGATCTAAAACATCAGGGCAGTTTTCCTTGAGAATTTCTTGAAGGGTGATTTCTAGGTTCTTTCTTTGATCATGGCTTTCAGGTAGTCCAATAATTTTTAAATTGTCTCTCCTGGATCTATTTTCCAGGTCAGTGGTTTTTCCCATGAGATATTTCACATTGCCTTCTAATCTTTCATTTGTTTGGATCTGCTTAACAGCATCTTGATTTCTCATAAAGTCACTAGCTTCCATTTGCTCCAGTCTAACTCTGAAGGAATGAATCTCCTCAGTGAACTTTTGAGATTCTTTTTCCATCTGGCAAATTCGACTTTTTAAGGCATTCTTCTCCTTGCCCTTTTGGGCCTCCTTTGCCATTTGAGCTAGTCTATTTTTTAAGGTGTTGTTTTCCTCAGTCAGGCTGTTGACCCTCATTTCATACTTTTCCTGCATCCTTCTCATTTCTCTTTCCAATTTTTCCTCCACTTCTGTTATTTGATTTTTAAAGTCCTTCTTAATGTCCTCTATGGCCTGCAACCTGCTCATGTTTTCCCCTGGGGCTTTTGGAGAAGGACTTCTGACCTCACAGTCCTTTTCCCGCTCTATGCCCCCAAAATAGAAGTCTAGGGTTGAATTTTTCTGTTTCCTTTGCCTTGGCATGTTGCCACTTAATTTCTTGACTTTTGGGCTTGTTGCCACACTATGGCTTTAAGGCCAGATAGAGGAATTTTCGTCCCGAACGTGTGGGGGGCAACTTCCGTTTCTGGCAAGCTGTAAACCCACCCATGACTTCCACCCTAGATCACAATCCAGATCCAGGGAAGTTAAAGCAAGAGCGATTATCCCCCCAAGACTGATCGCTGGATCTCCCCACAATTTGTAGGCTGGGAGCCGGAGCTGCCTCTGAAAACTACAAAATGGAGTGTCTCCTCAGTGGCTTCTAGCCCCAGGGGAGGGAGCTGACACATTCCCCAAATACAGGTCCCAAAGTCCATAGGACACTAACCTCTTACTTTGTCCTAGGCATGTCTATGTTGATAATTCTGGAGTCGCCACAGCTCCTGGTGTTCTGGGGTTCCTCCAGCCGGCTGCTGGCCCTGCCACCCTGGGGCTAAAACCTCGGCTCAGGAGGACCTGGGCTCAGCTCAGCTCCTGTGCTCTGCGCTCTGCGCGCTGCCAGGTCCCAGACCTCTGCGCTGGTCCTTCCTGCAGGGCTGCTGGGCTGTCCTCAGTGGGAGGTTAGCTTCTCTGTGTTGTTCTGTGGGTGCTGGGGCTCCAGAAGTTGTTCAGAGTCCCCTTTTACATAGTTTGGGGGGAATCTGGGGGCAGAGAGGCTTGGAAGAGCTGTTTCTACTCAGCCATCTTGGCTCCGCCTCCCTTTGTTGTTTTTCTTAACATGTTGTCTCCACTCAATAGGATGCAAATTCCTTGGGTGCAGGGACTATTTGATATTTGTCTTTCTATTTCCAGAACCTAGCAGGGTCTTGTGTATAATGGAAGCTTAATAAATCTTATTAAATTAATTTTAATGTTAAATTATCCTTTTTTTGTGCTAACACTTTTCCATTTATGATATATATTTTGTTTTATGATGATTCATGTATCAATTAGAATACTAACTACTAATACTAAATATTAATGTTGAATTTCTATTTCTCTTATCTTACTACAAAAAATGTTAGCAAAATATCCTAAGACTAAGACTTTACTTGATAGTTCTAAACTGCAAATTTCATTATTGGTTCCATTTTTAGGCAAATTCCTCCAAAAATTCTTCTTTTTCTCTTAATTTACTCACCTCTTTCAACATAGTGTCTGTGGACTAGGACTGAAGGCCTGATGTAAACAAAAGGATATTCCCTAATACCTTGCTCAGATTCACTAGCATATAGCAATAGTCTACTCACTTACCCAGGAATTTTGGGTGCAGAATAAGTGTCATAATGAGCTCATACATTCCTATGTCCTTTACACTTGGAATGTCTGAGACATCCACTAAGGCAAATGAATATCATAAAGGAAAAGAAATACTTTTAGAAAGCTATATCGAAGCAGTGCCATTAAATCTGAAGGATAATTTGTGATTCCTGGCAAAAGGCATGATATTGAAGGTTTTACTACAGGCCATTGAATTTTCACTGCAAATCAGTACTAAGTTATTTAAAGTGTAGGCACTTCTATTTATGAGCATTAGTTTTGGGGGAGCATATTCTCTGATGTACCTGAGAAATGTGGAGATCAGATTTCAAAGGCTCTACAGAAAGTCTAAGTATAGTCCAACAAACTAAAATTCTATTAAGAGAAGTCATCTGAGAAGGGATGAAAAGTTTTAAGAAGGACATTTTGAAACAGAAAGAGAAAGTATTTAGATGACGAATGTGGCCCTATATTGTAAAAAGGCCAAAAGACAGGGAGGGTCCATAGGGGAGGTAGGCAGTATCAGAATGATAAAGGACCTGGAAATCCTGCAATGCTGAGAACCATGTTTAATTTGGAGAAGACTAGGGAAGATATTGTAGCTATCTATAGTGAAATATTTGAAGGGCTATCCCATACAAGAGGTATTATCAGACTTGTTTTGCTTGGATGTAATGGGAAGTACTATGAGAAAGGGGTAAAAGTTAAAGAGAGGCAGGTGTTAGTCCTATGTCATTAAAAAATGCTTAACATTTACTTTGATTAATTTTAAAAAATTTTTCCTTTATCCTCTCTCCACCTTGGAGGTGGGGAGGGGGGAATTGTGGAGAAAGCAAAAACCCTTATATAGTTTAGTATAATCAAGCAAAACACATTCCTATGTTGGCCATGTCCAAAAATGTGGGTCTCATTCTGCATATTGGCCCATTACCTCTTTGTCAAGAGCTAAGTAGTGTGCTTCATCATCAGTCATCTGCTTCCTTTTTTAGGGAGGTATTTTCTCCAGTTTGTTCACAAATTTTACTTTTTAAGGATTTGTTTTCTTCATGAGTCTTTTTTCCAATTTGGTCACTGTAGATTTAAATTTATCTTCTACCTCCCTAATTTGGCTTTTAAAATCTTTCTTGAGCCCCTCCAAGAATGCTTTTTGGGCTCAAGACCAGTTCATATTTCCATCTGTGGTCTCAGATGTGGACACAGTGTCCATGGTGTCCCCTGAAAGTGATTCTTCTCATTCAGAATAATAGGATTCTATTGTCTTTGGTCTTGCCTTTGCAAGTTGCTTCCAACCCATTGTAATTGCCTATTTCCTATCCTTTAAAGTGTATTTCTGCTTCTGGGGTACAGAGGGCTCAGACCCAAGCTTCTCAGGCTGGGAGGTAGGTGTCTGGTTGTTGGCTTTGTGTCCTGTAGCCTCTGGGTGTTTAGATTGAGGCTAAGGCCAGGACTCTCAGTGCTTCCCCTGAGTTACCCTGAGGCTCACAGAGTAATCTGTGGGGGAGGGATGGTCTGGCCACTTCAGATTTTTGCCTCTATGCCCCTGGGCTACAGCTCAGGCAGGCTTTTGCTGGTCATGTGAGATGGGGCTTGTTGGGACCCCTCCTGATCTGATCTTCTCTTCAGACTCCTTTCTGCCTCAGTTACACCCTTTCTCCATGACTCCTAAGCCTGAGGCTATTTCTGCTATTTCAGGATTTTACTCTGGGTGGGACATTTATCTCTGGGTTTTCTAAGTCAGGGAGAGGGAATTAGAACAGCCAGAGTTTACTTAGCTATCTTGGCTTCTGGAAAATCAAGCAGGTGATTTTTAAACTTCCAGGCTGTGGGCTAATAGCCCCAGGAGAAGCTGCTGTCCCTGCTTAGGGCCCTGTGCTTTCTCTTACCCAGCTCTGATGGATCCTCTCATCTTGTGAGATGCTGGTGAGGCTTTGAATCGCCATTGGGGTGGGTGAGTCTGTTGGCTGGGGCTCCTCTCTCTGTTGTAGTCTGCTCTCTAGTCCAAGCTGCTGCAGCCCTGCGTGCTCCAGTATCCCCCTTCCCCGACCCATGTGGGCATTTTCCTGGGCTGGCTTCTGCCACGCTCCTCTCCCATTGGATTCTGACACTCCAAAATCCTTTCAGATTCACTTTTTAAAGTTTAGTGACGGGATTCATGGAGGAGCTTAGAAAAGTTACTGCTTCCATTCTGCCATCTTGGCTCCACCCCAGTCATCTGCTTCCTAACATTTTACAGATTTACAAAAGTGAAATGGACTGCCTCAGTTAGGGTTTCTGCTTTCCAAAGGCCTTTGAGCAAAGTTAAATGGTTACATTTTGGGCATGTTCTAAAGGGTCTTCTTGTTCAATTATAGATGGAATCTGAGGTCCCTTCCAACTCTGACATTGCATGATTTTGTAAAAAGGGTAGATATTGAACAAGTCCAATGCATAAGGAACTTAACTACTAAATTTGATTTTAGAAAGACGTGTATAAAAGATGGAAGCAAGAGCAGGTAACACAAACAAAAAAATCATGGCATGGTCCTATCTGAAAAGTGTCAACAGTGCTAAAGATGGGCACGAGCTAAAGACAACAAAAACAACATCTGGCTTTTTGGTTGGTTTGTTTGTTTTATCTGTAGTAGGGATAAGAGGAAGATCAAAGGAGGCATAGGGCCTCTACTCAGGGTGGATAGGATGATGATAACAAATGAGGAGAAAAAAGCAGACCTGATCAAGTCTTACTTTGTTTCTGTTTTCTTCCATCAAGAAGAATGGCCTTAAATCAGGAAAATATAGAACAGAAGTGGCTAGTAGATACTTGAACTCAAAATAATGAAGGAGATTGTATGACAGTGTCTAGCTTCTCTTTATGAGTCCAGAGAAGATACATACCAGCCTACAAAAACAAACTGTAAGATGTGATTGCTGATCCACTGTGTACGTGATTTTAAAAGATAATGCAGAACAGGGGAGGTGATGAAGACCAAAGAGAAAATTCTAAGTATATTTTTAAAGGAAGTAATGTTGACTTCCAGTCTTTGAAAAACTGTAAAACATCATTTAAGGATAGTTAGTGATTATCTAAGAAAGGAATCAGTGGTCACTAAGAGTTAGTTGGGCAGCTAGATGACTCAGTAGATAGAGCACTGGGCCCAGACACTTACTAACTATGTGATCCTGCACAAGTCACTTAACCCCTCTTTGACCTAATCTACTGGAGAATGTAATGGCAAACCACTCCAGTATACTTGCCAAGAAAACCCCATGGACACATGGGATCACAAAGAGTCAGACACAACTGAATAGCTGAATTAAGAAGAGCAGCTGCCAAAGCTTCAGAATGACAGCAAACACAAGACAAACTGAGCTGTTTCCTAATATTTTTAAAAGGGTTTGGGGAAAGTACAGCTAACATCAAACTAAACTGATTTCCATTTTTGACAGGGTATATTGAGAGATTTTTTTTTTTACCACACCTGTGATTTAGTTGGTATATGTGATGGCCCACATGAGGAACTGACTCCACCAATGTAGACTGGCACTTTCTCTGCAGCATATACTGTACACTATGCTATGCTACTTTTCTGGGAAATTCTAGCAGTACCAAGAGAATTCTATAGAGATAACTTACCAGTATTTTAGCAAGGCATCTGACAAAATCTCTTGTAGACAAGATGGAGAGATGCAACCTACACAACAGGAGCTGATTGGCTTTGGAACAATTTACTTGGCTGCAACCAAAGAGTAATGAATTGGATATCAATTTGGAAAGAGATCTTTAATAAAGTTCCCAGGAGTCAGTGTTTGTAGACATGCTATCTAAAATTTTTCTCCTGTCCTAGACTACCTGACTATTTAATTCCAATTTAATGTCTTTACCACTCTACAATAGTGAGTAAATTGTGAAAACATCATAAATTTATGGCATACCTCCTCATGAAGGATTATAGAAAGAGCACTGAGGTGAGAGTCAGGGTCCTCAGGTAATATTCTAGCTAAATGGTTTAGTGGCTAGATATGGAATCAAGAAGACCTAAGTTCCCACCCAGCCTCAGACATTTGGCAAAGTAATTTCATCTCTACCTGCCTCTGATTCTTCAAGAGTAAAATGCAAATAATAATAGCACTCACTTCACAGGGTTCATTCTGAGGATAAAATGAGACATTTGTGAAGGTCTTTGAAAATCTCACAATGACATATAAATAGTAGGTATTGTTATTATTCTGGTACCTACTACTTTAACATCTTTGGAAAAGCCATTTTCATTTCTCTGGGCCTCAGTCTCATCATCTTTAAAATCCAAAAGCTAGGGGCGGCTAGGTGGCACAGTGAGTAGAGCGCTGGCCTTGGAGTCAGAAGGACCTGATTTTGGATCAGGCCTCAGACACTTAACACATACACAAACAAAATCCTAGCCGTGTGACGTTGGGCAAGTTACTTAACCCCAATTGCCCTCCAAAAATAAAAATAAAAATAAAATAAAATCCAAAAGCTAGATTAAATAAGTTTGAAATTCCCTTCCAACATTAGATCCTATGGCTGGCTTGAATCTTTCAACAATGCTAAGTTTAGGTCAACATGGTTATTTTGACTATTGTGTAGTAACTTTTCCTTTTTATCCCTTTTTATTCACAGCCAAATATTTCTGAGATTCTTGTCTCTATTTTAATGCTTGAAATTTCCTCTATGATAAACAAGGAACACCCTCATTTTCTTGCTATCTTTCTAGGTGCTACAAATTAGCTAATTCCATACTAATTTTTCTATCTCATGAAGACCACAAAAAAGGTTAAAATGCAAACTTAAGAATTAACAACTATAACAGTAGTCATCATTAGGGCAGGGTGGGTGGAGAGGAAGAGAAGGAAAAAAAGAAATGTCCATGATAACTTTATTATGTATTTAAAAGGAATAGAAGCTTGTAGATGACAGATTTATAGTTTCATGTGCAATCAAATATTTTTATTATACAATGTTATAGAAATACTTGTTTTATTCCACAACTTAAAAATTAATTTTTAGACTGCTCCTTCTCTCTTGCCAATCAATAAATATGTTTTTAGCCAAGGGATCGGTCAGTGGGGATACAATCCTTAGGCCATATGCTCTGGGTGCTGACAACTCACAGAAGGGTTTGAGGAACTTGCTTTTGGAAATGCATTCCTGGAGAGGCTTTGCTCCAATTCAGAGTAGACACAGATATCCTGTAACTGGTTTTTTTGGCTTTTATCATGATAAAGAAAATTTTAATTGGTTGCTGAGCCAGAACTAAATGTCAGAGAATGGAGTATATATATGATATGTATATGATATGTTGTTGAGGTAAAATCAATAGGACTTGGCAACAACTTGGATAAAGTTGGAGGTGCGAGGGAATGAAAGAGAGTGAATGTTGCAAATGATGCCTAAGTTGTGAACCTAGATGACTAGGAAGATGGTGATTCTCTGGAAAATAACAGGAAGTTAAGAAGGGGTATATTAGAGAGTTTGGAATTAATGATAATAATTCAGTTTCTGGACATGTTAAGTTTAATAGGGAAAAAGAAGATGTCTAAAGCACACGTAGTTTAAGGTGTCCAAAAGTCAACTAGATATGCAAGACTGGACATTAGCAGAGAAATTAAGGATGGATAAATTTACTTGTTTATTAATCATAAACATTTGAATAATTGTTTCCATGGGTACAGACTACCAAGTGAAATTCTATAGAGGGAGAAGAGGACTTGGGGCTTGGTCCTGGGGGATACCAAGTTGCATACAAAAGATTCAAGTGGATGAAAAATCTCCTCTTCCTGGGGGCTTAGCAATTAGAAGAAAGTGGGGTACCTCCTCCCCAACTTGATCATTATGTGACAGCAAACACATTGTAATTCTTGTTTCATCTATCTCTTTTTTGTTTCTTCTTTCTTGATCTTAGGTGAATGTGTATCAGTGATACACAGGCTATGACCTCCTGAGCACCAAAAGAAATTTAGCAACAATTTAAAATCTAATATTATAGAGGTTGCTACAAATATTCTTCCCATCCAGTTCACTTCTGGCTGAGTTGCTTTTTTTGCTCTTAAGATGCAATGTCTCAAAGTTGGGTTAATTCAGTACTGGGTAGGGTCAGTAGAATCCTTAGAACTGGCTCCCTATTGAAACTACTGAAAGATTATATGGAGTTCCAATTGCTTTTGCTGTTGTACAGTTATTTTCAGTTGTATCTGACTTTTCATGAATCCATTTGGGGTTTTCTTGGCAAAGATACTGGAGTGGTTTATCATTTTCTTCTCCAGCTCATTTTATAGATGAGAAAACTGAGAAAAAGAGGGTTGTATGACATGGCCAGAGTCACAGAGCTAAAGCCAGATTTGAGCCCCAGAAGATGTTTTCTTGATTTCAGGCCCAATACTCTATCCACTGTGTCACTTAGCTGCCTGAAAAAGACCTTTTTTGTTGTTGTTGAATTGTTTCAGTCATGTCTGATTCTTCATGACACCATTTGGGGTTTTCTTGGCAAAGATATTGGAATGGAATTCCCAGGAGCCAAGATGGTAGAGTAAGCTGAAAACTGCCATCATTTCCCCATATTCACCTCCAAACAACCATAAAATAGTGCCCACAAACAAATCCTGGAAGAGCAGAACTAGCCAAAAGATGGGGTGAAACAATCTTTCAACTCAAGAAAATTGGAAGATTAGCAAGAAAGGTCTATCTCACTCAGGTAAAAGAGAGTGCAGTCCAGGACAGGAAGCATCCCAGTAAACCAGCAGCAAGCCCCACCTCCACAAACGAATGGGAGATCTTGAGCCCTAGTGCAGTAAAGCAAGCAAATGCCAACACCAGGACCCACTCACCCCATTCTACCCTGTTCCCAACACATGCCTCATAATAGCCAGGAGAATGGACAGACTCCAGCTCCAGGAATTATCACGTGCTTCAGCATAGCCCAAGGCAAATAGGCAGCCCCCATGTGCTTCATTATATCCCCAGAGAAATGCAGAAATACACCACAAGGCCTCAGTACATGCGAGACACCAGCACTAGGACCCTGGTGCAGACCCAGGTAAGCTGACAGAGTCCTTACACCTCTACTACCACCACCAACCAACCACTCCACCCCTCAGCATAGCACCAGACACAAGGGTCCACCGTGGACCTCAGGGTGACATCAGTGAAGCACCAGGTAAACAGCCATAGTCTGCAGTCTCTGGCACAAGATGCCAAATTTCAGAACTATCAGCTCAAGGAAAAAATTCTGCATGTGGCTAGAAAAAATTCAGATATCAGGGAGCCACAATCAGAAATACACAGGACTTTCCATAACCAAACTTATAGGTTATAGAAAATGATATTCCAGAAAGCAAAGAAGCTAGGACTACAATCAAGAGTCACCTATGCAGCAAAATTAACCATAATGCTTCCAGGAGGAAAATGGTCATTCAATGAAATATAAGGATTTCAGATTTTCATAAGGAGAAAACCAGAGCTAAATAAAAAATTTGACCTCCAATATCAAGACCCAAGAGATAAATAAACAGATAAAAAGGGAAAAGAAAACATAAAGGACTCACTAGGGCTAAACTATTTACATGCTGTCACAGAAAGATGATACTTGTAATTCTTAAAAATTGCATCACTGGGGCAGCTAGGTGGCACAGTGAATAGAAGAACACCTGCTCAGGAGTCAGGAGGACCTGAATTCAAATCTGACCTCAGACACTTAACACTTACTAGCTGTGTGACCTTGAGCAAGTCATTTAACCCCAATTGCCCTCTCCAAAAAGACCAATAAAATAAAATAAAAATTGTATCACTAATAGTGCAGCTAGAAGGAATGTGTATACACAGAGGTATAAGGTAAATTTGAGGGAGTGACCAAAAACATTAAAGGATTAGAAAAATGAGTATGATGGGTACAGAAGGATGGGAAAGGAAGAATGGGGTAAATTATTGCACACGAAGAGATAAAAAAAAAACCTATCACAGTCAAGGGAAAGATGGGAGGGTGGATGATGAGCATCACGTGAAACATTCTCATCAGTATTTGCTCAAATATGGAATCACATACACAATTAGTTGACTATAGAAATCTATCTTACCTAATAGGAAAGAGACTAAGTAAAGGGAGGAGGAGGAACTGACAGAAGAGAAGGCATATCAAGGGAGGTGGTAGACAGAAGCAAAACACTGGTGAGGAGCAAAAGGGTGAAAGTGAACAGACAGGAGGAAAAATAAGATGGAAAGAAATATATAGTAATCATAACTATAAATGTGAATAGGATTAACTCTTCCATAAAATGGAACCATATAGCAAAGTGGATCAAAAATCAGAACCCTACAATATACTGTTTACAAGAAACATATTTGAAGCAAATGCACACACACATACACACACAGGAAAGGTAAGGAACCAGAACAGAACTTATTATGCTTCAGCCAAAGTAAACAAATAAACAAACAAAATACCAGATCTAAAACTATATTATAAAGCAGCAATCATCCAAGCTATTTGGTTCTGGCTAAGAAATAGAGCAGTGGATCAGTGGAATAGGTTAGGTACACAAGATACAGTAGTAAATAAACCATAGTAATCTAGTGTTTGATATATACAAAGACCCCAGCATTTGGAATAAGAACTCACTATATGACAAAAACTGCTGGAAAACCTGGGCACAAACTAGGTATAGACCAACATCTCACACCAGATACCAAGATAAGGTCAAAATGGGTACATGATTTAGACATAAAGGGTGACACTATAAGCAAATTAGAAGAACAAGGAATAGTTTACCTGTCAGATCTATGGAGAAAAGAAGAATTCATGATGAAAAAAGACAGAGCATTACAAATGTAAAATAGATAATTTTGATCATATTAAATTATAAGCTTTTGTACAAACAACCAATGCAACCAAGACTAGAAAGAAAGCATATTATACATATTTTTAAATTAACCTAAGTGCCTATCATGGTGCTGTTGGGACATATACATGTGCTGATTAGTAGAGAGATAAAAATGCAAAAAGAATTTAGGAAGGGAGGGATGAAAGAAATAATGAAAAAATAATGAAAAAAAATAATGAAAATAAAGGAAAAAACCATCTGCCAGTATGTTCTATAGGTCTATTCGGTCTAGAATGGACAGCCTTTGGGACTGTCAAAATAGGATATTCACAAAAGAAGAACAAGGAAAGAAGTTTAAAAAAAGTAAATGTTTGCAGAGAAAACATGGGAATTAGGAAGTCAGTAAGAAAAAGAGTTATTTTTCTGGCCATACCTCTAATATTTTCTTATTCAAATCTAGGATATCTCTCCATGTACCTAATATAATATTCTCATGTTTCAACAAAACATTTAATTCTGACCAAATAACATAGATTCACAGAGTTTTAAGAGTTGAAAATTGCCTCAGTAGTTATCAAGTCCAGCCCAGACCACCAAAAGAATCCTTGCTTTATGATACCTGGCACCTCTGCTTAAAGATCATCAATAAAAAGAAAGCTACCACCTACTGAAGCAACCTTTTCCATTTTCTGACTGCTCTAATTTTTAGAAAACTCTTTCTGATATCTAGTCTAAATCTGACTTTATAGTTTCTACCCATTGCCTCTGCTTCTTCCCTCTGGGGTCAAATAGAACAAGACTATTTTTTTTTTCATATGACAGACCTTCACATACTTGAACATAGCAATCATGCCCTCCAAAACTTCTCTTTTCTACATTAAATATGCCTAGTTCCTTCAACTAATCTTATCTCATATCACATGTACTCAACAATTTCAATATTTGTTTAATTTTTTTAAAATATGACAATTCTCATGGGGAAGAAAGTACAATTTTAGAAGTTAGAGAAAGTATCTGCATCTACATTGTTTATGACCAGACCAATGATTTTATTGGTCCATGGAGGTTCCAGTGAGAAATGTCCTCTACTCATTTTGATAGGCACCACTCTGCAACTTAGAAACATAGAAGTAGGAAATTTATAGTCATTAAGAGATTAATTCATTTGCCCCATGTCATTCAGCCAGTATGAATCAGAGGTAGAACTTTAGGTAGACAGACAGACAGACAGACAGACAGATAGATTAGATAGAAACAAAACTTGGTGGGAAGGAAGGAAATAAGGATTTTTTAAGGATTTACTCTGTGCCCAATGAGCTAAGGGTTTTATAAATATTATCTCTTTTGAACTTCACAATAACCCTTTGAAGGTAGTTGCTATTATTGTCTCCATTCTATAACTGAGAAAACCAGAGCAGACAGAGGTGAAGATTTGCTCAGGATTACATAACTAGTGGACATTTGAGACAGGATTCAAATTTAGGTCTTATTGACTCTAGACACAGTGCCCCATCTACTCCACTACCTAGTGGCCTCAGAAAGAGAATATCACTAACAGAGATATTTTATTTGTTTTACTCCTCCCCCAGTAGTATCTACACACAATAAATATTCAATAAAAATGGAATTCTGTCTAAAAGAAAAAAAAACAATTGTGAATATGCACTTTATGGCAGCAAAGTTTAATTCAGAATTTCTAAATTCCAGCTAATATTGGAATTCATCACTTTCCAGGAAAGTAAAAAGTTAGGAGGATAGATTTCTTAATTTCCATTTCCTTAAAAATTTTCATGGTTGTCATTAGGTGACACACTAAAAGAAAATGCTAGTACAATAGACAGAGATGTAGATCAATTAGTTACCAAATGTTTAATGGCTATGACATGTTCAAAGATATTCCAGGCACTAATCAAAAGAAGTATGAGGTGTGATCCCTGCCCCCAGGAAACGTAAGGTTTAGTTGCAGAGATAAAAATAACATCCATGAAAAATAATCACTTGCTAACTCAAAGAAGTATGATAAGAAAAATCAGTGCATGGTAGAATAACTACCAAAAACTTAATGGAGAAGGTGGGACTGAGATAAGCTTTGAAGGGTAAATAGGCTTTAGATTAGAAGGGAAAAAATAGGAAATGGCTTCTAAGTGAGGAGAAAAGTATGAATATAGCTTCAGAAGCAAATATGTTCATGACCTTCCATAGATATGGAATTTGAATGATATAAAGAAGATGTATGGGAAATAATTGGGCTTTTACCATTTTTCTACTTTTCTTCCAATTCTGGCTGCATTGGTTTTATTTGTGCAAAATCTTTTTAATTTCATATAATCAAAATTATACATTTTACCTTTCATTATCCTTTCTGTCTCTTGTTTGGTCATAAAATCTTCTCTTACCCATCGACCTGACAGATAATTTTTTTCCTTGCTTTTCTAATCTGTGTATGATATCATCCTTGATATCTAAATCATGTATTCATATTGACCTTATCTTGGCATAGGATGTGAGATGTTGGTCTATGCCAGTTTCTGCTTGGGGTGTATAGGATATTCAGAGAGAGCTAGTACCTCTGGTGTGAGATCTTGGAGAGCCCTTTCAGGGCTGCTTATCTGCTTTTGTTGTCTACCTTTACCAAATTCTTACCTGTGGTTCCAAGAAGCTGTAGCATGTGCAATAGCCATACCCTGGTACAAATAGGCTAACCCAGGTTAGACCTCAACCTCATTGGTGACTTAGGGGGATGTCTACCCCAAGCATATGAAGACTTCCCCTAGCAAAATTGGTAGATGAGAACAATTTATTCCAATATCTTTTTTTTTTTTTTGGCTTTTTGGAGGGCAGTTGGCATTAAATGACTTGCCCAAAATCACATGGCTAGTAATTATGTCAAGTGTCTGAGGCTGGATTTGAATTCAGGTCCTCCTGACTCTAGGGCCAGTCCTCTATTCACTGTGCCACCTAGTCTATGAAGGCAAATGAAACAGGTGCTTGGAGTACTTAGAGTTTGGTCAGACACTGAAGACACCAAGGTCATACACTGCATCCCAGGCCATTACAAGTCAACTTGATTTTTGTCTTGCTACTGGACTTTGATGACTCTGGAAGGGAGAATGAGACTGATGACTTCATGCAATTTTGCTTCACTTAGATCCAATTCACCTACAAGTCAAGACATCACCCCATGATGTCATTGGTTCTCTTTGAAAACAAAGGACAAACAATAACAAGTTTCTGCTTAGTGAATGATTTTTCATTCATTCATTCCTTGCCATAGCATGAAAATATAAGACAAATAATAAGAACATCCCCATCAATAATGAAATACAATTGTCAAATAAATATATGTGTGTACATATATATATAATATATACATACATACATGCACACACATATCTATTTCATAGATCCCAGATTAAGAGCTGTATGTGTGTGTGTGCATATATAGTTCACAGATCCCAGATTAAGATTCCCTCTCATAGTCCAAACCCCATAAATTTTCAGGTGAGGAAAATGAGAACCTGAGATGTTAAGCAATACGTCCATTGCTACCTCTATAATAAGTAGAATAATTGGGATTCAAATCAAATGCATCTGACTAAATCTGGTGCTCTTTTCAATCCCTCAAGCTATAGCCTTATTTTAATCTGTGGCCTCCACAGCTTACCTTGCTTGTTCATTTAAATTTTAAGCCATATTTCAGGCATTAATATCTATAAAGATGAAGGAATTAACTTCTTCAAAATCTAAGTAAACTAAGGTGAAAAGAAAGACTCAGAATTAGACCTACAAATTAGGTCATTGTTTCAGTTCCCATTATCAGACTGTTTGACCACAGTGTTCCCCTTCATGAAGCAAAACATGCCAAAGCTGCCTTTTTTCCAGAAAAATTCCACTTGTCATAGACCTTGGTCCAAGGGGGCCTTGAGTGACCAAAGCTCTCAGAAGTTTTGCTGATGAACACATCATCATGAAATACTTTAACAGACAGAGGAATAAGGGGGTGAAAAGTTGGATGAGATGACTTGACACAGGCTAAGACAATGTGGAGCTAGGAGTGAGTTTTGAGGTCATCTTGCCCAACTCTTTTATTCTACAAATGGGAAATATGAGGCTTAGAGAGAAGAAATGACATATGTAATGTTGAAAAACATAGCAATCCACACCCTTTGACCCCAGTGTTTCTTCCACTACATCGCATTACCTACCTTTGTATGTCATTCACCTAAGTCAAGTACTTCACCTGTCCACCTCCATTTAACTTGTCTTTTACAATACCCTCTCTTGAATGTAAAAGCTTGGATGCCACAAAAATGGCATGTTCACACTGGCTATCCTTTAGCTGCTAGGGAATCCCTTCAGTTGTTAAATCTAAGAAGAAGAGAGGAATTTTCTCAGGTGAATAGGAGGGAAAGGAGGATTTTGGTAGCTAGAATAAAAAAAACCATTAGGTTTAACTACTGCGTTATTTGACTTTTTTCCATTTGTGTTAAAGTCTTGCAATATGAAATTATAAGCTGGATCATATTTAAATATCTCTTTTGTACTTGCTAAGTCCTAAATTGCTGGGGGCTGTAGTAATCAGTTTGGCAGCCTTAAACCCAAAAGACAGGACTGCAGTTTTTTCCTTTAACTCATCAACAAACCTTAGTCACCTTTAATCATCAGGCAGTACTCAGGTCAAATGCCACTGTTTCCTATTCAATGTCATCCAAACTAACATTTTACCAGCTGCAGTTTGTCCCAGAAAACTATTGCAACCTCTAGAGAAAAATATGTGTTATAGTTCCACTTGACAGAACGATTAAGGAGTCTTACAGCGTTTCAGCCTGTGGTCAGGGCTCTGTTTAGCTTGGCATAGGAAATCTCAGCCTCAGCTGGCATTTCCTAAAGAGGTAGCATATTCCCTACCCACATAAAGACAGTCGGACAAACGACTCCCCCCAGCTAACATGCTCAACACTCCAGCGAACTGCCAAAGCTGAATACCATCACATGGCACTTACCTGAAAGGATGATGTCATTATCATGTGTTAGAAAAGTCCCTAGCAAAGGTCCACAGATTGAAATAGAATTCATTAAGTCTGCCCCAAATTGTACCTCCATTTAATGGAATTCAAGAATCAAAAAGGGTTCAAACACCAGGGAACATCTGGCCAATATTTACATCTTCTGTTTAATTTGGATGCTAAGTTTAGTTTTCAAGATGGCAGTGTATAGTAACAAATTAAGACCATCACTCTGCTGCAGTTTAGAAAACTACATTTTGTTTATAGTTTCTCATATTAATACTTCATCCACTTGGGCAATGTTCCATGTGAAAAATATACCTAAAACATCACTCTTTTTAAACTTAGAAATATACTAGATTAACAGAAAGAGTTCTTTTTCAATGTGGGATAAAGATGTTCAGCTGATAGAAATTCAAAATTAACTGGATTGGGGTTTGAATGTTCATTTTTCAGTTATTTCAAAGAGAAAATGAACATTTAAAAATCATTTTCCTTGGAAAAGATATTTTCTCTAAGATTAATGTTACCATGGGGGAGAGAGGAGTTTGGTCTGATGGATATTTTTTAACCCAAAATATTTAACTCAAAGAGCACATTTGCAATATAAGCAACCACATACTGCTGAATGCAAAGTTTCATTAAATGTTATTTAGGAAGTGAAATTGGCCAGGTGACAGTGTACTAAGTTACCGATAAGCACTTTTGTTTATACAGATAGAGATCTCAAAATATTATGGATACTTCATAGTTTGGTTAGAATTTGACTCTAAAGCCATAGAAACAGTCTTTACTTTTGGATCAACTCAAATTTACCCCATCAAAAAACTCAATTTTCATATATATATGTTCATTGTATACAATATTGATATTTTAAGTTTGGTTTGTTTTGGTTTTTTGGTTTTTTACAGTTGTCACTACCCCCAAACTATCACAGGGCCTTTAAGCCTACCCATGAACCTATAAGGAGAAGTACAGATATGAATCAAATGCCACCATGTCAAAACATATCTTAACCATATCAACAGTATAGCAGCTTTCAGCTTCTGGCCCGTTAAAAAACATGTCAAAGTGATTTGAAATATTCAGTCACATCCTTTGTTTCCCTGAATTTAGCAGCCATTGAATTTTACACACTTTAAAATTCAGCTGAAACAATCACATTAGCCATTGGTTTAGAAAAAAGTATGTAAATTGTTCCCTTTGAGTGTCAAGGATTTTTCCAATATAGCCCTACTATGATACCTCCAAGAACCTCCTGATTTTTGTTTTAGCCATCAGGGGCTTCTTAAACCTTCTCTGATGGATGACCTTGAATAATCTATTCTCCTTGCTCTCCTCCATGGACCTCTCTTCAACCATTAATACTGTGCCTAGATTCATTCCTCAATTTTTACAATGATTCTATATCCCAGTGTGTCTATGTACAAACCCCAGTGTCCATCTCCAACTACTGCCTTTCCTACTCCAGTTTCTCTCAATCTTATCTCTACAGTATTTACCCAACCCTTCCATTGTGTCCTCTGGATGTCAATTTGATAATTAACAAACTTTCTTTCATCTTAAATCTCTTTCTTTCTCACTCTTTCCAGCTTCGGGCACTCATTAAGATCTAACTCCCTCTTAATAATATTGCTTCCTTTTCCATACTTCCCAGTGAGGATTATCTGCATAATCTTTTATCAAGATGGTGTTTCTTATTCCTTACAACCCTTCACCCTATTATGTGCCCCCCTTATAGGGCTTCCTATAATTTCCACCCTTCAGTTCCTTTCCAAGCCATCACCACTGCACTGGCTTTACTTACCTTTCCTGGATAGTGCTCCCTTACTGAACCATTTCAACTCTACATGGTTCTCTAGTCTTGAATTCCTTGTAACTTTGTCCTGTGGTCAATAATTCCTTGCCAAACCCTGGCCCAGAATTCCTCTCACAATCTGTTTCTTTCTCTCATATTTCATGTTGCTTATTGGAGCTAGAGAAATCACAAAACTATGCTGATTGTATCTGAAAGAAATGCATTTTATCTAATGTCAGTAGACCCCTCACTAAAGCAAGTCATCATTTTCCTCCTCCCTTTTCAAATCACTATCCCACTTTCCACAGCTGTTTCAAACCTTTTCATCTTTTTTCAAGTCTCCTCAGAACCTACTCCTTCATCTGCATATTCTCTGCTAAGGACCTCACCTTATATTTCCCTGAAAAAGTGAAGACCATTGCTTGAAAGCTTTCTTTCCCCTCCTGTTTGTCATATTGCCCAGACGCCTTTCCTCACTATTTCATCCTCCCTTCTTACATAATTCAAATCCCACCTTCTGCAAAGAAGCCTTTCCTGGTTTCTCCAAGCAGATTCCTCTCAGAAATTAACTTCAATCTACCCTCTTTACATTTTAAATGTACCTATTTATTTTCTTATTCACTCCCCCTCCCCCTTCCCCAGAATGTGAGCTTCTTGAAGGACTGTTTTTGTCTTTTTTTGTATCCTAGTGCTTAGCAGAGTGCTTGAAACATAGTAAGTCTATTAAATGCTTCTTCGTTTACTGATTGATTGGAAAAAACACAAAGGTGTCAAAAATATAGTGAGAAAGTTGTGTCGCTTAAGTCTTCTTTAAAGACACTCTTGGTCAGGCTTTCTTTGTCATTTGAGATAATGTAAAAGGAAACTTCTTAAAATTAGTCCCGGAGAAATAAAGTCAAGATAAAGGCTTTGAGTGTCAGCAGGCCACTTTTAGCAAAAAGTATTAAAATTCGAAATGATGTAGAATTGCTCCTTTTTCCCAAGATGAGTTACCTATGGACAAGAGTCATTAAACCTCTTTTAACTGATAAAAAAATTCTACATGATAGAAAATAGCTTCAATTGGCTATGATAACCACTGAAGGCAAATTTCCTTGACAATAATTTAGTTCAATTGATTCTGAGGAAGAACATTTACCACCAAGAATAATTTTCAGACTCTAATCCCTCATGCCTGAAAATCTGTTCTGTCACTGACTAGTCCTTGACATTTCCATTGAAAGAAAGTAATTTAATTTAGGAACAAAGTATTGTGTTGTTTTGTTTTTTTTTTTTCAATGTGAAAGAAGGCCTGAATAGCTTTGGGCTATCAATAAGTTTCATCACATGTACCTTTTCCCAAAGGATATGCCTCAAAACACAATGGATGCTAGTCCAAGATTTCTTGTTACTTTTAAAGGAAAAACAAGCAGCTGGACTTTGTCTTTACTACATCTTGCATTTAGATTTTTAAATTTATCTCAATTCTGTAACAAAAAAAATGAAAAGACCAACGTGTTCTTTCAGTGATCATCCCATGTTTTGGAGTGATAGCTACATTGTTTTAAACTAGTAATCAATGAAGAGATCCAAATCTAGATCTTCATTTGGCTTTGGGTCCCAGACTTTCTCTTCCTTTCCTAACATTTATTATGTTACTGATTTATGGACACTGTTGTACTGAGTATGTGACTCAAACGGTGATTTTTCAATCCTTTAAAACATCAGGAGAGAGTAGGAAATCTAAAACACATATTTATATTAAGGATTGTAATTTTAGTATTATATATTTTGTTATGCCTTGATTCAGTGATGCTACTATTTCCAGGATCCTGATTCATTTGATATCCTGACCTTGAAGATAAAAGAAAATATAGTCCTATGCGCCCCAAGACAGTTTCTTTTGGGTATTTATACTTGTTTTCTTTAATGATGACCATATAGCAGTGTTGTTACAAATCAACCGGCCTGTGCTATAAGAAATGGTTCCTCTACTTTTATTCTTTTGAAGGGCTGTTATTCAGCTGGTCAATAAGCATTTATTGTGCACTTATTATATGGTAGGCACTATGCTAAGCTCTGGAGTGCAAAGGAAGGTAAAAAACAAAAATCCTTGATCCTTAAATAGTGTACATTCCAATTCAAGAAATACATAAGTAACTATATTTATAGATGATATATACAGAGTAGGTGGGAAGTAATCTGAAAGGAGTTCTTTAAAACTGGAGAGACCAGAAAAAGACTCCTCCAGATATAGAGAATGCATATATGTACATAAACATATATGTATACAGATATAAATGTAAAAGCCTCCTGAAGAAGGTGGGATTTTGAGCCTTGAGGAAAGTCATGTGAACTAAGAAGTAGAGGAGATGAGAGAGAGCATTCTAGGCATGGGGGACAGTCAATGTAAAGGCACATAGATGGGAGATAGAGTATCATGTTGAAAGAACAGCAAGTGGGCAATGAATTCTAATGTGGAGGAAGTAAAATATAAGATAAGAAAAAATAAGAAGGACCCAGATTATCAATAACCACAAATATCTGAGAGTCTACATTTTATTCTAGAGGTGATAAAGATCAGAACCACTGTAATTCATTGAGCCAAGAAGTATCACTGTCAGACTTATGCTTTAGAAAAAAATCACCTGAAAAGCTAATGGAAAATGCATTGGAGTAGAGAAAGACTTGAAGCAGGGAGTGTAATTAGGCAGCTATTGCAGTTTCCTAGATAAGAGGTAAGAAGAACTGAATTGGGATTTTGGCCAAATGAAGGGAGAAAAGGGAACATATATGAGAGATGATATGAAGGAGTTAAGGAGTTAAGGAAGCACAGAGATTGTCAGCCTGGATAACTGAGGGGAAAGAGTTGCCCTCAGCAGTAAGAGAGAAGTTTGGAAATGGGTAGGATTAGGGAAGAAAGAACACAAGATCTTTTTTGGACATACTCTTTTTGATGCATACAGGATATATAAAGATGTCCAAATAGCATTTGTATATCTGTGACTATATAGTTTAGTATACAGGATAAAGCTTGAGATACACAAACACACACACACACACACACACACACACACACACACAATCTATATATAGATATAGAGAATGCATATATGTACATAAACATATATGTAGATGGATATAAATGTAAATAATCTGCATACATGTTGCTAGTTGAACCCTAGGGAACTAATGAGATTACCAGGTAAGAGAGTACTCAGCAAAAAAGAGAATATAGTATCTTACATATAAAAAGAACTTAAACTGGTATTTGTTAAATGGACTTCAATTTGTGTAGTTTTCTGATGTCCTTTACTCCCTTTTAGGCTTAGTAGAGTCAGAAACACTCCACTATATATTTTTGTATATGCCATTCTGCCTTTAAAAAAAATTCTGATTTCTGTGGTTTTATTGTATTCACAGAGAACAAAGGCTGGGTTTTTCCCCAAGTACCAAACAGAAACTTTTAAGACACTTTGCATAAACCCTTACAATTCTTTTACTTGCAACCAGATATATCCAATGTTTCTATTTTTCTGCTGATTCAACTAATAAGATAAAGCTTCAATCTGATGCTTCAAATAATTTCTTTTTTAATAATAGGCAGTGTAGTTTATTTTTTAATTTTAATTTATTTTCTTTCATTTCACTGTACAAAATAAGCGTTTCCATAATACAGCACAATAAAAAAAAAATTCATGCAAAACCGCAAATCTACCATGTACAGATTGCTACTCCCTCCAAATATACAAGTTAGCATGTATTTTTCCCTCCTTATTGAAATAATAACATATATCTATCTATATCTATATCTATATCTATCTATATCTATATCCCCTTCATTTGTAATGAAACTTCACTATGTACTCACAATCACAAGACTACAAGGCCTCAGATCTAAAATAAAGTATCTCAATTTATCCACCCCCTAAGAACACCTTTTTTCATTAGCCCTTGCCACAATCCAGAAACATAGATATCTAGAACTAGATAGGCAAATTTATAAAGAATTAACATTTGTCAGCAGTGCATAACAATTATCACCACTCCCTCATTCTCTCTTTTCCTTTTCCTTTTATTCAGCTAGATACCCAGAATGTACCTGCTTAATCCACATTATGAATGCTCAGTCAATAACTAGCCACTGTCCTTATCACAGGAGTTCATCTGAATCAACTTCAGGTAAGTTGGGACATCTCCACATGGTTTCACTAGAACTTTGTTCTCCTCATTAATAAATGAGATTATCCAACAGACCAAGATTGTTGTTATTGTTAAGCTGTTTCAGTTGTGTCTGATTCTTTGTGACCCCTTTTGGGGTTTCCTTGGCAAAGATACTGCAGTGGCTTGCCATTTCCTTCTCCAGCTCATTTTTACAGAAGATGATACTGAGACAAACAGGGTTAAGTGACTTCCCCAGGGTCACACAGCTATTAAGTGTCTGAGGTCATTTTTGAACTCAAGAAGATGAGTCTTCTTGAATTCAGGCCCAGCATTCTATTTAATGTGCCCATTAACTTCCCTAGACCAACAAATGTCAATGTAATAGAGAATACTCAGAAATAGAATATTTCTTGAATGACCAGCTGGAATTTTGCCTATTAATATTGGTTTGAGAGTATACATAAGGAGTCAAGATTACTTCTGACTGATAATCATGCGAGTATGCCTGGAGGTTCTCAAGTTAACTGTGTAGTTACTCACAGTGAGGCTTCCATGCCTATGGCCCAATTAAGGGAAGGTGCCCACAGTTCACAGGACATCACCAGAACCCTAGAAAGGATACATGTGAAGTGCTATAGGTAACTAGATAGTGCAATGAATGGTGTTACCAGAATTGGAATCAGGTAGATATGTTCAAATCTTGCTTCAGAAACTAATTGTGTGGTTCCAGGCAAATTGCTTAATCTGACAGCCTCAGTTTCTTCATCTGTAAAGCAAGGATAATAATAGCACCTTCCTTCCTGGGTTGATGTGAGGATTAAGTGATATAATGTGTAAAATGCTTTCCAAACTGTAAAGCACCATATAAACCCTAGCTATTATTGTGGAGTCTAAACATAGACACAAAACTAAGTGCAAAGTGTGAGTCAGGAGAATGACCTGAGGGAATGTAATGGAAATGCAGATTTGAAGATCTTCCCTGCCCCTAGGCCCTTTGATTGGCTTAAGAGGCTTTGATTGACTTAAGTGACTCTGAGAACCTTCTTGAATTTGAAAATATACTCTGCCTCCTAATAGGCTGAATGTGGTCACATGGAGCCTGTGGTAGGAGGCTTGATTTTCAGGAATGACCACATCTTGATGCTGTGTGATTGAGCAGTGGGTCAAGAGGGTGGTTACATTCTCTGAGCCAGGAGAAGGCTATATAAACCCTGATGGGAGGCTTTGCTTTGGGGCTCACTTTGAGAAGTGTTGTGTGATTTGGCCAGATGAGACTCTGGGCAGCCGTTGAGAGCCCCCCGGCTTTGAAAACCCAGATATTGATGCTTCCGTCTCTGGTAACTGTGATTTTGATATTGATAATGGTTGGACAGTTTGGAAGCCTGTCTGTTTGATCTGTCTGTATACTCTGAAGTTTGGGGTGCTGACCTTTTCCCCCCCGAACTAATATATGTTTGTTTGATTAAAGTAAGCTTGTTAACCCATTTTGAGTTGCTTTCCTTTTGAAAAGCAGGTCTGAGAACCTGTGTTGGCAGTCACCCTGGGGATATGGGGGTGCTTGCTGCTACAGGGAAGCCCAGAGAAGTTAGAGTCAGTGTCAGAGAGGTGGGACAAGGCCATATGATTCAAAACTGGGAGCACTCACTTGTTTAGCCTTATTCTACAGATAAGGTCTTAAGGCTTCGGAGAGTGAAGAGATTTCTACAATGTTACAATGAAAGTGGTACCTGGGATTTATCTAGTGTTTTCAGGTTTGCAAAGCACTTTCTATATTTGTTTTATCCTCATAAAACCCCTTGAAAATAGATAAGATTATAAATGGGAATTCTGAGGTTTAGAAAGATTGAGAGACATTCTCAAGGTCACCGTTAGCAGTAGCTAATATTTATATAGCACTTTAACGCTACAATGCACTTTTACATATATTGTCTTATTTTTCATCCTCAAATCAGCCTTGGGAGGTGAGTGTTATTATCAATAATAGTTAATGTTTATATAGGGAATACTATTGCTAGGCATCGTTCTAAGCACTCATTACCTCATTTGATCAATATAGCAATCCTGGGAGTTAGATATTATTATTATTGTCCTCATTTTACAGATGAGGAAACTGAGGCAAACAGATTAAGTTACACAGCTAGTAAGTGTCTGAGGCAAAATTTGAACTGAGACCTTCTCGAATCCTGGGCAAGAACTCTTATCTGCTGTGCCACTTAGCTGAATTTTATGAATAAAGGAACTGAGGCTTAGAAAGGTTGAGAATCTTTCTCAGGACCACACATGTGACATTAAACCCGGGTGCACTGATGCTAAATACAAACTTTCCAACAGTATAATGTAGATAGAAGAAGGCTTCCTAGAGTCAAAGAACCTCAGCTTGATTTCCATCTCTAAATAGGAATCCCCAAATTCACTTTTGTGGCAGCAGGCAAGTCTCTTAATTACTCTGAGTCTTGTTTCTTCACTGGTAAAATTGGGGAATTAGACTAGAATCAGGGATGGGGAACCTTCAGCCTAGAGGTCACACATGGCCCTCTAGGTTTTCAAGTGGGGCCCTTGGACTGAATCTAAACTTCACAGAACAAATCCCCTTATTAAAAGGATTTATTCTGCAAAACTTGGACTCAGTCAAAAGGCCTTACCCAAGAACCTGGAAGGTCACATATGGCCTTGAGGTTGCAGGTTCAACACCCCTAGACAAGATGATCTATAAATATCCTTTCAACTGAAAATCTGTGCTTGATGATATTATGGTGGACTTTGATAGCTATGCTGAAGAGTTTAAACTTGGTAAACAAGAAAATGGACAACTACTACACATTTTTTAGCCAGAGCATGGTGTGGCGCAAGTATATATTTTTAAAAAATATTTTTATATAGAGTTTAATAAAATATTATACAAAAGAATAAAGGAATGGAGGTGGAAAGATGAGAAAATGGTAGAAATGGAAAGAAAAGGTGACAATTTTTTTTTAAAAAATTGACTATAATATGTAATACACAATGTCAGCCAATAAACATTTATTTAACACCTACTATGTATCAGACCCTGTGTGCATTAGTGTTACAAGGAAAGGCAAAACACAGTCTTTGATCTCAAAGAGCTCACAATCTAATGAGGTAGGCAGCTTGATAAATTGGAAATAATTAGCAGAGGGAAGGTACTAGCATTAAATCAGATCAGGAAAAGTTACTTGTAGAAGGTGTAGAAGTTCCCTAGTCAGAATTTGGAGGAAGCCATAAGCAGATATGAGGAAGGAGAAAATTCCAGACATGGAAAATAGCCAGTAAAAATGCCCATAATTGGGAGAAGTATCTGGTGTGAAGAATAGCAAACAGGCCAGTGTCCTGGAATCACAGAGTATGTAGGGATGAATATGTTGTAAGAAAAATGTACTCTGTTATGGAAATGCTTGTTTTGTTCTGTGAATATACATACATACATATACACATATATACATACAGGATGACTTGGAGGATAGTGGTGCTCTCAGTAGTAATAGGAAAGTAAGGGAGAGAGAAGGGTTGGGGGCAGTGGAGAAGATAACTGAATTTTGGACATGTTGAGTTTAAGAAGTCTATGAGCCATTCAAGTCAAGAAGTAATGGAGGGATGGATAAGTAGATTTGAGAATCATCAACATTGAGATAATTATTGAATCCTTGGGAGGATAACCAAATAAAACAGTGTAGAGGGAGAAGAAAAAAAGGGTCCAAAACAGAGATCTAGCTGATATCCATGATTAGCAGTCATAATCTGGGCAAATATCTAGCAAAGACTGAGAAGGAGCTATCAGATAGGTAGAGAACCAGGATTTAATGGTGACATGAAAACCTCACGAAAAAGATGATGATCATCAGCGCCCAAGGTTGCAAAGTGGTCAAAGGGAATGAGACCTGAGAAAAGGCCATTGGATTTGGCAGTCAAGAGATCACTGGTAACTTTGGAGAGAGTCGTTTCAGTTGATTAATAAGGTCAGAAGCTAGACTGTAGGAAGTTAAGAGAGTTGAAGGGATGTGTAGACATCCATTGTAGTCAGCCTTCTTAAGGAGTTTAGACACAAAAAGGAGGAGAGATATAGGATGACGGTGGGAGATGAAGGATCTTTTGAAGATGAGGGACACATGGGCATTTTTATAGGCAGTAGGGAAGTAGCCAGTAGACAAGGAAAGATTGAGGATAAGTGAGAGAGGGAGAATAATAAAGGAAGCAAACTGCTGAAGAAGAAAGAATGGAATAGGATCATTTGCATATAGGTTTTGGGGGGTTTGTCTTGGCAAGGAGAAGGCTTTTTTATCATGTGAAATAGGGGCAAAGGTAGAGATAATGGCAGAAGGCATCTAACTATGTGAGATATAAGATATAATGTTAAGTATGTAAAGGTTGAAATGCATAAATAAGAAATGGAGAAACTTCATGGTGAAGCTACTCAGAAAACCCAAGTTCAAGACTTCCCTTGGACACAGACTGAGCTATGAATATGGGCAAATTACTTAATTTCTCAGGGACCAGCCTATCTACATAGGAAAAGGGAATTTCCCCACTGAAGAGCTCCCCTTCTCTTATGAAATCATAGGTCTTGTCTATACAGAAAAAGGATGATCTAAGGTTTTGAACACCAGCAGCCTGCAGCATGTTGATGCCATTGACAGAGAGTGAAGTTAGGCCAGGTAATTGGCATAGACATTAGGGAAGAGAGTCTTATAAATTCAATTTTCTCCATATTAAATTTTAGGTAAAGGCAAATGTATTTTTTGTTAATTCATCCCACTTGACACTCTTTAGACTAGCTTGGTCTCTCTACTGAGATTATCTCAATTTTGATATGCAATATAAGTTAAAGAGTGAACAGAAGACAATCAGGATTACCTGATGGAGTAAAAACAAACTAAAAACAGTTGTGTTGATCTTTATCTATGAACATAGTAATTTTCTTTAAAGTGTGGGAGGATTTTTTCCAGAGAGTAATAGTAATAAAATGGTGCAATAATGAGTTACCATATTTCCAAACCTCTCTCTAAAACCCTTCATCACACGTTAATTGACTTCCATTTGTGATTTACCATGCTATGCCACCCCATCTTCCATCAAAGGAGAGGAGGTGAAGACAGAGCATCTGCTGACATGTATAAAGAGCTACCCTCTCACTTGCCAGCCAAAAATAAAGACTTACTTTTCTGGGATGGAAAAGGAATCTGATCCCTGAAAAAGCCTCTTTAGTTAGGTTGCTTGGCTCATCATAAATTCAGGAATTAAAGATTCTCTTCATTTTTTGTAGTAGTTTGGCAAGTAATGACTGAAATTTAGTGTCTTTCCTTATCAGGAAAGAACTCCCCCAGTTCTTTGCAGTCTCTGTCAGTAATGGAAAGGTCAGAGAGTAGCATCAGTCAGACATGTAGTAGCTTATACCCATCTCCCATACTATCCTATATCAAAAAACCATCTCTGTATTTCATAGATACTGTTAGATGTGGTATGAAGTCTTGTATGCTCCCTTGTAGAGAAATATCCACTGCAATGGGAAATATTTGGAATATCTTCGCTGCCTGGCCCCAAGCCAGAACCCATCTGATTGTGGGCATGTAGGAAATATACATATATCCTATGTATGTGCAAAAACACATGTAAGACTATAATCAAGCATGATAAGAAAGTGGAATTGGATTTATTTTCAAAAATAAACTAAAGTGATCATTTTGTTCTTGATAGGAAAAAAAATAAGACCCTGGAATCAAATTCTGCCCCTGACAATTACTACCTGTGTGACCGTAAGCATATCATAAACCTCTCTCAGCCTCAGTTTCCTCCTCTGCAAAAAAAAAAAAAGGTGGGGGGAGGTTGAACTAGATCACATCTGAGGTCTTCCATCTCTAAGTGATGATCTTATGGTCCTTATTCCATCTCACCCCCACTCTTCCTAAAAAGAAAAAGACAGATCTGTGAAGAAAACATCCTCTGTTTAAGAACAGTCTTGAGGTGTAGTGGACAGATAGATGCATTCAGGGATTCCTACATTAACATAAATACCAAGGGAAGGGGATGAATTTCAGTTTTGTGGCACATAACCTATAGCTATGCTACCTAAGTATTATGCATCAAATGTGCAGTTGATGTGAGGAAGAAAATCATTAATGGAAGACCTGCCAGATTATTTGTTTTGGAAACAGAATGACACATAACTAAGTACTCTGGGTTGAAGCTCGGGGAGACACTGGCGCTCTTTATTTACCTGTTGCTCTGACTAACAGGGAGGCAAGGTGTTGCACACGTTATGATAAAATGACTAACAAGGCTTCCTGCCTAGACTTGAAAAACCATACCTGTTTTCATTTCTGCACATACTTTGTGTGTGTCCCCCCCAACTCTCCAAACCCCCACATTAGGGCATTCTGAGCCATATTCTATGGAAACAGGACTCTCATTGGCCAAGCAAGAGGAAACAAAGCCTCCTCAGAGACGATAGCAGCCTCAGGCCAGTCTAATTACAAGTCCCTGCACCGCTTGAAGTTACTCAGCTGACATGCCTGAACTGTGCAGAGACCTTCAAGTGAACTATTATACAAAGCCCAATGTATCACATGGCTGGGAAGCAGCTGCTAAGTCTCACAGTAAATGAGGCAAGGAGATAAGTCCCATACCCTCATATACAACATGTTTAACAAAAAAAAAAGCCCCCTATAGATTCTAATGCCGGAGGCGAGGATAAAACTTGGGAGGTTAAAGGGAGGTAGAGGGAAGGATGTGAAAAGAAGTTTTAATTGAAGATGCTAAAGCCTAGGTTCAGGGTTTATTGAGCTTCAGTAGCCTTGGCAAGTGGTTCAGCGCTGGCATTTAAGTTTTTCTTCATTAACCAAAGACTACAAATCGGAATCCGCCAAAGTAATTGTTTTTAAACACTCATTGTTACTCGAGTAAAAGTCCCCTCATTTTTTCTAATCACTCTTTGCATACACCTAGGTAAAAGTTCTTTTACATGGTAGAGACACAGGTCTAGTTAAATGGAAATTTTTTATTAAGAATAGAGGGCCCAAAGAACACAAATTTATTCCCATTCTCCTCATGCTCCCCCCCACTTTTTTCATTTCTGCAGGGCTACTGTAAGCAAACTGAGAATATACATAGAGAGAGAGAGAGAGAGAGAGAGAGAGAGAGAGAGAGAGAGAGAGAGATTTCAACTCCTCATCCTCTCCACTTCCATTTATAAACTCAAGTATAAAAAAATGTATTTTCTGGGGTGGCTAGGTGGCACAGTGAGTAGAGCGCTGGCCCTGGAGTCAGAAGAACCTGAGTTCGGATCTGGCTTCAGACACTTAAAACACATACAAAGAAAAACCTAGCCGTGTGACCTTGGGCAAGTTACTTAACCCCAACTGCCCTCAAAAAAAGGAAAAAAAAGAAAAAATATATTTTCTGAAATAAAGACCTGAGTTCAAATGGCATATTTTGATTTTGAATTGCTGACAAATTAGAAAAAGAATCTTCATTAGGGCACAGTCTTTTGCTGAATAACAAAAATTAATGACTCATGTGGCTGAATAAATTAAAGATGTTACTTCAAACATTTTCAGGAATAACAAAAGATTTCAGCTTTGAGGAGAAAGCATAACCCATCATATAAATTAATTCAGGTCCCAGTTGCATGTAAAAAAAAAAAAATCAATTAATTAATTCATGTCCCTGTGAGACAGATAGTTGAAAGATTTATTTAGTATTATCTCTATTTTACAGTTGGGGAAATTGAGACACAAAGAATTTAAACTATAAATCAGTGCACTCATATATAGCATGAATACTGCATAGCAAGAAGGAATATAGCACCCTTCTTATATACTTGGCATTGCTCAAGGCCACATGTGGCCCTCTATGTCCTCAAGTGCAGCCCTTTGACTGAATCCAAACTTCAGAGAACAAATCCCCTTAATAAAAGGATTTGTTCTGTAAAACTTGGAGGCAGTCAAAAGGCCGTGCCCAGAAAGGCCATACTGAGATTTCCTGACCATGAAAAATTTCCACTAAAAGTCCTATTGTACAAAGTCAAACTGAAAGAGTACTGAATTACTACCAGGTGAAATCTGGACAATGGTGTCATGTAGTATGGACAGCTAATGCAGATACAAGTAGGCTCCTACTGAAGTCCATGACTTGTGAATGAGTTAAATGTATGAATAACCTGGAAATTGCTCATATTATAGTAACCAGAGCTGAGATCCAGCCCCAACAAAGATCCTACCTGCTGCCAGAGTGGCATGGTATAGTGGGTAGAGCCCTAGACTTGGAAATCAAGTACAACTGCTTCATCTCCCACCTCAAATGCTTATTAACTGTGTGACCCTGGGCAAGTCATTTGGGCTCTCAAGTATTCTCATCTGTAAAATGAGGGTGATATACTCAAAACCCACTAAGGACCTTTCATCTCTGTATCTATGATCCTATAGATCACAAAAGCACTGCTTTTATTCTTTACCCTTACCCTGAAGATTATCAGCTGCTCTGACACCAAAGCTTCCTTCCCCCAACCCCCTAACCTAGACACCTCTGGAAAGGCCAATTCCCTAGAGTTTTTACATAATTCTGGACCAACTGCCAGAGTCCCCAACATCAAAGACAGGCTTATAATGTAATGGGTAGGCGTGATGGATACTTCCTTTCCTCTGATAATTTAACAAGGGGAAATAAATCAAACATTTATGTAAAGAATCTAAAAAGCACTGCATGAGCAATCAATGAGAACCAGGCACTGATCTTAACTTTGTCATTCACTATCTATGTGAACTAGGTAATGAGGGCAGCTAGGTGACACAATGGAAAGAGTGCCAAGCCTGAAGCCAGGAAGACTTATCTGGCCTCAGACATTAACTAGCTGTGTGACCCCGGGCAAGTCACTTAACCCTGTTTGCCTCAGTTCCTCATTTGTAAAATGAACTGCAGAAGGAAATGTCAAACTACACCAGTATCTCTGCCAAGAGAACCCCAAATGGGGTCACACAGTCAGACACACCTGAACGACAAGTTGTGTGAAGTTCACATTATTCCTCTGAACTTTTTTTTCTTCATCTGAAAATAAGATTATTTCATGCTTTCAGAACTGGAGGAATACAATGTATCCTTGTATGCAGTACAGGTCTTGGAGGTAAAAGATGCACAAATCATTTATTGGGAGTAAAAAAGGTGAAAAGGTGTGGTCTATCTAGAATAAATTCATGAACTGTACATTTTCAAGGCCTCCCTTTATGAAGTTTAACCTTTTCTTTTTCTTTCTTAAAAATGACTTCATTATTTTTTTTAAAGATTGCTATTGTATACACCTTGTCATGCAAGGTATTGTATGTACAGCATGGTCAGAAAAATTAAAAGTAAAGAAGAAGGGAGGAGGTTTTGGGGGACTTACTAAGGTACTTTTTTACTCTTGTAAATTTTAGGGAAGTCAGGGAAGATCTGGGTTAAAATCTCACTTCTGATGCAAAACTGGCTGTGTGATCCTGAACAAATTACTAACTTCTCAGTGCCTTAGGCAATACTGTGTGATTAAATGCTACAGAAAAGGTATAAACTTGCCCAGGAAGAAGAAGCTTCCTTTCACCAAGAACTCCTCATACCGATGAAATCTCAGGTCCAGTTTTTTTAAGGGAAAAATAAATTTTAAGAGGAATTATGACGTCCTAATTTGAATTGGTCAGTATTAGTGTCAGAGCTGGAAAGGTCAGCATATCTACCACACTGTCAAATGCAATCCCAGTGGCTGCATTAACCAGCATTGCTACCAATCCTCACACTTCATCTGGCTCAGGCACCCTCCTTGTCACCTAAAACTAAAATGTATCTTTCCCATGGAAGAAGCCAATGGAGTCTTTAATCATCTCACTCTTTGGGGAGGGCTTCATTTCAGCACACAACTTTATCTTTATGAAGTCCCTATTTAGAAAAGAATTTTCTAGCAACATATGGAAGCAGCTGTTTTTGTTTGGATAGAGTTTGAACTTGAAGTGAGTTACATCTTCCTTTAAAAGGGACAACTTTCTACTCCTCTGCTAAAGTACAAGTCAGCTAAGTACAAATTGATAATAAACATGTCTCGAATTTTCTCTCCGACTTAAACTAAGAATTACTGTCCATGAACTCTGTCTCTTGATCTTTTTAGTTTTCTTCCTTTCTTCTTTCTTTTTTAGAGAGAACATTCTTATGTTCTATAGCATGGTTTTAATGCACAAATACATTTTTATTTCAATTTGACATGTAATAATAATAATAATGATAATAATTGCAATTATAATAAGGAGCTGCTATTCAGCCCCCATCAAGATCCTACCTACTACCAGACTGGCACAACATAGAGCCCTGAATTTGGGGAATTAAATACATCTGAGTTTATATCCCAACTCAGACAGTTATTGTATAACATTTTAAGATTTGTAAAGCACTTTACAAATATCTCATTTTATCCTCAAAACAACCCTGAGGGATAGGTGTTATTATTTATGGACAAGAAAACTGAGAAAACTAAAGATTAAATGACTTGTCAGAGTCACACAGCTAATAAGTGTCTGAGGCCAAATTTGAACTCAGGTCTTCCTGACTCCAAGATTCAGTGTTCCCTGAGCACCACCTTGCTACCTCAACACAGACACAGAAACATTGCAACAGCTTTTTCTTCTGCAGACCACAAAAAAGGGAAATACTGACATACTGCCGGTTGACTGCATACAACCCAGCTAAGGATAAAAAATTCCATGATTCATGTCTATGAATATTGGAGCGTTGTAGAAACAGGTGGTTGTTTGACATCTTCAGAGCTGGCAGGATATGCATCATATCCCCATTTAACATATGATACCTAGAAAAATGAAAGGGATCAGATTTTGAGTGAGACAAAACTGAGAACACCAGAAAAAAAAGGGGGAGAAAAGGAGGGAGGATTTGGTCAGCAAATATTTATGGAGCAGACAATAGTAGAGACAGTAAAAGTCAGAAAATTTCAGAGGAAAGAGAATTCACTTCAGCCTTTGGTAGCCAGGGGTGGCTCTAAGGAAGAAGTGAATGAGGAAGAAGAGGAGCTAAAGGAAAAGGAAGATAAATGAAATGTATATAGGTCTTTAAATATGTTTATAAATCATTTTATATACATTATTTCATTTTAGCTTCACAACCCTACAAGGAGTATTATTACCTGTATTTTACAAATGAAAAAAAAATCGAGCCTCCGAGCAGGATAGGGTTTGGTGAACAGAAAGGAACAATTAACAGTACTTTTATGGGACAGTGAATAAGCTAGAAGGGCTAAAGTAGATGTCAAGAATAGAATACACATGGAAAGGTAGACTGAGGCCAGGTCATAGAGGGTATTGAATGCCCCACTAAGGTGATTGGACTTTATCTTACAACCAGTGGAAAGCCATTGAGAAATATGCATGTAATCTTACGCTGGCTGCTTGCTTTATGCCAATCAGTTTATATTGCTTTTACATATAAGAAGGGACTAAATTTCTGATTGCTTACTTTCTCACACTTAAACAAGGGAATTATTTAAAGTCTATTCTTAAGTGGACCTATAGTCTTGACTTTTCTACCTCTTTTTTCTTTTGGTCTATCCCTCTCTACTCACTCAATACTCCTTTATCCCATTTCCTGCACTTGTAGAAATTCTCATGGTTTGTTTTGTTTTTTTCCACACTGACCTATGAATGCTCCATGGAATTATCTCCTCTTAATTACTCAAGTAAATAAGGCAAAAAGAACTCCACCTATTGTGGATAGAACTGTTCAAACCAAAAACCAGAAGGACAAATTGTATTGTCATAAAGTTTCAAGACAATCACAATAATAACATTAGTCTAGCCACTGTGTGACCATCTACAGAGGATTTAATCTCTCCTGAGTCTAGGCACTCTTTCTGAGTGTAATGCTGTAAGGATTAATGTGCTAAGCCACTAACCTTTATAAAGATCTTGAAAATTGTCAGATAAACTACTGGGAGGTATTTTTATTGCTCAAGACATATAAGTTGGACACATTTTTAAATATAAAATTTGTTTATGCAATTTATTGAACGTCAAAACGTGTCCATGAAAGGTAATTGGTCTGTAACGTTAATTGGCACAGAGCATATGAGACTGGGCCTGGAGTCAGGAAAACCTGTGTTCAAATCCAACCTCAGACAATCTTTGTTACCCTGGATAAGCCAGTTTTCTACTGTTTGACTCCATTTCCTCGACTGCAAAATGAGGATAATAACAAGGCCTACCTTGTAGAGTAAGATCAAATGAGACAGCGACTGGCACAAAGCTGATGATATACAAACTCTTATTTCCTTCCTCAAAGAGTTAAATGACTGTCAAAGCTCACACACACACACACACACACACACACACACACACACACACACACACCATGTAATGCTTTTTTTTTTTAAGTAGGAACTAACCAAATTTCTTTTTAAACTCTTCAATCTGCCACTTTTTGCCACTTTCATTAAAGCAGAGCAAGAGAGAGAGAAAGCCCCGCCTAAACAGCTGCCTTCCTTCAGCAACAACAGCAGCAGGGTTAATTCTAGGCTCTAATTCAGGAATAAGGAAACTTCTTTTTTTTCTTAACAGTGGGGTGGATTTAATACTTCTATAAGCCACATTTCCATCACTCCTCCAAATCTCTCACCTTTTTTTTTGTAGAAAATGAAAGAAAAGATGCTGTCTGTAGCTGGGTGCTGATGATGTGAGGAAGCATTCAGGAATGTAGACACCTGTAACAGCAGGACTACAAAATAGCAATCACCTGTCTAACCTTATCCACCCAGGTGGAAAGGGTGTGTTTGGTCATGATTCTGAGCTTGGCTTTCGCTTCTGGAACAAAGAAGGAGGGGGAGCTGGCACCTGCGGGTATGGAATGTAGCCGTTGCAGTCTGCAGTCAGCACCGTCCTTCATCTGCCCAGCTCTTCAGCCTCTTTCCTCAAGGCCAGCCAGGGATGTAATCAAACTGCATCGAAAAAAGACACACAAACCTCTACTGTAGGGAACCTTAACCTAGGGTTAGGTTAGATGGTAAAAAACAAACAAAAAAAAACACACACACAAAAAAAACATTTCTTCTATTACTATTTGGAAATTTATTATAGTTACTAGCAGAAGTTACTAGAACTTCTGCTAGATTGTTATGCCACATATACTTTTTTTTAATATGTTGCTAACTGTATTACAATATGCCTGGTTTTATTGGTAAACCTAGGTATTTTGTTCTATGCATTTAAAAATATTCTTCTGAGAAGTGGACAATAGGGTAAAGGGACCCATGACACAAAAAGTTCAGAAACTCCATACTAGAGAAAGGCTGATACCTCACGTCTCTCTTTCCTACATGAATGAAGGAAGGAAGGAATCTCCACTGTGCATACCAACATCTGAGCAAAAGTATCAAGCACTCTGCAAAACAAATTCTCAAAATGTACCACGATTATCCTCAGAAATAAGGGAAAGGGAAAGGCTTCAGCTCAGGTATCAGATGATGACATTTGCTCACTAGGAGTAAGGTGAAATGAGAGCAAGCCTTGCATTCACGGCTTCTTCCTGTGAACATGGCCTAACTTGAATGGTATTCCATGGTGACTCTTACCTAACAGAGAGAGATGTGTGTTACAGAGGAGGAGAAATAACAATGATTTGTTCCTTGCTCAGCCAGCTTACTTCTGTCTAATAACATGCCAGGGCTAGGGCTCCTAATTACCTCATGTAATGGTTGGGGAACACTGTATCACCCTCATGATTCCATACCCTCTGACAAGAGAAACTAGATGAATGTAACAAAATGTTGGTCAGGGCAGGGGGGGTCTACTCTATTTCTTTCTGAGTTTTCCATATTATCAATGTAACCTCTCCCTGAACCTCTCCTTCTTTGCCTTCCTTTCTCAATTTTTTTCCCCCTCTCTTTCTCTCAGTTACTTCTTGAATAAACCGTTATGCTGGGGAAATGTCAAATGGTGTTTTCCTTGGCAAACATAAAACCATTGGGGGGAAAAGTAACATTTCTACCACCCTGTTTAAACATTGAAAGGGATAATTGGAAAGTTAGAGAAGACAATAAAAAAAGTATCATTTCTAATTGTTGGCGGGGACATACAGGAGCCAAAATTCAGCCAAGAATACGGACCTTTTTCCATCACTCTGGGGACAAGAAGACAGCAGAGACTCTGTGTTTTTTTAAATCTGCCCAGCATTTCAACATGATTCCCCCAAGGAACTGTTTACCCATTGCAAATTATTATACCTTTTCCTTGGCCCTTCATGCTTTTTTAATATTATTATTACATCTTTGGGCAAATTTGAAAATCATGGAATGAAAGAGAAACTTCAGCCTTGTTCTGAGGCAATAGCCCTGGAAACCTCAGGTATTTGTTTCATGCCCTCTGGCAGCCTAGGATTTTTTTCTGGGAATGCACATGTTTATAAAAGAAATCAGGGCATCTTCTAAGAGCTCAGTACTCTAAGTCTATAAACCATGCACTCCCTCTTCATTTAATGTTGTTCTTCCCTTGGTCCTCTATGTTTTTACAGAAATTCTAGTCATTTGTTTTTAATTCTAAATGATCATTTATACATATAATCACCCAATTTGGGAACCAGAATGGATTTCAATGGCCATCTACTTCCCTGCCATGCCATCCCCTTGCCCCCACCAAAATCTGCACTGTATCTGACATCTAAGTGGTCATCAGCCCTTAAAAGAACCTTCAAATTGTGCAGCATTTGAAAGAAATGGCTATAATTTTACCAATGAAAATTGACATCAAAGAATATTTATTACCATATACTTTGCTGCTTCACTTGAAGGACAACTTCTTTCCATCTCACATGCAAATAAAACTTCCTATATGTGTTGTCTATCCCTATTCCCTTCTTGAAAACAGGAAGTGCCTTGCCTTTTAGTTTGTATCCCTACCATTTTAAGTTAGTGCTTTGTACACAGTAAGAGTTTAATAAATGATTTTCTTTCTTTCATTCATTCATTGATTCATTCATTCATTTATCTAAAACCTCCAAGAAGAAATCCAACACCTCTGAAGGCAGTCCCTTCTACCTTAGGAATTGTTAGGAAGTTTTTCCAGACATCAGCCATAAGTTGGTCTCTTCCCAACTTCCACTCATGATCCTGATTCTGCCCTTTGGGGGCTAAATAGAACAGGCCTAATCCTGTCTCCACATGACAAGCCTTCAAATACTTGAAAACAAATATAACATACCCCTCCCCCCCTCCAGACTATTCTCCTCTCTGAACTAAATATCCCTGGTTTCTTCAAGCTATCCTCATGTGATGTAGCCTCAGTATCCTTCACTATTTAGTGGCTTTCCTTTGGATGTTTCCTAGTTAATCAAGGTCTGTCCTGAACTATGGTCCAGAACTAAAGACCATACTTCAAATGTAGTATTCTGACGATATAGAAGAAAGGAACTATTACCTTCTTATTCAGGAAAGAACTAGGTGGCATCGTAGATAGATGGCTGGACTTAGAGTCAAGAAGACCGAAGTTCAAATATCCCCTAAAATACTCTTGCTAGTTGTATTTTTCTAGACAAATCACTTCATCTTTGGGGGCCTCAATTGCCTTATCTCTAAAATAGGAATAATAATGAATTCCTGTTGGTTAACATTTAAAAGCTGCTCCAAAACATGACACATAAAGCAACTTATGACAGCTTTCAAGAAATTAATAACCTAAGATACAAAGGTGGCAGGAGCAGGTACCAGAAGGTGTGTGCCTCTAGTAAACCCATTGCTGAAAGGAGAAACTTCTCTCTTTATACTTCTTAGTTCAGGTGTCCCCACAAGTCAGTGAGAATTGTATAGAGAAGAAGGGAGATGTACAGGACTCTGATTTTTTAAAAATAAGAATAATGTTGATTTGGTTTTAGAATATACATTCTACTTAATTGTAATGAAAGAAAACAGATTTTGGTCAATGAAGTAGTAGAGAAAGATACCTCCTTCCCACATGGCATAAGATTTATGAACTTAAATACAAAAAGACAAGAAAGAAAGAAAAGAACATTTCCATGTCTATAGCACAACATAAAGAGAGGATTCAATATAAAACCATGAATTTCCATTTCAGACTGTTTACTTAAAAAAACAACAACATGTAATAAAAACTACACATTGCTTTCAAAGCTACCCTGCTTTTCTATGCTTCCTTCTAAGTTTTGTTCTCTGCTGTACAGTTTTTATTTACTGAAGGGCATCTATCTTTTTAGCCTGATAGGCATAAGATTATAGGTGTAAGATCTCAAACTTTTAATTTGCATTTCTCTAATCCATAGTGATTTAGAGCATTTTTTCATATGACTATATATAGTTTTGATTTCTTCACTGAAAAGCTGCCTGTTCATATCTTTTGCCCATTTATCAGTTGGGGAATGACTTGAATTCTTATAAATTTGACAAAGTTCTTTATGTATTTGAGAAATGAGACCTACATTTCCCCCAATTTTGTGCTTTCCTTCTAATCTTGGTTATATTGATTTTATTTGTACAAAACCTTGTTTTTTAATTTAATGTAATCAGATTTATCCAATTATCCTCACAATGCAATCTCTTGTTTATCTATAAATTGTTTTCCTATCTATAAGTCTGATATGAATTATGTTCCATGTTCTAATTTTCTTGTGATAGCTCCCTATAGATGTAGGTCAGGTATCTATTTTGACCTTGCTTTGGTAAATGGAGTAAATATTGATCTATGTCCAATTTCTGCTAGACTGTTTTCCCAACAATTTTTACCAAATAATGAATTTTTGTCCCTTAAACCTTAAATCTTTACATTTTTCAAACACAAGGCTACTATCATTATTTACTACTGTGTATTTTTAGTTTACTATGTTCCACAGATCTACCTTCCTATTTCTTACCTGGTATCAGATAGTTTTGATAAATGCTACCTTATAATATAATTTAAAATCTGGTACTACTAAATCTCTTACCTTTACCTTTATTTTTTCATTAATTTCTTTGAAATTCTCGACCTTTTGTCCTTCCAGATGAATTCTGTTATTATTTTTCTTCTAACTCAGTAAATAATTTTTGTTAATTTAATTGTTATAGCATCGAATAAATAAATTAGTTGGGTAAAATTGTCATTTTTATTATATTGAGTTTTCCTACTCATGAGCAATGATATTTCTAAATCTAAAACTAAAGAATAATTTATGATAATATTTACGTAATTCTTGGGTCTGTTTTGGCAGATATACTCTCAGATATTTTATACTATCTACTGTTATTTTAAATGGGGAATCTCTTACTACCTCTTCTTGCAGGATTTCATTGGTGATATATAAAAATGCTGATGATTTATGTGTGTTTATTTTATACCCCACTACTATGCTAAAATTATGAATTGTTTGAACTTTTTACTTGAATCTGAAGGATTTTCCAAATATATCATCATATTTTATACTATAAGGGATAGTTTATTACCTCACTTCTTATTCTATTCCTTCCATTTCTTCTTATTGCTATTGCTAGCATTTCTAAAAGAATATTGAATAATATTGGTGACACATAGTGTAGTTTCCCTGTTAATCTCTTTTAATTCTATTTTAGCTTTAATTTTGTCTGAGATTATGAGGGCTAACCTTGCTTTTTTTTTTTTTTTGCATTAACTGAAGCTTAATAAATTCTACCCCAGTCCTTTATTTTAACTTTGTATATATCACTCACTTTTAATCGTTTCTTGTAAACAACATATTATCGGATTCTGATTTTTAATTCATTTTGTTGTTTCTGTTTTATGGGTGAGTTCATTTCATTCACGTTCAAGGTTATAATTACTAGTTGTGAATTTCCCTCCATCCTAATTTTCCTCACTGTTTATCCTTCTCACCCTATTTACCCTAACTCAAGTCCTAACCACTACTTTACATTCCTATTCCTTAATCTACTTACCCCTGTAAGTCCCTCTCTTATCCCCTTCCCTCCACCCTCCTACATCTAGATCTAAACAATCCTCCTGAAAGTCCCTCCCTCATCCTATCCCCTCACCCTCCCATTTCTTTATAAATTTAGAAGACTTTTACACCCTTTTAAATGTATATGTTATTCCCTCCTTAAGCCAGTTCTGATGTGTGAGATTCCAGCCCTACCAAACCCCCACCTTCACCTGCTTCATCTGTAACAATTCTCTCTTTTATGCCTCATTTGCATCATTACTCTATTTTAGCTCTTCTTACCCAATTTTATTTTTGAGAATCATCCCATCATACTCAACTCAACCACAACCTTTTGACTGATGTACAGTCTTTCAAACTACCCAAGTAATGATAACAATCTTATAAATACAGATAACATTTTCCCATAAAAGAAGTAAACAGTTCAACCTACTGAGTCCTTATAATTTGTCTTTAATGTTTACCTTATGTACCTCCTTGATCTTATATTTCAAACTTCCCATTGAGTTCTTGTCTTTTTGTCACAAATATCTGAAAGTCTTTCAATTCTTTAAATGTCCTTTTTTTTCTTTCATTCAGAATTATGCTCAGCTTTGCTGGGTAAGTTATTCTTAGTTACAAGCCCAGATCCTTTGCTCCTTGAAATATAATTTTCAGTCTTTTAAGGTAGACCTCCAGTCTTTTAAGGTCAAAGCTGCTAGATCTTGTGTTATCCTGACTGCAGCTCCACAGTATTTAAACTGGCTTGCTCTTGTTTCTTGTATTTTCTCCCTAACCTGGGAGCTTCACAACTTGCTTATAATATTCATCCAAATTTTTATCTCGGGATCCCCTTCAAGTGGTGATCAATGAATTTTTTTATTATTTCTATTTTACCCTATTGTTCTAGTACTTCAGGGCAATTTTCCTTAATAATTTCTTGTAATATTGTATCTAGGCTCTTTTATTTTATTTTATTTATTTATTTATTTATTTTTGCTTTTTGTAGGGCAATTGGGGTTAAGTAACTTGCCCAAGGTCACACGGCTAGGTTTTTTTTTGTTTGTTTGTTTGTTTGTGTGTGCCTTAAGTGTCTGAGGCCACATCCAAACTCAGGTCCTTCTGACTCCAGGGCTGGCACTCTACTCACTGCGCCACCTAGCCGCCCCTCTAGGCTCTTTTAAATCATAACTTCCAGATAATCCAATAATTCTTATACTGTCTCTCTTCAGTCTGTTCTTCAGATCATTTGTTTTTCTAATGAGACATTTCACATTCTCATTTATTTTTTTCATTCTTTTGATTTTATTTTATTATTTCTTGGTGTCTCATAATATCATTAACTTCCCATTGCCTGATTCTAGTTTTTAAGAAGCTATTTTCTTCCATAAGTTTTTGGTTCTTTTTCCAAATGGTTGACTTCCTTTTATAGTTTTCTTGATTTTCTTAAAGTGCTCTAAATTTTTCCAATTTTTCCTCAGCCTTTCTCATTTGATTTGTAAAGTCCTTTTTAAGCTCCTCCAATAATTCTTTTTAGGCTTGTGACCATTTGATATTTTTCTTTGAAGGAGTGTTTTTATTTTAGCTTCACTATCTTTTTCTGAGTATGAACCCAGATCTTCTCTGTCCCTATAATAGCTATCTATGGTCTGATTCTTTCTTTTATTTATCACTCTTATTATTTTTTTAGGGGCTTATTATTATAATCAAATTTTTAGTCCCAAATTTTGGGGATGATGCCTCAGGTTTTAGGTTTTACATACTATAAGCTCTATATGGGAGCCCAACCTTTAGTATTCCTCTCTGTTTCTGAGACATAGCTAAGGCCCCCAGCCACACAGTTATTACAAACACTCTTGTTCCCTGTGGTCCCTCTTGTGGCTATAAACTTTAGCTTACCCAGCTTCTCTAGAACCAAAACCAAACCAAGGATTCTGCTCTCCTGCAAGTGCCCAAAGCCAGGAATGTCCCAATGTTCCTGCTACCGTACTCATGGGCTGTGTGCTCACTCCTTCTCACCCTCAGCCCCACCTGGAACTGGTCTGGTCAGCACAACTATGCCTGGCTTCCTGCAGCAGTAGAGGGTACTTCAATCTTCCCCCCACTCAGTTTCTGAGACTGAGGTTGCCAACTGCCCCCAGGACTTGTCTGTTCATTTAGTGGAGTCTGTCTGAAGGTGTTTGCACTTCAAACCAAGGCCAAACCTCTACTCTCATAGGTTGAGATTTTTCCTAAGGTCCTCCTAAGTTGTATAGGAGGGCAACTGAATTACCCTTATTTTTAATTATCTCTGACACTCAAAATTCCCTTTGAGGCAATATTTTTTTGATGTTTCTGGAATAATTTTGGAGAGGCCAGTATGTCCCATCTTACTCCACCATCTTCCCAGAAACCCCTTATTCTAACAGTTATTTTTTAAAGTACTTAGCTAGGGGGTGGCTAGAGGGTGCCCTGGAGTCAGGAGGACCTGAGTTCAAATGTAGCCTCAGACACTTAACACAAAAACCTAGCCATGTGACCTTAGGCAAGTCACTTAACACCAATTGCCCCTCCAAAAATGATAATAATAATAATAATAAAAGTACTTAGCTATTAGTTTAAAAATGTGGTGTTCAAATAAGTTTCATGTGGTAGACTTGTCCATCATAACAATGTAGCATATGTAGCAGTTTATGTGTATGCATTACTCCACATGCAATATTCTGTTTGCTCTTCACAAGGCAACTTAAATATTATTATCCTCTGTGCTTATAGATAAGGAAATTGAAGCTCAGAGACATGTACAAGATCACAAAGCTAGTAAGTACTAGAATCAAATCTGACTCAAAATCAAATATTGCTTCTACTGTAGCACACTGACTTTCTGGTGTCATTCAGATGACCCAAGCATTTCTCAAACCAACTTTTTCTTTCCTTCTACCCACAACATGGGGGAGACTTTATACCTGAAATAAGACAAAGCCACCCTTGGGACCTGATTGACCTAGATGATTGATCCTGGCTTCCCTGATACAGGTTCCCTTTATGGTCCCTCCTGCCTCTCAACATGGGGTAGACCTAGAAAGAAATTGTCCCTAGGACTTGATTGGTCCCAGATTCCCTATTGCAGCTTCCCAGTCAACTAAGAGCTTAAAAATTTCCAGCTACATGGAAGCTAGGTTCCTTGAAACAAGTTATTTTACCCTGCCCTACTGACAAGAAATGCATCCACTGAGATGAGAAGGTACCTGTCTAAGGAAGCTAGGAGCCACTGTAGATATCCTTGTTGCATATCCTTGCTGTTAAACCTTGTGCTTATTTTAGCAGCTAGATAGCTCAGTGGATAGAGTGCTGGGCCTAGAGTCAGGAAGACCTGAGTTCAAATTTGACCTCAAGACATTTACTAGCTGTATGACCCTGGGCAAGTCACTTATCATCTGTTTGCCTTTATCTACTGGAAAAGGAAATGGCAAAACATTCCAGTATCTTTGGCAAGAAAACCCCATGAACAATATTGGCGTGCTATATGGTCCATAGAGTCATGAACAGTTGGACATGACTGAACAACAACAAACTTTGTGTTAAATGTTCAATAACCTTGTGAGTGCCTCATTTATGTTCTAACATTGAATTGAGGTAAGAGGATGCTGGCATTAGAGCTATGCTTCTGAAATCTGGGTATTTCTCTGTTCTGAACTATAATACAATTCCCCTTAATAAATGGCAGTGCTATAAACCCTATTCAGCATTTGTTTTGATACTCCCATGGTTATCACTGGATAATTTGTATTTGGAAGGGGGTCTATAGGTCATCTAGTCTAACCCCCTTTTTTACAGATGAGGAAACTGAGACTAGAGTAGTTAAGGGACTTACCCAAGGTCAAAAAAGTGTTATGTGGCAGAGTCAGGACATGAACGCAGATACACTGACCCCAAATCCAACACTCTTTCTTAAGTGCTGTACTGCTCCAAATTAAAATAGTAGAAACTAATACATCTTTCTATAATTCCATAAGATCAACTCTATTCTACTTCATTACTTGTAGCCTTTCCTTGAAACATATTTTCATGCATTTGTGAATGCTTAGGGGAAAACATTTCCTGGCTAGTGCTAGGATTGCTCTATACAGCTAAGCAATAGCTATCTATAAACTTGGCCAAAAGACCCTGAAAACACCAAAGTCTGGCATGGGGCAAGGGATGAATGGAAGCCAGCTTAATTGCTCACTCTAGAGTTTTCCATAAGTTGTCTTCATTGAGCTTTTCCCCCCCTCAGGGAGATAAGATGAATTCACTTAAAAAATGTAGTACAGCTTTCCACCTCCCTATCACCCCTGACACAATTAGCTTTTAATCAAAGCTTGGCTCCAGTTTCTGACTAGTTATTGCCTGCTCTTTCTCCCATTTTCCTAATTCCTGGGCTGGCCCTTCCAGATATCCTGCCTCTTACTAGATGGTGGAAGGGATAACACAAAGACAAGAAACCATTGAGCCATTGTCACCATCCCTTCTTTGGGTGTTAATATGTGCAACCTTCCCTTTTGCTCTTTGTCACTATGACAAAGCACTGAAACCGAAAAGAGCAGATGACGTTGAGAAGAGAAGTAGAAGGTGCTGGAAACTGACACTGCAGGAAGAGGAAAAGTAGAATGACATGTTCAATTGGCCTAGAAAATCAATGGAAATGCAAGGCACTGTGCTGTCACTGACACACTAGAACAAAATACTATAAAAATACCAGAATGCCTCTCTTGAGAACCTTCTTCAAGGATCTTATCTCATGATTTCCTTCATTGTGACTGCCCTCATTCTCCTCAAATTCTCTTATCAAATTATCTTCTATTTTCTTTTCTCTTACAGGTTAGAATTCCTACAGAAAGTAAGCTCCTTAAGGACAGGGATAGTTTTTCATTTTTTGTTTTTTAACTCCTGTATTTATATCCACAACTAACTTTCCTTGAGACACATTGTAGGTATCCAATTGAATTAAATCAAATGGTCTAAAATTTTAATATTCACAATTTTATGGGATCCATAGGATCATTGGTTTAAATAGGAAAACTAGAGGCCATTTAATCTAATCTCTCTATTATATAGATGAGAACACTGAGGCCCAAAGAAGTTAAGGCAGTCAGCCAACAAGTATTTATTAAGCATTTAACATATCCCAGACATGGTGAAATGTGCTGGTGATACAAAAACAAGCAAAAAGAAATAGTCCCTACCCTCAAGAAGTTTATATTCTGATGGGGGAAGATGACATGTAAATGCTGGAGGTATGGTGGTGAAGTCCAGAAAAATGAAGTATGGTTGCTCTGGTTCCTCCCCAAAAATAAAAGTTTTACGAAGAGCTCACTGATAGAAAGAGGGGCCCACAGGATGTGAATCAAAACACGGTTGAGACATGGTAGCTAAGTCTATATAATCAGAGATAGTTGAACTCAGGCATATAGATGTTAAATGATTTGCCCAGGGTCACACCACTAATAAGAATCCAAAGCAAGAATTGACCCCAGGTTTTCCTGACTCCATGTATAATGCTCTGTTCATACTACTCATTAATAATAAAAGTATCCTTTTGACCCAGCAATACCACTTCTAGGGTTGTATCCCAAAGAGATCATAGAAGTGGGAGGAAGATCCATATGTACAAAAATATTTATAGCAGCTCTTTTTGTGGTGGCAAAGAATTAGAAATTAATGGGATGCCCATCAATTGGGAAATGATGAATGAAATGAAACAAGTTGTGGTATATGAATGTAATGAAATACTATTGTGCTATAAGAAATGAGGAGCAGATGGACTTCATATTTACCTGGAGAGGCTTATATGAACTGATGCTGAGTGAGAAGAGTAGAACCAGGAGATATTTGTACACAATTACACTCACGGCCAACTTTGATTGACTGGACTCTTCTCAGTAATGCAGGGTTATAAGTCAACCCCAAAAGACTCATGATGGAGAGAGATGTCTACATCCAGAGAAAGAACTAGAAAGAACTGAGTTTGAATCCAAATTGAAGCAAACTACCTGATCTTTTTCTTTTTCTTGTTTGGTTTTGTTTCCTCTTTCCCATTGTTCATTTCATCCAATACATTCCTTATAAAACCTGACTAATGTCTAATGTGAAAGTATTTGCAGATCCAATACTTGATTGTATGCTGTCATGGGGGGTGGGGAGGGGAGGGAGGGAGAGAAAATTTGAAACTCAAGGAACTGTGGAACTGAATCTTGTAAACTAAAAGTAAATGAACAAATTAATAAAGACCAAAATATTTTTTAAAAATAATAAAAGTATTTCTGTAATCCTCAGGACTACCAAGAGGAAGAGAAAATTCATGCATATATGCATTCACACATTGGCTATCTTCATATAATGATCAAGGTAAGGCCATTTTCTTCTATTATTTTCCCTTTTTACTGTCTCTGACTAATGTCCTTTTCCAATATTTAAATGAATGCCCTCTAAATTATTTCTCAATATTTATGTAACATCATCAGTATCCACAGCATTACACAATAGGAATGATGTGCTAAACAAAGAACAAAAGCATGGCCCTAGGGGTGATCCAGGTGAGGGTACAGAATGGGTACAGAACAGGGATGGAGTATGCCCTGCATGGAACTATGTTAGGAAGTAGGTTTTGTGGAACAAGTAGCCATTCAGGCAGTGGCATATAAAAAGAGAGGGTTATGGCACATGACAGAGGAGATTGTTTTTGATTCAAAGGGAAGGAAAGTCACAAAGGAAGCAGCAGTCAGGTGAAGCCTTCCTATAGCTAGTGGGGGCTGCTATGAATTCACATGAAGAGTTAAAAGGAGACATGAATGAATGGATGAAGCTAGAATTATCTTCTAACACAACTATTGGCTCTAAAACACCACAAAATCACCCTGCGGGAGGGAGGCAATTGAAAGAATTAAACTTTTCTGAGCTGGAAATCCCCCTCTAGAAATTGGGAACTATTCTCTGGCAATAGGTGTCATTCCTAAATTCTTCACATTCAGACAATGTGTCTCTGTTGAAAAGGTCCCAAATGTCATTCTCCTGTTAGATTTGAGGCAAAGAAAAATATTGTTTGTCTTTGTTATTGTTCTGAGACAAAATTTCAGTTATATCTAAGTACCAGGGCAGTGAGTCTTTAATAGTCACAGAGACAAAGTTCATTTAGTTGCTACCATAATTCATTCTCAGTTTCCAAGTTTCCCTTCAAAACTTGGAAGCTTTTAAACTAATAATTAGTCTTCAAAAACGAACTCTATTAAGAGAAGGGGACTGATATACTAATTCAGAATTAAGTTATGGTTTGTAAAACTTTTCATGCTTGCTTGATGAATATTTTAAAGATAAATAGAAAATAGTTGACAGACAGATTAAGATTTTTCTAAAGTTATTTCTACTATTCTCACAAATACTCTGGGAGTTAGGTGCTGTTATTATATCCATTTTATTGGTGAGGATCTTGAACCTGAGAGAGAAGTTAAGGAACTTGCTCAGTCACCATCTAAGAACAAGAAAGTGTTTGATATGGGATTCAAACTCAAATCATCCTGACTCCATGTTCAATACTCTATCCATTATGGCCAAATACTCATCTAGATAGGAGTTCTTCATCTTTTAGTGACATTGTTTACTTGAGCAGTCTGGTGAGAGTATGGACTCCATCTCAGAATAATCTGTGTAAATGTGTTCAGTTAAATACAAAAGAAGTAGATAGAGAGCCTGGTATGGAGTCTGTGGAGTCAGGAGGACCTGAAATCGAGTTCCACCTCAGACACTTACTAGCTTTGTGACCTTGAGCAAGTCACTTAACCTCTGTATGTCTCAATTTCCTCATCTGTAAAATGAAGATAATGACACTTACATCACAGGATTGTTGTGAAAATTGAATGAGAAAATAACTGTGAAGCATTTAGCATAGTGCCTTGCATGTGTTTTTGTTTAGTCATGTCCAAGTCTTTGTGACCCCCATGGATATCCACATCAATATGATCCATGAACTTTTCTTGGCAAGGATACTAGAGGGATTTGCCATCTCCTTCTCCAGTGGAGTAAGGCAAACAGATGTTAAGTGACTTGCCCAGGATCACACAAGTCTGAGTAAGTTGTCTGAGGTCACATTTGAACTTAGGTCTTCCTGATTTAAGGCTCAGCCCTCTACCCACTGAGTCACCTAGCTGCCTGGCAGCTATTAATGTTAACTCTTATTTTACTGAAATATAGATGGCAAAATAACTAGAGACATGATGTGGAAAATCAAACTAGGGTTCTGACAATCTGAATTTTATTCTGTTTGGGAGATGAGACTCAGGGATCAAAGTAACACAAAGTGAAGAATATATCAATCAATCAATAAGCATTTATTAAGTGCTACTACATGCTAGGCACTGTGGTAAATGCTGAGGATACAAAAAAAAAAAAAAAACAAGGATAGTCCCTGCCCTCAAGGATCTTGCAATCTAAAGGAGGAGACAAATTTTCAAACAGATATATACAAACAAGATATATACAGGATAATAGGAAATAATTAACAGAGGGAAGGCACTAGAAAAAGAAGGATTTGAAGAAGGTCTCCTGTAGAAGGTGAGATTTTAATTGGGGCTGAAAGAAAGCCAAGGATGTTAGTAGGCAGAATTAAGGATGTAATGTCCTATTTGTGGAATATACAGAAAGCCAGTGAAACAGGATCAGAAATAGGTGGTGGGATGAAGCTGTAAGAAAACTGGGAATGTAGGAGAGGGCTACCATGTGTACTATTGCTTCACTTTATAATCATCATTATTTTTTTTAAAAAAAGCTAATAAAAGTTGTGGGTCAAAATCCAAGGGGAATGACAAAATGGAAAGGAAACACCCAGCTAACGTCCATTAATTCAAGTTACAACTCCTGAACTAAACACTTAAAGAACCTGCAGATGACATTGATGAGTCAATCTCCGTGATTAATGAAGAAGAATGAAGAAGAAATTAGTTGTCACAGCCCTGGGAACAGATACATGTATTCTCTATGTGAAAAAGGGGAAAAATAAAGTCAAACTAATGAGCTGGACTTCAATTTCTGGCTAAATTCTATAAAGCATTGAATCAGGATGATTGAGGAGCATTCTGGAAAGGCAAGTGGTAATAACTATGAAGCAGCAGCATGTGTTTATCAAGAAGAAATCTAGTCAGACTAACTTTATGTCCATTTTTAACAGGAGGAAAGAAAACAAGAATTTATTAAGTGCCTACTATGAGCCAGGCACCATGCTAAGTAAATGCTTTACAAATACCATCTCATTTTATAATTATAATAACCCTGGGAAGGAAGTACTATTATTATCCCCATTTCACATTTGAAGAAACTAAGGCAGACAGAGGTTGACTGGCCCAGGGTCACACAACTAATAAGTGTCTTGGGGAGAATTTTAAACTCAGTTCTTTCAGACTTCAGGCTTAATGCTCTGCCACTATTAACATAATTTTAGACTTAAAGAAAAGAATCCCATAGATTTCAGGAAGATACTTTACCAAATTTAGGAAATATTTTATTGTATAGAATTGAAATTTGTTTCCCTATAACATCTCTCTCTAACTTGTAGCTCTGTTTTCTGGGGACAATTAGAATAAAACTAATTTCTCTTCAGAAATATGCTGGTAAATATTCAACAACTAGCTCTCTTGGGAAAATAGTTTCTTGGACGCACTAATGGGTTTAATTTGCATTGTTAAAACTTTCTCCATCACTTTCTTAAATCTAGACAGTCAACAAAAAAGAATTTAAGTCCTTATTTGTAAAAATTGCTTATTTCTGATGTGTAAACAATCATATTGAAAATTTAACTATCAGCTCTCATGAGACAGTATTGTTGCAGTGGGGGCTCTGCCCGCCCAAAAACTATTGGGATTTCACGATATGTGTGGTGGAACCGACTCAAAGAATTAAGAGTCAGACCACCTCTAATCCAAGTATAGGCATTTATTGAGATTGACAATTGCTTCTCATGAAGCAGGATAAGTTCCAGGAGGAACCGGTCACTCCAGTGAAAGCAAGATGAATTTTTATAGGACAAAGATGCAATTACATAACAGAAATTTACATAGACTATAGGCATATGATAAATATTAAAAAGGCAGGAAGACGTTTTTTTTGTTTTGTTTTGTTTTTTTTAAGGGATTAGGTAAGGGAGGAGGAGTCCCATCTATGGTTTGGTGGTTAAACATTCTGGTCATGCCGCCCTCCAAAAGGCTACCTATTGTGGTCCTGCCTGGTCAAGATAGATAATTAGGTATTGTGGTCCTGTCTTGTGCTAGATGGATGATGTGATTGTGATTGAGTACAAGAACACACTTGTTTCTGTGGGAATGGGTCTGGGGGCAGTGACTAGGTAGAGGCAGTAGTTGGGTTTCTATCACATGGACACACCTGCTGTTTCTGTGGGAACTAAGAATTCAGGGACACACCTGTTGTTCCAGTGAGCAGTGAGGCATATATGAAGAAGATAGTACATTGGTGGGGGGGAGGAGAATGGGCTAGGAAGGTATGGTGGGCCTGCTGTTCAATGGGGCCAGGCCTATAATGAAGTTAGAATATTGGGGCTGGGGGCAGCTTTATTAGGATTCCACCTATATGACTTGACACCAGGATCTCCCTATCCCTTTTCCAAATGACACCCTTTAAGATTTGAAAATAGTGACTATAAGTCCAATTAGTCCTTCTTTTCTTCAAGCTAAGCATGCCCATTTCCTTCAAATGTCATGAATTTGCATCCTTTTGAAACCACGTATTCAAAACTCAACTGTACTTGGGACTCTTTATTATCATGTGGTTCATAAAGTGGACTTTAAGAATTTTGTGGACCCTTTTGAGTTAGATAAGGACCAGGAGGGAGAAAACAGTGAACTATAAACATTAAATTTGGCATTAAAGTAGGAAACTTTTAGAATTTTAGTGCCTTCATTAATTTAAAGTCTACTCTAGATACAGATTTATGCTAAAGGATAGTTTAATTAATGCCTCTCCCTTCCCCCACCTAATACATGAATTCTGACTGTGGGAAATTTAACTGCTTTAAGGAATTAAAACCAGTTTTATATGAGGAAATCCATCTGGGTCTTTCACCACTCAGGAAGGAAGAAAAACAACAATAATTTCCAGTGTCAACAAAGAATCCATATTCATTTTAATTAGCTCATACTAGTTTATCTTATCTTTTAACTAACCCAATTAAATGATATCAGATTAGTCAATACCCTTTTGAGTTGTGCAATAATAATTCAAGGTGGAAGTGTTGTACATGCACATCTAATTTACAAGAATAAACAATATTAAGTTAAAGGAGAATTAGACCATATAACCTTAGATCAATTACTCTCAAATCCTAACCTTAGAGGAAGTATACTCTGATGTATTAGGAAGCCTACATTAAGTACACTTTTTCTTTATTTTACAAAGGTTTGTATAGTAAAACTACTAAGTCCCTATTATTAATAGCCCTGAGATATAAAGCCTTAAATCTGTCTGGATACTTACCAGTGACCTACCAGTATTATTGAAGTTCGGGTTGAAAACTGAAATAACACTGGGTGGTCTTAGAAACTGTTGGATATCTTCATCATGTAGTGGATATGAATACAACAACAGTAAAAACAAACTGTCAAAAATAGTATATCAGTGTTCACAAATATTTAAATATGAAGTGTACTTTTCAATGTATCAGCCATAAGCTCTCAGTACAGTTTAATTACTATCTCCTGCAAGCACTATAGAATATGACCAAACTATTCATTTTTCAAGTCCATTGACATGAGAAATTTGTAATAGTACCATTATATTGGAAAGGTCTTAACCAATGGGATGAAAGTAAACATGTTGAATAGACTGGCATGCCAGTTTCAAGTATAATAGGGCACTTTTCACATTAGCAAGATTGTTTTTCAGGTCCAATGGCTCAAGTGACTGGTATTGCAAAGCCATGTAGATATATGGGTTTCAAACTGAATAACCCTAGGGAAATAAATATGTTAGTAGAATGATTCTAAGACTTAAACCATCCAATTCTAGCTCTGCTCTGAACTTGTTAAGAGATCTAAAGCAACAGACTTCATCACTCAGTCTGGTTTATAACTAGATGTTAGACTGCTTTCTATACTGCCAGTGATTCTCACGGAATCAAGTTTGCCATAATGCTCATCAGTGCAATTTGCTACTTATTCTAGGTCAATTGTAGCTTTCCTACTACATCAGAAAGTCAATAATAGTAGCTGTCAGATAGTTTAGGAAAAAGATAATGAAAAGATTTTCAGCAAACTAACTGTGAAAAGCAATTTCCTGAAATAAGTACATTTGAATTCTGCATCACAAAGAAGTTGGGAACTGCTATAAACATTCTATCAACTATGATTGACTCATTCACTCATCCTACTCTTGGCTTTGATGCAAGAAGAAAAAAAAATCAAGTTATTATGTTTTTGATGATTGACTTTGTTAAGGGAATAATCTATGTGGTCTCTTCCCTCTTAGTTTGTGACTGTCCATCAAAACTAGTCATATCACATATCCTAAGACCCAATCTTACTCACGCACAAATTCTCTTTGAAATTTTGTAAAATTCTTTGAACTTAAGGAAGGTAATCACAAAAAGTTAAATCTGGAGAGGATTTTTAAAATCGTCTCACCCTCATTTTGCAAGTTAAAACAATGAGGCTCTGAGAAATTAAGCAATGATTCTCATAGACATTTTTAATATTTTGAAAATATTTTTCTTTAATATGACATCAATTACTTCATCCATCCAAAGAATATAATTTTAGGTGGATGAGGGGGTGTGAATAATCTAATTGTTAGGGTTTTAATGGGCAGCTAGGTGGTACAGTGTATAGAACACCAGGCCTGGAGTTAGGAGTACCTGAGTTTAAATCTGGCCTCAGATTTGTGACCCTTGGCAAATCATTTAACCCCGTTTGCATCAGTTTCCTCATCTATAAAACAAGCTGGACAAGGAAATAACAAACCACTCCAATATCTTTCCCAACAGAACTCCAAATGGGGTCACAAAGTGTCTGACACAACTTAGAAACAACAAAAGGTTTTTAATACAAGAAGTTTTCAGATATTTGGGAGTTTTTTTTCAGCCCTCATCTGTAAGCATAAATAAGACTTAGCTTCTTGAGGAGTTTTATTTTGTATTATTTACATACAAGACAATCTCTATATATACTTCATGTCTTATACAATAATGTCATTGAGTTCCACTAGAGGTAAGATAATAATTTCCTATAGGTTCAAAACAGTAGAGTTCAGGGTACTGAATTTAAGATGGAGTAGAAAACAAGTGGCAGGAGCCCATATTAGAGAGAATTCCCTAAAGAATATTCTGAGGAATGGTAGAGGCAAGTCTTTATCCTTAAGAAACAGTGCCTTGGTCAGCTTTCACTAACTGCTTTATATGTCACTGGATCATACTCCACCTACAGGTTTGCAAAATTATTGGGTGAGTTGGTGCAATTGGTATAAAATGTATATATATGTTTATCTTATCCTAGTTTATTGGATAATTATTATTTTCAGAAAGTATACACTTGCATGGGACATGTCAATACAAGGAATATGCTGAGTGTAGAAAAAGAAGCAGAAAATACATAGTCAACTAGCAGTGGCCTGAATAAGTCAAGGAAATAAACAGTTTAATCTAAAATTTAGGGCTAAAAGAAGCAGGACAGAGTTAATAAGCAATGGCAAATCTACTTCAGAAAGATATTACTAAGCCTACTTGTCTGACATAGGATAAAGGTTAGACTATTATAAAGGCCCAGAGCTTGGCCCTCTAGGGGCTCCTTTCCAATTTTTTCATGTTGGTAAGTTTTGTCTTCTCAATAAAATTTGAATTCCTTGAAAGCAAAGGCCATGTCATGTATTTATTAAATTTTGTGTTTGGCTACTTTTCCCTATTCAGTTGTCCATAGAAATGTTTTTTTGTTTGCTTGTTTTCCTTTGTTTTGTTCTTATGACATTTAAGGTCTACCTTACAGTTGTATTTGTCTATTATTGTATCTCTGCTCCTATCTCACTCTCCCCACCAGATTGTAGGTCTTTTTTGGGCAGGAACTTTGTTATACTCTTCTAGATGCTCTTGTGGCATAAGCTCTTGTGAAGAGTAGATACTCGATAAAAATTAGTTTAATTGAATTCTGTATGTCTCACTGCCTCTAGCATAATGATAGGCACATAATAGAATTTAAGTATTTTAAAGTTATTTGAACTTGTTTAAATGAAATGAAAACAATATTACTTTAAAGGGCATGTTTTTATCCCCTCCAGAAAGAGATAAAAATAAATTACATAATACTGCAAAACTTTGTAGACCTATAAGAAAAGTCAACCGAAATTCCACTCACTTCAGGAACTATAATGGAAGACCTGCTATGAGAATTTGAAGTACCTTGACTTCAGTCTTCTTTTTAAATTCTTCAAAGAAAAGGTCCCATCCAGGGAATGTGGAATATTCTTAGGGAAAAGAGTTTATTTAGAATACCAGATAAATATCCAAGAGTGTTCTTCAATCTTAATAACCATGTTTATGTGGTCAGGACCTGCTTTCTACAATAATCTCAATACCACTGCCTCATCCAGAAACCAAAATTTGAAAGACAAAATCATTTACTAGATTTTTAGAAGTATTGTTGCTGCAACACTCACCAATTCAATCTAGGACGTGTTTCTTGTCCCATCTGCAACAAGACTTATCATGTCTACCTGCTGGACATCACTCTCTTTTGATTTGCGTAACTTTTGATTAGAACAAATGTCGATTCTTTCCTTTTGAATCTTGTGGTACAGATAGTTATCATTTCTTGGCATATTGTCTTGTTTAGAACTAAATAAGGAATCAAATTGTTTTATTATTCAGTGTCAAAATGTCATAATCTTTTTTAATAGTTTCTAAATCAGAAAATGTAGTGGTCCAGAAAATGAATAAATGAATCTCTTTATATGAATCTATCTGTCTATCTATCTATCTATCTATCTATCTATCTATCTATCTATCTAAGTATCCATACACACACACACATACTTTATCATTCTCCAACATGTTGCTTATGTTCACCTGATTTTTGTGGAAAATTTGCCCTCCTTCTGATAGCCTCAGAACCTTGAAATACATGAAAATGTCAACACAAGTTTGGTCCCCAAATTTTCACACATTTTCTAAAGTCAATAAACAGGTTCCCAAAAGTCATATTGTCTATGAAATCTAAGATCATAAGAAGTAATAATCAAAAACTATTGATGGCTGATTTTTGCCTCACAAGGAAAGGCCTGCAGATTATTGCTGATATGATTTTGTTCTTCTCCAGTATCTTGGTGCTGTCTTGCATGGCAAGTATGGGTTATGATATCCTGGAAGAGAAACTGATTCAGGAGGAAGTAAATGAAAAGTCAGGTAGAGCCATGACCCTTGGAAGTTTTCAGAGATTACTCAGTAATCAGGGCCCTTAGTTTGGATTTGGGGAGCAGAGGAACTAAATTTCTAGATAATTTTAATCCTTCACTTTATTCTCCATGAGTAAGTAGCCCAAAACAAGCAATCAAAAACATAAAAATATGTCGTTCTCTTTGGACAACTTTGCAAAGTGGTTGAGAAATCTCTTTTCTAAATCCAAGAAAACATATAGCTCATATTTTAGTGAGGAAAGGAGAGAGAAACATAGGGTTTGGGTTCTCTGAATTCCAATTCCCTCAACCTTAAAATAAGAATGAGATAATATAGTCAAGAAACTTACAAAGGTTATTGAGTTTACACCATTGCCCAGTTTCCCACTTGTAAATAATATTGTACCTAAATAGCTTGAGGCAGTTGTGTATAATTCTTAAGGTGAAAAGGAGAGAGAGTAGGGGTGAGAGAAACAGAGAGAGGGAGAGAAGGGGTGGGGAGAGAGAGAGAGAGAGAGAAGGGGTGGGAAGAGAGAGAGAGAGAGAGAGAGAGAGAGAGAAGGGGTGGGGAGAGAGAGAGAGAGAGAGAGAGAGAGAGAGAGAAGGGGTGGGAAGAGAGAGAGAGAGAGAGAGAGAGAGAGAGAGAGAGAGAGATGTCAGAACCTTCCTTGGCAAGCTGTATCTATATTCAACAATAGCTAGAGCCAGTAAATTCTTCTTACTGTCTAACTTAAATCCATCCTACTGTCATGTAAGCCCACTTGCTATTGTATTGTACTTAGCAGAGATGAGAAAATAGTCAAAATATCTCCGATGACATCATTTTATACACTTAGAGATTTATTTATCTCAATTCTTCAGGTGTACAAAGAAAGGCTAAGGTGCCCAGACAAGGCTCATTTTCACAGTTGGCAGAATTAACAAAAAATTTAGGAACTCAACAACATATGCCATGCTGGTTATAAGGGGAATCCCAGAGACAAATGTAACTCACTATATATGATGGAATTTTGTTCCCAAATACAATGGCAAGACAGGACAGAGCCAGGCATTAAAGCAAGGTGGCCTAAGGTCACAGCCCACATGCCTAGGAATACCTCCCTGCCTTAATCCTGGGTACATTTCAACTTCCATAATAAGAAAATACTGCAAACTCTGAGCCAGCCCACACTAGAACACAAATACAGTATCCAAACTGCTGGCATGTTACAACAATACACTCACTTAGGGGGAGAAGAAGGTAGGAGGGAGCTTCAAGGTGGAATGTCAGGTGCGGCTCACCTTACAGCCAGAAAGCCAACAGTACTAACCCCTCTGCTCCTCAAAGCAAAACCTAAAAAACGCCCACAGCAACTTCCTATTCCCTATTATTACCCTGAAATCCATCATTCCTTTCTCCAGGGCCTCCATATAACAGGTATGGATATTTATACTCCTTTCCATATCCCTGCTCTCCTCCTTGCCCCTCACCTGAGTACAAGCCCACTAACTTGGAAAAGGGGAATCATAATACCAAAGGTTGACATCGAGATAAACCAAAGTTTTTTAATCTGGGATCCATGAACTTAAAAAAAAATATTGCAGTAACTATATATCAATAAAATTGGTTTCTTTTCAATTCTATGTATTTTTTTATGTGTGTGAAAACATTATTCTGAGGAGGCCATAGGCTTCATCAGACTGCAAAAGGGATCTATGATACACCATACCAAAAACACACACACACACACACACACACACACACCCTCACACTCTCACTAAGAATCCCTGGGCTAAACCAGAGTCCATTTCTATTCACAGTTCTCTCAAGGATGAAATAATCACTTTCAAATCTTAAAGAATTATGTAAATTCTAGCTATTACTAATATTAATGCCCAAATGACCCAGTCTACTCATAGCCAAAATCATGGACTCTAGAGTTGGAAAGGTCCTCTAAGGCCATCTAGTTTTACTCCAAACCTGAAAATAACCCTCTCTACTACTTATTCACCTGGGTTACACACAGTCTTCTTGAAGACCTCCAATGTAGCCCAATACTCTTTGGAATTGTTCTAATCATTAAGAAATTGTTTTTCTCCTCCCTCTATCACAAATATCTAGTTTAAATATGCTTCTTTGCAGTTTACACCCATTGTTTTTGGTTCTGCCCTTTGGGGACAAACAGAACAAGTTGAATCCTGCTATCACTTAACAGCCAAATACTTGAAGGTAACTATCATGTCCCTCTTTCAGTCTTTTCTTCTCTAAGCTAAATATCTCCAGTTTCTTCAGTCTGTCTTCCTATAATATGGACTCAAGAACTTCACCATCCTGTTTATACTTCGGGCCAACTTTCCAAAGTTATTCCTAACTTGGACATCCAGAACTGAATGTTCCAGATGAGGTTTGACCAGGGCAGAGGACAGTGAAATCAACTTTCTTTTTTTTGAAAACTCTACCTTTTTTAATGCAAGCCAATTTTGCATCAGGTCTTTTTACTACTATGTAAAAAGCTCACATTGAGCTAGCAATCCACTCAAAACCATTGATATTCTACAAACTTCTCTCTTACACCCTGACCCATCTATATGCTTCTAATCTTTTTTTTTAATCCAAGTATAAGAATGTGCATGTATACTACACTTAGCATAGTTCCTGGCATATAGTAAGTGATCAATATTTATTCATTGATGTATCTCTGTTGAATTTTGGTTTGTTAGATTCAGACAAATGTTCTAAACTTTGTAAATTCTACCTTATACTTTTAGTTATTCCTCCCAGCTTTGACAAGCATGTCACTTATACTTTTATCAAAGTCATACCTATAAATTCAAGCAAAGATTCTTCAGATATTCCACTGAAAGACTTCTAGTCAAGCTGTCATTGAACCACTAATAACTACTCTTTGAGTTAAGCTATTCAGTCATTTCCCAATACAACTAATTATAATATGAAATAGTTTACACCTATCTTTTCCACAAGAATAACATGAGATACTTTATCATTTTACTCTAGTCTAATTAAACTTTATCTACAGCATTCCCCTGATTTAATAGTTTGGTTGTCTATCAAACTATCAGTCAATCAATGCCTTGGCAAGTTACTGGGTAACAGGAAAACCTGAAATACTAAACAGTAGATTTCTGAGAGGTTGTTCCATCCAAATAACAAAGGTAAAGGTAAAGTATTACCGGATGCCATTTGTCATTTAATCAGCTACATTCTAAAGGTCAGTAATGATAAGGTACAGATTAATGCCAAAAAGGGGGAGGAAGGGTAATAGCCTGGGTAATTTCTGCTTTTTTAAAGACCTATCTCTTGTGAAAACATTTTTGCATATGAGCTTCTAGGGCACAGACATAAATCTGAAGTTACATGTAGAAACTTTCATTGACTCATACCTTCCATAAGCTAACGTTGATCTTTGTAGTTTTCCCTCTTATCACTTTTGACCTCTGATAGGTGTTCCGGAATCTCCTAAGTTCACCAATAGTTATTCTCAACATTGGACAAATAATGATGATAATCAGTCCTACTGTCCTATTTTCTTAGGTGCTTATTGATAGACACTATAGCAGCCAGATAAAGAATGGAAAGGATGGGTTCACTTCACTTCACTTCTAATGACTTAGTGACTTAAAATTTCTAGTTCTCTGCATCTTTATTTAGAAAAAAAAAAGTTGTGACAAAGATTGGGTCTCTATAACTATGCCCCATGATTCTTTACATGTCTTTATCTTGCCTTCTGGAAGTCTTTCACCTTTCACATTTTTCTCCTTTCACAATTAACCTTCCTATATGGAAAAAATGAAGTCATATAAGCATTTACTTTTCAAACTTTAATAAAGGTGGAACTCTGTCAAATTCGAACCATAGGATATATGAAGTTGCACTTGGAAAGAGTAGAACTCATGGTTTCTTGGCAGGTGGGATTTGGGTGGAACCCTACAAAATGGTGATGTGTTTCAGGGCTGCTAGGGAAAAAAGATCTAGGAAAAATAATGTATCCTAATAAAGTCATGAAGGCTAAAGGGAAAATGATGTTCCATGAAAAAGGCTGGAAACTAAAGGGGAAGGTTCCCCATCCATTTATTTTGTTTACATTTGAAAAACAGTGTTGGGTGTTCACTCTTAAGTTCTTTCCCAGTAGTTTTCATGCTTTAAGCCATGGGCCTGAGGAATAATTGTTTCAAAGAGCACTCTCTGTCTTAAATAAGATCATAAATGCTCATATCTATAGTCCAGGACTCTGAGCCTATTCACACAGACTGGATTCAGTCCTGTAGGACATGAATCACTTGCTCTCTCTGACTTTTTGGCCCTTGGTTTGTGCCATAATTCTTAGCTATGGCCAAAATGAAATTATTCCTATAAGGGCCTAGGCCTCTTATATCTGATGGGTTTGGAGATTACACTCAATCCATCTGCCCTCCACCCCAACAGATAGTTATACAAATTCAATAAATAACCTTTTATCTAGTTCCCATCCTTTCTTGCTTATAAGGGCCTATCCCAACTTGAAAAAATTAGAAAAGGACAAAATTAACATTAAAACAAAAACTAGCAATAGCAAAAAAAAAAGTAGATAAAGAAAAGTAAAAGTTGAAAAAGAATTCCAATTGAGAAAAGAAGTTAAGTTCCAGATAAGCTTCTGATACTTATGGAGTTCTCCTAATAGGGATTTAGAGCCTGTGGTCAACAATAGGTCAACCTATCACCTTAACATGAAAAACTAGACTGCCCTGGCTGAAATTTTCTTTAATTAATCTGTAGTCCATAAATTTTTTTTTAAAAAGTTTGATAGTCATTTTCTAATATGATTGGTTTCATTTGTAATCTTATATTCTATTTCATATATTTAAAAATATTGAGAAGAGGTTCGTAGGCTTCACAAAACTGCCAAAGGGATCTATGAAAACAAACAAAAAAACAAAAATTTAAGAACTCCTTTTCTAATAGATCCCTGCATCATATAGGGAAACTAAAATTGAGACTCTAGGTAAAACTTTATCTAATGGTGCCCTGTAAACACATAAAGTAATCCAAATAGAGGTCCAGAAAAGTTAACCTAAGTCACCTCAGTCTAGGACAAATAAGTTGGTTCAACAAAAATTGTGGTCGTTGTTGTTGTTGTTGTTGTTTTAAAGAACCTAATTCAGACAAAGCCCAAAGAGGTATAGGTCTTTTCAAAAATAGATTACTCACTGGATAATGGATAATGATTCCTCATATCACAGATTAACTCCTTAAGATGTGGTCCATGGAAGAATTTATTACCAAACAAGAGACAGAGAACATTATGATATGAAAAATGGATAATTTTGATTAAATTAAATTCTAAAAGTTTTTGCACAAATAAAGCCAATGCAAACAAGATTAGAAGGAAAGCAGAAACCTGGGAAACAATTTTTATAGCCGGTGTTTCTGATAAGGGCCTCGATTCTAAAATATAGAGAGAACTGAGTCAAATGTATAAGAATACAAGGAATTGCCCAATTAATAATGGTCAAAGGATATGAACAGGCAGTTTTCAGATGAAGAAATCAAAGCTACGTATAAGCACATGAAAAAGTTTTATAAATCACTATTAATTAAAGAAATGCAAATTAAAACAACTCTAAGGTACTGCCTCACACCTACCAGATTGGCTAATATAATGCAAAAGAAAAATGATAAATATTGGAGAAGAGGTGAGAAAATTGGAATACTAATGCTTCATTGATGGAGTTGTGAACTGATCCAACTGTTCTGGGGAGCAATTTCTAACTATTTCCAAAGGGCTATAGAACTGCATGTAATCTTTGATCTAGCAATTCCACTACTAGGTCTATATCCCAGAGATTTCATAAAAAGCTATCTTTACAAGTAATTGAAAAAAAATACTATTAAGTAGAAAAACAAAAATATGTGACCTATGGTCCAGGGCCCCTTAAGAATCTGGCTTACATCGACTAGGTTTGATTTGCATGTTGACCTAAAGTGTGTGTGTGGAGGGTGCTTGTTTCTTTCTTTAACTCATGGGAAATTTGAATATAGTCTCAATGTGGCTCATATTCTCCTTTCCCCAAATATGAATAGAGAGTTCCTGTTCTCACATAAGTACACAGTGTAGTAGTTGGATATCAAGTATGGAACAGTTCTTTTTAACTTCCAGAGAAAAGGAATAAGATGCAAAAGAGTCACTGGGGGGAGACTCTTAACAAATGCAGAAACATCAAACTCCCAAATATCCCATTAGATTCATAAGATCCTCCTGGAAGGTAAAGATACTTTGTCAGGACAGCTAGAACAATACTCACCATTCACTTTAGACAAGCAAAATATAAGCCCTCATAGGAATGTTAGGCAAAGGATATGTCTCCTGGCCACTAGCAGGACACATGAATTTAGTTCTTCCACCAAAGGGCCATCGTCTATAAACCTTCTATAAACTTATTGTTTTAGAATCACAGTCTGAAGGAAATCTTCCCCTTCTGGGAGATTGATCTCAACTCTCAAGCTCCAACTACCCAACTTGTGGTAGAGTTTTCTAAGCTTGTATTGGTCTGATAGGCCACAGTGGGACACATTGTGCATTGACCCCAACATACTGATGTCATTTTGGTCCTCAACAACCAACCAACCAAACTAAAATCAGGATTATCTACACATGACTCACAAGACTAGAAATGTTCCTTCTCAGGATATCTAGTCTCTGGCCTTTGCTCATTAAAGTAAGGATAAAGGCATATAAAGGTAGCCAAGAACTGGAAGTCTAGAAACTAAAAAAGGACAGTAATGGAGAGATTCATTGTATATATGTGAACTAACAACACCAAGTTCCTTGTAAAAGGTGAAGTAATAATTATTATTCCCATCAAAGAAACTGAGAAAGGAAATCAGATGATCATGAATTCAGAGTAAGGACAAATAGATGAGATACTTATGTGCTGCACCAACACCTTTGCAATATCAAGAGATCTAAAAGACAGGATCCAGCACACTGGGTAAACTGTAGTGATTCGTGGTTGAGTCTCTCAGGACAGTATGGATGAGTTGAACTGCTGGAGAACACTCAGATTAGTGAGATGACAGATCCATTAAAATACTGAAATATCCAGAGCATTACTGAAGGACATCCAAATCAGTCAACACAGATTTGTCTATCTACAAGGAGAAAAAACAAGGGAATAAAAAAAGACCTTTGGCCAGATTATGCGATGCAGTTGGATGAATTTGTGCAACCCATGAAAATGATCCATCAGAATTTTATTTCATAGAAAAATACTGCAAATTAAATGTGAACTGGGCTCAGAATTGAATAAGAACAGGAGAGAAATCTGGATTATATTGGTTTCAACAAATGACAGAGAAAAGAACTGGGGTGTTTTGTGTGAGGAACAGCAAGTAGGTCAGTTAGCTGAATAATGAGTGCATGAATAATAGAAAAATGTAATGAGGTTGAAGAGTTTTAAGTGCCTAACAGAGGATTTTGTATTTGAAGCTGTAGTTAATAGAGAGAGACAGTAGTTCATTGGAGTAGATCATTGATATACTCCCATACTTGAGGAAAATCACTTTGGCAACAGAAGGGAGGATAGATTGGATTGGGGAGAGACTGGAAGCTATGAGACCAAATAGAAGACTATGAACATAGTTCAAGCTCAAGGTGATGAGGGCGTGAATTAAGGTGGCAGCTGTGTAAATGGAGAAAAGAGAATGTATGGGAAGGTTTTTCTGAAGGTAGAAAGAAAAAGATTCAGCAACATTATGCATGTGCAGGATAAGTAAGAGTGAGGGATCAAGGAGAGCATCTGGATTTCAATTCTGGATGACTGGGAGGATTGGGGCCCTCAGTAGCAACGGAAAAAGAGAGTGGGTTCTGTTTTTGTCTTCACCTTGGGTAAATTTTTTCAATCTCCCTTGTTCTATCTGTTAGTGTGAAAGTCACTTCTAGATATTTGATGCTGGAACAAAAAGCAAACTCTAAAATGCAAGTTTGGTGCTGGCTGTTCATTCTCATATTGTTTTATGACTGAGATTATTGATTATCATGTTTTCCAGTTGCTTAATCCTATAGACTTTTATTGGATGTCTACTGTGTGCCACGCTACAACTGCATATTGGGAGAGAAGGACAAAAAGACAGCACCATCCCTGCCTTCCAGAAGCCCTAATCCCTGGCAAATGAGTGATTTTATAACCTCCTGTGTTGCAATGTATAATTACATTGTGTTTTACTTCTCTTGCCATTTTGTGGCCTTATCTGCAGTAACTCAAAAGAGCATTTTTGTGTGTATGTGTGGTTTTATTTTTATCTAAATTGATAGTCTACATAAACAGTAGAAATTTGTAAATGCAATGGTGATTTTTCAACAAGACAGCAAAACCTATGGCCCATTCAGTGTTATATGCCTTTTTGTTTTATTCTGGGACCAGAGAAGGGCAATGGTTCTGAATTCTTGACGTCTCTAAGGTGTTGACAGGATGGAGCTTTGTAAAATGAAGCGTGTTTGCTTTTGAAGAAGGAAATCTGTCTGACTGGCCAGGAGAGGGGGAAGAAACATTTCCCGAAGCCACATCCTGTCACCCTTATGGAGCCATGGAGAATGGAAAGCAGAGGAGTCACATTCCAAGAGATGGGCCCACAAGCCAAGGGAAGAAAAGTTAGAGAAACTTTTGGACTGACTGGCAACAGAGAGGATATGAGAAGGAGCTTGTAGCTAGAAAAAAGGAGTTTAAAAGGCTGTCTTAGTGATAAGGGTATTCCACCAAAAAGTATAGTAGAAGGAAAATAAGGAGGGAAAAATAATCATGACTAAAGAGTATAAAACAAGACTTCTGCTGTCCACTGAGGCAGGGTCAGCCAGGATAAGAGGCCTCAAATGGTCTAGCTAAAGTGAAGCTTTACAGCAGTCACACAAATGAGCTCCATCCAGTGAGAAAGCAATGAGAGTGAAGGCAGAATTCACCGAGGGAAATCCTGAGAGCAGTCCTGGGAATGAGAGGCAAGTGGTGGGAAATAGATTAACTACACAGGAAATAGGATGGCTGGTCACAGATGATCGCAAGAATTGGGTGCTCAGGGCCCTTTGGGATACAGGCTGTTATTATGGGTAAAAGCCATCCACATCCATTCATTCCTTTATTAATTCTCTTTAGGGGATGCCAACCTGACACTATTGTCTTGTCTAGTAGGGCCTAGTCGAATATTGCCTTGAAACATTTTTAAAAGGTTGCTTCTTTGGTATTAAAGTGGGTGGTTACTGAGAAGCAGCGAAGAGACAAAGGGCTGTGCTTGGAGTCAGGAAGACATGAGCATTAAGTTCTGCTTCTGACACGTGTTGGCTATGTGACCCTGTATAAAATACATAACTTTGCAGTGTTCTGGGCAACTATCTAGGGCTCTGAGATACTGATCTATATCAGTGGAAGGAGCTCTTATTTGGAAATTCCATATAGCAAAGAAATCTCAGCCCCACTCCCTATTATTATACAATAATAAGTTATGTTATATAATGTTATGTTACATTATGTTATTATATTATATTATGCACGGCATGGTATGCCTGTAAAGCCAATAATGAGCAGCTCTCCTGAGGACTGCTGCTAGATCTTTAAGGATCTAATCGAATAGTATAGGAAACTCTATATTTATTCAGCAATAAGCTAAATAAAACATTCAAGAAACTAAAGCATAACATTCCCAACAATATAACATAGCAACTTATGACTAAGGTGACCACATATTCTTATGCAAAAATATCATTCAGTAAGTCACAATCTCCTTAATCAATATAGAGTACCCAAGCAAAGTCTTCTTTCATCTTTACAGGCTTCCAATCATCCTTAAGGGATAGAAGATACAACCACCATCCACTTTTAGGTCACAATAAGTCATAATCTTATCAATCCATGCAAAGTACCCAAGTCCTCTATCATCTTAACACAAGACTGACTTCCAAACCTCAATGCTTCTCTTCCATCTCCCACCTCTTGCCTGGATTCACACACAGGCTCTGCTCCACTGCTATATCTCAGTTTACTGCTCCACTCCAAGCTCTTCAAAGCTTCTGTTTCTAGAAAGACAAAGCTTAACAGAGCTACAATATTTACATACATTGCCAGCATTATCATCTCAATTCACTTCCTGTCTGACAAAGTAACACAAACCAATAGACAAAGCTTTTGTCTGAGAAATCAAACACAAATCAGCAGTAAAGTCCCAAGACTTCTGTAAACAGCAGGAAAGTCCTCTACAGTCTTCTATATCAATAGTAAAGTCTTCTTTCAGAGCTTCTGTATCAGCATTAAAGTCCTCTTTTAACAGACAGAATGCCTTGTTCTGACAAAGTAATATCAATGCAGACAGAAGAGATAGACAGAGTGCCAAAATCCCAGGCATTCTTGCTCTCAGTTCTCCTTAGTCCCAGCTTGTGCTCAAGCTCTTTGCTCTGTTCCTTCCTGTTTTACCCTTCCTGTTTCACTCTTTTGGCAAGCTCCTCCCACCGTGGACTCCATGTAATGACATTAGGCCTACTAAGGGCAGGGGAGGTCTCCAAACTCCCTTAGGCCTATCAAGGACAACACAAATGTATGCTGTTTTCACCAAAGACTTGGCAGAATCAAAGGCAAGGCTCAAAGACACTTGAATAGCTGAAACAAGCAGCAAAATGCCACTTTGCTTACCATTATGCCATAAAAAATCATGTCACATCATGATACATTACATCTAATCAATTGCCAAATCTTTCCATGTCTACTCTTCACATCTCTCCTATCTAGTCCCTTCTCTCTACTCGTACAGCTATAATCTTATGGAATATTGTGTTATTGTGGTCATTATCACTTCTTACCTAGATTAGTTCTTTTTAAAATTTTTTTCCCAGAATTTATTTATTTATTTTTAGTTTTCAACATTCATTTCCACAAGATTTTGAGTTCCAAACTTTCTCTCCATCTCTCCCCTATGCCTTACTCCAAGATAGCAAGCATACTGGTTACTCCTTTCCCCAATCTTCCCTCTCTTATATCCCCCCATATCTCCCGATTACTCATCTCTTATTTTCTTATAGGGCAAGATTTACCTAAATTATTTCAAAGACCCCTAATAGGCCTTCCTCCCTCAAGTCTTTCCCCACCTTAGCCCATCATCTACACTGCTGCCAAAATTATTTTCTTTAAGCTTAGCCCTGACCATTCACTCCCCTACTCAGTAAACCCTAGTGATGCTCTATTACTGTTAGTATCATACTGGTACTCATCCCTTTAATTTTTTCTTTTTTTAAGCAATTGGGGTTAAGTAACTTGTTCAAGGTTACACGGCTAGTCATTATTTGTGTGTGGGTGCTCATTTTCTGAGGCCGGATCTGATCTCGGGTCATCCCAACTCACAGGCCGGCTCTCTTACTCACTGCGCCACCTAGCCGCCCCTCATCCCTTTAACTTTTAAAACCATGGATAATTTCTACTCACCTAGCTTTCTAGGCTCATTATTGATTATTCTCCCGCTCACACTCTGCTATGCCCTAAACAGGTCTTCTCTCTGTCCCTCACACAGGACACTTCACCTTCTCTATCTGTGTCTTTTCACTGGTTATTACATACATACATAGATACATACACACAGATGCATAAATGCATACATATATATGGCATACATCCATATACATGCATATATTTGCATGCACATGTGTATATAGGAATGTGCATATATATGCATATCACACAATATATAATATAGCATATGCCATACATGTATGTGCATATATATACACAGTTGCACATACATATATGTGATATATAACAATATAACTTGTATTATATATGTTATATATTCTAATCACATAGACATATATGCATATATACAAGCATATAGTTGGGTCATGTGTGTGTTGTGTGAACACATGTACACACATGCACACATTATGCATATATGCATATAATATACATGTGTGTATAAACTACATGGCATATAAACACACATATACACATATATAGATATACATACATATTTTTATATGTATGTGAATGTAATGGCAAACAAAATAGGATTTTTTGCTGTTTTTCTGGATTGAGTTTTAGCTAATCAAGTGCTTTTGAGCTTCACCTTTGACTGTATCAAGAGTCTTTGATTGGAAACAGTATACATTGTATTGCCCTTAATAGGCTTAAGGGAGTTTGAAGATCTTCCCTGCCCTTAATATGCCTAAGGGAATATGAAGATCTCCCTGCCCCTTAATATGCTAAATGTAAGCACATGGGAGCCCACAGTGGGAGGAATTTGCAAAAAGGGTAGAACAGGAAGGAACAGACAAGAGCACAAGCAGAGTTGGGAGCAGGCAGAACTGAGAGAGGGAATGTTTGTGATATTGGTGCTCTGTTTGCTGATCTGTGTTGCTCTCTCAGACAGAAGCTTTGTCTGTTGCTCTGTTTTGGTTTCTCAGAGAGAAAGCAAATTTAGATGATAGTGCTGGTAATGTGTGTAAATATTGTTGTAGTCCTCTTAAGTTTTGTTTTCCTAAAAGTAGAAACTGCAAAGAGCTTGGAATAGAGCAGTGCCCGTGAGCTGAGACATGGAATAGGCTCAGAGAGCTGCCTACCTGTGAATTCAGGCAAGAGCTGAGAGAAGTCAGACCATGGAGGAGGAGCCATAGGGTTTGGAAGCCAACATCCAGTCAAGATGAAAGAGGACTTTACTTTGAATACTCTGTATTGACTGATGAGATTTGTAACTTACTGTGACCTAGGGGTGGATGGTGTTTGTACTTTCTGCTACCTCTTCAAGATGATTGGTTTAAGGATGATTAGAAACCAGCCTCTACTCAAGATGAAAGAGGACTTTACTTGGATACTCTGTATTGACTGAAGAGATTATAATTTATTATGACCTAGGGGTGGATGGTGTTTGTATTTTCTGCTACCCCTTAAAGATCATTATAATTTAAGATTATGTGGCCACCTTAGTAATAAGTTGTTATGTTGTGTTGTCATGAATGTTATGCTTTAATTTCTTGAATGATATGCTTTAGTTTATTGCTGAACAAATAGAGAATTCATTACACTATGTATTTAAGACCTTAAAGTTATTCACAGCAGGAGTCCTCAGGACACCTGCTTGTGATTAACTTTACAATGTATATAAATATGAGTTTATATGCATGTGTATATAAATATTCATATATGTGTATACATGTGTATATACACATACATGTATCATGTATATGTGTATATGTATGTTTGTATATGTGTATATGTATATACACATATACAAACATATATATGCATATATACATATATATATCTTTAAATATGTGTATATTTATATCCCTCACCTCCACCTCAAAGAATACATATCTTCTTTCCTTCAAGATGTGGTTCATGTACTACCTTCCACCTGAAGCTTTTCCTAAACTAAAACTTGTAGTACTCATCCTCTCAAAATAACTTATGTTTAATTTTTTAAAATAATTTTGTTGTCTTTTATATTTATGCTACATGTACTTAATTTATGTCTGTTATCTCCCTTTTATAACTTCCTTAGGATTGATTCTTTCATTGTATTTCTATCTCTAGCACCTGTAATGGTAACAGGAATCTGAAGATCTTCCCTGCCTCTTGGCCCCTTAATAGGTTTAAGTGAATTTGAGAACCTTCCCTGATTTAAAAATATACTCTGCCCCTAATAGGCTGAATGTGGTCACATGGAACCTGTGGCAAGAGATTTATTTTTTTGGGAACAACCATACCTTGTTATTTAGTGATTGGGCAATGGGTCAAGAGGGTTGTGACATTCTCTGACCCAGGAGAAGGCCATATATATTGCCTGATGTGAGGTTCTGCTTTGGAGCTCACTTTGGGAAGCGTTGTGTGATTTGACCAGGTGAGACTTTGGGCAGCCATTGAGGCCCCTGGCTTTGGAAGTCCAGATATTGGTGCTTCCCTATCTGGTAACTAACTATGTAGGGATGTAATGGTCAGACACCTGGAAGCCCTGTCTACTGGTCTGTTTCTCTGTCTGTATTTTTTTGTCTGCTTATAACTTCAACTTCTGTTTTTATTCTCTGAAGTTCAGGGTGCTGACTTTTTCCCTGAACTAGGCAAATGATATATGTTTGATGAAAGTAAGATTGTTAACCCATTTTGAGTTGCTTTCCTTTAGAAAAGCAGATCTAAGAACCTGTGCTAGCAGCCATCCTGGGTATGCTAGGGTGCTTGCTGCTACAGCACCTAGCACCAAACAATTAAGAGTTTTTGAGAATTTTTTGTTTTTTTTTTATACTGTTCCATTATAGAAGTCATATAGCCTAGTGTGCCTATTTGCCTCATAATAATTTTCTTCTGCTCGTTCTTTTTTATTCTCATTTCTTAGTCATTAAGAAAAGTTCAAGCTAATTCATCTGTTCAAAATGGCACCAAGGTTGGGGCTGGGTAAACAGCAAATCACTGTAACTCTCCCATACTCACTTCCACATAACCATAAACTAGCACCCCAACACAAGACTTAGAACAACAGAACAAGCAAAACAATGGGGTGAGACAACCTTTTTAGCCCCGCAAATTTGCAAGATTTGCAGGAAGTGTCCATCTCACTTGCATAAAAGGGGAGCACATTCCAGTATGGAAACTATCCCAGCAAACCAGTAGCAAACCTCACCTCAGTAAACCAGTAGGTGATCCTGAAACCCAGTATGGGGGAGCAGGCAAACACCAACACCAGGAATCCCCACATGCTTTAGCACAGCCAGGAGAATCAACAGACTTCAGCCCTGAGAACCATCACATGCTTCAGCATAGCCCTTGGCAAACATTCTCCAGCAGCCAGACCTCCACTTGCTTCAGTATAGCCCCAGGGAAACACAGAAACATCCCACCAGGCCACAGCATGTATCAGACACCACCACTAGGACCACAGCTCAGCATCAGGTAAACTACCAGAACAGTCTCCAGCAGCACCAGCCATCCCCTCTCTCCCACCACCAATCACATCCCCTTAGCATAGCACCAACACAAGAGTCCCTTGGGGGCCTGAGAACAATATTAGTGTGACACTGAGTGAACAATCAGGACCTGCAGCCTGTAGTACATGATGCCTGAGATAGTGACCTTTCCACCCCAAGAGCAGAGCTTAAATTTAAAAGAAAGGAAATACAACTCTTCCCCTCCCCCCTGAAAAAAAAAAAACAAACAAACCAAACAACCTCATAAAAGATGAACAAAAAACAGCCCAAAAAAGGAAAGAATTTGACCATAGAAAGTTTTTATGGTGAAAGGGAAGACCAAGACAGAAACTCAGAGGACAACAATGTCAAAATGCTTATGGGCAAAACCCCAAAGAAAACTGAGAAGTGGTCCCAAACCCAGAAAGAACTCACAGAAGAATTCAAAAAGGAGCTTAAAAATCATATGAGACAGAAGAAAAAAATGGGGAAAAAATGAGAGTTGCAAGAGAATTATGAAAAAAGAGTCAACAGCTTGTAATGGCTATGAGAATCTTAAGAGCTTTCCTGCCCCTTGGTCCCTTGATAGACTTAAGTGAATCTGAGAAACTTCCCTGATTTGAAAATATATTCTGCCCCCTAATAGGCTGAATGTGGTCATATGGAGCCTGTGACAGGAGACTTGTTTTTCAGGAATGCCCACACCTTGTTACTTTGTGATTGGGCAGTGGGTCAAGAGGGTTGTGATGTTCTCTGACCCAGGAGAAGGCTATATATGTATGTATGTATGTATGTACGTATGTATGTATGGGTATATGTCTATGTCTATATCTATGCCTATGTCTATGTCTACATCTACATCTACATCTATGTCTATGTCTATGTCTATGTATATAGCCTGATGTGAGGTTTTGCTTTGAGGTTCGCTTTGGGAAGAGTGGTGTGATTTGGCCAAATGAGTTGAGGGCAGTCGTTGAGCCCTCCAGCTTTGAAAACACAGATGTTGGTGCTTCCCTCTCTGGTGACACACTAGGTATAGATGTATATATAGGTATAATCGTCAGACAGCTGGAAGCTCTGTCTGCTGAATTGTGTTATTTTCTGTTGTAACTTCTGTTTGTATTCTCTGAAGTTCAGGGTGCTAACTTTTTCCCCTGAACTAGGTAAATGATATATGTTTGATTTATTAAAGTAAGATTGTTAACCCATTTTGAGTTGTTTTCCTTTAGAAAAGCAGATCTAAGAACCTGTGCTAGCAGCCATCCTGGGTATGCTAGGGTGCTTGCTGCTACACAGCTTGGAAAACTGCTTAAAGAGTAGAATTGGTCAAATGGAAAAGGAGATTTAAAAATCCACTGAAGAAAACATCTCCTTAATGAGCACAATTGGCCGAAGGGAAAAGAAATTACAAAAACTGACTGAGAAAAGCACTGCTTTAAAAGTTAGAATTGGCGGAAGCTGCTAGGTGGCACAGTGAATAGATCACCAGTACTGGAGTCAAAAGGACCTGAGTTCAAATTTGGCCTCAGACACTTAACACTTACTAGCTGTGTGACCTTGGGAAAGTCACTTAACCCCAATTGCCCAGCCTTCCCCCTCCAAAAATGAAAAAACAAAACAGAACAAAACCCCAGAACAAAATCAAAACAAAAAATTAGAATTAGCCAACTGGAAGTTAATGACCCTTTGAGACATCAAGAATCAATTAAACAAATCCAGAAGAATGAAAACATGGAAGAAAATGTAAAATTCCTCATGAGGAACAACTGACTTACAAAATAGATTCAGGAGAGACAACATCAGAATCACTAGACTACCTGAAAGCCATAATCAAAAGAAGGACCTGGAAGCATCATTTAAGAAATTATCGGGGTGGGTAGGTGGTGCAGTAAGAGCGCTGGCCTCTGAGTTGGGATGACCCGAGATCGAATCCGGCCTCAGAAAATGAGCACCCACACATAAATAATGACTAGCCGTGTAACCTTGAGCAAGTTACTTAACCCCAATTGCTTTAAAAAAAAAAGAAAAAAAGAAATTATCAAGGAAAACTGCCCTGATTCCCAGGAACCAGAGGGCAAAATAAGCATTGAAAGAATGTACTCATCACCTCAGGAAAGAGATCCTAACATAAAAACCCCAAGGAACCTTATAACCAGATTTCAGAACTATCAGGTCAAGGGGAAAAATACTACAAATGGCCAGAAAGAAACAATTCAGATATTGGGAAGTAACTATCAGGATTACACTGGACTTGGCAGCTGCAACATTAAAGTACTACCTCACACCCATCAGATTGGTTAATATGACAGAAAAGAAAAATGATAAATGTTAAAGATGTTAGAAAATTAGGATGCTAATACACTGTTGGTGGAGTTGTGAACTGATCCAACCATTCTGGAGAGCAATTTGGAACTATGCCCAAAGGGCAAGCAAACTATGTATACCCCTTGATCCAGGAATACCACTACTAGGTCTGAATTCCAAAGAAATCATTAAAAGTGGCAAAGGACCTATATGTGCAAAAGTATTTATTGCAGCCCTTTTCATGGTGGCAAAATATTAAAGACTGAGGGGATGCCCATCAACTGGAGAATGGTTGGAAAAGCTCTGATATGTGAATGTAATGGAAAACTGTTGTGCAATAAGAAATGATGAATAGGCAGATTTCAGAAAAACCTGGAAAGACTTATATGAACTGAGGCAAAGTCAAATGAGCAGAACCAGGAAAATTTACAGTGTCAGCAACGTTGTCTAATGACCAACTATAACTAATTCAACTGTTCTGAGCAACACAATAATCCAAGACAAGTACAAAGGACTCATGAAGGAAAATGCTATCCACATCTAAGTAAAGAACTGATGGACTTTGACTGAGAATTGAAACATATTTTTTTCCACTCACTTTTTTTTCCCATGGTTTTTTTTTCCTTTTGATCTATTTCTTCTTTTAAAACAGTGACTAATATGGAAATATTTTAATATGGTAATATGTGTATAAATTATATCAAACTACCTACCATTTTCAGAAGACAGGAGGGAGAAAAATTTGGAGCTCAAAATCTTGTAAATGAATGCTAAATTTTTCTTAAGATGTAACTGGGGGAAAACAATACTTTTTAAAAATCCTCTACTAAAGAAAGCATTTATTTGTAGATTCACTGCTCTTACTCTGTTTAATAATCTTAAGAAATTTGATCCTGATAGTTTGTGTGAAGTAGTGGATATACTACTACTTAATATATTTGTGACTAAATCAACTTTCTCCAAGGCTCAATTTCCACATTTGTTAAATGAGAGGTTTAACTTTCTCTCTAACAACATTACAACTTTAAAATTCTGTGACAGCACATAAATATAGCTATATATGAACTATAGGGGCAGCCAGGTGGTACAGTGGATAGAGTGATGGGTCTGAAGTCAGGAAGAACTCATCTTCCTGAATTGAAATATGACCTCTCATACTTACTAGCCATGTGACCCTGGGCAAGTCACTTAACCCTGTTTGCCTCAGCTCCTAATAAGTAAAATTAGCTAGGGAAGGAAATGGCAAACAACTCCAGTATCTTTGCCCAGAAAACCCCAAATGGGGTCATGGAGAATCAAACAGAACTAAAATGCAACATCTCACAGCTCTAATACCTTAAGGGAAGAAGAGGAAGTGAGGAAAAAGCAGAGTTTGTCTCTTCCTTTTCTTTGTCTTTTACTCATCTATACTTAAACTGTAGGGATTAATAATTGTTGGAATTATTACACTGCACAAAAGGGTTTGTTTCTTAAACCCTTACTCTATCGTGTTTTTAAGCTATAATTGACTGGTAATAGAGAGAAAGTAATCATTAATAATGAAAAATAGCAGTGTTTTCTATTGTGTTTAAATCCTGCCTCTGTCAATTATCTACTACTCATGTGCCTTTTGGCAAAGCACTTAACCTTTCTTGGCCTCAGTTTCCTCATCTATACAATGAGGGGATTAGATGAAATATCCCCCTTCTAGCTCTACAACTATTTGTATAATATTTGTACATTTTTATGTTTAACCATTTCATTAAAGACTTAGATTTTTACAAAGCATAACTGACGATTTCCCTGAAAAGTAAACTAGTTTTTCTCTCAAATAATTATGCCTAGCAGAAACTTAGCTACAGTGGCTAGGTGGCACAATGAATAGAGCACTGGCCCTGGAGTCAGGAGGACCTGAGTTCAAATCCAGCCTCAGACACTTAACACAAAAGCTAGTTGAGTGACCCTGGGCAAGTCACTTAACCCTAATTGCCCTCCAAAAAGCAAAAAGCAAAAAAAAAAAAAAAGAAAAGAAACCGCTGCATAAAACAAGAAGCCCTAACTAGGGAACCATTATTCAGTAGTTGACTATGCATCTCAATGGCAAGCAAACTATCTAGGAAGAAATAAAGAGCCTCATGTGCTGACCTCACCATGTCAGTCCTCCAAAGAGCCAGAAATACCTCAGTCTCATAAGGAAAGAAGAATCTATGACTTTTTTCTTCAACATTAAACACCATTTACTGGATTTTGGTCTCTAGTCTGTAAACAAGGCTTGGTAATTGGATAAGCTGCTAGGGTGGAGCATTACCCTAGATTTGAGGAGCCTCCCGATTTGTCTTACTAAGGGGAGTGACTTGGGCCCTGGAAAGATGGAATCCCATTAAATGTACTCATGCATATAAAGGTGCACTCATTCCTATACAAAACAACTCAAGCAAATGCAACTCCCTCCTCAAAAAAAAAAAAAAGTGTAGTCAGTTAATTTAAATTCTGGAGAATTTGGCATAGACTTCTTTCCCCTGAAAGACATGTATTGATAGTGACACCCTTTTAACATGAACATGCTCATGATTTTGCCCTGGCCCTGCTCCCAAACTGTTCACTTAAAGGACCCCAGGGGAAGAAGAGTCTTCCCTATCACTCTTTGGTACCTCAGGGAGCATTGTGCGGCCACTAGGCTTTGCTGCTGTCGTGTTTTTGTTCTTCTCTCTAGAGCCAGATGAAGGGTATATGAAATAGAAGGAACAGGAGGCTCTTTTAAAAGACAGATAATTTCAAACACACAGGAAATAGTCTCATTTTGATTTTGCAATGCAACCTAGATTGTTTTCTTTGTATCTCTGACGGTTTTATTCCCTTTGGAGTTAGTCATTCATGCTGCAGAGTTTAAATTATATGAATTAAGAATTATTTGGCTGCTTTCCATTTCTTGAAACCTTGTGGCAGGGCATCATTTAAAAAGCATACATTAGGACCAGTGCCATGCTATGTAGACATGCCTGACAGTTCAGGTCAAGCTTTTTCATGTTGCGGCTTATAGTTTAATTACTTTGAGGAGTGCAGTACATGGGAGGAAATGCCAGATAGACTGTATCATGTAAACCAGGAGACTGACTATTCCTAATCAGCAACATTTTTGGAGGAAACTGTAAATTCATCTGGAGAAAATTCAGGCTAAGGAAGACTGGAGAATTAGGTCTATGGGACAAATTGGATAATCACCACTACAAACAGCCTAGATTTTATAAAGGTTACATTCTGCCTATTTTTGCAACATTAACCTTAAGCAGTGTTTCCTTTCAGGTTTGTTTCCTGAACAGCTGCACTACAATAATCAATTGGTTAACACATGGTAAGGAATTCACTTGAAGTTCAGAAATCTGAAATCTATCACTAGAGAATCTGACATTTCTTAAACCAGTACACTGTGTGAAGTGAACACCTGTTTCTTGAGCTGGAAAAGACTTTGGAGAAGACTGCTAACTGTATGTATATGAGGGACAAAATAACTAAGCCAGCCCAAGATGTCCTACTGCTTATCTGAAAACTCAGGGTTTCTCTATTCAGTTCAATGCGGTCTGATTTGAATGTGTATAATGAATGAATAACAATGTCCTTTTCACTCTGGAAGGATATCTATGGATTATGCTGGTCATTATTCTTTCTATGGAAAGTTTTGCCATTTTCAAGCTACTTTCCCACTGAGAGTAGTATTTGATCCTTAACAATGCAATCCCATCTTCAGCTCAAATTTGACCGGATAATCTGCCCATGGAGGGCCGACACTTAGTAGTTGTATGACCCTGGGCAAGTCACTTAACCGTGTGTGCCTCAGTTCCTCATCTGTAAAATGAGCTGGAGAAGGAAATGACAAACCCCTCCAGTATCCCTGCCAAGAAAATTCCAAATGGCGTCAGGAAGAGTCAGACATGACTGAAACTACTCAACAACAATGACAAAAATCTGTCCACGCCTGAAGGAGGTCCATCGCTAAAACCTGAATCCATTCTGGTAGGGTTCTGCTCAGAATGAGGGGATTTAAATGCACCTGAAGTAGTCAATTATGAGGATCCCTCTCTTTGATCCAGTATATCAAATCCAGTACCTTACACTCAGTTTTCATTGCAGTCCATAAAAACCTAGAGCCCTAGGTCTAGTTGCTGGATGTGTTAGGATAGTTTACATACATCTTTCTTTGACAATCCAATTTCTTCAGGACAGTCAACAAAAATTAGATAATGCTGGGCCTTTTGCTTTTTTATCTTCCTTATCAGCTTCCTACAGTATCCACTGAGCTGATCACCATGCCTCAGTGGAAAATGTTCAGGTCAGTAAGTCAATAAACATTTATTAAATGCTGACTAGGTGCCCAGGCATTGTGCAAAGCATATGAAATATTAATCTGAAAAAAGAAAGACAACTCCTGCGCTCAAGGAGCTTACAATCTACTAGGAAAAGACAAAACACAAAAGGAAATTAAAAAGTAGGTGGGCAGGGGAGGATGGTGGAGAAATCAGTCAATGAAGTCCCTAGATAGTGCATTCAGCTGAGAAATGAGGAGATGGGATGTGTCTGAAATGAGCTCTCTCCTTCAATGCAGCTTGGGCATTCAAGAGGCAAAGAGAGGAAAGTGATATTGTGGCATACTAAGGCTAAAGAGATCTTATAGGATGATACTAGTATCCAAATAATGAGCTTTCCTTGGCATGCTGGAAAAGTCGTCAGAGAGGACTCTCCACACAGCACTGAACAATCATTGCCAGAGAGTGCCACAGTGCCACAGATGGCCACCAGATTACCCCATTTTCTGTATTTTATTACCCTTCCCCTATTTCAAACACAAAATAAGTAACAGAGACAACTTATACCAGCTACTGACTACACAAATTATAGTGGGCCCCTGTTAGTTTAGGAACAATCAATAAAATGAGAAGTTAAAAAAAAAGCAGCTTACTTATCCACAGCAGAAATGGGTACTCACCAAGAAGACTACACTCAGCTATGGTCAGTCCCCTGCACCTCTGCATGGAAATCATTTGATTAACTCAGTAAGATAATTTTAAGGCAAACTTGGAACATTAGACAAATCTAAAGGATGCCTATTCCATGTGAATGGAATTTTTTTTTCCCCTGAGGTAAACAAGAAGTCATACCAATATGCCATGAAGTCATCAGGAAGCTGTATCAAAAGCTAGGCAGCTTGATCCTTAGTTCCTTGGATCAATCCAGTCTTGGGGACAGCTTCTCTGGCTTTGAGGAAAAGAATTAGCCTAATATATATAGGTGGGTGGAGAAGGGAGCTTCTATCACACATATTCCCTTGCTACTCTCATCCTGGTGATACTAAATGCACAGCTGCCAGAATAAATGTGCTACCCAACCCTAACAATCCATTTGCTCTTTTTTATTCACTTCAACTCTATCTCATCCCCACAATATCCCACTCTAAATCTGCCTGCTCCCTCCACTAAGCCCTCTGGAATAGTCATTCAAACTTCTGCTTATCTTAGACCATTCCCTTTCTTGCTTTTTTTTTTATCTCCTGGCACTTAATGGATTTAGTTCTGCATCCTTTGTAGCATGGCCACATCTTCACTTATACTCCCAGACACCTCTCTTTCTCCTCTCAAATCCTTATGCAATCATTCTCCATTATCTCCTCTTTATCCTCCCCAGTATCTCTATCTCTGATGATGAAGTAACTGTTCACCTTAAAAAGGTCAATATCTCTAAAAGAACTTTTTGTTCCATATCCTTCTGTCTTCTCCATTAGATTCACTCTGCCATTGTCCCTATTCCTTCCCCAATTTCTATTCTCTTGCTCCTTTTCTGCTGCCTGCAAACACATAACTGCTCCTGCCCAATCCCTTTAAAATCATTACTATATCCTACAAAGCATACCAATTATATATAGCCCTATTTCTCCTACCTTTTTTTATCTCCCCTCCTTGAAAAATCCATGTACATTAAATACCTCCTTTTTATCTCTCCTCTCTGGATTTTCTAAAGTTTATACAATCTAGCTTCAAGCGCCATATTTCAATGGAGATTGCTGCCACCAAAATACTCATCCTTCCAAATCATTTTGCAACTTCTGATGCTATTGACTCCCACATTCACCCACATATTTTCTCATCTCTGATTTTTTATTATTCTGTTTTCTCCTTAACTACCTATTCCTTATTCATTTTTTTTTGTTTGCTGGATCCTTCTTCCATGCTATGCCAACTATGTGTGTCTCCCTAGGTTCTGAACTAGGCCCTCTTCTCTTTGCCCTTTATGCACTCACACTTGTTGATCTCATCAGCTCCCTTGGATTCAATTATCTTTCAGATCTTTTTATCCAACATTAGTCACTCTTCTGAGTTCCAGTCCTACATCACCAACTTCTCGTTAAGCATTTCAAGCCAGTTGTCTTATAAACATCTCAAACTTGACATTCTCCAAACAGAACTTATCATCTTTTCCCCAAATACTACCCCTCTTCTGAGAATACCTATTACCATCAGGGAGACCACTATCCTTCTGGTCACTCAGGTTCACAATTTTGATGTCAGCCTCCATTCTTCTCTCTCACTCACCCTACATGTCCAAATCAGTTGCAAAATCTTGTAACTGATTTCTATAAAATTTCTCTGGCAGAAGTCCTATTTTTTCCACTCACATCCCTAGTTCAGGCTATCATCACCTCTTGCCTGGACTATTGCAATTGTCTTTTAATTAGTCTCTCTGCCTCAAGTTTCTTTCCACTAGAATCCATCTTCCACACAGCTGCCAAACTTATTTCCTATAATGTCCATCTGACTATATCACCACCACCCCCCAACCCAATAAATTCCACTGGCTACCTCTATAAACTTCTTCGAGACTTCAAGCTCTTCACAACCTGACTAATTTCTATCTTAACCATTTCTCCCCGCCTCTCCCCCCCCACCCATGTAATCTCCAGTGTAGTTATACAGATCTATTTGTTTTTCCTTACAAATAATATTCCATGCTTTACACTGAATGTTTCCCAGACCTGGAATGCTCTTCCAAATGTTCCCTTCAAAAAATCTTTGGCTATTTTTTTTAAGACAGTTCAATTGTCACCTTCCACAAGAGATTTTTCCTGATTCCTTCAGATACAAGTGTGTTCCCCTGTAAAGCTATCTTCTACTTACTCTAGATTTATCTTCCATGTGTAGATTTATGAATTTTTGGGGGGTTTTTACATTAGAATATAAACTCCTTGATGGCAGGAACTTTTTTGCTTTTTTTTTGTATAACCAGTGTTTAACACATGTCTAGCACATATTAAGTATATAATAAATGCTTATTTATTGACTGTATTTAGCAACTTTGAGAATTAGTTTGAGAGAGATAGCTAATATACCATATGGAATCTTATAATTCAAAGTAATTTGACTGTTTAGGACAATGACAAAATAAAATAATGGGAAATGTAGGAGGAAGAAATAGAAAATTCTGTATTTAAGAATAAAAGTCAACTATACAAACAGAATGAAAAGAGGTTTTGCTACATAGCAGTTCATATTAGTCAACTTCAAGCTTAGTATGAGTCAACATTTTATGCAATCTTAGACTACTAATAAATGCCTGCTAATTATAGCCCTATGTCTCTCCTACCTTTCTTAGTTTCCACTTTTTCAAAAAGCCACATACATTAGGTGTCTCCATTTTTCTCTCCTCTCTGGGTTTTCTAAAACCTCTACAATCTAACTTCCAACCCTATATTTTGGTGGAAAATCAAAGTGAAAAATGACAGTGAACAGACAATAAAAATATGGTGACTGTCTCTGGAGTATTATGTTCAGATTCAGATATCAGATTTAAGTGGAATACTGAGAAGCTGGAATGTTTCTCTAGAAAGACGGTTATGATAATAAAGGGATGCAAAATCTGTGATGTTTTTGGTCAAATTCCTGGTTTCCAATGTAAAGATTCTTTTAGGCATTTTGATGGACTGAATATATACTCTAGTTTTCCATGGAAAAGAAACTATAGGTAGGTATTCTTCATCACCAACAACTCAGTCCTATTATGATCTTTGTAGTTTTAGCACATTACTGCTTCGTGGCTTTTCCATTCTGGTAAATGGGTTTCCTATCACTCTGCTTTCACTTATTTCTCTTAGTTTTAGGTTATACCCAACACAACACATTACTATTGTTTGATCCCTTGAAGTTGGTATTCTTGGTATTTAGATCCTATAGGAATTCTTTCCCTGGTATTTTCCCTGGAGCATCAGTGCTAGTTGTCAACCTTCCAGTTCTTGTTGAGGTAGTGGATCTTAAAAGCTCAGATTGAAGAAAAGGAAAGATTTATGGAAAACACAATTGCCATCTTCAAATATTTGAAAAGCTATCATCTTGCAGGTAGATTAGATTTTTATTGAATGGTTCTGGAAAGCAAACCTAGTGTTCTGATTAGAAGCTGTTGGGAGGTAGAGTTGGATTCAAAATTTTAAAAAGCTTTTTTAATCATTTGTTGTTATTCAGTTGCTCAGTCATGTCCATCTCTTTGTGACCCCATGGACCACAGCACAATAGGTCCTTTCTATCCTCCACTATCTCTTGAAGTCTATCCAAGTTCATGTTCATTGTTTCCATGACATTATCTATACATCTCATCCTCTGCTGTCCCCTTCTCCTTTTGCCATTAATCTTTCCCAACATCAAGTGTCTTTTTCAGTGAGTCCCATCTTCTCATTATATGCCCAAAGTATTTAAGCTTCATAGTCATTATTTGGCCTTCTGCGGATGTCCTAATCTGAATTAAATTCTTTAGCTATTGACAGATTTCATCTCCTTACTGTACAAGGGACTCTCAAAAGTCTTCTCTAGCACCAAAATTCAAAAGCTTCAATTCTGTGGTGCTCAGGCTTTCCTTATAGCCCACCCTCTCACAGTAATACCTTGGTACTGGAAAAACCATACCTTTGAATATACAGATTTTTATCTTAAAAACTAGAGTGGTCCATATATGGAATATATTAACTTCTGAGGTAGTTAGCTCCCCCTGATTAGAGGAGGTAAAACCAAAATTGAATAACAGATTATCGAGGCTATAATGAAGATAATTCATATTTCTGGTAAGCATTGAGCTAGAGGATTGTCAGTCAAGTAGTGTAGTTGAAAGCCAAGTCTTATCTATATCCGATCCAAATTTCAATGATGATGGTGGTGGTGGTGGTGATAAAATTGAAAACAAAAGTTATAAGTGGTTATGAACATTTTTATTATGCTATTTTAAATATCCCCATTATCTTTCCGAAATATTTACTTTTCCCATAACTCTTGCACCTACTAAATTACTTACCTTTTCCCTCCCAATCAAATAATCATTTTATTTTTGTCTATGAAGTCATCATTTCCTAAGTACCCAGACACATTTTTATCACCAACTCATTTGCTCTTTTGCCTGTTCTTCCTATGTGAATTTCTCTTCTCTTTCTTTCCTAATAACCTCCACATAGAACTTCTGGCTTCCCTCAAGACAGCTCAAATGTATCTTTTTGCAGGTCTTTCTTAGTCCTCAAAGCTTCTAATACCTTCCACCTAAGGTTACCTTCCATCTGTTCTGTATGTGCATATACCTATTTATGGACCTGCCATCTCTCTCATCAAAATGTAACTCCTTGAGGACAGGGAGTGTTTTTACTTTTTTTAAATTTAATTCCCCAAATTTAGTATAGTACCCATATATAGTAAGTAATACATGCTTATTGATTAATTGATTAACTTTTCTCACCAAGAAAAGAGTTCTATAATGAAAAAGCACTGGATTAGGAGTCAAACAATTTGTGTTCTAGTCCTAACTCTACCATGTAGTGTGTAGTTTAGGGTAATCACCTGATTCTCTAAAGCTCAGTTTCCATGTCTATAAAATGTCTATAAAAATAATTTTCACCCTGCAGACCTCATGGAATTATTGTGATGATCATTTTCTTAAAAGATACACGAACTCAATAAATACCTGTCAAACTAAATTAGTGAGAAAATCCGCTATGTCAGAAACAAAGAACCCTGTTCCATGCATTATTTTAGTATGTAGACGTGCTTTTTTCTTTCAAGTTTTAGGAATGTGAACAGACCAACATTAAAAATACCTACATTCTGTTCGTAGTAATCTGCCACCCCCTTGGATTTTTACATGTTTCATAACTATGGTAAGCTTAAATACTGAGGCTTATGTCTTGCTATGTATGATAGTATTGCATTCATGCCACCTGAATAAAAGATTATGTCAGACATTCCATGATAAAATACTCTACTTAAGGAGCTAATGAGTTTATTATATGTCAAACACAATTCCTCTAATGCTAAAATGTGGTCATTTTACTTATTACTATCTGCACACACTAAAGTAAAGTAAAATTTTGTTTTAAAAGAAATGCCATTAAATCTTCTGCAAGAAAAAAAACAGGATTTTTTTTCTCAAAAGGAACAGGGCTTGGGTTATATTCTTTCACTACTATTTTCAGTAGTCCCAAAGGGATCAGGAAGTAAAGTTGCAATAACTCTTTGGTTTAATTGCTCATATTTTTTTTTAAAAGAAAGCATCATAAAGGGACTGTAAAAGGAGGTAAGGAAAGGTGAGTTATTAATAGAGAAACCAGAATGATGCTATTTCATTTTAACATAGTGAGATTCAGCCAAGAAAAATGCTGCCCATTTCTTGCCTGGTAAACTAACTGATTCAAAGCAAGCACTTTTCTCAATCCCAGAGGGAATTCTGCCTGTACAAATCCCACCCACATTGAGAGACAGCATTCCTGAGAGTGCACAAGATGCATTTTTTTAATGCCTATCATTTTTATGTCTCCATGTGCAAATATAAGCAACTTCCCGGATTCTACCATTGCACAGTCATTCTGTCTCTTCTGCCAGGGTAGTGTGAAGTGAAATCAAGCAAGGACATACTTGTCATTAATTCCCTGAGAGTTACTGTTGAAAGTATCCCCAAAGACTTTTTTTTGGGTGTGGGCGGGGGGTCCTGCAACCAAAGTAAAGTCCTTAAAGGTCACACATAGTATTTTAATTCTAATAAAAAAAAAAGCTAAGTATTCTCAAACCTTTGCTATGACATTCTTCTACCGAGACCTCTTTACATCAGTCTGACAACTGTAACATTAGTTTCTGATGCCTGGTGAGACCCAGATTAAAAACACTGATCACTGCCTTTAACTTGGTAACTAGGCACAAAGCAAATAGGGTATTTGGTTTGGGTTTTTTAATGCCTATTTTAAAAGCTGTTTCATTTTATGTGACACATTCTTGGCTCCAAAAAGAAAGTACAGGAGAGCCCATGTTCCAAGGCTGGAATACATACTATGGAGGCTTCTGGAGGGTGCTGCAATATGTGAACAAGTTCCAACAGCCGTCCTTCCCAATGAGAGCTGTTCAGACCAACTTCTAATTTTACCTTGCTGGAACAATACAGCTCAGATCTTTATTTTTATCCCATTTTTCTCCAGGGACAAGGTATTAGCTCAGTCAAAGGACAGTCTCTGAAGCCTGCAAACCACAGAATAACCTCGATACAATTGTTCTTTGTCTGTCTCTATGAGTTTCACTCTCCTCTTCAATTAACACAAGATTGTCATTAGGAGCACCTAACATAATGGGATCAAAGACTTAAAACTGTAAGGGAACTTTGAGGCCATTGAGAATGGCTTCTTTTTTTTTTACAGTTGAAGACATTGAGGCCCAACTAGATGATGGAGTGGAATAGAGCACTAAGCCAGAAATCAGGAAGATCTGGTTTCAAAATTCAACCTCAGACACTTATTAGCTGTATGACCCTGAATAAGTCACTTTATCTCTGTACACCACATTTTTCTCAGCTGAAAAATGAGATTACAATAAAACAGATCTCCCAGAGTTGTTTTGAAGAGCAAATGAAGTAACATTTGTAAAGTGTTTGGCCAAGTGTCTGGCACAAAAGTAAGCACTATATAAATGTTAGTTATCATCATTGATGTCCAGGATCACATGGATATTAAGTGTCTGAGGCAAGATTTGAACTCAGATCTTTATGATCATGTTTGGTCACCTATCCATCAAATCATGAACAGTATTAGAGCCTGGGGAAACTTAGAATTTAACCAGCTTCTTAAAGCAAATGAGAAGACTGTTGGAAACAGTCAGATGAGATTCTGAAAAGGCAGTGGAAATGTGTACATTTTATCCAATATGAACATTTTGAAGCCATTTACACCCCAGTCTCCTAAGTAAAAAGGACCCTGGGTTTGGGGGACAATTCTTCTCCTTCAGCACTACAATGTCTTCTCAATTCCCACACAATTTGTGGTGTTGCCCTCCTCCCTCTGCTTCTCCTCCTATAAGTTTTTCTCTACCCATAACCCTCCCCATCAGATCCATCTGTTTTCTCTTTCTTCTGTTCTTTTCCCCAAATCGTATGAAGTATGGTATATTATAGGAGAAATAGCCAGAAGATAAGATTACATGACCAACTAGACAGAGGACTAGACCTTTTTTTCAGTACCTATTAATTCTCAAAAGATTCCTAAAAATGAACTGTGTACCAGAGATAAAACAATTACTTATGAATACACAGAAGAAATATAAAATCCCTTTAAATTTTAAAATTTAAAATTTAAGTAACACCCTTATGAATGAATTTGGGAGAACACATCCTTACTTCACTGACTCAGCTCTCCTCCCCTTAATAAATTTGGAACTCCTACATGACACACAAATCAACCTATGGACTTATATTTTGGATACAGTGGGTTTTCCTTCATATTGCTGAAGTGTACATACATCCTAATGTCCCATTTATCAACCATCCTAGTGCATTAAGTAGGAGATATTAACATGTTAGGAAAAGAGAAGAAGGGACTGGGATGGGAAAATTGACTTCATTCTACCAGGGGTTGTTTTTAGGTTGTATAATCCCAAAGCTGTAGAAATTCTAGTGTCACTGGTCTTATTCTACTTCTTATGTAATGCATTACATCCAGTTCCTGGCACATAGTAGGTGCTTAATAAATGTTTGTTGATTGATGATTCTAACCACGAAAAAAGCAGTTACTGATTTGGCCCAGCCAAAAAAGAATAGCCCGGGAGCCAAGAATGGACCCTAGAAAGTGGATTAACATTGATAGTTTTACTAGTCCTAAAGGAAAGGACCCTAAAGTCCACCTGAGGCCAGTAACATCCCCCCAGAATCTACTGAGAGAAAAGCCAAGGTTGGTAAATTTCCCATTTGGGGAAAAGTATAAGATAGTGCTGCAGTCTAGTCCTGGGGATATATCCACCACCAAAGAAGGAGAATTTAGAAAGTGAATAACAGGAAAATTTAAGGAGAGAACTAAAACCACTAGCTATCTCAAGAAGAATAAAATCCAAAGGAAAATCTAGGGAACAAGTAGATAAATCAACAAACGAGCTATTAAAATTAGGAGGAAAGGTAAGTATTAAAAGCTCAAAAATATTACAAAATTCTCTAAATAAATATTATCAGACAAAGAATACTTAATCAATGCTATATAAAATATGCAATCCTTTAAAATGCTGCAGAATGGTCGAAAGGCTAATAAAATCATAAGATAAAAATAAAAGAAAGGAAAAATGTCAAAGTATATACCCTGCATTACTGAAATAATTTAGAAATTTAGAAATAATGAGAAATCTCCAAGTGATGAGTCTCTTCAAAGAAGTGAAAGATCAAACAATAAATTCAGAACACAAATGCACTAAAATGAAAGACAATCTTAAAAAAAAGAAGCAAAAGTCAATAATATTAAAAGAATACATCATTTCTGCATAAGAGACAGTTGAGAGAAATTAATATTATGCTATATATTAATAACTAATTATTAATTTGTGATCTACTTTTTTCTTTCTATTTCTGTTAAGACCAACTCCAGAAAGAGTCAGTCTCTGAAGGGCATTGCTAACCAACGGGATTTTTCCTAGCCCTCAAGGCAGTACATGCTCCTTGGATGAGCAGAAACCCACCCAATTGGGAAATTTCATTTGTGTTCAGAGTATAAATAGAAACTAGTATAGGCAAGCCTTTGCCTGGAAGGAGACCCCCCTGTCCTTGATGCCTTGATACTCATGCCTTGATGCTCATGAAGAAGGAAACTAGCCAGAGAGGTCCAGATGGAAATGACTTCTCCTGTCTAGATGTCTTGAGGCTTCTGAGACTCATCATCAAGCCACTTTCTCAACAAGAGTAACTGAAGACTTTTATCCCTCCTCTTCATTAAATATTCACCAATCAATACTGAGTTTCTTTTATCAGGGGAGTTCCCTTTCAGAAAGGATTTAAGGCATTTCAGGGTCTCCCTTGGGGTTTTTGGTTACTAAGAGGAACCAGTACAGATTGCTGACCACCCTAATTAATAAATTGATTATTAATTAAAGAGAAACTCTTTGTCTTGGGGTTTTCATTCATTACATAGTTTAAAGAACATAAGTGTCTTAGAAGAAAAGAATTTTTTAAAAAAACCTGAACATTATTAAGCTGAAAATACTAAAACAAAACTACCCAGAACATTATGTATATACATAGGTATATTTTTACACATATGTATATATGAACAACAACATATATTTTATGTGTACATATTATGTGAGTATGTATATATGTGAACATACATATATGTGCATAGATATGTATGCATAGATGTGTGTGTGTGCCCGCACGAGCATGCACAAAGCTAAAAAGAATTCACATATCATCTAAAACAAACAGCACTTAGAAGTTCAAGACTTGTGGTTAAATTTAACAATTCTAATTACCAAAAAAAAAAATAATAATTCTGCATGTGGATAGGAGAAAGATCTTCAAATAAAAAAGGAAAGAAATGTGAATAAGACAAGTTTATTCTTTTTTAATTTGAAACAGAAGAAAGAAATGGAATAATATATTCTGAAAAATAAAGGAGGTAAAGATGTAATTCAAAATGTCATGGTCTGCAAAACTGAGCCTAATTTTCAATTTAAAAAAGATGAATGTTCAATAAAAGAGAAATGTTTGAGTTATTACTACAAAATAAATAGAAACAAATAAGGGAGGAATATTTAACTTGCAAACACCATAAACAATAGAAACACAGGAAAGATAAATATAACTATATAAAGAATAAATAAATAAATTATTGTATCTTTAGAGACAATTTTAAAAAAAGACAAGGAGACCAATGCTATAAACTATTTCCAAATTAGTCATTACTATATAGTCATGTCTCATAGATATAAATTATACATATATTATAATTAATACACAATAATTTAAATTTTTAAATATCATTTTACTATTATGCTAGGAGAAAGTGCCTGGTCTTGTGATTGGCATACAGAACTCCCATATGAGGAAACCTCCTCTACCAAAGAAGATTAGCACCTTTTCTGCAGCTTCTAGTTTTAAAGAGTTGTGCAGAGCACTGAAAATTTGTGTCACTTAAGCAGGGCCCCACAGCCAGTGTGTATTGGAGTTGAGCACAAAGTTTGAGAGTAACTCTCTATCCTCTATATTTTGTTGCTTCACCTTTCACCAGTGAATTGGGATTCCCTATATCTTTGAAAAATCAATTACATTACAATATAAGCTTCTTGAAAGCAGGAGCTTTTTCATGCTTGTCTTTGTTTCCTAATTGCTCAACATAGTGCCATGCATACAGTAGTTGCATCTCGGGTGCTTGAGAATGTTGAATGCTCAGTAACCTTTGTAGAATAATGGCAATGATTAATCTGTGCTGCATACCTATCATCTGCACACTACTTTCCCTGCTCAATCAGCTCCCACCTCCATATGCAGTAGGAGGCAGAGCCTTCACATGAACTTATCTAGAAAGCAAATTATTTTATTTTATTATTATTTTTTTTGACTAGGTAAAAGAGGCCATTCTTTGCCTCATTTCTTACCTAGTCTTAATCACTGAATGGGCATTGCCTCAGACAAACAGAGACCTAGGAAACACCTTAGTTTAAAAGGGCAACTACATTTGGGTCCATCTCCACTTGTCCTGGATCCCGATGGCTCTGAAGGAGAGAGTGAGGCAGATGACTTTATACAGTCCTGTCTCACTTAAATCCAATTCACTTGCAAGTTATGACATCACCATCCTGATGTCATGGTCCTCTTTGAGAAGGAAGGACAAACAGCAACAAGGCATCCTGAGTAAGATTGTAGAGGAAAACCGTCCAGTTCAGAAAATGATCCTTGCAGTTAGGAGTGCTTTAGCACAATGAATCTTTAAGAGTAGAATTTTAGCCATTTTAGTAAGATGAGAAAACTGTCATTGGGTAAGGTCTTCATAACACCCAATACAGGCAGTTGCTTACTCATAACAAGAAGTCAAAACTAGACGTAAGTATTAATAAAGGAAAAGACAATCATGAGATACTTATAAAATGTGAATTTTGAGATTACCCTGGATTTATGTGACCTTATATTCTTTTTACTTCCACTACTTTAACTGATAATCCATTCCAAAGTATACTAACTCAAGTCTTTTTTTCCTTTTTATGGTGCTTAATAATAGAGGTATTGGGGCGGCTAGGTGGCACAGTGAGTAGAGCGTCGGCCCTGGAGTCAGAAGGACCTGAGTTCAGTTCCAGCCTCAGACAAAACGCACACACAAACAAAATAAATCTAGCCGTGTGACCTTGGGCAAGTTACTTAACCCCAATTGCCCTCCAAAAAAAAAAAGCAAAAACAAAAATTAAGAGGTATCCCCATAAGCCAAATCTCTACTTTCTAGTTCTGGACTATTCTTTCCTATCTGAACCAGAGCTCTCTACACTATACTGAAGAGCTGGACTTTCATACCCGAATCCTTCAGAATTTTTGCCCCCAATTCAGGTAATCAATTCATCTTTGGAACTCAAACTCTGTGGACAAACCCAGATAAATGTACAAATTAGCCAATTTAGCCCACTAATATCTCCTGACTGACTTTAGACACCAAACCATGCTTCAGATTCCATCCAGCTATTCCATAATCAACCTAAGTCATACATATCTCCATCTGCCTGACTGCTTTGTATTACCCAGAACAAAACTGTTTCCTCTAGTCACTAATCTCTTCATATAGTTTTCTCATATTAGAATGTAAAGTCCTTGTGTATGCTTAAAATTATTTATTTTGTTAGAAATTAGAACATTGAATCAGTGCATAGTAAGAACTTAATAATTATTTATTCATTTATTCATGTGTCTCCAAATAATTAACCAAAGTGATTGAATACAAGGGTTTTCTATCAGGATATTATAATGAATAGAATAATCAAAGTATTGAATGGAGGAAATCTGACTGATTATCTCCTGCTTTCTCTGAATAAAACTACATATTGGAGTTCTTATTTGTTTTTGCTTTGGCACTGATTTTCTATTTAGACATATATATATTTTCATTTGCTAGTTTCTTTGGTAATGCCTTTAATTAGGAATAGTCTATTAGACCAGAGACTATAATTTATGTGAAGTGGCAAGAAATAAACTAGACTTAATGTAGAGTTAAAATATTTGGTTGTAAAACATGATTGAAGTTATCATGACCATTAAAAACTTCATTAGTCAAGGACGACATCTCATGCATTTTTTTAATTGTTCAATGAATCAAGGCTCTCAACAAATATTTGTTAAATGGACAGAATTAAATAAGAGGCCAATGAATGTCCATAACAGATTAAATATGCTCCTTTGCATACTTATGCTCATTGGCATTAGATTGCTCCAGGAAGCTGATTCTATCTGGTACATACTGTTGCTAATTCATTTAACTATGTAATAGTTGTATTATTCAACTACAGAATAATTTTTGTTTGTTTGTTTAATGTAGGGGCATCTCAAGCCCTTATCCAGAACATGCTTTGACAGCAGACTAGACAGGAAATATGAATCAAACAGAAAAATTTTTAATCAGGAAAAATAACATAGTAAACATTGATGTGGGGGTGAGGATGGCAATTGGCTTATTTTCTGTCAACCCAAGGAAGTGAGTATAAGCTATCATACACATGGGATGATGGGGAAAGGACACATTCCCAGAAAATGCATGCTTCAAAGTTAGAAAGGACCATATGTTGCAGCTGGAAAACTCCTGCCTTATTTCATCAGATTCACCTATTATATGGTTTTGGTATAGGCCAGATACTTAGCTGCTTCTCAGTTCTGCTTAACATCTATTACTTTGAAAATGGAAACTTACCATTTTCCTGAAGCTTAACCCTCTGCTGTGCCTTGCAACTTTTTGCCAGAGATTAGTCTTCTTAGCTATTAACTTCTGAGGATCCATCTGAATGCTGCTGCCCATCATCACTCCCAAAATTTTTGCTGTCACCAACACTATGTTGGGGAAGTCTTATCATTCTCTCATAGTGAGAGCTCAGGCCCTATGACTTAGGTTTCTAAACCAATTAACCATTAATCAGTCCTCTAGTTCCTGCCTTGCTTACCCACAAGACTTCACTTAATCACAACCAACTCTAGTTTTACATGAATTAAAGTGAGTGAATTCCTTTTTCCATATTTCAAGTTGAAATTATGTTTCACCCCACCCCAAAATGGTCAGCATCTCCTTTATTTTTTATGAGGCTCGTAATAACCAACACATCTTTTTCTATTTGCTGTTTTGGCCATCTTCATGTCTTCCTTTCCCTACTACATCCAAGCCATTCAAATAACATTTTTCTAATGTGAACATTGATAACTTTAATTTCTTTGTCTGAGGGCTTCCTGTTCTTATCCCTTGACCATTTATCAATTGGGAAATAGCTCTTATTTTTATATATCTGGCTCAGTTCCCTGTCTAGTTGAGAAATAAGGCTTTTATCAGATAAATTTGCTATAAATTTTTTTTCCCAATTCCTGCTTTTCCAATTCTTGCTTTCCTTCCTGTTGGTTGAATTGGTTTGGTGCAAAAACTTTTTAAATTTCATGTAATCAAAATGATCTATTTTATTTCTTATAATGTTCTCTATCTCTTGTTCAGTTGTAAACACCTCCCATAAACTCACCCATAGATCTGATAGGTATATTCTCCCATGCTCCCCTAATTTACTTATGATGTCACTCTTTATGTTTAAATCATTTATCACTTTGATCTTATCTTGGTATATAGTGAGAAATGTTAGCATATGCCTAATTTCTGCCAAACTACTTTCTAGTTTTCCCAGTAATTTTTGTCAAGTGTTGAATTCTTACCCTCAAAGTGTGGATCTTCTGTTTTGTCAAACAAAAACTATTTATTACTGTGTATTGTGTGTCTAATCTGATCTACTGATTTGGTTGTAAAACATGATTGAAGTTAACATATGCCTAATCTGATTCCACTGATCCACCACTCTATTTCTTAGTCAATACCAGACTGTTTTCATGATTAATGATTTGTAATGTAGCTTAAAATCTGGTACTGCTAGTCAGCCTTCCTTCACATTTTTTTCATTGATTCCCTTGATATTATTGACTTTTTCCTCTTTCAGATAATTTTTTCCCCTATCTCTATAAAATAATTATTTGGTTGTTTAATTGGAAAGGTATTGAATAAGTAAAATGAACTTAGGTAGAAATGTCATTTTATTATATTGGCTCAGTCTACCCATGAGCAGTTAATATTTCTTCAATTGTTTAGATCGGTCTTATTGTGAAGATTGCTTTATAATTGTGTTCATGGAGTCATTGAGTTTGTCTTGCCAGGTAGACTCCTAAGTATTTTACAATGTCTGAAGCTATTTAAAATGAAATTTTTCTTTCTATCCTTTCCTGTTGGGTTTTATTGGTAGCATAGAGAAATGATAATGACTTGTGTGGTTTTATTTTATATCTTGCAAATTTTTTGAAGTTATTGTTTGAACTAGGTTTTAATTTATTCTCTAGTGTACTCAAATTATACTGTCATATATGCAAAGAGTGAAATTTTGTTTCTTTATTGTTTATTTTTATTCCTCCAGTTTCTTTCTCTTGTCTTATTCCTATAACTAGGATTTCTAATATAATATTGAATAACAGTGATAATAATGGACACCTTTGCTTTACCCTGGATCTTACTAGGAAAGCTTCAAGTTTATCTCCATGACAGATAAGGTGTGCTCTTGGTTTTAGATAGATACTATTTAATATTTTAAGAAAAGTTCCATTTATTCCTATGCTTTCTAGTGTTTTAAATAGGAATGGGTGTTGTATTTTGTCAAAGCTTTTTCTGAATCAATGAAAATGATCATATGATTTTTTTTTTGTTTCTGTTATTGATGTGGTGAATTATGCTTATAGTTTTCTTCATACTGAGCCAGATCTACATTCCTGGTATAAATCCATACTGAGCCAGCTCTACATTCCTGGTATTAATCCTTCATGGCATATGATCTTTGTGATATATTGCTGTAACCTCCTTGCTAGGATTTTATACAAAATTTTTGAATCGATATTTATTTAGGAAGTTGGTTCATAGTATTCTTTCTCTTACTTTGTTCTCTCTGATTTAGGTATTAAAACCATATTTCCCTCATTAAAGGAATTTGGTATGACTTCTTTACCTACTTTTTCTATATTATTGGAATTATTTTTTCCTTAAACATTTCATAATCCATCTGTTTCGGAGACTTTTTTCTTAGGGAACTCATTTATGACTGTTGAGTTTGTTTCTCAAAGATAGGATAATTTAAGTAAACATTGTTTCTCAATGTCTCATGGAATCATTAGTTTTTACTTTCCCAATTCTAATTTTTAAGGAGTTATATTCTTCAATAAGCTTTTGTACCTCTTTTTATTTTATTTGACTAAATGCTTTCTAAGGTATTATCTTCTTCAGTATTTTATCCCTTTTTTTTTTTTACCAAACTGTCAATTGTCTTTTCAAAATTTCTTGCATTGCTCTCATTTATATTCTTTTCCTCTATCTTACTTTTAAAATCATTTTTTTAAAGCAATTGGGGTTAAGTAATTTGCTCAAGGTTACACGGCTAGTCATTATTTATGCGTGGGTGCTCATTTTCTGAGGCCGGATCTGATCTCGGGTCATCCCAACTCACAGGCCGGCTCTCTTACTCACGCCACCTAGCCGCCCCTTTAGGGCAATTGGGGTTAAGTAACTTGCCCAAGGTTACAAGGCTAGGTTTTTGTTTGTGTGGATTAAGTGTCTGAGGCTCCGAACTCAGGTCCTTTTGACTCCAGGGCCAGTGCTCTATTCACTGCGCCACCTAGCCACCCCTTAAAATCATTTTTTAGCTCAGCTAGGAATTCTTATTAGGCTGGTGGCCAATTCACAACTTTTCTTTGAGGATTTCCTTGTAGTTGTTTTGACAGTGTAATCTTCTGAATTTGTGCCTTGTTCTTCCCTGTCACCATAGTAGACCTTTATGATCAGATTATTTTGTAGTTGTTTGCCCATTTCTTGACTTTGAATTTTTTTATCTTAAAGTCCAGCACAGTACTCAGGGTGAGAGTAGGACACTAGCCCAAGCTTTAACCTTTTTCACACTACTATTTTCAGAGACCATTTTGGGGGTGCTTCCAAATAGTATGACCCAGGGAGAGGTGTGGTTACTGCTATCCTGGTCTTATCCTGTGCTCTGGTCCTTTCCCCAGAAGGTCCTCTGATCCTTTGTAGTCACAAGCCCTACTGCTCTTTAGGATCCCTGCTCCCTTTGGACTGCAAGAGATACTGTTCTGGGCCTGGAGTTGCTCTTCTCTGTCCTAGAATTATGACCAAGAAGTGGTTATGGGTAATGGAGTTTCCCAATAATGTTTTGTCCTACACCCAGTGCCAGCACAGGGATTCCATATAATTCCATATAATCTCTTTCTGATCAGTTGCTTAATGCCCTTACTGTCTCTGGCTTTCGAGCTCTCAAAACTGTTACTGCTGCTTTCCCTGCCACCAAGTCCCACAGCTGTGTTGCTACCACGTGGGCTTCAGGCTATTCCCCACCTGTATGTCATAGACGTCTCTTTCCAATTTCCTAAGTTGTCCTGGGTTGGAAAAAAAATGTCTCATTGATCTTTTTTGGCTCTGGCACTTCAGGATTTGATTTGAAGTGTTATTTTAAATTTATTTGGAGGGGAATATTGAGAGACTTTGGCTCTTGTGCTTCCTCTACTCCATCATCTTGGCTTTGCTCCAGTGTTTAAATTCTAATAAAGTTCAAGAAAGTACTAAAGATGTTGATGGGGAGAGAGAAAGGAAACAGTGAACTTGCCATCTCTGTCTATCCTTACAATTGTTCTAGACTGAAAAAAAAAGCTTGTAACTCTTTGGGAATAACAATCAATAGATAAAATTCCCGAGGAAAAAATGGTCCCAGCAAGATGCCCTTTAAATACTCCACATGCTGTTTTTTTTTCTTTCTTGATTTAACTTATTGTCCTAGCAAAAGAAATAGAATTCTTATTTTGAATTCCACGTTAATTCCTAAGGAAGAAATGAAGACTTTTAAGCTAAAAAATACAAATATATAAAAAAAGTTTGAAAAAGATTTGAAAGACCAAGGGGGAAAGATAAAAGGATATAGAAGCATTTCCTACTTCCACTCTTTCACTGAGTAAGACAAATATACCCACAATAAATATTTATTTATTTTCTCATTATAAGCCACAGAGGACAGCAAAACAATGATGTAAAAGATGTGGAGAGAATAACATAGTGTGCATGACTGTACACACCAAACATTATTTCACAAATCCAGATTTCTAAAGAAACTAAAGGAAAAGATATATATATATATATATATATATATACATATATATATATATACACATATATAATAGCCAAGCAATATAATAATATAATAGCAAGGTATATGAAGTTTCTTTTAGGTGTACTGCCTGAACCTCATTTTTCCAATTTTAGGTTCTTTTAGATCCTTACTACCAGTGATTTTCCTGGCAGGATAATTTTATGTACACCGAGGAACAATTTCTAGCATGTCTTCCCCGTGGCTAAACTCTGCTATAGGTGAACCAATACTGGATAACCCATCACCCTAGATCCACAGGGTACAGAATCTTGAAAGCCTCTCCTCTTTACCATCCCCAGTCTGCCAACTCTACTTCTTTCCCTTACTATTTAATGACACAAATCAAATAGGAGAGGATGTTAAGATCATGGCATCAATGGCTGCAGGCTTCTGTGTTTCAGTTCCTTCCCTCACCAATCTATACTTTCCACTGCTGCTCACGTAGAGTTTCTAAATCACCACTCTACTCATATTACTCCTTTCAGCAAAAGGCTTCATCAACTCTCCATTGCCAAGGGAAGGAATGATGAAATTAAAAGATAAACTCCTTATTTTAGGATTTAAGGCCCTCTTCAGTGTGGTTCCATCCCTCCTCTCCAAGGTTGTCTCATGAAATATTGTTCACATAATCTACTTTACAGCTATCATGGGCAACTCATCATTCATTGTTTTTTCCTTGGCTCCTCTCATATTCTTACTTTTAATCATGTTATCCTGAAGGCACATACAGGGCTCCTACATCCCTGTTTTTTTTGCTGGATGAAATCCCTTATTTCAAGGCCAAACTCAAATATAACCTCTTCTATGAAGCTTTCTTTATGACTTACATCACTTCAACCAGAAGTGATATCTGCCTCCTGAAATTTCACAGAATTCTTATGTAATGAAATTGAAAGTGAAAGCATTTATTATGCACATACTGTGTGCCAAGCATTGTCTTAAGCAACTGAGAAACAAATGGAATAGTAAGGTAGTCCCTGCTCTCACATTGTAAGTGGGGGAGACAAAACCTAAAAAAAAGATTCAGCTGTAGAGCAGATGGCAAGTGGTCTGCCATCTTATCAGAAGGACTTATCTTTATCTGCCCAATCTTTATGATAATTTTATTTGGCCATCTATTGCTATTTTTTTCTGTGCATATGATATCTTTCGTGCAAGGCTTGTGAATAATTTTATCTTTGTGCAAACCACAGTACTTTGTATATAGTAACCATTTAATAAATGCATATTGAATTTAATTGATCTTAATCAATTGTTCCACTTCCCCCCACCCCATAAACAGGATCACTAAGTAATAATTCTAATTTTTGTGAGTTTCTTAGATTACACATTTAATCTTTGCCACATAAAGGATACTAACAATACTAACTGCAATTTAATGATGATTCTTTTTGGAAAAGAGAGCTCTGATAACTGTATAGATAACTGAAGTCTACCAATCCAACTATATAGTTCTTCTGTGATAGGCTTTTGATCTGTTCCCTGAACTCTTCATCAATTTATTCTATGTACTCCAGGGGGCTTGTAGTATACTTTAATGACAATTTGAGGGTTCTATTTGGACCCTTACTAATAGCTATATCCTTCCATCATGTGTTATTCTCTTGTGCATTCATTCAAAAATTCAACATTATGAATGTAGAAGGAAAATTATAGGAAGATATCTATGGCTGAAGACCAATAGTATTATTTAAGGACATATCAAGGGTTGGGGTAGAGAGCAATGTAGTTGGAATAGTTAACTACAGGGCCAAGAAGTTAAGACAAGAAAGCAAATCCAGAATATTGATAATGGAATAGGAGGATAGGGATGAAGAATAGGTTTAGGAGGAATAAGATAGGAGGTAGAGATGGAAGGATAAGTGGTGATGATCAGAGAGAGGAATTCCAGAGTTCAAAGGATGAGGGCTTTCCTTTGCATTCCTAGACATCTTAATGCTAATCTTCTTTGTAGCTATGGACATTTTTCTCCATTCCCCCTTCATTTCTACTTTATAACCTTTTGGACTGGTTTTGCAAAATTCCAGGGAAATACATTCTTAACAGTTCTTGTCAATCCATCCCTGAGAAGGGATCTCATTACTCTCTTTCATTTTAAGGTCCAGAAACGTGATTGCTTTTCTCAGTCACTGTCTTCTTAATCAGCTGATATTCATTTTATTTTTTTTTAAAGCAATTGGGGTTAAGTAACTTGCTCAAGGTTACACGGCTAGTCATTATTTATGTGTGGGTGCTCATTTTCTGAGGCCGGATCTGATCTCGGGTCATCCCAACTCTGAGGCCCTCGATCTTACTCACTGCGCCACCTAGCCACCCCTTTAGGGCAATTGGGGTTAAGTAACTTGCCCAAGGTTACACGGCTAGGTTTTTGTTTTGTGTGGATTAAGTGTCAGAGGCCGGCTCCGAACTCAGGTCCTTCTGACTCCAGGGCCGGCACTCTATTCACTGCACCACCTAGCAGCCCCTATTCATTTTATTTTAATGAGCAGCAGTGATGGGAACACCACTTGTTCTCTTCAGGATTTTTGCTCAAGGTTTCATAAGCATTAGCAATCCTATCTGAATTCCTTCTGGTAATACTAGGCATTTCCATGTGAACTTCTGGAAATGTGTAGGAGTCATCCATTTTTGACTAGCCTTTGGAGTTGGCAAAGACTGCTTGGGAACAGAGTAGGCTTCTCTCTTGCTGTTTATCAGGTTGACAAATAGCCGCCTCATAATTAGTCACCAGAGAGTCACTGATCACTATTGACTCTTCTTCCTCTGACCTTTACCAGATTAACTCTCACCCCAAATCATTTATTGATCCACATCATCATTTCTTAGAAGACAAGCAGCTGTTTACTCCTTTAGTGATCTAGTTCCCTTCTCTTCAGGGAAAAAAAGTTTCATATCTTTTACTTAAGCATATGTTTCCAGTGGTCCTCTTTCCCCATCTCTTCTGTCATAATGGTCTATCTTCCAAAAGCCAGAAACAAGTCAGGATTTCCCTCTGCCTTTTAAAATCTTGTTTTTTGTTTTTTGTTTTTTTTGGTCATCTTTGATACTACACTGAAGCCCTTCTTCCATTTCTTAATGAAGCCTCCTTTCTTCCTGATGCCCTGAAAAGCAGAAAGGCACTCTTTGAACTTCTTAGCTGCCTTTTGCTTTAAGCATAGATATAAACTGCTTACCTATGAAAGAAAGACAAACATCCCCCACTCTCTGCAGGTGACTTTAAGCCTCCTCCTCTCCATACTTTCTGTAAGGAGAATCTTCTAGTCAGAAAATGATTTCTAAAATTTCAGAAATCAATTAATAAAAGTATTTCAGGTTTTAAAAATGTCAGATATGTTAAATGAGGCTATTACCTTTCGGAGGCCATTTTTTCCTTTTCTTATTATTTCCTGCTAAGAAAGATAATTTCAAAACTTTCTCATACTATATTTTTATAATGTGTTTGGTTTATACAAAGATGAAGGTGTCTCTTTCAGCATATTCTATCAACTAAAATATGCAAAAGTCTCCAGTATTTATACAAGATGAAACCACAGGCCGTTGGAAAGTTTCCTTTAGCTTTGGCCCTGGCTGTGGATCTTCCTGCTCATTCTTCCCCATTAATTTAATATTTATAGTTCCACTTGCTACTCACTAATTTTTATAGCAGTCTTATATATTCATGCCTAATCCATCCGTTGTGGCACTCCTTTTAATGAGCCTCATGCTGTCAACCCTTATCCTTGATATCAAAATTCATACCAAAATAAAAATGTAATAGATAGTCATTTAATACCTTAGTGTGAATTTAATGCAATGGTATTTTTTTCTGTGGGTATTTGCTTTTTAAAATGTCATCATTAATTACAGAATTCAATTCAATTTCATAAACATTTATTAGGTCATACTATGTATCATACACTGTGCTAAGTTCTAGGATACAAATAAGAAAAACAAATATAGTTTCTGGCCTAAAGAAACTTACATTCTAATGGGGAAGACAAAACACAAAAGGAAGCTGAAAAGCAGAGGGAAAAGGTGAGGAAGCCATCAGGTGCATGATATACTGCAGAGCAGAGCTGCTAATGGAAAATGGAGAGTGTGTCCTCCTGTAAAGGAATTTAACAGTTACAAGTAGATAATGTAAATTTTGATAGGTATGTGCCTAAAATCATATCAGACTGACAGCCATTTTAGCCTGAGAGCAAAAAGGCTGAAAGCTTAATGGGCATTTAAAATCATAAAGTCCTTACTATAGTGCCTGGAGCATAGTGAAGACTAGGGGAATATTAGCTATTATTATCAGATGTTCTCTAGCACTGCTTAGCAATGCTTTTTTACACAATGGGTAGCTAATAAATATTTTGCTTTTTAAATTGAATTGATTGTTGCTATTGTTTTTGCCAGTCCAATAGAAAAAGAAAAATCCACCTAATCTGGGTCTTAATGGGAGGGATAAGTACATTTCAGTCATAGGGTACAATATAGGGAAAGACAGAATCAGACAAGGAAGGACAAGCTCAGAGAATAAATCAGTCTGACAGTAATCTAAAGGTTGAGATGAGGAATACTGCAAAATAAAACTGAATATGTAGATTAGTGTCAGATTGTCAATTGAATGATGAAAACCTTAGACTTTATTCTCTAGAGAAGAGGAAAATATTAACTATTTTTTAGTACAGAATGATGTGGTCTGATCTAAGCATATGGAAAATTACCTTGTCAATGGTATAAAGACAATATTGGAAAGGAAAGAAGGAAAGGTGTACAGTTAGAAATTTATAGTAATTTTCTCAGCTAGAGATAATTAGGTATAATACTAATATGATAGAAGGGATGAAAACAAGTCAACAGCTTTATAAATACTGCTGATGTAGAACAGACTGAGTTTAGCAACTATTGGTCATGAAGGATGAAATGCTTATCTTGCCTTATGGCATTCTTTTTTATTCTTTATTTTTTGTCCCGGAAAACACCACATTGCCCATTAGTATCCATTAAAATTCAGTATGTGTTTATATCTATAATAGTTTGCCTGTTTTGACTAAATTGACCAGTTACTTGTTCCTAAGAAAAAGAAAAAGTATACAATCATAATATGATAGTGAGCAGCACAAGGGGCCCCTCTGGGAAAGAAACAAGGAAGAATTGTAAGAGCCTTGAAAAAAAAGAAATAAACATTCATATCTCAGGCACTTTGGACTAATAGTTTTTCTTAGATTATATACACAAATACATTTACCCCACACTTGGGTTGAGTTTCTGTCACTTTATTTTTCTTGCAGGTTGAAGAAGAAAGTAGGAATCCAACATTTCTAAAGCTAGAGAGAGGGAGTGAATTGCGCTTAGCCAAAAGGGACTTGAGATATTAAATTTCTGTTTTCCCAAAATCATAGAAATACAGAATTGAAAGAGACCTCAAAGGTCATCTTATCCAATCCCTACCCAAAGCATAAATTTCATCTCTAAAATCTCAACAGGTGGTCATCCAGCTTCTACTTGGTCACCAGTGAAAAAGAAATTTGCTACCTCCTAAGGCAACTTAATCCACCTGGGGACAGCACCAGTTGGTAGGAAGATGTTTTGTTCCTTATTTGAAATCAAAATATGATTTTCTTAATTTCTACCCATTGAAGCTGGTTCCTTCCAGGATCAAGCTGATCAAATCTAACCTTCATGCCCTGTAACAATCCTTCCCTTCTTCAAGTGAAAAATTCCTATATCCTTCAAGCAGTCCCCTAAACACCTCCTTTGAATGTGTTGTAGTTTGTAAATGTTCTGTCCTAAATATGGCAGCAGAACTAAATGCAGTAACCCTGATATGATGTCATGGGGCAAAGAACAATAGAGCTAGATCACTAGGTACTATAATTGTATTAAGAGAGGCAATGTGGAATGATATAATGAATAGTCAGCCTCAGAACCAGAAGGACTGGGTTCAAGTCCTGCCTCTGAAACATACCAACTGTGTGTCTCTAGGCAAGTTAATTAACCTCTCAGTGGTCTAGAAAATTATGATTTTAAGATGAAGAGAAGTTTCAGACATACATTAATAGATGGAGTTGCCCCTTCTGAGAGTTCCTGTACCAGTGAAATCCCAGGTCCCTATCCTTATACTTGCATTCATGCAGTCTAAGATAGCATTAGCTCTTTTAGACTGTCAAATAACACTGATAACCCATAAAGTTTGAAAGTCACTAAAATCTCAAGAGATTTTTCACATGAATTGCTTTCTAAATATATCCCATCCCTAAATCCATCCCATCCTTTTGCAGTTTATTTTTTTAACCCAATTACAAATTATATATATATATATATATGTATATATATATATATTTACATATAAATATATAAATAAATATTTTACAAATACATATATATGAAATATATATATATATATTTTCCTTTTAAACTTGATTTTGTTCTCATCATCTTCTCTCTCCCTTTCTGTAGTTTTTCACATTTCTATCACTGAATATGTGAACTATGTTAGCTTTGTGTCATTCCCAAACTTAATCTACATGTCATCTATGCATTAATGAAAGTTACTGATAGAATGTTGAGCAGAATCAAACCAAGGACAGAGTCCTTAATCATGCATCTTTTGATTGGTATTGACCCACTATCAATAATCTTTGGTTCCTGATGGCCAACTATTTCCAAACCAACCTATATAACTGTACTATTATCCACTTTATATGTCAACATTGAACCCAAGAATAAAGTGATAGACTTTGTCAAATATCTTACTGAAATCCAGATAAATATTAAGTCTATGGCATTCCCCTGATCATTTGGTCTAGAAATCCTATCAGTAAAGGAAATTAGATCAATCTGAGATGATTTTGTATTTTACCCAATCAAACTATTAGTAATCACCTCTTCCTTTCTTTCTTTTCTTTTTTTTTTTTTTTAAAGCAATTGGGGTTAAGTAACTTGCCCAAGGTTACACGGCTAGGTTTTTTTGGGTTTTTTTTTGTATGGATTAAGTGTTGGAGGCCGGCTCCGAACTCAGGTCCTTCTGATTCCAGGGCCGGCACTCTATTCACTGCGCCACCTAGCCGCCCCACCTCTTCCTTTCTAAATGCATATCAACTCTTCCTTTAATTATTCCATTCTAGATTTTTACGAGGAAATGGCTTGAAAGCTCACTGACCTAGAATTTTAATTAATCTACCTACTTTCTCTTTCTGAAAACCAGGGCTTTTGCCTGTCTATAGTCTCGAAGCATTTCTTCCATTCCAACACCATTCCTGAAAGATCATCTGTCTGAAGTAAATGTTCAATCATGTCTGCATTTTTTCCCAGTGGCTTAGTATGTCATATAACTGGCATACTTGACTTGTACTCACTGAAGACCTCTATCTGTCCTTTTCCCTTCTCTGCATTTGGTAAAGCAATGTGGTATAGTGTATAGGATATTGTACTAAAGATCAGGAAGACCTGGATATAAATCAATTAATTAACAAACGTTTAAAATTATAACATGCTTAGCACAGTGCCTGGGGTGCAGCTAAGTGGCATAGTGGATAGCATGCTGGGCCTAGAATCAGAAAGACTCATCTTCCTGAGTTCAGATCTGGCCTCAGACATTTACTAGCTCTGTGACCCTGGGCAAGTCATTTAATCTTGTTTGCCTTAGTTTTCTAATCTGGAAAACAAGTTGGAAAAGGAAATGGCAAACCATTCCAGTATCTTTGGTAAGAAAACTTAAAATGTGGTCGAAAAGAGTCCAGCGCAAGTGAAAATTACTAAACAATAGTAACACAATGCTTGACATATAGTGAATGCTAACATATGGATGTTAGCTTTTGTTGTTGTTGTTATTGTTTTTGTTGTTGTTGTTATTTGTAAAGTAAGACTATTTGTCAGATACTATGTTAAGCATTGGATCTCACTTCATACACTGATTGTGACCCTGGGTAGGTCACTTAATATTTCTATGCTGCATTTTCTTCATATATAATATAAGAGGGCTAGGCCCAATAGCCTTTAAGGATCCATCTAGCTCTAAATCTTACTTTTCTAGCATTTCTATTTTCTTTCAGTTATTTTCCTTGTGTGTTTCATATTGTGAAAACCATTTTCCTCATCTGAAAAAACAGATGCAAAATAGGAGTTGGGTAAAATGGGGATTATTGTTGTGTCTAACTCTTTGTGATCCCATTTGGGTTCTTCTTGACAAAGATGGTTTGCCATTTTTTTCTATAGCTCATTTTACAAATGAGGAACTAAGGCAAATAGGCACACAGCTACTAAGTGTCTGAGGCCAGATTTGAACTCAGGAAGATGAGTCTTCCTGACTCCAGGCTCGGTGCTCTATACACTGCATCACCTAGCTACTGCCAAAATGGGGACAGATAGCAACAAATAAATTCTCTAAGTTTAGTCTCATACTTGGCAACACAGAGGATCATTGATATTGGCAATAAATACTAATTATGAATGACAGAGACAGAAATTCCACTGTTTTGAAAGCAGAAGTACCAAGGAACCAAATGGCAATACTGCTAACCCTCCCAATGCCTGTATTAGACAGATGAACTGTAACCTCTTATGAAGTCTGAAGTCTGTAGACAAGACTAATATGACCCCAATTCAATGTATTTAGCACGTAAAGACTATTTTCATGAAGGCCAGGCTCATAGGAGGGCTAGATTAAGTAGGAAGTAAACTCCAACTCTCAGCCTCCAACTTCTGCATGTTTCACTAATAAGTACCTGAACCTCCTTATCTTCCTACTCTTCCCTTCAACACTGATTACAGAAAACCTATAGGATCTGATAAGATTACTAAATGAGATAGTACAGAGAGGGAGAAGAAACAAAAGCCTAGGACAGAGCCTGGGGGACATTCCTGAATGCTAATACTAAGCTACAATCTATTGAATGAATTAAAATGTTGAAAAAATAAAAAAGTATACAAGGAACCTATTTCTATGGAATTAACATGAGGTTGGTTGAGTATTGTATATATCATCAGAAGACCTGAATTCAATTGTCAGTTACACCAGGTTTTATGACATCGAACAAGTCACTTAACCTCTCTAGATCTCATCTATAAAATGATGAGGGAGGCTAAATGCTAACATCACTTTTTAGCTTTAACTCTATAATTGACATATGTGTAATATGTGACATATGTGTAATAAAAAATAAGTCTGGAAACTCAAGTATCAAGAAAATGGCTGGAGCAAGTGACTAGAAGGGACATAAAGCAATATATAGGGACTAGGGCCAGCTAGTGATCCATATAAGTTTCTGCTTACTCACTCACCAATCTGGATAGCTTGATGAAAACTCAGCCCAAGGCATGAGTTCTAAAATTAAGTAGAATAAGTCCCCCAGGGCTGGGTTTCTGGCTGTCCAAGGGGTGTAATACTAAGGTTAAGGCAAGAAGAGGTAGACATTATAAAAGATTACTGCCTCTGGAGTCCCAGGACCTGGGCTAAAATCTGACTTCTGATGCTTAAGATTACTCCTTGCCTTTAGACAGGCCACTTAGACTCAATCTCTTTATCATTAGATTGTGAATTTATCCAAACATTTTGCAGAGCAATCTGGAGTTATGCCCAAAGAGTTATTAAACTGCCTATACCCTTTGACCCAGCAATACCACTACTAAGTCTATTTCCAAAGATGATTAGGGAAAAAAGGAAAAAGAAAAACCTATATTTTCTAAAATATTTATAGTAATTCTCTTTCTGGTGGCAATGAACTGGAAATTACAGGGATGCCCATCAATTGAGGAATAAATGAACAAGTTGTGGTATATGATTGTGATGGAACACTACTGTGCCATAAGAAATGATGAGCTCAGTGATCATTGAAAAACATAGACTTGCAAGGAGTGATGAAGAATGAAATGAGCAAAACAAAGAGAACATTGTAGATAGTAAGAGCAATCTTGTTTGAAGAATAATCTTGAGCAGCTAAGTCATTTGACTATTATAAATACCCAAACCAACTACAAAGACTATATGAAGGAAGCTGTTATCTGCATCCTGAGAAAGAACTGATAGATTTGCCATATAAACATATTTGTGTCTAATGGTAGACAATTTTAGGATAGGGGGAAAGGAGAGGGGAGAAAAAAAAGGAAAAAAATCAATTTACATTATGACTTTATTATATATTTAAAAGGAATAGGAAGTTGTACATAACAGATTTGCAGTTTCATGTGTAATCATATTTTATTACACTCTATAATGGAAATGCTTGTGTTATTCCATAAATTGAAAATAAACATGTTTTAAATGAGAGTATGGAGTTGGATTAAATGTCCTCTGAGGCCTCTTTCATCTCCAGATCAATTATCTATAATCTTTAGATCTTAAAATGTAGACAGTTCTGTGGAATGTGAAGGTTTTCTAGGAACACCATCAAATCCATACAAACCTTTAATGGTCTTTGACTTTGAAAAACTTTTAAATTTACTGAATTCTTATATGAAACATATTTCATTCTCATCCAATACTTCTGTACTATCAACAAAAAGAAGTCAAATTTTGCTTTTGTCCTTTTGAATAATGTTCTGCTGAAATTCTTTGGGATGACTTCATATCTTTCAATTTCCTCAAAAAGATTTAAAAGTATCCAAACAGAAAAAGAACTTAACATGATGAGCCTAAAAATTAATATCATGTCAGCCAATCCAAGCAGGTTCCTTTACAAACCTAGATGTCCTTTTAACAAAAGATTAAACACTGACACTAAGATCAAGTGATTTCAGAACAGACACCTGCTCTCAGTTCCCTTGCTGTTGTTCTGTCTTCTTGCCACATGTTCCGTGATCCCTGCCATCTGGTCTTGCCACCTGCTGTAAGTGTGTGACTTCCTTCATTGCCTTCTCCACCTGCTGACCTCCTAGTAGTTCCCTTCTGTTTGTGAGTCCCCAATTAGATCACTGCCACCTTCTGTACTGATTCATGTGCTCACTCTCTGAAAACCACGCTCCTTTGGCTCTTTAACATTGGGACGTATTTTTTAAAATGATCTTTTTTTGGTTCAGATATTCTCACCCAGGCTTTTCATCCTGGTCTGACTCCAGGTTCTGGTAGTTTGATGCTACTTGGATCCTGCCACCTGCCCAATTCTTGAAATTCTCAATTGGCTCTTTGCTCCATCTGTTTTAAGATGGAAAATTCATTCATTCTAAAGGTTTTTTGCTTTTGTCAAAGAGAACAATCTAAGGAAAGGGATGAAGGAGTCAAGGCAGTATCTCCCAATTCCCAAATTCAAAGCTGTTTGACATTTGACTCCATTCTAGTAAGACCAAATGTCAAAAGCCCAGAGGTGACCTTTTGCATGCAGATAATGAAATAAACTAGTGTTTTGCAAAGAAGATTTGGAAGGGACTCAGAAAGAAGCCCTGCTTCCCTCTGAAGCTGCTGAGGAGCAATCATGGGAATTTAAGGAGAACGGAAATAGATAGATACTCTGAGGGAAAAGAATCAGTAATTAAGAAAGGAAAAAAGGAAGAAAGGAAAAGAGGAGGGGGAGAGGGGGAAGGGAGGATGGCAGGAAGGGAGGAGACAGGAAATGAGTAAGGAAGGCAAGAAGACAAGAAAGAAAGGAAAAAAAGAAGGAAAGAAGAAAGGAAGGAAGGAACAAAGGAAGGAAGAAGGAAAGAAGGTTGGAAAGAAGGACAGAAGGAAGGAAAGAGAGAAAGAGAAAGAAAGAAAGAAAGAACAAGAAAGAACATTCGAAAGAAGAATGGAAGGAAAGAAGGAAGGAAAGACAGAAGAAAGGAAGGAGGGATGGAGAAGAGGAAAGAAGGCAGGGAGGGAGGGAAAAGGAAGGAAAGGGAGACAGAGGAAGAAAATGTAAGAAAGAAAAATGGAGACCTAAAGATGGTGTGAAAGAAAGTATAAGAGTATAAATGTTTGAAAAGGGAAATAAAATTTAGCAAATTATATCAAATTCTCAGTATTTATTATATCAGATTTCCCCACGGCAGAAAACCAAAGTTAACATTGGATTTGATGAAGAAACAATGGGGATAATAATGTCATTCATAATATGGAAAAAAAATTCAATTTAATCCTGATGGTATCAAGCTAGACCTACTAGTTTTATTCTTCAAAGGTTCTTCAAAGTAACATTTATCCTTAATTTAGCTCTTTGTCACTAGATTACCATTAGTCCTTAGCAAGTCAGATGTACTCTTCATCATCATCATCATCATCATCATCTTCTTCTTCTTTTTCTTCTTGTTCTTGTTCTCGTTCTTCTCGTTCTTCTCCTTCTCCTTCTCCTTCTTCTTCTTCTTCTTCTTCTTCTTCTTCTTCTTCTTCTTCTTCTTCTTCTTCTTCTTCTTCTTCTTCTTCTTCTTCTTCTTCTTCTTCCTCTATCTCCTTTTTGTCTTCTTCCAATGTAAACTCTCCCTTGTTGGTGTTACAGCATCATTTTGGCAGTGATCAAAAATTTAAATAAAAAAAAAACAAAATAAAACATGTTTGCAACTTTCCAGAATGCAAAAATCTCAGTGTAGTAGAAACATCTCATTCCAGGTGGTATTATGGATGAGTAAGGTTTATCAGGTGCTCTGTATCAACTATAGACTTTAAGCATAACCTAATAACATGTCTGAGGTGGCCTGGTGAAGAACTCATGATAGTCAAATGTGATAATCCATCACAAGAAAAAGGAAAAGAATTAACATAGATCTTTCAGTCACCAGTCTTGTCATCCAGCCCAGCACACACACCTAGAAGTATAATGGTGCAACAAGATCCAGGCTGCACACCAGAAACATTGAACTACTGACTGCATCAGCACCACTCAGAGAGCAATGGGATTTCTACTACATGAAAGAATGCAAGAGAATATATGTAGTAGACCAGCAGCTGGAAAAGTCATTGAAATCTAATACAAGTCCTGAAATAGCTGTATTTTACTTTTTGAGCTTTATAAATTGTTAAAGAAATGGAATCCACCTCAGGGAAATAATGTTTCTTTATATCTCATCATATCCCATTTTCCCCCAAAGATTAAAACAAATGGTTCTATGGCTGTAAATCATCTTCATTGGCTTTGAAAAGCCCTCTGAGCTCTATTTTCTGTGCTATTTCAGTAGACAAGCCATCCAAAGCATGTAAAATGGCAGTCACTAGTCTCTAGGAAAGAAAAAAAAAGAGGGTGGTGTTGGCAAAAAGATTAGAATACTTTAAGGACTGAGGCATGACTATAGCCTGAGGGATGATACTTGTACTTGGCCCTTGTATTTACTTCTACTGTTCTTCAGGATCACCTTTCATGCCTGTGATGAGCATTGACAATACAAACATTTACATGACATCAGAGATTAATTGGTTTTCTAGAGAAAAGTGATGCAGCAACCCTCTGCCTTCTACCAGCTATAGTCTCAGGGATATTAATCATAGGAAGAGCTGTTTGTGGGTGAACATATCCTACGTAAATATCCATAATTTTGGATTTAACATGGAAGGAGGAATATGAAATACAGAGGAGAGTGCTTGGGCTATAATGGCAATGAGTCACAGCAGCAAATGGGGTAGTTTGGAATGGCCCTCAAAAGACTTGGGTTCAAATTCAGTACAATCCTGACTAGTTCGGTAGCTCGGCCTAAAGACCCTTTACCACTTCAGCCTTTGATTACCTCATTTATAAAGTTAGGAAGTTGGACTATATGGTTTCTAAAAGTAGCTTCTTCTCTAATTGGCTAGAAGTCACTTGGTGGCAAGGACTTATTTTTTTCTTTTGCCTTTCTATCCCTGCCTTAAGTCTTTTCCCATTCCAATCTACTCTTCTCTCAGGAGTCAAAGTGATTTCCCTAAAGAACCAATCTGATTATGTCACCATATACCCCTATTCAATAAACTCCAATGTCTCCTTCCAGGACCCAATTTAAGGTCTTCTATGTGATATTTAACACATAGCAAGGTGGCTCAGTGGAGAGCATGCTAGGCTTGCAATCATCTTCCTGATTTCAAATCTGGCTTCAGACATTTACTAGCTGTGTGACCCAGGACAAGTCACTTAACCCTGTTTGCCTCAATTTTCTCATTTGTAAAATGAATTGGAGAAGAAAATGGCACACCATTCAAGTGTCTTTGCCAAGAAAACTTCAAATGGGGTTACAAAGAGTTGGATACAATGAAAACGACTCAAGAAGAACAATGTGACATTTAAAGGCCTTTAATATCTCACCTTTTCCTACCTTTCCAGCTGTCCAGATATTCTATTTTCCATACAAATAACACCCCAACTCCGAACTGAGCAATTTCACTGATTATCCCCTGTGATTGGAATGCTCTCCTTTCTTGTCTCTACTTTCTGACATCCCTGGCTTCCGAGATTCAATTCAAACCCCACCTTTTGCAAGAAGACTTTTCCAATGTCTTTCCCCTGAGATTCCATTCCATTTACACTATATGTATCTACCCTAGTTCCCTGCATATTTTCTCTGCCATTAGAATGTGAGTTCTTTAAGAGTAAGAAAGCGTTTTTGCCTTTCTTTGTCTCCCCAGTGCTTAGCACAGCACCAAATGGCACACAGTAATGCTTAATAAAGGCTTATTAGTAGATTGTCTATCAAAGTCAAGCACTTATTAAGTATGTGATACACTAAATTGGTTAGCATACCAATAGGTGAGTTGCTACTGCTCTAGTGAACTATACTTCTTTATGAGGGAACAAAACCAATGATAACTTCTACTCTTTTGAATAGCATAAAAAGACAATATTCCATTTTGATCCCTCTTTTCTTTTTCCCATCTAAAAGTTTCCTGTTCTGTAACTATTAAAATAGCGGTTTGGATATTTGAATTCAACATTGATTAAGCATGTCTTATATGTAAGGCAGTCAGTCAGCTAGCATTCAGTGCCTAATATGTACAAGGAACTGTGTGATGTGGAGATAGGAAGAAAGTCAGAATCATCACTGTCCTTAAGGTACTCATAGTCTGTTGAAAGAGACAAAAGAAACCAACTATGTATAGAAAAGATATATATATATATATATATATATATATATATATATATATATATATATATACAAGATAAAGAGAGATAATCTAAGAAGAAGATCCTAAGACTAAGGAGGACTGAGAAAGGATTCTTACATAAGGTAAGGTGAACTGAGACTTGAAGGAAGTAAGAGAAGCTAGAAGGTGGAATGAAGAGGAATGGTGTTCCCAGTAGGGAGACAGTTCATGAAAATGCTTAGAGTCAGGAGATGAGCTAGACTAGGCACTTCAGAGGAAAAAAAAACAACAACAAAAAACTTAAGAAAACATCTCCTGCACTCAAGAATTTTTACATTTTAGTGGGGGGATACAATATGCACACAGATGATTTAATGCAAGGAAATTTGAGGAGGAAGAGAATACTTACAACTATGGGGACATCAGGGAAGGTTTGCCGAGCTGACATACTAACTGAGCTGAGCCTTAAAGGAAAATAAAGATTCTAAGAGAACAGAAAGGAGGAGGGAGAATATTACAAGCATGGGGGATGGTTTGTGTGGAAGCAAACAGATAAGAGATAGATTGCCAAATTGGGAAAATAGCTAGTAATTCATCTTGGCTGGAACACAGAGTGCTAGATGAGAGTGAAATTAGATGAAGCTTGAGGAAACAAATTGTGGAGGGCTTTCAATGCCAGGTTGAGGAATGCATATTTTATCCTAAAGGGATTGGGGAGTCACTAAAGCCTTATGAGTCAGACTTGTGCCTTAGAAAAATTATTTCAGCAGCTCTTTGGATTGGTTGAAGAAAATAAGGACTGGTGGCAGGGAGACCAATTAAGAAACTATTACAAAAGCCTAGGTAAGAGATGATGACCTCCTAAAATTGTTAGCCTGTGAGTGAAGAAAAGGGGGTAGTAGCGGTAGAGGTTAAATATCCAACTTTTGACAAATATTCAAATATGGTGAGTCAAAGGAAAAAGTCAAGGAGAGCTTTGAGTTTACAAATCTGGGTTACTGAAAAGATGGCAGCTGGGTTAAAAAAATAGGGAAGATTTTGGTGGATAGGGAGAGATAACGAATTATACTTTGGACATGTTAAATTTGAAATGTCAACAGGAAGTTTGGATAGGTATGTCCAGCACCAGTAGGTGAGTGGTGATATAGGATAGCAATTTGGGAGAGACATTAGTGCTACATATATAGATTTAGCATTTATCTGTATAGTGGTGGTAATTGAATCTATAGGACCTGGTGAGAGCACAAAGAGATTGTTAAAGAGAAAAGATAAAACTGCCCAGGACTAAGTTTTATGAGATACCTGTGCTTATGGGATGGGATCTAGATTATAATCCAATAAAAGAGACTGAAAAGGAGAGGATAATAATCTAGGTAGGAGAACAAGGGGAGAGTAGTACTATAAAACATCAAAGAAGGAAAAAAATATCTAAAAGAAGGAGAAAGTCATAAGCAGTGAGTAAAGGTCACTAGATTGAGCAGTTAGTAAATAAAGGTCAAATTGAGGAGAGTAGTGAAATTGGAAGCCAGAAAGTAGGTGCCTGAGGAGTGGTTGTTGAAAGAGTATAGGCATTGACCATATACAACTGTCTTAAATATATTAACATAGTCAGAGGAGTTGGCATGGTCAAATTGTTTTAGAATTTTTTGTTTCTTTGTTTTGTTTTGGTTTTTGTTTGCTTTCTTTTTAGGATGGAGAAAGTCCATTAATACGTAAAGGCATGCTAAAAGAAATCTGATTATAGAGAAAGACAGAAATTGAAAGAATGAACAATGGGGCAATATCTTAAGGGAGACTAAACACAATGGAATTGGCAAAGAAAAAGATATTACTTCTTCTGAGGCTAAAACAAAGAATTGTGAAGCTATAGAGGGTCTTGATATGTAGAGACTATGATATGAAAGTTCACTAAGATTAGCCTCAGTTTTCTCAGTAAAGATTTTTCTTGATGCAATCAATTTCTGAAAGAGTGAATTGAGGGTGGTATTGGGAATTTGAAGAGAGAAGAGGTTGGAGCCCAAATAAGAAAATCAGATAGGGAAAACTTTTTTTAAAAGGCTCACCATACTGTGATGAAGGCCCAGTGTAGATCAGATAAAATGAATTTCTAGTGTGCTGTCACCCTGATTGTAAGATTTCTTCTAAAGGTATTCTTTCAGAATTATGGGAGTATAAACAGTGAAGATAGACCAGGGTTGAACATTGACAGAGTATGAATATCAGTAGGAAAAAGAGGCAAAGTGTGTTTAAAGGTAGAGAAGAGCCCATAGTTGAACAGGCAAATATAAGACAAGGGAAAAATATGAGGCTAAAATGAGTTATGTAGGGGCGGCTAGGTGGCGCAGTGAGTAGAGCGCCAGCCCTGGAGTCAGAAGGACCTGAGTTCGAATCCGGCCTCAGACACTTAATGCACACACAAACAAAAACCTGGCTGTGTGACCTTGGGCAAGTTACTAAACCCCAATTGCCCTCCAAAAAAAGGCAATAAAATAAAATAAAATTAGTTATATACTAGAATAATAGGAAGGACTGAATGACTAGAGGTCACATTAAAGACAAAACTTAGGTGAAGGAGAGGTGGGAGAGAGGGACAGATGGAGACAGAAGATTCTAACCAAAGAGAAGAATTTTGTTGTTGTTGTTCACGATCATGGAGGTAACATAGTTGTGAGTTATTTTGAAGTCAAGTTTTTCACAATTCCTGTAGATTCCTAGGCAAAATAAAAATAATGACCATAGAATTTAATTTAGTTTTTTTTAACTGAAATGTGGAAATTCATGCTAATAAACAAATGGCATTATACCAGCAATATAAATGCTTTATCCTCAATTAATGTATATGCTTCTTAGGGATATAAAAAATAGCCCAATATCTCAGGTCCAATTAATACCAATTAAAATGATAGGTGGGTGGGGAGGACAACAACTGTCTAGGCTTGATTTTCTCAGTCATTCCAAACTAGCAAATATTTGTTCAAATTGTCATTTAAAATTTCTCTGTGGAAATTTGAAGAATGGGAAGGGAAATGCTCTTCTCACTCCTGAAAGATATAGTGGAAATGCAGGACAAACTTTGATTTTATATCACTCCCATGAGCAGAGCTGAAGAGAAAAAAAAATCTGTACTGCTGCCAAAACTGACAAATAATCGAATTTTTGTTAGTCTGGTGAACAGTGTAGTCGTTTTGCCTCACTTCTTGTTTTCTACAAACACCAAATTTCTAATTTGTTCCAGGGTGGAATTTTGCTGTTATGCACCATAAGAAATTGGGTTTCCTGATAGAAATGGTGGATAGCAGTTCCCTCACCCCTGACAACTTTGATCAATTTTTCCCCAAGTACACACAAATATCAGTTTTCACCTGTGAAAATGCACAAAGCAATAACTAACAGTTTTACTGTGCCCTATACTATAATCCTGGACAAGAGATGAAGGTAAACTAAGGAGGAAGTACATTTTCCCCTTTCAATAATCTCAAAAATGGTTGGGAAGGGGGGAGAAGAGAGAGAGAGAGAGAGAGAGAGAGAGAGAGAGAGAGAGAGAGAGAGAGAGAGAGAGAGAGAGAATGTTAGAGTAATGCAGTAGAAAGCCAATTTCCAAACTGCTTAACCAAAACATTTTCCCATCCCCTAGATGGTTTTTCTGTTTCCAATAAGCTACAAATTAAATGTTTAAGCTATGTAAGTCAAGGATATCCAAGATGTACAGAAGCTAAAAATTATAAATCTACAAAGAGCTGGAACTAAATCAGTTGGAATTGCCCATAAATCTGGGAAAGATACATCAGCATCAGGGTCAGAAATCCAACAGGGGAAAATGCGAGGTAAGGAAATTTTACTGACTTCTTAGATACTCTGGTCTCTCTAGGAAGAAGACAAGGAACAAGCTTTAAATCTTTCTGAATACCAAACTCAACCACGTGAGTGTGAATCCCTAGCCCTTTCCTAATGAACAAATAGTCTATGCAATGTCTAGCAAAAATATACTCCTGGTTTAAGATGATTTATATTTCCTTACCATGCTATATCTTCTTGAGGGCAAAGAGTGTTTCATTTTTGTCTTTTCCTCCAAGGAATCTAACACTGTAAGTACTTAACAAATGAACTAAGTTAAACTAGGTTTTTTCTTCTTTTTTACCCTTTGGCAGAGTTGTAACAGATATAGCACAAGGCCCTTTCCTACTTGTCAATGCCCCACTAATTATTTTTTATTTATCTTATTTATATAAGTATATTGTAATTGAGAGGCAGAGTGATATAGTGGATAGAAAACTGTTCTCAAAACCAAGAAGACTTGGGTTTCCATCCCACCTAACATATATTGGTTGTGTGGCCCTAGATAAGTCATTACACATCTCAGTATATTGGTAGAGGGGATTTCCTTACCCAGTAGTTTTCTTTTTCTTTTTCTTTTTTTTTGCTTTTTGGAGGGCAACTAGGGTTAAGTAACTTGCCTAAGGTCACATGGATAGGTTTTTGTTTGTGTGTGCATTAAGTGTCTGAGGCTGGATCCGAACTCAGGTCCTTCTGACTCCAGGGCTGATGCTCTACTCACTGTACCACCTAGCCATCCCCCAGGAGTTTTCTATACCTATGAAATCAAAGGAACAATCCTTATCCCTTATTTTTTCTTATTAATAGAGATACATACATATATACATACATACATACATACATATATACATACACACAACTCTCTCTCTCTCTCTCTCTCTCTCTCTCTGCATCTCTGCATATCCAAATATAGGTACCTTAGCTGGCTCCATACTTCCATACCAAAGAATGTAAGCTTCTGAATACATTTATGTATGTATTTTATCCATTCTCATTTCCATGCAATGCTTCTTTCTTTACAACCTTAACCTCTGACCCAAACTCAAATTCCCATCTTTGTAACTGAGTTCAGACTGGTTAAGTCTTTTATCTTGCCTGGCCTCAGGGGCACCTTGCTATCTCTGTGCTCCTGCCTGCCCCACCTCATTTCTAACTCTAGTGAATAGAAGAGTATTAATAAATATTACCACTAATAATAATGTCAATATACTACATTACCTCTAATAGTAACATTACCAATGTATTATCGTTATGTAATTATAATAATGTTACTATTAATTAAAATAAATATTATCATTCCTAGAAACTGCATGACAATTTTTTCCCCTATGCATCAAATGATTATGGTCTCTGACTTCCAAATCCAAAACTTTCCTCCTTATTTTGTAAACTCCTTGATGACAGAGCTTGTCTTGCTTGCTTATATTTATATTCCCAGAATTTTATCACAGTGCCTAGTATATTGTGAGTACTTAATGAATGCTTTTTTAATTTATTAATTGATTCATACATTCATCCCCCAGACAAAATACAAAAAAGTCTTTAATTTTGCTCTTTATTCTGATAATAATTATCATAGAAAATATAAATGACAATGATGATTTTATGCTTCAGGATTCCAATGGATCTGTGATCTCATCAATGTGATGACTTCTTCCACTAGTCTATGTTGCAATCTATGCCTTCTTATCCTTCATGATTCTTCTTCCAAATATATTTATTATGTATAGAGCCTCTCCCATTACAATGGAGCTTTTCCTATATAAAATATATTTTATGAATAATGAATACCAGTGAAGAATTTAGGCTGCCCACTCCTCATTTTTACTACATGAGCAGCAAACCCCCTTTTCCAATCATACATATCTCACAAGCAGACTGTTTAATCTGTCCAAGGACCAGCATAAAAAAATACAGAGGGGAACATTACTAGCAGATTGACCACTAAGTAGGAGAGGGATACTTTGGACTTGGTATCTAGGAAACAAACTTTTAAAATTATGTAACTAAGATTATTTTTTATTGCTTATAAGAGAAATATAAACCCAGCACTACTTAACAGAATTATATATAGTAGATTAAGAGAAGAATTAGCTAAAAGTGCTAGGGACACCATGCACCAAACTTTTCCTTCAGGCCTTGTTCTTTCCCTGATTGAGATAAGCACAGTAGGGTTGAGTTTCAGTTTGTCACACAGCCATCACAATCCAAACTTCCTGTGTAAACAGACAATATTCATGTAAGAATCCAATTCATTATAATTTGTGCAGATGGATAACCATAATTGCTGACAGAGATAAAATATTTGATAAAAAAGAGACTCAAATGGCATAAACATTTTTTCTTCACAGGGATATGTCAGATGCTTGAACCAGTTCAGTAAAAATAAGAAATGACCCAAACCACTCTACCTTTAGCCTAGTCGTCAAAGTGAACCAGTTCCAAACCCCACTTCCTTTTTCACTTGTTCAATAAAGTTGGCTTAAGGATATTCAGCACATTTTGAGTAAAGTATACCATATGTCTTGAAAGTTAACGAAACCCTTTCAGTTTTTAAAGGTTAACTTTTCTATTGTTGCCAGATATTTCAGTCCATTCTGCCAAGATAATATATAGCTGGGGTGGAATGGACCCAAATTCTTTTTAACAGCTCATGAGGTTCAAAGATTTCCTTGTTTGATAGATATTAGATATATTTTTTAACAATTTGAAAGTATCTTAAAATATGAATATTTGGATCAAGAGTCACAGGTAACTCTAAAATGCCAACACCAGGCTTATAAAATTTATCTTTTGCCTTCAAAATTATATCTGAATAACAGACTGACTATATTAGCATGCCTAAATACATTTTTCAGGCCAAATTTCCATCCTCTATAAATAGGAATTCTCCCATACAGTTACAGAGAATAAAAATTTGAGCCAACTCTCTACAGGAAGAAAATGGAATATTCTTAGCAATAGTGAACTGAATCTTGCAAACAAGTGTTATGAAATACACCAGAATAAATGTCTTTAAAGTATTTTATATTATAATGAAAACAAGTGTTAAGAAATGTACCAGAATTAAAATCATTTCATTAGAATACATTATTTGATATTGCTAATGATCTGAGCAAAGCATAAAGATGAAAATCTAAGTTATTCATCAAAATAAAAGCCATTAGTTGTCTTCCATGCTTGCCAAAAGTATAAATGAAGAACAGTTCCACCTGATATTATCACAGATAAAATGTATTAAATTAATGAAATTGTTGGAACAGTGTAGCTCAATTTAACCCCAGAAATTTGCCTAAAGGAATGACTATTTAAAATATTTTACTACAAATAAGAATTAGGAATGCTAAAACTTTTAAAACAAAAATATCCCCAGTTATACACACAGAGAACTTGAAAAGTGGCCAAAATCATAATATTCAACAAATTCATTTGATTTAATTATATAATGCAGTCTTGACCTTTTCCAACTTTTTGACATGAATGTAAATCTTTATTTTGTTACTGGTTACCCAAATTTATCCATCAAGTACTCTTTTTAGCCAAAGTTACCCAAACTCTCTTCAAATTTTATAGATAGAGGCAGCTACATGGTTCAGTAGATAGAGCACTGGTCCTGGAGTTAGGAGGACCTGAGTTCAAATGTGGTCACAGAGACTTTACTAACTGCGTGACCCCAGGCAAGTTACTTAACCCCAATTGCTTCCAAAAAAAATTTATAGATTCTAACTTTGTCTTAGAGATGACTAATTACTGATGTGGGAATTATTTCTAAATCAATTAGCTATATATAGTTACATTAGCAATTTATTAGAACACTGATCAAAATCAGCACTAAACTAGGCAAAAAAAAGATGAGAAAAAAAAACTGGGGCATTCAATTAGAACAATTCCAGACTACCCCATTTAAATCAACTATTGACACCAACGAGAGGCAAAGTGGCATCATGGATAGATGACTCAACTTAGATGCAGGAAAACCTGGGTTCAAATCTTGCCTCTGACACATTTTAATTGCCTTACTTTAGCCCTCCTCCAACTTCCTAGTCTACCCCAACCTACCCCAACTGGAAGGTGGAGCCTACTCCTTGCCAACCCTAGGTCATCTTTCATATCTACCTTCTCTACTTCCAGCATTAGTTACTGCTACTGAATACCCCTAAAGGGAGTAACCCATGATAACTTGGTTACAAATTCATGACATGAGACAAATTTATGTTCCAGCTGAATCCTCAATACTGCATGGAAATCCTTTTATTGTTTTTTGACAGACTCCATTTTGCACATTACCAAGTGGCAGTTCACAAATTTTTCTTCTTTCCTAAGTCACTTATATTATCCTCTGGTCCCTGCCTCTCAGAATAGAGGGGATAGATAGATAGATAGATAGATAGATAGATAGATAGATAGATAGATGGTAGATAGATGTAGACAGAACTGATAAATAGATGTAGACAGTGATTTCGCATATACACATATTTAACATGTGTTTAATGATAGCCATTTCTAGGGTAGAGGGAAAAAAAGAAAGTTATAAGTTTATTCTATATTTAAAAAGAGTAGTAGATTTTTTACACTTCTATGTGCAACCATATTATTTTTATTCTACTATGCTATGGAAATGAATGTTTTGTTTCATAAATTTAACATTAAATAAATAAAATTTAAAAATAAATTCATATCTAGCTAAAGAAAATAAATAGATAAATGGATAGATAGAATTGCCCTCCTCCAATCTCCTCCTATCCAGTGACTCATCCTCATTGATGCAAACATGCCAATATCCCTCATATTCTTAAAAGAAACCTTTATTTGACCTTACAGGCCCATCAAGATATGATCTTATATCTCTTCTTTCTTTCATTGACAAATTTCCAGAAAATTCCTTTCACATCTTCATCTCCCACTCACTTTTTTTGTCTCTTTGCAATCGTTTCCAGTTTTGCCACTCAGATGAAATTATGATATTTAAAATATGTAATATGGAAGTTTCTTAATTCTTAAATATGATAGCTTTTTCTCTATCCTCATTACCTCAAACCTCTTTTAATTTTTGACCCCTGGAAATTGTTTTTAATTTATTTTTTAAAATTTGTTTTTTAATTAAATTGTATGTTTATTTTTAGTTTACAACATTCATTTCCACAAGATTTCGAGTTACAAATTTTCTCCTGGTCTTTCCCCTACCCATCACCCCAAAACAGTGATCCCACTATATATCCCTACCCCCAATCTGCTCACTCCTATATCCTCCCCCAAACTCCCTCTGACTTTCTGATAGGGCAAGATGGAAACGCCAATGCCTCTATGTCTTATTTCCCAGTTCCATGTAAAATAATAATAATAATAATAATCTTTAAATATTTGATTTTAAAATTTTGAGTTCCAGATTCTTTCCTTTCCTCCCTTGTCACCCACCCTTACTGTAAGACAAGCAATTCAATATAGGTTGTATTTGTGTAGCTACACAAAACATTTCCGTAGTGGATATATTGTGAAAGACTGACTATATTTCCCCTCATCCTATCCCTCCCCCCACTTCTTCTATTCTCTACTTTGACCCTGTCCCTTTTCAAAAGTGTGTACTTCTAACTCACCTACCCCCCAACCTGCCCTCCCCTCCATCATCCCCCCTGATAATCACCTTCTCCCCTACTCTCCTATAGGGCAAGATACCCATTTTAGTGTGTATGATATTCCCTCCCTAAGCCAAATTCAATGAGAGTAAGGTTGACCCATTCCCTTTTGCCTTCCTGTTCTTCCCTTCCATTGTAAGGTTTCCCTTTCCTCTTCTATGTGAGATAATTTACCCCATTCTGTCTCTCTCCATCCCCTCTCTTTATATTCCTCTCTCACCTCTCAATTTCACATTTTCAATATCATCCCTTTCTATTCAAATGATCCTGTGCCCTCTGTCTATGTATAACTGTACACATATATACACACACTCATATATATATTCATATGCACATATACCCATATATATATATATATATATATACACACACACACATTTACATTCCCTTCAGCTATCATCATACTGATAAAAGTTTCATCAGTTCCAATTATCGTTTTTCCATGTAGGCATGTAAATAGTTCAACTTTGATAAGTTCTTTATGATTTCTTTTCCCTGTTTACTTTCTCATGATTCTCTTGCTTCTTGTATTTGAATGTCAAATTTTCTATTCAACTCTGGTATTTTCATCAAGAATGCTTGAAAATGGGGCAGCTAGGTGGCACAGTGAGTAAGTGCTGGCCCTGGAGTCGTGATGACCCGGGATGGGTCCTGGTCTCTGTCCCGGCCTCAGAAAATGAGCACCCACACATAAATAATGACTTGCTGTGTAACCTTGAGCAAGTTTCTTAACCCCAATTGCTTTAAAAAAAAAAAAGAATGCTTGAAAGTCCTCTATTTCATTGAATGACCATATTTTCTCCTGAAACATTATACTCAATTTTGCTGGGTAGGTGATTCTTGGTTTTAATCCTAGCTCCTTTGATCTCCAGAATATCATATCCCAAGCCCTTCAATCCCTTAATGTAGAAGCTGCTAGATCTCACGTTATCCTGATTGTGTTTACACAATATTCTAATTGTTTCTTCTTGGCTGCATGCAATATTTTCTCCTTGATCTGGGAACTCCAGAACCTGGCTATCATATTCCTAGGAGTTTTCTTTGGGGGATCTTTTTCAAGAGGTGATCAGTGAATTCTTTCAATTTCTATTTTGCCCCCTGGTTCTAAAATATGAGGGCAATTTTCCTTGAGAATTTCTTGAAGGATGATTTCTAGGTTCTTTTTTTTTTTATCATGGCTTTCAGGTAGTCCAATAATTTTAAAATTATCTCTCCTGGATCTATTTTATAGGTCAGTGGTTTTCCCAACGAGATATTTCACATTGCCTTCTATTTTTTCATTTGTTTAGATCTGTTTAATAGTATCTTGATTTCTCATAAAGTCATTAGCTTCCATTTGCTCCAATCTAAGCTGAAGGAATTATTCCGTTCAGTGAGCTTTTGATATTATTTTTACACCTGGCAAATTTGGCTTTTTAAGGCATTCTTCTCCTCATTGGCTTTTTGAGCCTCTTTTGACATTTGAGTTAGTCCTTTTTTAAGATGTTATTTTTTTCAGTCATGTTGTTTACTCTCTTTTAATGATTTTCTTGCATCATTCTCTTGCTCTTCCCAAGTTTTCCTCCACTTACTTGATTTTCAAAATCCTTCTTGAGCTCTTTCATAGCCTATAACCAGTTCATATTTTTCTGGGAAGCTTTTGGTGCAGGAGTTCTGACTTCTTTGTCTTCCTCCCATTTCATGCTTTGATCTTTTTTATCCCCCCCAAAAGGAATCTAAAGTTGGATTGCTGTGCTTGCTTTCCTTCCTTTGCTTGATCATGTTGCCATTCAATTACTCTTTGCCACAGTAGAACTCTGTTTCCAGGGAGGAGAGCTTTGTCCCATATTGCTGGGGGTTTTGCAGTTGCTGGAGCTATTATTTGAGTGCCCTCTCAAAGCTCTGGCTTGCTGGTCACACACCCCAAGCCCTCCACCCCAGACAGCAATCCAGATACAGGAAGGTCAAGGAAAGAGTGATTACCCTCCCTCTCCCAACAGCTGGCACCCCTATGATCCACAGGCCAGGAGCTCTGAAGCAGCCATGTGGAGGCAACTGCACAGCTGTGGTCGCAGTGCCTCCACTGCTTCTTGCTCTGCAGGCTGAGGCTGGACTGCACCTCTTCTCCCCCCACCCCCACCCCAGTTCCAATGGAGTTCTACACTGATCCCTTACTTTTTCTTTGGCTTTTATGGGTTGATAATTCTGGAAACTGCCATTGATGCTGGTGATCCACTCTCCAGAAGTCTGCTACAGCTGTTGGATGGGGCCACCCTGGGGCTAAAACCTCAGGCTCACTTAGGGCTGGGCTAGGCCCCCAGCCTGCTGTGATAGACCCTTTCTGTTTGCCTGCTGGGCTGCCTTCAGTGGGAGATTTGTTTCTCTCTGCCACCTTGTAGGTTCTATAGCTCTAAAATTTGTTTAGAGTAATATTTTATAGGTATTTGAGGTTATGTGGGGAGTTCAGGGAGTTTTCCTACTTCTATGCCACCATCTTGGCTCTGTCCCCTCCCCGGAATTTTTTAACACAACACATAACTCCTCCCTCTAAATTCATTCTTTATCCTTGGCTTCTCTGACATTGTACTCTTCTGCACCTCCTACCCAGCTAACTGATCTATCAGTCTCTTTCACTGGATTGTCATATATATCCTTTCTTCTAAATACAGGTATTACCCAAGTCTCTACCCTGGCCTCTTTTCATCTCACCCCATTTTCTTCCTCCATGTGGTCTCATGAGCTTGCAGAGATTCAATTCACATAAATCTAACTATATATATATATATATATATATATATATATATATATATATATATATATATATATATATATATGACTCTAATCTGTCCACTGAACTCAGACCCTACATTATCAACTACATATTAGACAGATTTCCACTGGAACTTACAAAGGCATTTCAAACATAAAATATCAAGAATAGACTATATCATCTTCCCCCAAACCTGCACTGTTCAAATTTCCTTGTTCCCATTGATGGCATTCCATTCTTTTGTCCTTAAGGGTTAGAACTCTGGAGTCATCCTTGAGTTTTTCCTCTCCTGTATTCTCATATTTAATTAGTTACAAGTTCTTTCAATTATACTTCCACAAAATATCTCTCAATGAAATCCCTTCCCGCTTTTCTTTATTCTTTATTACCCTAGTTCAGTTCCTTATCACTTCAGGCCTGTTCTATTGCAGTAACCTTCCAATTGGTTTTCCTATTTCTCATTTTTCCTTTTTCCAATCCCTCTACCACATCGCTGCCAACACTACTACTACTACTACTACTACTACTACTACTAATAATAATAATAATAATAATAATAATAATAACAATCTATCAAAAACCAGCCCATCACCCATACAGGTGGGAGTTTGGGGATGTGGTAGAAACATAGCAAAGCTATGGAATACTATCCATGCATATATACAATGGGGAATCTGTATGCCCTAAGACTGGCATACAACCTGTGAAAGTCTAAAAGGAACTCTGAAATATCGGTCAATTGTATTACAATCCATACTGATTCACCCTTTTGAGTCAACTCCCAGACGATTTCATGAAATTACTCCTATTAATTTAAGGAATAGGTAAAATAGCAGAAGGTCTCAGATTGGACCTACCTAAAATTTTCAAAATGATCAGGCTAACCAAGAGGATACCAAAGTGAGTAGTGCTACTTTTGGTCTGGTTTTACAGGATATATCTGAAAAAATCAGAAATACCAATAACTTGTGTGATAGAACTACTCATGACAAATGTCAATGACTACTAAAGATGGCAAACCTTAATTACATGTGAAAGACTACATAGAAACTACATATAACTACACAGAAACTACATATACTACAAAGAAACTACATATAAAGACATAAACACTTTTATTAAGGACCAGTTTTCTATCATAATGATATTTGAAATGTCACTATTTAAGCAAAAAATTCATACTGCTTTTTGTCAATAGTATCCTAAGCTCTGTACCACCCAACATTCGTGTTTCTAATCAGTGCAGGACAAAAAGCAAACAGCCAAATAAAAATATCTCATCCCTAAGCCTAGATTAGAGAAAATAGAGATGAAACTGAGGAGCTGCTTTTAGTTGAAAACTCTGAAGTCACCAAAAAGCTTCATTTGATGCAACCTCCAGAATTGACATCTACCATTAAGGGGGAATAGGAAAGGCTTCTTGAAGGTGAGACTTTATCTGACAGTTGAAGAAAGCCAAGGAAGTCAAGAGGCAGACATGCAGAGAGAGAGAGAGAGAGAGAGAAACATTTCAGGTCTGGGGACAGTTCAGTAATAATTCATAGAGTTAAGATATGTGATGTCTTGTGTGAAGAATAACAAGGGGCCAGTGTCAGTAGATTATAGAGTAGATTGAGGGAGTAAAGTGTAAAAAGACTGGAGAGATGAGGAGGGGCTGGAATATGAAAGGTTTTAAAATTTAAATAGTATTTTATATTTGATACCAGAAGTAATAAGGAACAACTATAGTTTATTGAATAGGAGTATGGCATGGTCTCACCTGCTCTTAATATCACTTTGGTAGATGAGTAGTGGGTAGACTGGAATAGGGAGAGACTTGAGGCAAGAAGACCAATTAGAAAGCTATTGTAATGATACAGGCAAGGGGTGATGAGGGCCAACCACATGTTGTAGACATGAGGACATAAATAAAAAGATGCTATGAAGATAGAATAAACATAAGATAGAATCAACAAGACTTGACAAACAGATTGGAAATGGAGTAGAGTGCAAGAGAATGAGAGGTTGATGATACCACCTAGGTTGCAAGGCTGAGTGACTAGAGGGGTAATGGTGCCTTCAACAATAATAAAGAAACTTGGGAAAAGAGAGGCTTTGGGAAAAATATAATGAATCACCAACGTATTAGATAAGAAGGAAATAATGATGATGACAACAGCAATATTTTTAACAGATATTGTCATAGTGGATGCTCATTATCTCCAGACAACTTGGAATAAAAAGCTTACCAAATACAAAGGTCTATCAGAAGAAATCAAGACCACATGGAAACAGGATGAAGTATGCATCATCTTGTTTGTCCTACTTGGTACTGGAGGTGTCCTGAAGAGCTTTTGGTAAACCTACAGAAGATAAGATTTTTATTTCCATACTTTTATTCACTTACCCAAAAAGTAGCAATTTTATCCACTTGTGCAAAAATTGCAGAATATTAATTTCATTAAGAAAAATAGTAGCATAATGATTCTTCCCATTGGGTTTGCAGTGTTTGAGTAACTCATGACATCAGTGGGTAGCAAGGTCCCTCAGCTCTAGAGCTCTACTTTGCAATTTTCTTCCTTCTCTGTGAAGCATGTGACTGAGAAAATCTCCCTCTAGAAGGCCAACACCCAAACCCTTGAACTTCAGAACTGTACTGCAACTATAATTATAACTCATGTAATTGTAGAGTTAAATATAATTCATATGTAACTATAACTCATATATGAATATAAATGTAACTCATATGTACCTGTAAAGTTACATATGAGACAATTCTCAAGGCTGATGATGCCCAGAAAAGTTTCCTTTCTCTGTCAAAAAGGCTAGATTCTGGAATCACTGTCTAGGAAATTCCAATCTCCTCTTATCCACAAAGGAATTTGGGGTCTAAGAGTACTGTTCATGAACGACCTCTTTGAGCATGCTTGTGAATAACTTCTGCCATGTTCTTCTTCAAGAAACCTATTATTGCCCCACCTGTTGCCACCTACTGGATTGAGGAAGTCCATTGTCAGATCTCTGATCTATGACTTGTGATCAGAAAAGGAAAGAGAAGAGTAGATAGCAGCGAGGAACTCAAAACTCCAAGAAGTGTCCTCTCAGACCACCTGGGCAAGCACATGCTGCTCCTCAGCTGCTTCTGTCACAAGTTGCCATTTAATGCTGTTGGATTGGGAAGGGGAAGGAAAAATGCTTCCCCTTTGTTTTACTCACTAAGAAGGGACAAGAGAAAAGGCAAAGAGAGTCTTGAAGACAGAACAGCTCTGTTAGCTCACTTTTATAAATATAACTCCATCAACAAGGGTTTGTGCTCCTCAGTTTCAGTCACACAGTCACTAGAAGTTCCCTGCATCCTCTCAGCAAGACACCAACGAGTATACTCATACTTCAAAGAGAAGTATCACTCAAATGCTTCTCCAAAAAGGCTCATGTCCTGTAATCCCATCAGGTTTTTTAGGGAACTCATCCAATTGATCAAGAATTCCCTTGCATTCATATACTATCTGATCTCTAAACTAAAGCCTTTCTGCCTCCTGTCTCCATGCCTTCACATACCCTGTCCTCCCAGTACTTCTACTTCACCTCTGCCTTCAAGACTCACATCAGGAGGCATCTTCTACACAAATCCTTTCCCAATATATCTATTCAATGGTACTCTCTGATACATCAAATGACCTTACATCTACTAATGTGTATACATTTTGTACACCAGCACCAGCACCCTACACACACACACATTATAATATAAAATTCTTGGAGAAAGAGACTATTTTGTTTATATCTTTGTATTCAGAAACATCTAGCCCAGTGCTTTGCATAAAGTGAGCCTTTAATAAATATTTGAAGAATTAAATTGTGATATAAATTCACAGACTGCAATTTCTATAGTGATCATTCCTAGGACCATTTGTACATTATTTGTGTATAGGCTCTAGACCTATTTTTTCATCTCTGGGGGGAACTTTCATCATAATTGGCAGATTGGCGACTCATTTAAAATTTATTTGAGAGTGCTAAGAGGTTAAATGTCCTCCCAATGGTGACAAGGTTAGTCGGTTTCAGTGACAGTACTTGACCATGCCTTCCTGGCGAGAAGTACAGCCTTCTTTCCACTATAACACAGTGCCTTTTTAGTAATTTCTTTTGTATATATAATTTGTCATCAAAACACCACCTATGTACAATGTACAGATTCTTAGAGATGGAAGCAACATTAGAAATTGTCTAGCCCAAACCCTTCCTTTTAAAAATGAATAAAAAATTACAAACTTGACAAGAAAACTTATTAATAGGCCTAGGGAGTTGCTTTCCTAATATTAAGGTGACAGAGCTAGGATCAGTCTTTCATTCCTACTAGAATGTTCCATACACTAACTATATTGCCTATTGTTGTGCCTCCTAAAATTTTAATCTTTACCTTCAAACTGTGTATGTTATTTAATTGGTAGTTATGAAAATTTAAATAAAGAGGCAGAATAGAAACAAAAGGGTAATGAAAATTTCTTAAATACTCCTGAAATGAGGATCAGGAAGAAAACAAAAATATTTCTGTTAAAATATCTTTTTATGAACTGTTCACACTTCAAATAACATATATATGTATATATGTATGTATATATATGTATATATGTGTGTATATATACATATATGTATGTATATATGTGTGTATATATACATATATGTATGTATATGTGTATGTATATATATGTATATATACATATATATATGCTATGAACATACTAGAATAATAAAATTCATGGAAACTTAAGGTTATCTTTGTTGCTAGGCACCTGTACTACATATGAGATTTTAAATAGTACCAAGACACAATTTTTAAAAAATGTATATAAATGGGAATAGGAAATGCTATTTGAAATAGCAATAGGAATGAGCCATCACAAAATGATTTACTCACAAAATTGGAGAAAATTACAAATAATTTACTTTCTGTCTTTCTTTATAGACATTAATGCTCACTATACAAGATAATTTTCTTTTAAGAATTTACCTTCTAAAATGTGAAATATCTGAGTATATGAGAGAGGTCTGTATTCCATTATGAAACAAAAGAGTCTCATTGATGAATAAATAACAATTTAGATTGGAACAATACAATGCGTTGAATAAAGTAATCTGTGCTTCAATTGGCCAACTCATCATATTTGTCTGTTTCTTTGTTCTAGGACTATAACATTAACCATGTCCTATTCCCTAAGTGTGAGTGACCATAGGGATCCCTCCTCAGCCCTCCTCTCTTCTATCTGTATCCTCTTTCTTTAGTATCTTTTTTTGTTGCCAAGAGTTCAAATATCAACTCTCCCCAGCCTATTCCACCCTTTGCCCAGGAGTTCCCTGACCCGGAGAAATCTGAGCTCATACAAATCCAGACCCAAAACAGAGGTATGAAACAAGCAGCCCAAGGGTCATCCAGAATGCTGCCTGAACCATATTAAAATACAATTGGGAAATATATGACAAAAAATACAATATAACATAGACAATGTCAGTATATGGTTTTCTAAAACAGTACCTTCAGGGACTCTTAGGTATGATTTAGTGATCTCAGTTTCTGTTTGAGTTTGACATCACTGTTGTAGTAGACCATGATGATCTAATATTGCCCTTTGAGGAAAGATGCTTCCTATTCCAAAACTGAAGGACACATTTGAGGGGAACTATAGACCACAGTAGTAAAGGTAAATGTAAAATGTAAAAGATCAGAGCCATTGATCCACAATCAATAATAAGATAAGGAGCTCTGGAGGAGAATAATGCTTTAATGTTTTAAAGTTATCATGACAAGAAAATGAACCTCCCTCCTTTGATTAAAGAAGTAGTCATCTAGGAGTGTGTAATAGGAGTGTGTAATTTCACATATATCATATTTCCTCAGTCATATTTAATGTGTTGTTTAGTTTTGGTGAATTGGGTGGGTTTTTATTCTCTCTCTCTCTTTTTTTAAGTTTTATCACAAGGCATGGTTGGTTGGGCACTGGGAATGGGAGGAAAGAAGAAAAATATATTCATAAAATTAATGTGTCTTAAAAACAGAAACATCAGTGAAAATGAGCTAAATTTTAAAAGAAAAGTTATGCCACCCCCTACTCCTTTGTGTAGTTGTGAGTAGTGGGTCTGAGGAGGTGATAACAGGGTAATAACCTCAGGTGATAATCCAAGTGATAAGTAGAGTCATAATCAGTGGCACACCTTTTTCGGAAGAAAGGCCCACCCACTGATTCAAGACTTTAAAAGAGCTGAAAGGTCTTAAACTTAGAAGACTTAAGAATTCCCTATTAGGAGACTTTTCTTGATCTCCTTGATTAAAGTGCTCCCCCTCCATCAAATTAACATCTTTTCTCTTTATATATTGTAAGTCTACCACCACTCCCCTTATCCCTAATAGGATTCATAGAGCTTACTGCTCCTCGAATGCAAGGCAGTTTGTTTTTCTTTTACCTTTCTTTACCTCACTGGAGATTGTGTCTAGGACAGTGCCATGCACTTAAAAGGCACTTTTTAGCACCAAATGAGAGGTTTTGTGCCTGGAAGGGTATAGACCATGTATACAAATAGTACAGGATAGTCAAAGTCAGTGTCAGCAGCACCAGTCACTGAGTCACTTGCCAACAGGAAGCAAGACTGTTTTAGGCTATGACATTGGGATCCCAATAAGTGTGTGAGGAAGGAAGCATTGTTGACAGCTGGGCTACAGATGGTGTCATGAAACCTTTTTTATTAAAAGGTGTTTGGGATTTGAGCTATGCATACTTGTAAAGGTTCCAGGCTTTCCAGCAGGATATATTTCCCCAGTTTGAGGATGGAGGACTAGTTCTGTGGGAACTAATCCTGTGCCTTTGAAAGAGAAGAGGTGCCTTAGATTTGAAGACAGTGGGAGTCATAGGATGGTCCTAGAGGCATGCTGAGCCAGCTTGGACTGATTCCCCAGAGTTGATTGTTAATTTTTTAATGTCAGAAATTAGTAAACATTAGAGCTTCAGGGTTGACTTATTGGTTTTTTAAATTGGTTATTCTTGAGAAAGCAATGCAGAAAATGTTAATAATGGAGATTGACCTGTAAAGTATATCAGGCATACAGTTTCCCTTGGAAAGCTGGCTGTTAAAGCAGGTTTTATCAACACATTTCTGGATAGTTCCAAAGGTTACAATGTCTTAGACTTATCTCACATCTAGGATTATATTTTGAATAGCTTGTGGCATAATATTTTTTTAAAAATCATTTTAAGTGGGGCAGCTAGATGGCACAGTAAATAGAGCACCAGCCTTGGAGTCAGGAGGACCTGAGTTCAAATTCGGCTTCAGACACTTGACACACTTACTAGCCATGTGAATTTGGGCAAGTCACTTAATCCCAATTGCCCTCCAAAAAAAAAAAAAAAGGAAAAAAATCATTTTAAGTTAGTGAAGAACAAAAGTTAAAATGAATTCTTACTTTCAAGATTTAACTCAAGAACTATGCCTACATATCCTTAATCCTCCCCTAAATTACCTTGTATTAATTCTTAATATAGTGTGTACGTACTTATGTATGTTCCAATTGGGTATTTCATTAGAACACAAGCTCCTTGAGGACAAGAAATGCTTCATTTTTGTTTCTGCATCTCCTGAAATTAGCAGAGTAGCTGGTACATAATAGGTGTTTAATAAATACTCTAATTGGAAATTGAGGGGATGCCTTATAATTGGGGAATGGCTGAATAAGTTGTGGTATATGATTGTAATAAAATATTATTTAACTATAAGAAACGACAAGCAGGATGATTTCAGAAAAAGCTGGAGGGGCGGCTAGGTAGCGTTTACTCACTGGAGTAAAGCGTTGGCCCTGGAGTCAGAAGGACCCGAGTTCGGATCCGACCTCAGACACTTAATGCACACACAAATAAAAACATAGCCATGTGGCCTTGGGCAAGTTATTTAACCCCAATTGCCCTCCAAAAAGCAAAAAAAAAAAAAAAAAGCTGGAAAGAATTACATGAACTGATACAAAGTGAAACAAGTAGAACCAAGAGAACATTGTACAGAGAAACAGCAATATTTTATGTTGATCAACAGTTAATGACTTAGTTATTCACAACAATACAATGTTACAATTCCAAAGGACTCATAATGAAAAATGCTATCCATCTCTAGTGAAAGAACTGATGTCCTCTGAATAGGGATGGAAGCATACTATTTTTTTCTTCCTTCCTTCCTTCCTTTCCTTTTTTTTTTTTTTTTTTTGCACAGGGGGAAGGTAGGGCAATTGGGGTTAAGTGACCTGCCCAATGTCACATGTCTAGTAAGTGTTAAGTATCTGAGGCTGAATTTGACAAATGCATTATTAACTTCTGGTTTACATCATCCATTTCCACTACCATATTTTGAGTTACAATTTTTTCCCCATTTTTTCCCTACCCACCCTCCCAGAATAGCAGTCCCACTAGATATCCCCTCATCCAATCTGCTCTCTCCCATATCTTCTCCCGTACCCCCCTTCGACTTTGCCATTAGGGCAAGGTGAATCTCTGTGCCCCAATGCCTGCATATCATATCTCCCAATCACATGCAAAATAGTATTAATAATAGTATTCATATATATTTGAAACATTTAATTTTAAAACTTCAAATTTCAGATCCATTCCCTTCCTCCCTTGTCACCCACTCCCTCTGAGAAGATAAGCAATTCAGTATGTGTTGTACATGTATAGCTATGCAAAACATTATCATAGTAGATATATTGTAAAAGACTGCTTATATTTCCCTCCCATCTCACCTCCCACCTGGTCCATTCCCTACTTTGATCCTGTCCCTCTTTGATAGTGGGTACTTCCAACCTCCCCTCCCCCAGAATGCCCTCCCTTCCATCCTTCCCCCTCTCATCCCCCTTTCCCCTACTCTCCTGCAGGATGAGATATCCCATTTAGTATGTATGTGATTCTCTCCTTGAGCCAACTTCAATGAGAATATGGTTTTGCCTTTTTGTCTTCCCGTTCTTCCCCTCCCCTGCAACTACTTTCCCTTGCCTCTTCTACATGAGATAGTTTATCCTACCCTGTCTCTCCCTATCTCCTCTTGCCACTTCCCTCTCTCACCTCTTGAATTTACCCCTCAAGAATCATCCCTTCCCATCAAATTCAACTGTGTCCTCTATCCATGTATACCTGTAAACATATGCCCATATACCCTTCTTCAATTATTTTCATAATGAGAAAGGTTTCATTAGACACAGTTATTGTTTTTCCATGTAGGAATGTAAATAGTTCAATTTTGATAACTTCCTTTTGATTTCTTTTCCTTGATTACCTTCTCAAGCAGCCCTTGCTTCTTGTGTCTGAATGTCAAATTTTCTATTCAACTCTGGTGTTTTCCTCAAGAATGCTTCAAAGTGCTCTATTCCACCGAATGACCATATTTTCCCCTGAAACAACATACTCAGTTTTGCTGGGTAGGTGACCCTTGGGTTCCGTCCCATCTCTTTTGTCCTCTGGAATATCATATTCCATGCCCTTTGATCCCTCAGTGTAGAAGCTGCCAGGTCCTGTGCTATTCTGATTGTGTTTCCACAGTATTGAAATTGTTTCTTCCTGGCTGCTTGTAGTATTTTCTCCTTGATCTGGGAATTCTGGAACCTGGCTATAATATTCCTAGGAGTTTTCTTTTTGGGGTCTTTTTCAGGAGGTGATCTGTGGATTCTTTCAACCTCTATTTCCCCCTCTGGGAAACATCAGGGCAATTTTCCTTGAGAATTTCTTTAAGGACGCTTTCTAGGTTCTTTCTTTGATTGTGGCTTTCAGGTAGTCCAATAATTTTAAATTATCTCTCCTGGATCTATTTTCCAGATCAGTGGTTTTTCCCATGAGATATTTCACATTGCCTTCTATTCTTTCATTTGTTTGGATCTGTTTAACAGCCTCTTGATTTCTCATAAAGTCACTAGCTTCCATTTGCTCCAGTCTAACCCTGAGGGAATGAATCTCCTCATTGAGCTTTTGAGATTCTTTTTCCATCTGGCAAATTCAGCTTTTTAAGGCATTCTTCTCCTCATTGCCTTTCTGAGCCTCTTTTGCCATTTGAGTTAGTCTATTTTTTAAGGTGTTATTTTCCTCAGTCAGGCTGTTGACTGTCATTTCATACTTTTCTTGCATCTTTCTCATTTCTCTTCCCAATTTTTCCCCCACTTCTCTTATCTGCTTCTTAAGGTCCTCTATGGCCTGCAGCCAGCTAGTATTTTCATTTGGTGCTTTTTATGCAGGAGTTCTGACCTCACAGTCCTCCTCCATGCTTTGATCCTCTTTGCCCCTAAAATAAGAGTCCAATGTTGAATTTTTCTATTTATTTTGTTTCTTTTGCCTAGGCATGTTGCCACTTAATTACTTGATTTTGGGGCTTGTTGCCACAGTAGGACTCTGCCACCAGACAGGAGAGCTTCTGTCCCAAACGTGGGGTCTTCACAACTTCCAGAGGTTGGGTGGCCTCTGTAAAGCCTCCACCCACTCTGGCAAGTTGGATACCCACCCCAAACTCCCCCCCAGACCACAATCCAGATCCAGGAAGTTTAAAGCAAGAGCGTTTAACCCCCCAGACTGATTGCTGGATCTCCCTACAGTTCGCAGACCAAGAGCTAGACGCACCACTGACGCTGCAAAATGGCTTCTGTAGTTAGTTTCTTCAGCAGCTTTTCACCCCCAGGCGAGGAAGTCGACGCGTCAACGCGTTCCCCAAATACTGGTCCCAAAGTCCATAGGGCACTAACCTCTCACTTTATCCTAGGCATATCTGTGCTGTTAGTTCTGGAATCGCCACAATTGCTGGTGTTCTGGGGTCCCTCCAGCCGGCTGAAGGTCTGGCCGCCCTGGGGCTAAAACCTCGGCTCACACGGGCCTCTAAAGACCATTTTAAAGTTAGTCAGTTAAGCATTTATCAAGTGCTTAATATATACATATTAGTCACTGTGCTAAGTGATGTGAATAGAAAAACCCAAACTTGGTCTTAAAGAGCTCATCTTCTAATGAGAAAGATAACAAGTAAATATAAATACAAACATAAATTTATATTATATATTAATATGTACAATACCTATAATATATTGTATATTTTTGTGTATACTATATTTACAACATATATAATAGATACAATATTCTACATTATAATTATATTATATGTGATAAATTATATATTATGTAATATTATTTTATGTGTATATTAAATATATCTATATTATATAATGATACATATTATAATAATGTAATAAATATAACAACATAGTAGTATATATTGTAATTATATTACAAATAATATATGTATGTATAGTAGAGTATAAAACAAAAAGTAATTTCAGGACTTAGTAGGAAGAATGCCTCATCCAGAAAGGATTTAAGATGAATCTTGGAAAAAAAGAGCTAGGGAAGCTAATGAGAAGGGAAAGCACTTCAGGAATGGGGGACAGACAGTAAAAGGGTCCTATGAAGTATAATGAAACACTAAGTAGATAGTGGAGATAGACTGTAGCATACATGAATGGGAGAGCAGATGTACACTTCAGAAAAATCACTTTGACAGCTGAAGAGAAGCTAGATTGAAGTGAGGAGAATCAAAGAGACCACTTGAGACTTACTGAAATCATAGGTACTGGAGATAATGATTGTATGTACCAGGGTCTTTGCTTATGTGGGTGAAGAGGAGGGATAGTATATGAGTGATATTGTGAAGGTAAAAAAGGACAATGTATAACAACAGATGGGATATGTAGGATGACTACTAGTGAGAAGTCAAAGACGACACCAGGATTGCAGGCCTCAATGATGGAGGATAGTAATACCATTAAAAGTAATAGGAAACATGGTAAGAGAAGAAGATTTGAGGGGAAAGATAATGCATCCTATTTTGGGCATGTGTTTGAGATGTTTATGAAACATGCTATTCAAATTGTCCCAAAGGAAGGTGAATGAAGCTCAGCAGACAGATTAGGGCAAGATATAAAGATATGGGAATCATCTCAACCTAGGGGAGCTAAAGAGATCACCAAGATAGTAAAGGGAGACAAGAGAAGTTATGGTAGTTGAGGGAGCATTAGTATGTGCTTTGAAGTCCTCTAGTTTGAAGGCAGAACTTGAGGAACAGAGAAATACTCTGTTAGGCACTGAACTTTTTGAGAAAAGATGATGATTTGGGAGTGAATAGCCTCCAGGATATGGATTTAGATGTTAAATGTGATTAAAATGAAGGGAGAAAGAGAGTGAGGTTCTTGAGATGCAGGTGAACCTCTTCCAACCTGTTTATATATTTCCTCATGTAACTTAATTAGAGAAATCATAAAATTTAAATCCCACCCTCTTCTTCCTTCTTTCTACATTACTGTACTCCTTTTTCTCTCCTTTCTTTTTCCCCTTCTAAAATGATCAGAAGAGAATCAATCTGCCCCCAGGTCCTATTATTTTCAATTCTTGATCATATATTTTACATTTGATTTTTTTAATTTTTATTTATTTCATTCTTAATAAATAAAACAAGCCTTTCCATAACATAGAACAGAAAAAAAAAGATGATTATACATGAAACTTCAAATCTATTCTATACAACCGGGTATTCTTTTAAATTAATTAATTAGTTTTGTTTTTTGGGGGGGGAATTTGGGACTTCCCCAATTTTGGGGAAGGCAGGGCAATTGGGATTAAGTGACTTGCCCAAGGTCACACAGCTAAGTAAGTGTTAAGTGTCTGAGGCTAGATTTGAACTCAGGTCCTCCTGACTCCAGGGCCTGCTCTGTTCACTGTGCTACCTAGCCACCCCTGGCTATTCTTTTTAAATATATAATGTTATCATGTAACTTTTTTCCTTTTATTCTTTCCCCTCCTAAAGATGCTATCTGCATCCAGACAAAGAACTGATAAATAGAAGTATATATAGAATGGTTTTACATATACATGTGTGTCTATACATACACACACAAACATATACATATACACACATACATATGTATACATACACATATTTGTGCTTAATGGCAGCCATCTCTAGGTCCTATTTTTAATTAACTTCCTCAATACCCTTTGCAGACTTTAAGGAATAATTGTTCCTCCTCCCCCTTTTAGAATGTTAGGCCTTCATCATCACAGCTCCTTACATTTGCTCAAATAAATTTATCTCCTTAGGTTGTTTTGTTTTGTTTCTTTAAGTCTTGCATTTGTATTTTGAAGTTTCTACTCAGCTCTGTTTTCTTTCAGGAATACTTAAAAGTCCACTATTCCACTCGAGGACCATTTTCATTTCCTGTAATATTTTACTCATCTTTGTGTGGCATGAATTCTTGATTGTAAATCTATCTCTTTTGGAATATTGCATTCCAGGATCACATTTCATTTATAATAAGTGGAAGCATCTCTATTTTATGTGATCCTGACTGTGCTCCCTTTGTACTTGAACTTTTTTTCCCTGGATGTTTGGAGTATTTTTTTCTTTGATGTGGAAACTCTGTGTTTTGGCTATGCCATTCTAGGACTTTCCCTTTGGAGATTACTTTCAGGAAGTTAATTGTGTAGTCTAGATTTACTTTGCCCTCTGGCTCTAATATCTGGGTACTTTTCATTTATAATTTTGGAAATATAGTGTTCAGGCTTTCTTTTAATCATGGTTTACAGGGTGTCCCATGATTCTAAAATTATCTCTCCTTTTTTCCAGACCAGTTGTTTTTAATATCAGATACCTTATACAATCTTCTATTTTTCCATCTTTTACTTTAGTTCTAATATGTCTTATTCTATTGGAGTTGTTGACTTCTGTTTGGTTTATTTCAATTTTCAGAGAATCCATTACTTGATAAATTTATCACTTTCTATTCTAAGTTATTCTTCTTATACTTCTTTCCTCCAGAGTATTTATTTCATTTTTAAAGTACCTCTTGCTTCAGTTTTTTTCTTCATGGAGCCAGCAACAGTAGTTAGCACTCTGGCCTAAAGTCAGGAAGGCCTGCCTCCAAATGTAATCTCTGACACTTACTAGCTCTGTGACTCTGGCTATGTCACTTAATGTCTGTCTGCTTCAGTTTCCTCAAATATAACACATCAATAATAATATCACCTACCCCACAGGATTATTTTTAGAATCAAATGAGATAATATTTGAATTTACTACAGTGCTTGGTACATGGTAGGTGCTTAACAAATGCTTATTTCTTTCATGTTGACCTTGTAGAAAATTATTTTTTTTCTTTTGAGTCTCTGTTCGTGGATATTATGGGGTTATTCTCTCCTTCTAAGTTGAATTTTTGGATATATATATACATATATATATATATATATATATATATATATATATATGTTTGGTAATTCTTTATATTACTTTGTGTCTTCTTCAGTTTAGTTATCTCTCCAGCCTTAGTTCCTGAATTGAGGCTTCATACCTGGGCCAGGCTCCACTTTCTGCTGTACTTTTGGGTGAGGTGGTAGGCTATGCTTTATTTTGGTCTTTGTTACCTTCCTGCATGCACTCAATCATCTAAGATTAACTCCCTTGTATCTTTAAGTTTAAGAAAGATGGATCTTCAGGGCCCTATACAGCATCTTAGGACAGAGTATTAGGGACCTCAGAGCCCCTAGGCCAGAGGTGATCCAGTCTGAGTGTTGATACACCTAGACTGAGTGATGGTGATCCCCATCCCTTTCAAGGTGCCTGCTGTGAGTGTCTGACCACCCTAGAATTTTCTCATGGAATTCTGTACTCTTGCCACCTCTAAAAAGAGAGCCTTAGAAGCTACATGTTTCTATCTTGTTTACCTGAGGTAGGGCTACCTTTATTTTCAGAGTCCCATTTTCTCGTGCCTGTAGGTTCTAACTCAGTTCTTATTCAGTGTTGAGTTCCTCACTAGGGTCTCTCATTGAATTTCTTGATCCTTACTCAATCTGGTGCTATTTTTAGATTTTTCTGAAGCAGGTATATAGTAGCTGAGCTGTCTGCTTCCATTCAGGTACCCACTTTGATTAAAAGTCCCTCTCTTTCCTTCTCCATCACTGCCACCTGTGCATAATCAAATATAGGCTTTTTTTTGTTGTATTTTCCCTTTTTTATATTATATACATTATTTCATTGATGTATGGGACTCTAGTGAGGAACTATCTAGTTACCTCTACTAAAAATATATATCAGTAACTCCTTTGTCTCTTATAGTCTTAGAGAGCTGCCTAGGATAATAAGATCAGGATTCACCCAGGATCACATACCCAGTATGCATCAGAAAAAGGGCATGAAGTTGTCTTCCTGATTCTGAGTACAGCTCTCTATCCATTGTTGCTTCCCAGTATATATATATAATCTGATAAAATCCTTAATCATTAGTTGCCAAATTAAGTACATTTTAATGTTTCCATATTAATCCCTATCCCATTAAGTTTCTTCATCTCAGTGAAGAATAATGTATTCTGAGAGCCAAAGCAAAGTCTACAATAAAAGATCAGAGTCACTTCCAGTTTTCCCAAAGAGCTTTGAAAAGGGTAAACTATCAATCAAGTCAACCATCCAAGTTAACATTCAGTTAACATATACAAATCACTGTGTTAGATGCAGTGCACACAAAGAAAAAAACAAAACAGCCCTAGCCTCCAAATACTGGGCATGTAAGTAAATAAGAGTTAGGAAGTCTGTAAGTAAAGGAAAAATATTTTCAGGAGAAGGGAGAGTGCACTAACCATTGAGTGAATTAAGAAAGGGTTAGTATAGGAGGCAGCACTTGCTTCTCTCCTTCTAAATTGGATTTTTGTATGTGTATATATATGTATGTATGTATGTATGTATGTATTTTTGTCATTCCATACCTTTCAAATTTGAAAAAATCTGGGAATTCTAAAAGGCATAAAGAGGGAATGTACTTGGCCATGTGGGCCATGTGAGCAAAAGCATTAAAGTAAGCAATGGAATTTTTTCTTTTTATGGAGGAGAGAGGGCAGGGCCATTGGGGCTGAGTGACTTGCTCAAGGTCGCATGACTAGTAAGCATTAAGTGTCTGAATCGGGATTTGAACTCAAGTCCTCCTGACTCCAGGGCTGGTGCTCTATTCACTGAGCCACCTAATCGCCCCTAGGCAATGGAATTTCAAGTACAGGAAATAACTAGTAGCCCAATCACAGTGGAACATAGTGTGCCAAGGGTCTTAGTATGAAATAAACTTTAAAAAGTTAGGTAGGAGCCAAATTGCTTTAAATGTGAACCTGAGGATCTTTTATTTAATCCTAGAAATAATCAAAAGTCACTGAATATTGTTGAGTATATTACATCAGATTATATTATATTATTATATTAAGAGTATAACATGGACAGAGCTATGCTTTAAGAATATCAATTTTGCAGATGAAGAGATGATCTAGGCACTGTGTTCAAGTCTGCAAAGATTCAAGAAAAAAGGAAGATGAGGGCTCTGATCACTAGGAATTGACCACCCTGTCCCTAACAGGCCATCTCAAGAACAAGGGTGGAACATTGAAATTGTTTTGGGAACTAGATCCAGGCTTTACTTTGAAAGTGGTCTCCAATTCCCTTCACTTGTGAAGGTTTAGCAGGGTGGAGTGCCCTGCTTAGCTGAATGTCTGGTGGCACAGAGAATAAGATCACTCTCCTCCTTTTTTCCCAATTGAATGGAAACCAGAAGAGTAAAGACAGCCTTATTTTCAAGGAGTGGGAAAGTAGCAGTAGGGGTTGGTGGGAGTGGTTTTTCAATGACAGGAAAAGAGTTTGCTTTTGGTGGTACTTCATACTCAGGGCTATTGATTGCTCTCCAGTTGACTTCACCTTTATAGAAACACCCAAACAAGGTACAATGGACTGACTACAAGAGAGATTCATGCCATAGAAAAGCTCACCTCGACAGCTTGGAAAGTTAAGCCTACCCTGGAGGCTTGGGACACATGTAGCACTTTGTTGAGGCTCTGGCCTTCCCCACCCCCTTTTCTGCACCTGCATCCATATTGAATCAGCATCTGCTGCCATCACATAATACAGGTACAGACCTCAGCAGAGCTAGGCTGATGATATCTATCTCATCATCTGGCCTGGCATTTGTCTGTCATGCTGTGGCAGGGAATGTGATACTGAGCTGACAAAGAGCAACCCACACATGCTCCTGGGGAAAGTCTTTGTTCCTAGGGAGGCCCCCCTGCTGTTTGTGGTTCTCCAAATGGATCAGTGATTCTGTCCCTCGCTCTGAGGCCCTTTCCAGCCAAATGGTCAGATCACAAGAGAGCAGGTGCTGTTCAGCCCCACATTTGTGCCTCCCAATCCAAACACACCTCACCATCAGGCCCCAGTATCAATTAAGGAGATTTAACACTGCTCTGTATGTGTATATGTGCATGTAAGCGTATCATTCCTCCCTTCTAAACCTTTCCTCTCCTACTCCAGAGCCCCTTAAAAATGCTTTGATGTTTTTTTTCTTAATTTTGTGTAGTGTAGTGTGTGTGTGTGTGTGTGTGTGTGTGTGTGTGTGTGTTCAGGATATCCTGTGGTAAGTGGATATTAGCAGCAAATTTAACAAATTACTCAATGGAAGATAGGAATCTGTCAGCTGAAAAATAATTATAATAATATCAACTCAAATGCATCTTGAGGTTTTCAAAATACTTTTTATGTTTTATCTCAATTGATCTTCACCACAACCCAGTGAGAAGATGCTGTTATTACCTCCAATTTAGAAATCATTAACCTGGGATTCATAGCGATTAAGTGACCTGACCAGGGTCACAAAGCTAGTAAATGTCTGAAGTAGAATTGGAACCCAGTTTTTTCCACACACGAAGTCAAGCACTCTATCACCTATACAACCTGCTTCTAATATCCTCTGTCTACTGTAATCACTATAATCACACTTCTGAATTAACTCCATGAAATCAATGCTCCTGAGACTATATAATTCTGTAAATCCTAGTTCTCTTGGTGGAAGGAAAAAATGTGAAAATGTTTTTATTTTAAACTCCTTGAAAGCTCTATTCATGGTACATGTCAAATGAATACATTTACCTTCATAATATGCATTTGATTACAACTAAAAATATACATTATTATTTCCTGGTAAGTGGATGAATTTGATAATAAAAAATAAAAAGGACCTTTTGTTTTAGGACAATATACAAATAGAAGTGTTATGCTTGTGTGATTATACCCTCCTTGAATATGTGACGGTTCTTTATCCAGCCTTCTCTTTATGTGAATCACCTTAACCACCCACAAAAATCTTAATGAATCAGTGCCTTACATCCTAAATGTTACTCGGGCTTACTTCAACTATTATAGAAGTTTAACATCATTCACCACATTTATGCAACAATCCAGACTGAAAATGAGAGCACTATACCCAGCTAAAATTGCTGGAGAAGTCTGAGGTAAAAAGAATATAAATCCAAGCAAGCTGAGATACACAAAGAACCCTGTGAGGTAAAAACCTTCAGGTATTTTTAACCAATACCTGAGCCCTCTAGTGCTCTAATCAATCCTCTCAAGCCAACTTTGTTCCACATTCAGTTCCACTGAATTTAATGGACATTTGTTCAGAGCTTACTATGTGCAAAGTGTTGTGATGTGCTTTGTTCTGAGGGTAGAAAGACAAAATGAGAACAATTCCAGTCCTTGGAGAGTTTACATTCTACTGGAAGGATATAACATGTGAAGCCCAGTTAGGAAGCTGTTATCATAGTCTAGTTGAAAAGTAATGAGAGCTTGAACTAGGCGGCTGTTTAAGTGGAAAGAAAGAAACAGATATGAGATATCTTGCTAAGGTAGAAACAATAAGCTTTGATAATTGATTGAATACATAATATGAAGAGAGGGGACAGTTGAGGATGTTGTAGAGGTTGCAAGACTAGGATTAATGGAAGGATAATGGTGCCTTGTACACAAAAAGAGAAATTTGGAGGAGGAGGGATTTTTTTGGTATGGAGCAATGATGTCCATCCTGTCCATATTGAGTGAGAAATACTTATGGGAGACTTAGTTGGAGATGTCTCACATATTGTTGGTGATGTGGGACAGGACCTTAGGAGAAAAGTTAGGGCTGGTTGTATAGATCTGAGAGTCAAATGTATAGAGCTAACAACTGAACTTTTGATATTGCTATAAAAGATAGTATAAAAATAGAAGAGGGCCCAGGACAGAGATGCAAGGAATACCCCGTAGTTACAAGGTGGTTTTTTTGTGGTGGTTCAGTCATTTCAGTTGTGTCAGACTCATTATGATTCCAGTTGAGGTTTTCTTGGCAAAGATACTAGAGTAGTTTAATATTTCTTCTCTAGCTCATTTTACAAATGAGGAAACTGAGGCAGTCACTTAAGTGACTTGTCCAGGGCCATACAGATAGTGTCAGAGGCCAGATTTGATCTCAGAAAGATGAGTCTTCCTGACTTCAGGTCCAACACTCTATCCATTGTGCCACCTAGCTTCCCTAGGGGTGGTACCTGAATGATAATCTAGCAAAAAGTACTGAGGAGATGTCACAGTAAGAAATAGAAACAACAAAGAAAAGTATCACAAGGCAAAAAAAAATTGGGAAGAAAAATTATCTAGGAGGAAGGCAGGTCTACTATGTAAAATGCTACAAAGAAGACATGAAGGATAACAATTAAAACATACCTTCACATTTAGCAATAAATATATCATGACCTAGAAATTTCTATGTCTCAATAATGAATAAGAAAACTGGACTGGAAAAGGACTGGAATTGCGTGGGACTACAGATCTTTGCAATCTTTAGGAAAGCTGGATTATGAATTTCACCATGCAAAAGAAATAGCTATTTCTCTGACAGTTGAAATACAGGCTTTCAAGTAAGGTAAGTGAGCACTATGCCACTGGAATTATTCAAGCAGAAAATGAATGACTGTCAGTTATATATTCAAGGACATTCATGAATGGATTAGTAAACTGCACTAAATGACTCTAAATTCTCTTCTAACTTTTAATTTCTATGATTTGCTTAATTGTTAGCCTCCCCCAATAAATGAGATAAGAACCAGGGAGTCCTCTGGAGAGAAACCTCCAGGTACAAACTCAAGGGATCCCTCTTTGCCCAGCTAAGTACGTAATTACCTTGAAGGTTATTGCTCTGATCCTTGTCTAGACAATGACTCCAACATTAGGGTAGTGGGGATCCCCTTCTAAAACTGATGACCAACAAGGTTTCTTCCAGTTCTAAACTTTTTAAAGTTCTAATTTGCTACCCTTCTTGCAAATTCCAGTGGCTTCCTTTGACTTCCAGGATCAAATACAAAATGATCTGCTTAGCATTTGGAGCCATTTGAAACCTGTCCGCCTTCCTATCTTTCTAGTCTTTTTGTACTTTACTCCTTTCTTTGCAAACTGTGATACAGAAATATTGGTCTTCTTCCTATTCCTGTGAATAAGACCCACGAGATAAGATAGATGCTTTGGAGTAGGAACTGGAAAACGAGGAGCAGGGACCTAAAAGGGAAAATGAAAGAGACTAATGACAAAGTTTAACTTAACCATCTTTCCTAAGATCAGCTGTGGAAAAGAGATATGAGTTTAATTACTATCCAATCAGTTCAGATTCTAAAAGATTTGCAATCTAGGAGGCTAAAGAAACCTGACTCAGAAGTCCCAGGGTTTTCTGAAGACTGTGAGGTAGAGTTTCCTGCTCCCTGGCAGAGAAAAGGTACAAAGTTAGTCAGTCAACAAGCATTTACTAAGTACTTACTATATACCAGGCATCGTGTTAAACTCTGGGGATATAAAGATTTTTGAGTAGGAGTATGACATGGCTAGATCTATGCTGTAGTAATGTCAATATGGCAGCTATGTGGAGGATCTAGACCCTGGGTTTGGCACTGCTCAGACAGGTGGCAAGGTTGATCTGGAGAGTAGAAAGTTCTGACCAGCTTATCCTCAGATCACATCACATTGACACAATTGACAGCCTGGTCATCTTAGACATCAGAATTGCCTCAGTCTCCTGTCTCCCAAATGCCATAAATCAAAAGCAAGACATAACTCCAAAGGGATACAGAATAGAAAGCAAGAAAATCACTGGTGGCACTAACACTCCTTACTAGAGAACAGATTCTATAGGAGAAAACCTTAAGGTTACTTAGACTCTGACCTAAGAATGGGGTGCTAAATTTGAAACCAAAGGAACCACCATTTCTTTTTTCCTATTCAAGATTTCATATTTTCTTCTCACTTTCACTTTGGAGGGAGGGAAGAAAGAGGAGGATGGAGACCTGATAAACTCCATAGCATTATGCTGAGCTTTGATTGGGGCTGACTTTTCCTCTTCTAGGTATAGGAGGCAAGTTTGCAAGTGACAACTGACAGTCCTTTGGTTCCCTTCCACTAAGGGGTTTTTAGCCTTTCTTGTGCCATGGATTCTTTTGGTAATCTAGAGAAGCCTCCAGACCCCTTGTCAAAATAACATATTTTAAATGAATAGTATAAAATACATAAAATTGCAAAAGAAACCAAATATATTGAGATATAGTTATCATTTTTAAAAAATTTCACAGACCCAAGTTAGGAACCCCTGTTTAACAGAAAAGGATAGAGTAAAATCCTACCCTATTACCCATGTCCAATACCCAATTGTTTGTCTTTAATCACATCACATAAATAGCCATTTAATTACTGGTTGGTCTCTGTAGGAAAATTAAAAAAAAAAAACCAAAGCCAAATTCTTGGCCAGTTTTTTTCTTTTAAAAACCATGAGAAAATGCTTTCAAAAAATCCTGTGGTCAAAGCCAGTGACCGACTCTTTTAGGTGCATCTTATTTTTCTGATGACAGAGCACAGAAACCAGCCAAGACCCCAGGAGGCCACAGCAGTAGCAGAGAAATCTGTCAGAAAATATCAGGGTAAGCCTCCTCCCTCCCCCCATCAGCCTCCCCCCAAAAAAGTCTGTGAAAAAACAAGGCAGAAACAGAAAAGGAAAGTGTTAGCCAAATGGACCCTGTTTGCTCTTTTCATGTTTGGGGAACAAGGTTTTCAAGCTTGTGAAGCATCTCAGTCTCTGCCCATTCCTGAGTAAAGCCACCTTTCATGGAGACAAAACGTCTCTTCTTCTGGCAATATCCCAGCCTACTGCATTCAGTGCCTCTGTACTCAAGTGGCACATTGCTGAACATCTCTCATCAGGAGAGAAATTTCTCTCCCTCCCCATCTGCCGGCATGCATAAAAGGGATTACTGTGAAAGAGGAGGGTGGAGTGTGATTCATTCTTAACTGCAAAGTAACTCAAAAAGGAAATTGCCTGGTTTGCCAGGATGACACAGTTCATTGTAACTTGTTGTGACCAGGCCTGCCTGTCATGCTGCAGTCTACCTTCGCCTTGGAAATCAGACAGGTAAACATGCCAGGCACACTTCAGGTCTAAACCACTACAAAGTGACTAAGCTGCCTTTTTCTTTGCCCAGCCTTTCACTTCTGACAACTCCCAAACTTTATGCAATGGTGATCCATTTCATTGACATCAGGACTCTGAGCAAATGGAAACAATTAAGATGTAGAGATAGGTCTGGGCTGGAAGGGGGGAAAGGGGAAGAAAAGGGATCACAGACAGCCAGAGCACTCAGAGACTTAGGTTTTTAATACATCCACTATGAATTGTTTCCTCTTTCATGTCCATAGTCCTCACTAAACACTAATAAATGACGTTTTAAAAAATGTCTCATGCTTTGATTACGTTGAGGTAATCTTTCTTTTTTTTCTTTAGGTAAAAGGACTTAGGAGTACATGTGCTGGTCCTTAGCTATTTTATTGCTAAAAAACAAAAGAACACAACCCCTAATAGATGTCTGATTGAAAGTAAGATAGGAATCAGAGTGAGAAGGGACATGGATTTTAGAGATAATCAGTCTCTAACACAGGGAACTGAGGACCAGAAAGATTAAGCAATTTGCTCATCTTAGTAAATAGCAAAACCAGGCTCCAAACTCCTCTTTTCAGATTGCACTGGGCTCTCCATTGAACTGTATTGCCTCTGTTCACCAAGTCTCCTCACTTATTAGAAAGACTAAATATCTGCAGGCTGGAGGAGGTGCTTCCTATTGTCTCTCACCTATTTAGTAGTTTGCTAAGGGCTTAATACCCTAGAGACAACTAGTATCTTGCCCTCGCATTCATCAAGAGAAGCTTGATTCCAGGACTGGCCCAGAGGCTGACATTGATTTGAATGCAAGTTTGGAATGTCTGAGAGATACCAGACTGAACCAGAATCCCAGATCTGCCCTGTAGGGATTGTCCCCAGAAAAAACTCTGTCTAAGGAGGATGACCAAGATTCAGACTGCTGTTATGCACTTAAATGTAGTACCTTCCTCAAACCAAGTCTCCTTAATATCAAAATCCCAGGATTGGCCCAAAACTGAATACGTTTTTTGTTTGATTGTTTGTTTTTTAATAATTGAGGGACAGGATGCCATTCATGCTAGTGCATTCAGCTCTGTTAGTGCAAGCTGATGAAGCAGGCCATAATGAATCAAATATTGGATTTAGATTCAGGAAGACCTGTGTTTAAAACCTCCCTCAGATACTTATTAGTTGTGTGACCTTGGGCAAAAAACTTAGCGTTTCTGTTCCTCAGCTGTCCCATTGGAAAATCATGGATCTAAGTATATTCCAGCTTTAAATCATGGATCTAAGTACATTCCAGCTTTAAATCTATGTTCCTTTGAGAGAATTCAGGAATCTTCTAATAAGGCATTCCATTAGGAAATGCAAATGGGGAACTACCCCCACTCTCACATACATACCCCTATATGCTTCTAGATTAGCGCTTCCCTAGATCTGAGATATTAAAAGGTCAATGTCATGGGTCCCTGAGAAGTATTAGTTTAAATTAAAGGACAAATACAAAGAATTATAGAATTCTAGAGTTAGAAGGAAGCTCAAAGAGAAGGGAAATGATGAAAATAGCTAAGGGATGTTTTAGTCCTATTGAGGCCCATACCTTCTCTTAAGGGAAAAATCAGAGGACCAGAGCTATATTTCAGCTTCCCTTCTTTCTTGGCTATTTACATAAGTCCTACAATCCAGGATGGGGTCAGAAAATTTGGAAGAGTCAAAAAGGAACAAGAGTTAACTGAGAGGAAAGGAAAATGACACAAGTGAAATGGAAGAAAGTCTCATTGTTATTTTGTGTTAGCTTTCCCATTTTAAGTTTCTTCTTCAGCAATATGATACCTCTTAGCTCCCACCTGAATCCTTATAAAGTTAATGCTAAAACCCCATTTGACAAGGGTTGACTTCCAGTGTGGTTTCTTAAAAGGCAATCTAAAAGGAAACAAGGTATATCCAAGTACTTTGTGACCAGAAAATGCCAGATAAGTGTAAAGATGAGAATTTATGAAGTTTGGGGAGAAATCTAGCTATATTGAATAGTTTCAAAATTCAAATTCACAATATTATCCCTTGTGCAAATTTAAAAAAAATTCATCCTCAAAACATTAATGCCAGCAAATTAATAGTATCAGATTACCTTTAAAAAGGCAAACCAGACAAATGTATATGATAGTAGGGCACAAAAGAATAGTTGATTGCTACTTACTTCTCCTTCCCTCTTAAAAATGTAGTAAATGCAGGTTGTTCCATAAGATAGGGACAAATGTCCTAAATGCTGTCTAGAGTAGCCCATTTCTTCAAATAACATCATAGAGTTAAAGATAGAGAAGAGAAAGAGAAAAAAGGAAAAATTGGAAGTAAAACTCTCATCAATCTCCTACAAACCATCTAGACAGAAAGAAAATATAGATGAGTTTAGAAAATTGATCACAGTGGAGACATAATATAGTAGGGATAAGGCACTTCAATCATCTGATAATTTGTTGTAGTTTTCTCTCTACCAAAAACAAAGTAGCTTACTTCTTTGGCTAAACTTAATGATAACTTCATTTTTTAAAAAGGCAGTCTGTCAATCATTGGATCAATAAACAAGCACTTATTAAACATCTCTAAGGTGCTGGTCACTGTGCACTGTAAGATGAGGATACAAACACAAATATTTAATAGTTCATGTCCTCAAGAAGTTTGCATTTTATTGGGGAAGGACCATGTATGAATATAATTAGATAATATGCAGTAAAAACAAGGTAATTTTAGGGAGGAGCTCTAATGGGAAGATTGGTAAAGACCTTTTGTAGGAGATGGGGGCTTGAACAGAACTTTAAAGGAAGCCAGAGATTCCAAGAAGCAGACATGAAGAGAGAGTGCATTCCAGGCATATAGGCCAGAATAAGGAAAAGCACAAAAATTGGGGATGGAATGTCATGAAAGAAGAGCAGTGTGGCTAGGCCTTAAGAGTAGTGAATAAAGAGGAATAATGCTTTGAAAGGTATCTTGTAAAAAGCTTTAAATGACAAAAAAAGATGAGCTTATATTTGATCCTTAGAGGCAACTGGATACCACCTACATGCAACTCCTTGAAAAGGGAAATTACACGATCAGGTCTGTGTTTCAAGAACATCATATTGACAGGTATGTAGAGGACAAATTGCAGATTGCTACAATCCTCCATCCATTCTCAAATAGGACCATGATAATGGGAGGGGGAGGGATGATGATGTGACATTCGAGTGAATTGGATTTAAGTGAGGGAGGGCTGTGCAAAATCACCGGCATCACTTTCTCCTCTGGAGTCATCTGGGTCCAGTGGCCAGATATGGATCAGGACAATTGGAGATAGCCCAGGATGCAGTGGAGGGACCTTGGCCTTTTCAAGCTAAAGTCTTTAACAGGTCTCAATTTGACTGAGGCAGCTCTCATTCAGTGATTAAGGCTTAATAAAAAATGAGGCAAAGAATGACACTTAAAAAAAAAAAAGATCTGAGAGGGGAAGACCCTCATCAGTTTCTGGCCAAAGCAGAAACAATTGTTATTTGCATTCATTTTGAACCAATCAGGACCCAAATTGTGACCAAGTAGGGCTTGGTCTGGGAACAGAGTGATCTGGGGTTAAGACTGGTCTTTAAAGAGAAAGAACCAAAACAAAAGCAACAAAAAAGTTTCAGAAATTAAAATGTACAATGTACATTCCCGTTGGTCAGAGGACTTTCAGGTAAGGGTGTGATACCCTAAGTAGAGAGAGAAAAGAAGGAAAGAAAGAGAAGAGAAATATTTAGACTAGTTCTATGGTCTTCAGAGTGAGAGGGTAATTAGCTGGGGTAATAGAGCAGGGAGCCTAACTAGCCATTTTGTTTTGGTCTATTCTCCACCTTTCCTGGTCCAATTTTTGAGGGCTCCATTGACCTCTCCAAACTTGAACTTCTTCAGTTCCTTGCTGTTGTCTGAGACCTGGAAGCTGTTCATGAAGAGTGAAATTAGCCCAGGGTCCTACTGAGTGTAGTAACTTGAGAAATATCTATACTCTTCTCTAACTTTCCCTCATTCTCTCTACTTACTCCCCACTTTTTCCTATGGAGAATTAAATAGATATAACCAACATCATATTTTTGGTATCTTCCTTCCTCCAAAATCTCATCACCCAGGCTTCATACTTCTCCACAGTTCTTCCTTTCCTTCTTCTTAAGCTTTGAAAATATTCTGATTCATAATTTTTTTTTCTTTCCCTGGGAGTGAGAACTCTACTGGAAAACTTCCAACAGATTACCTCCAATAGACAGTACCTAAAATTACAACAGCCAGATGGGGCATAAGGCTGCCATGAGTCAATGTTTGGAAGTATAGTTAAGGCTAGGGTCAAGAATACTACAGGAGTGCCAAGCTAGTAGGTGGGTTTTCAATTACTTTTGCTATAAGAATTACATTGTTCTGGCACTATTTAAAAAAAGAGGACACCCTTTAAATTTTTTTCCTCTTCTCGTCATAATTGGTTTTTTCTGCATTTGGGACCTTATACATTATTTTATATGTGAGAGTAGAGCTGCCCCTAAGATACCTCTCACTCAGACATTTTCCAAAGATTCACTTTACCAAGATTTCAGCAAGTACTTGACAAATCTTAGGCCGTTTTCCCAGAGGAAAAAAAAGGAAAAAAGTTGGTCTGAATTATAAAATTAAGAAGATAGAGGAACTGTTTAGATGATTAATAAAAAAAAGTCATTATAGTTCAATGTCAACTTAGAATGAATGTCTGGTCAAGCATCCCATTCCTTGACCCTGGGTTGTTTAGCACTGATGTCTAACATCAATGACTTGAATGAAAACAGAGATGGATTGTTTATCAAATTAACAAATGACATAAAATTAGAAAATATATCTAACTTGTTGGGTGACAAAGTTAAAATCCCCCACCCCCAATTCCAACAGAATAATAAAACATTGGCCATAAAATATGGGGTACAGATAGATAGCCATTTGTGCAAAAATGTTTTAGGATTTTTTTGTGTGTTGAACAGGAATAAATAGCATATATGGAAGACAAAAAAGCCCTAACATAATTTTAAGCTGAATTAAGATCACAGTATCACAGATTTAGAGCTGGAATGAATATATAATCCAACTAGGTCACTGAGTACAATTTACTCATTATACAGACAATATATGTTTCCTCAAAAAGTTAAGTGACTTATAATAAGGTCACCTCAGGCAATTTGGTGATGCTATGGGTGGAATGCTAGACTTGAAATCAGGAAGACTTTAAGTCAAATCCTGACTCAGTCACTTACTATTTGTGAGCCTGGACAAATCACTTAACATCTAACAGCCTTAGTTTTTTCATCTGTAAAATGAAAATAATATTAGCACTTACCTCACAGGGTTGCTGTGAGAACCAAATGGGAGAGCACAAAGAGCACTTTGCAAATCTTAAAGTGCTAAATAAATATGATTATTGTTAATATCATCATTATCATCATTACACTACAATAAGTTTCTGAGTATGAGAGATGTGTATAGAATAAGGAACATGAGAGTATGGTTGGACTCTGCCCTGGTGAGTCCATACCTTAAATATCAGCTGCCACACTGACATGAAGCCAGAGGAGGGTGACCAGGATGGTGAAGTCTTAAGATCAGGCCATATGGGGATTAGTCAAAGTAATTGAAGCTATTTAGCTGGGAGAAGAGTTGGCTTAGGGATGATATGACATCTGTTTTCAAGTATGTGCAGGGCTGTCATGTGGAAGATGGATTAGACTTGTTCTTCCTGGATTGTAAAGGAAAAAGAGCAATGTATGGAAGGTGCAGAGAGGTGAACTTGGGCTTGATATAAAGGAAGACTTCCTAACAAATGGCTATCCAAGAGTGGAATGGACTGTTTCAGGAAGAAGTGAGTTCCCCCCTTACTAGATATCATTTGGCAATTACTAGATAAGCACTTGTCAAAGATGCTAACCTAGGGACTCTTGTTTAGTTATGAATTGAACTAAATGACCTTTGAGTCACTTCCAAATATGAGATTCTATGCATCTGTGACCATCTGGCTTAACCCTCTGCCCCCAGTCAGGCAAAAGTGTTATTTTTTCATATTTTGCAGATGAGATACTCTTCAAGCTTCTCTTATAAAACAAATTCTTCCCATGGAAACTAAAAAGAAAAATGAAGATTAAAATAAAAACTCAATGCTATTCAGCTCTTTTTTGTTTGAAGGCTGAGCAGATGATAAACTAGAGGGCTGCCTAAGATACCTATGATCTCTCTTCTTTTCACACTTATCTCTCATCACTCCTCCAAACTCCACCCAGGCCATCCCCAAATTTCACGGTTAGCTGCACCAAATTGATTTTGCCTTTAGTACAAAAGAAGACATTCCTTCCCTTTCTCATCTCTGCATCCCCTAATAGGCTTATGGCTCTAAGGTAACACAAGGACAAGAGAGAAGAGTACAGAATAGTCACTTCCTCCACAACCATTTGGGTTTTGTGGAGGTCTGTCTCTTAGCACTCTCCTGGTTTAATGAATGAGATCAGATGAGCTCCTAATGGTAAGGATAACAGATCTGCTCAGCTATGAATGCTGAAAATGCACTTACAGTTGCTTTGTATGAGATATACACAAATTCAAAAGCTGTTGTGGTAGGGGGGGTTTGTTTTTGGTTTTTTCCTTGTTATTTTTCTTTTGCATGAGCTATCTGAAATATATTGATTCTCCCCCCCCCCATATGAATATGCACACATTCATATACACAGCTTTTCCCTGTACACAAAAGAGTATATAGAAACAGATCCACATTTTTTGTTAATTCTAGAAAAACTGTATATTTGAAAACAAAACAGCTTTTGGCACATATGATTATTCATCTTGCCTGCTTTAAATACTGGGATTAAGGGCAAAATTAGGTTGGACAAATTAACCCAATGGAGACTGGAGAATAACAAGCTATTGCCCCTCAGGCAGGCTATGAGCCATTAGAGAGAGAGAAGACTGTATAGATATCCTAGAAATCAACTGAATGTGACAAAAGTGGAATATATCATTGGCTCTAATTCAGAGGTCACTCTAGTAATGGCAGTGTCAGAACAAAACCAGGCCTAGTGAGGAATTCACAGATACAGGACCTGCTGGAAAGGGAGTTAGCTGTTTAATGAGTAAGGAAATATGCACAGGCCCCTCAGGTCAAAGGTTAACAGGCCAGGTTTCAACTACCTTATTAAGCAGACACAGACCACTAGAGGATGTACAGGGGGTGAAGTTTAAATGGGCAATATAAAATCCGGTGGAATTTTTTTTTTTATTTCTAAATTTAATGAAGGTAGAGAAAAGTACACTTAAGCTCTCGGGAAATTGAAGTCAAGGTTTTACATCCCATTTGGGCACTCTGCCCTGATTTTGAAGGCAACATCTCCCAGAGAACTCTGTTCTTAACTTGAGAGGTTGTTAGGCCATGGACAGGAAGGGAGGAGAGTTGAAAATTTCCTATTTTGTTCCCATAGTTCTTTAAAAAGGAACAAACTCTTTGTCCCCTAGAATTACTAAATTTTTTTGTTTTGGTGTTTGTTTGTTTTTTAAAGAAGAAAATCATTAAAAGAATGATAACTCCCCAACCTATGTAAGATAAATATCAAATTGTGCTTAAAAGTTTCAGCAAAACACAAGATGCAAAGTGTGCTAAATAATATCCAAACTTTCATTGTCAATGAGCTATCTGTCCAATCTCCAAAAGTATGAAATCTTGAAAATTAGTACGGACTTTCTAATTGTACTCTACAGCATAACATCATGTTGAACCTAACAATGGTGAGAAATTGAGCATATTAACAGGAATAATCTCCCTTTGTTATTAAAGGCATTGTTTTCTATCCACATGCAAGATCTCTCAAACTCTTCATTCCATATGTTAGCTGCAACTCTTTTCTGCTAGACCAAGATATAACTACAAGTCAGCAATGTCTCATGATGAATCTTCTAAAGATTTGTCATCCTACTGGATTGGCTGTCTCCTTATAAAACATCTCTTAGTTAGGGCTAGGACATTTTAAGTACCAGCACACTCTCTCTTTTTTTTTAAAGCAATTGGGGTTAAGTAACTTGCTCAAGGTTACACGGCTAGTCATTATTTATGTGTGGGTGCTCATTTTCTGAGGCCGGATTCAATCTCGGGTCATCCCAACTCCGAGGCCAGCACTCTTACTCACTGTGCCACCTAGTCGCCCCCCAGAACACTCTTACATATAAATCTGATATCACAGCAAACTCTTGAGTATCCGGGGCATGGATAGGAATTGTTAATATTAGATTTAGAGCTATTTTTACCGGCATACTTTTTGCTTCCTGAAAGATCAGATACCAATGGGACTATGTACAATTGCTTAGGACTCAAGTTCACAATTGTACAAAATGTTATGTTTTCAATCATTCTCCTAACACTAGATCCTTCGTTCAAATCTCAGACACAATGTTTTATGTTGTCTTTCTGTCTAAATCACAGCTAAGATGCATTCCTGTCTGACCCCTTTAATTCTCTGTTTCTCTTATTCAGGAATGTTTAAGCACCAATGTGACAAAAAGCACCTACATTTTGGGATCATACCATATTGTAGGGGTAGGAACAGGTTGCCCACACCAATGCAATCACAAGTCTAGTAAAACAAACACTCTCATTGTTTACAATGGACAAATCTTTGACTACTAAGTTCTATGCAATTTGCTGAATTTGGTCTTAGAAAGAAGACATAGTATGGAACTGGGTCTATTCAGACTTTGGAGCTGAGATGGAACTTCCAGAGCCTGAAGTATGTTGGTATAGCCTTCGGTAATGCAGTCACCCAGGGCCATGATGAGAAATCAGTTAAGGTATTGGTAGAGAATTCAACATCTCTACATAAAATTATCTCATTCTGAATTAAAAGTGACCAAAACAGATCAAATTTTATGGAATATACTATAGAGTTAAATCACACATGTAGTCTTCTTAACCACTAACAGATAAGGTAAAAAACAATTTCATGAAAATAAGACATTTCATAAGCAAGTCTATTGTTTAAAAGTGTTGGTTGTGTTACCTTGCTGTTTATATGAACTTTGATGAAATCTTCCCAGATTATCTCAAGACTATAAATCTCTCCCCAAAAAATCACTTTAATAAAGAAAGCCAAATAAGATGTTTTTCTTTCTCCAAAATACATCCTTAAAATGTTCTTTCTGGCATAAACAAAGTTTTCCTACTTTACTAGATACTTTAGAGGCACTTCAGCAGGACACAAGAATTTTTATGCTCTCTCTTAGTCCCGCCACTGACTTGTTTGGTGACACAGATAGATTACATTCTCTACCTCTCTTGGATTTATAAAATGGGAATTACAATCCTTTCCTTGTAGGAGTCTTGTGAGGGCTCATTAGTTATTTGTATGAAGGACTGTGTTAGTGCCATACTCAGCAGTGTCCTCACCACTATTAAAAAGCAGCAACTTTTGCCAAAAAAAAAATAGCAAATGTTATGATTTAATATGATTATCTACCTCAAGAGGTTTTACATAAAACATCTCCTTGCAATTATTTCCACACTCTAGTTGAAAAAGAAAGGTCATGGTGAAGAAATACAAAATAAAACAAGGCACGAAGTTCTGACAATGTAGCTCTAGGAGACCACATTCTGTGGCTCTAAAAACAACAGATTTTATTTCTATGGATGCCAGCAATATGAGCAGGCCTAAAATTAGAACCAATGGTTTTATTTCAGTTTCTAGAAGCTATTGAGTGCCAGACAGTAAAGTAGAATGGACTTTACCAATTAGTAGATTTCCCATCCAGTGACTGGCCTCATGGCCTGTTCGTCCTTCCCAACCCTTTAGTCAAATTACTAGGCCTAAAAATTTAAGGAACATGATGCTCATGTGACCTGAGACAGATTTTTGCCTGGGAACAAATCAAGGCTCTCCTACTTTGGTCCTCTATATAAACAGGGCCATGCTCCAACCCTTATGGTCAAAGACTACTCTCAAAGCCACAAGAGACTACAAGAACATATTTTCCTCCTCAGTACTATTTGTTTCCCTGTTCAATAAAGTTTAGAGGAGCCTAACCAAGAACTAGCCCTAATGACCTAATCATAAGTTAATGGTTCACTCAACTAATAATAATAAAATATTTCTTGACCACTTGCCACTGATAGGCAGATAAGTTCAAGCATCCTAGGAGCAGCAGCACCCAAAGTCATCAGCTGGGAAAGCAAGACCAGTAGATATTCTCTGTGGGTGCTGAAGCCACAGCTACCAAAGACCTCAAAAAGAAAGTTCTTGTCACCAAAGTCTTTGATGCCATCAAATAGACAACAGAAATGACCATGATTAGTGGAAATGAAATTAAAGAACATACAACACTATTTTTTTTGTTACTGTACCATAAGTATCATAGTATTTTCCATTTGACTTGTAGCTGGAACCTTCTATATATGTTCTTTCCCTGTTAGAATGTGAACTCCTAGAGAATGGGAAATTTATTCCTTTTCTATTCATATCACCAATGTTCAGTATAGTGTTTTGCATATACTAGGCTCTTAATTAATGCTTTTTCATTCATTCATTCAAGGGCTTAGAGTGACCTTTTAAATATTCAAAATGAAAATTCTTACTTAAAACTGTTAGTCCCAGATTCCTGACTTTTTCCTTCTTGAGAGGCACAGGTGTTCCTCAATTTTACAGTCTCAGGCCAGGTTAGTGGGTGGACCTGCAGAATACCTGATTCACTAAGGAATGACACCAAGTCCCTTGAGCCTAACTTCTTTCCTCCTTTCCTTTTTTCTGGCCCATTGCTTGGGCTGTGAGTCAGGACATTTGAGCTAGTCTTTTGTGTGGAGAACACTATCTGATCATGATCTCATCTTTGACCTTTGCTGACTTTGGTATGAAAAATTCTTCTGACTAATAATTAGGCTAAGCAGTGTGAATATAGGAATATTTCAAATGAATAAAAGTGTTATACAACTTCTGCTATAGATATATCATATGTATAAAATGATATAAAATGAAAAACTGGATTTCCTTATAGGCAATGGGCTGATAGCTTGAGAGCTAGGGCCTTAGAAATCACCTAGTACCCTAGTCCAACCACTTCACTTTATAGATACAGCTCACATTAGCCCTGAGGAGCCTTACTCATTCTCACAGATGCTTCTCTGGCCCCAGAGGTACCACTCAGGGGTCAGGTTTGATTTTCTAATGCTGTTGGCTCAAATACCACCCTCATGTATTTCCCTCTCAAGATTCGCAATCAAGAAACATCTTAGTCATCAAGTTTGAAGTAAGTCTGAGAAAAGGGAATATTTAATAATAAAGACCATCAGCACAAAATATCCCCCCACAAGTCTGTGATTCACATTTCCACAAATACCTATAGAGTCCAAGGGAAAGTAGACCTAGTTTAGAGATCACATGTTGTAAGGGATGAATTTTCTTTGCTGAGCATTTATCCTTGGCTCCCAAACAAGGCATTACCATCAACCAAACCAAGGTTGCTTCTTAGATACTTATGGGAAGCTAGAGAATCCAATATTTTACCGTCCTCTGTGCCTGGAATTCTTTTATCTCCTTGTCTCTACTCTTGACTTTCTTGGCTTCCTTCAAGGCTCAGCTAAAACCCAAGAAACCTTTCCCAGTGGATCATCTTCCATTGAGATTATCTCTAGTTATGTATATATGTGTGTGTATATGTGTATACAAAAGCATATATGTATATGTGTGCATGTACATCTACATTTAGATGTATACAACTATCTATATGTGTATATATATATACACACACATCTATACATACATGCATATATATATATATATATATACATCTATACATACATGCATACATATAGCTTGTTTGTTTGTATATACTTGTTTGCTTGTTGTCTGTCTGATTAGATTATGAACTCCTTGAGGGCAGGCATTGATTTTTTACTGTCTTTGCATTACTAGCACTTAGCACACTGCCTGGAACATAGAAGGCATTTAATAAATGTTTAATGACTGACTGAGTTTGATCCTTGAAGCTAGCAAGATCCTCTTTGGCTGGTGGGGAGGGAAGGGATATGGTGAAGAGAAAACAGACCTAGGCTGAGGCCTCTCCTTCCCCCCAGGAAACACCTCCTCAAGAGTTTCACTGGGAAGTCAAACGTGCTTCAATGTCTCTAAAAACTGTAGTTTTAACTAGTTTGAAAATTTGTAGGAAACTCCTGGGGTCTGGCCAAATTTCCTAAGCCTATTCACTAATATTTCCAGTACAACATTACCCCAGTTCCAAGACTTTTTATACTTGATCTAAGGCCTATGATTAATTGATTGACTATTTGAAACTAAAGTCTAGAACTGAATGATAAACTGTTTTCACTTGACTGAGGTACCAATGAAAACTTAAAGCAGAGTGGAGTGAAGTATAAACCACTCATCCCTACTAATGGCCTGGATGAAAAGGAAATTGAGACCCAGAGTAGTAGCTAAGTAACTAAGAGACTAAGATTATGCAGTAGTAAATAGGCAAAGCCAGTATTTGAAATTAGGTCCTATGGCTCCCACATCAGCTCTTTCTACTGCAGAAGGCTTCCCTGAGGCAAATTTAACACGTGGAAATCCATGTTCATAAAAAAGATATACAAGGGATGACTATTTTATAGGAGGATTCATTGTTTTATGAAAGGATGATATATCGACTCCTTCAACTAGGTAACTTCCTCTAATTCATCAAAAGTAGAATTCAGTTGGATCAGCGAGGCTGTATAGTAGATAGAGAGCACTGGGCCCTTGGAAAGGAAGATTTAAGTTGAAATCCAGATTCAGATACTTACTAATGGTGTAAACCTCAGTTTCCTCAACTAAAATGAGCATAGCTAATCTCAGCAGCTACCTTGCATGATTATTATGAGGAACAAATGAGATAATAAATTTTAATAAATAAGGATTTTAGCACTTTGCCTTGCACAAATAAGGCATTATATAAACACTTATCTCCCCCTACACACACACACACACACACACACACACACAATATTTGAACCAACATATTTAGGAAAATGTATTTTGTTAAATTAAGTGTACCTGCAAAAATACATTCCTTTTTCCTTAGGAGTGTGGAGGATTAGGGAAGAAGGTCCATTTTTTAAATATCAAATTTCATTTTCCTTTGTGCATACTTCTCTCTTTAAATGTAGCTATCCATCTTCAAAATGCTAGAAAATGTCTGAAGACAAAAAAAATTGCACACATGTATAAATGGGTGGAACAACAAACACTCAGTTAAATTCTCAAATTGGGGAAATTTTAGGTAGGCACTAAACTCCAAGGTCAATCACAGAGCTTGACTGTGCTAAAGAGCTACCAGTTAAATTGAATCTTTCATAGAACGTGGAACAAAACACAAGATTCTGAATCATATGCTGAAATCACCTTTAAAGGTAAATACTCAAAATAACCTCAGGTTAGGTATTTAAGATAAAGGGACAGAAGAAATTTTCTTCTCTTAATAGCACAGCTAATATCATGAGTAATTTAAATGGAAGATGGTTCATGCTGTGATATTATTGACACAGAAAATCATCCATAGGAACCTCATCCATAGGGCAGGATGAAAGTCTTGCTAATACTTGAAGGGTTACGGGTTTTGTTTTTGTTTTTGTTTTTGAGGGTAACAAAGGTGAGGTTATTCTGTCCTCTCTACATCACAATTCCATATTTTGGCATCCAGTGTCTCACTCTTCAACTTTTTTTTTTTTTACAGCACCTGTAGCAAGAGGAAATTCTAGTCCTCTTTCTTTGGCTAGAAGCATAATACAGTATATGAATGGTGCTGGGCAATGTCATGTGACCTGAATTCAGACTGATTTTAGATTTCTAACATCATTCTATACATTAGATCTTATTTGCTCCTCTCTTGTCTTTGAAATTTGACTGACAAGTTTATAATGGCATTATTTCCAAAGAGGATTCTTCTTTAAAACAAGTTGAGGAAGTATTGGATAGAATAGCCAGAAAGCTAGAGTGAATTAGACTGCAGCCGTAACTTGCAAAACAAATCAAGGTTTGTGCAGGCATAAAACAAACAGAGCTGCCAAGAGATTTAGTCCCTGAATGTAGCTAACTCCACACAAAATGTGTTGTCTACAACCAGCAAATAAACTGAATCTTTTTGCACTGCTCCTACCTCTTCCTGGATACCTATTACCCCTGAATAAAGCAAAGGATATGTTATTACAGAGATTTAAGGCCTCCTTGGCAGAAGAAGATGCTTTTTTCAAAGTGGGAGTTTGTCAAACAAGAAATCTGTAATTCAATGCATAAGTCAATTTGTAATACTATGTGCAATTTCTCTCCAGGCACCACTTTGCTGAGAAAATATTACTGTGATTGCATCTTATCCTTGTGAAATAATCCCCACACAGTGAAATGAGAAATCATGAGCATGAAATAAATTGACTTGCTCACTGTAACAGATCTCACTAAGCAAATGTTCTTTTAACTATATGTTTCCTGTTTAGCTGAAGGTATTTTTGCCTTATGTGGGGGAGAAAAGGAATTGGGTCTTACTGATTCTATGATACACATACACTCTATGGAATAGGTTCAATTTTACTAGTTGACTTCTAAGACTTGGCTTAGATATATTTCAAGCAGCATCATGGTATAGTAGAATGAGCATCATTTGAAAGCAAAAGACCTGGGTGCAAATCCACCAATATTCAATGGCTGTTACCCTGGGAAAATCATTGAGACTCAATTTCTTTGTCTATAAAATGGGTCTAATAGTTTTACACTATTTAATTCAGAGTTTATTATAAAAAGGCCCTTAAAAGATTTTTTAAAAAAATCTTTCAGCATTATACAACCAAGAAGCATTGGGGTTTTTTTCACTTATCTAAACCTGTAGTTATCTCTTTCTATATCATACTCCTACTAGATAATAAGTCCTGTGAGGACAAAGGTCATTGCCTATCAAAAAGTTATATCTCCCCTTGAACTTAGCACAATGCTCTGAACTTAAATATTTGTGAAATGGAATGGAATCTATGTGGAAGATTTTTGAGTAGCAGAATTTACCTGTTGATTCCTGTCTATTCTGTGCAGTTCTCCTCCCCAGTCCTGTATTCCCTCCCCAACACCACAAGATTATGTGTCAATAACTTGGCATCTTTAAAAACTTGTAGTAAACCAGAGCATCAGCAAAATCATAACTTATAGTGATCAGCAGTTCCTTTATGACCTATCATCATATACAGACCAACACAAGTACCAAGACTTAGGAAGACTTGCTACAGTGGAGAGGATAACTATATCTGGGCATGAAACAAGGCAGAGTCTAAGCTGAAAAGAAACCATACTAATCCAAAAAGCCAGCGGGCACTCTTACCATGGTGTCTATAGAGCAACAAGACCTAAGGGCTCAAGATAACAGGGACCCTAGTTGTCAATCAATGAATTAAAGCTAAGAGGATTGTAGGATCATCAGAAGCACAGAACACCAGTAGTACAAAAAAACCCAGATATTTGTCCAATTCAAACTATTTTTTAAAAGCTTGGGTATTTGAACTGCAGCAATTTTCTTGCATAGCCATCACATAGCATAGAAGAGACTCCAAGCTTATAGTCTTCCCACCAAGACATGGATCCATATAGATTTTTCTTAGTTCTTTTCTCCTTCAACTCTTCTCTGTGTCCCTTTTTAACTTTCTTTAACAAATGGAAGTAGACAAAAAGAATCTATAATGTTATTTGGCCTTGGTTCCATGTGCCCCAGAGATAGACTTGGAGTTTCTGTTAAGAAGATTAATGTGATCTAGATGCACAATGGAGAGTTTACAATGACTTCATAGGCTCCCAACTTCCAAACAGGTGCTGGATGAGGCCCAGAACACCATACTTTGTCCCCTCATTCCAGTTTCACACTTTAAGGAGACCTGCGACCATCAGATGATAATTGGTTGCTGGTTAAAACTACATTCAAGACACATTCGTATTCTAACATTCAGAGAACGTTAGGTGCTGAGGAACTTGAAGAGAGGGAGAACATAGTTTGAATCTTTCCATCAAAACACATACCAAGCTCTTCAATCCTGAGCAAGTCACTTAACCCCTTTGTGCCTCAGATTCATCATCTGTAAAATGGGATAAATAATAACACCTTGCTAGGGATGTACAGAAAGAAGCCAGCTTGAAACAGAGCCAATTGTGGATTTTTGAGTTTGAGCATTACACCTTAGAAACTGGCAAAAGCCATAAATCAATGTCAAGACATGAGAAGGTGATGGATAAAGTGTGAATAGTACAGATTAAATTTTAAAATGTGTTGTGCATACTTTTTTTTTCTTTTCCTAGAGAGCCAGTTGTTTAAAATTTATCAGAACAACAATGCACCTACTTTAAAGGGTTGTTGTGAGAACCAAAAGAGCTAACATAGGAAAAAAAATCCTTTGTGAAACTTAAAAGTGCCATATAAATGCTAGGAATGATTATTACTGCTATTATTTTCAGATGTACAGATATGTCTTTAAGTTCCCTAAATGTCTATCCTACTCCTAATTGACATCCCTTAGAATTTTTTTTTAACAGTTAGACTTTGAGGAGCAGTCCTACCCAAATAGCAGACATACTTCATAAAACCAAATCAGTTAAGAGATTGCCTAACGACCATATGCAAAAATAAATAATATTGACTGTATCTTGATGCACCAAGGTTTTACTTTCCCTTCTCTATTTCATAAAACAGGATTCAACGCCCAGATGAATAGACTACTACAAAACACAAGTCCCCACCCTTAGCATTTGAAATGGTTGAAATGTGAAGAATGTTTACTCAAAATTCTCATAATATCAAAACCCCAAATCAAGTGTGTACTTTCAGTATATTCCCTACTCCTGAGTAGAATACATTAAATTCAGGCTGTGATCACTGGAACAGAAGGATTTAGTGAAGCTAAAAAAATAATTCCACAATTACTTCATACTGTATGTGTTCTTTAATCATTTTAGTCATGTCCAACTCTTCATAACCCCATTTGAGATTTTCTTGGCAAAGATATTAGAGTGATTTGCCATTTTCTTCTCTAGCTCATTTTACAGAAGAGAAAACTGAGGCAATCAGGGTTAATGACTTGCCCAGGATCACAAAACTAGTTAAGTGTCTGAGGCTGCATTTGAACTTATGAAGATGAGTCTTCCTGATTCAAGGCCCAGTGTTCTATCCACTGTGGGACCTAGCTGCTCCTCAGATATCACATATTTATTCAAGGCGAGTTATAAAGATTTCCAGGAGCAATTCAGGAACAACCACACAAGCTATGAAGGTGGGCCAACCACAATTAGATAAACTAATCCATTAAGCAATTACATTTTGGGTAAACAGAATGACCATGAGTATAGGGAAGTTACCATATAGAATGCCATTTCCCTAAACTCTCCTGATGCATTTGTTTTCCAAGACATTATTTAAAGAGTGACAGATACAGAATGAGATTTCTTCAAAAGGAAAAGACAATACAATGTCTTGTCTACATTTTTTAAATAGTATTTTATTTTTTCTAATTACATGAAAGAAAAAATTTTTAATTCATTTTAAAATTTTGCATAACAAATTTTCTCTCTCCCTCTCTCTTCCCCCTCCCTAAAATGGTAAACAGTTTAATAGAGACTATAGATGTGCAGTCATATAAAATATATTTTCATAGTACTCAAGTTGTGAAAGAAGAAATAGATCAAAGGGAAAAAATAACATGAAAAAATAAAGTGAAAATACTATGCTTCAGTCTGCATTGCCCAGATTGCACCAGTTCTTTCTCTGGATGTGAATAGCATTTTTCCTCAAGAGTCCTTTGGAATTAATCTTGGAATTGTATTGCTGCAAATAGCTAAGTCATTCATTGTTGATCACTGCACAATGCTGCTGTTACTGTATACAATGTTCTCCCAGTTCTGCTCATTTCACATTGCATCAGTTCATATAAGTCTTTCCAGGTTTTTATGAAATCCACCTGCTCATCATTTTTTGTTGCACAATAGTATTCCATTACATTCATAGATCACAACTTGTTCAGTCATTCCCCAATTGATGGACATTCCCTCAATTTCCAATTTTTTCCCACCACAGAGTTGCTATAAATCTTTTTTTATATGTAAGTCCTTTTCCCTTTTTAAAAACATCTCTTTGGGAGACAGATTTAGTAGTGGTATTGCTTGATAAAAGAGTATGCACAGTTTAAAAGCTTTCTTTGAGCATAGTTCAAACTGTTGTCCAGAATAGTTGGATCAGTTCACAACTTCACCAATAGCCCATTAGTGTCTGAACTTTTCCATACTCCCTCCAACAATTAGTATTTTCCTTTTATCCAAATTAGCCAACTGATAGGTGTGAGGTGGTACCTCAGAGTTGTTTTAATTTGTATCTCTTTAATCGATAGTGGTTTAGAGTGGTGGTTTTTTGGTATCTTTTCTTTATTCCCATCAATGTAACTTCAGGCAGTCCCAGTTGAAAGGACAATTTACTTAAGATCACAAGAGCATGGTAAGCAAAAGATAGATAATGTTAAACAATAGACTAGACAATGAAGAGAATAAGTCAAAAGGAAAAGCATGAAGGATAATAAAAAAAAAATAATGGATAGCAGGGCCTCCCATAGGAAAGAGTAGGAAAGGATCACCAGATCAGATGCAATTTTAGTCACCATTTGGTAGACTCTTTGCCATAATGCCTTTATCCATGTACTTTATCCATGGAGCTAACATCTTGCCACTACTTTAAATGTCATTGTTACCCTCCAAATTTCATTCCAACTTTGGCTAGATAAAAGGGACCAATTTATAAGAGAAGGAAGAACATTTAAAAAGAAGACAAATCTTGGGACACTTTTTAAAAATACCTCATACTTTAGTGAACATTTGCAAATAATTCTATAAAGAGCTCATTTAAGACTTTTTAGCACTAGAGTGTCAAATTCTTTTTAACACTCAATCTCTTCTCTTTTTGGAATCCAGTTCATGTTTTAACAGAAGAGTATGTGATTCCCCCTCCAAAATTATTTTAAAAATTAAATATCTACCGTAAAGCCTGTTCAATTTAATATTATTAATTCTTTATATTTCCATGGTGCTTTTAAGTACACTTTGCATAAATTACTTCATTTGCAACAACATTTGAAGTTAAATACTACAGGTGCTATCACTATTTCCAAAGAAGGAAATAAGCTTGGAAAAGTTAGGGAACTTCAAGATAATCACACAGTTAGAAGACATTGTAATCGAGGTCTCTTTTGACTTCCAACACAGAGGTCTTATTATTGTATCACCCTGCTTCTCCAGGATGTGCTGTTCGTCTATAGTTAAGTACTTAGATCAAATGCTCTCAATCTGGGTACTTGAAATTTCAAACTTGAGAGACAGATTTGATAAAATGTCATCAACAGTAAAACTCTACATCTTAATATTCTGTGTAATATTAAAAGCATTTAAGGGACTTTTTCATCAGTTTTTTGTAATCCCCTAATAATTTCATGGACTAATTCAATAAACCTAATTTCTTTTCACTTTATCATGTTCACCTTTCTTATGAATGAAAACAATTTTAAAATAGTATCTTATATATTCATTTGAAAGACTCGCTAGTATTGGTATAGCTTATTTAACTGCCATTTATTTGCATGTCAAACAACTATGAATATTGTAGATATAGATAAGGCCTTAATCTGTCTGTCCTCCCCTTCATCAAAAACCCTTTACTTCCCCAACAGCACAATAGTTCAAGAAACACTAAACATACACATTGCCATTTGCTTATAGAACCAAGTAAAACTGCTTCTTAGAGACCCAGGAAGAGGGCCCCTTTTGAACAGGGAAGGGAGCATCATTAAAATAACACCAGTCCAGGAAATGATGGGCAATGCAAGCAGCAACTGAATATATACTGACTTTTATTTTATACGCCCTTATGTAAGCATATACGCACATTAACACACTATGCCCAAATGTACATTAGCACAGGTAATTGAGATGTGACTATATTCTTATGGTGCTAGTAATGAACAAAAGTCCCACATGAGTCTCAAGGCCATTGGTGAAGGCCTTTATATGGTAATAGATGCCTATGTCTCATCTTAATCCAAATCTCTCTACAGACATTCCACCGAGGTGCAACAGACCCAACACTATGCAAATCTGGACAAGGTATTTCAATAGCCTTAATGAAATGATCTAATGTATTTCTGGTCCAATGAGTTTCTGATATGACTAAGTGGGAAAAAAAAAAGAGGCTAAAAAGGCATGCCTTACTAGTAGTTACTTAAAGACTATTTCATTAATTGAATTGGATTGAGGTAATATGGATTGTTCCACAAATCTTCATACACTAGGAAGGAAGGGACAATGTTTGATGACTGAAGGAAATTATTTTAGGATACATAAAAGGAAGTGCTATTTTCCAATAGGAATTCATTACCCAAAGGGGTAGAAAATATAAAGATGTTCAAGAAAGGTAGAGACATTCAACAATGAAAGATACAAAACAGGTGATAACATTGACTTTGATGCTAGAACTGAAACAAATGTAACAGTTCTATGCTCCTTTCCACATCAAATGGAGCTGATACAATTATATGTGAGGCTATCATCTGAGCTAAGTTTAAGCAGTTTTTTTAAACATTTAAACTATGTAGCTATGCTGTTTTTAAGTTTGTTTGTAATATGAAATTTGTAAGTAACTTTAAAAAAAAGTGGGAAATATTTATAAAGCCCACAAAATAGGCAAACTAACTTCTCAGATTTTCTATTATTCATATTAAAAAATTTCTCAGTTTAAAAATAGCATTGGGTTCTCATTCTTTATGTACTTTATTTTTCCTTTGTCTGGAGGTCTAAAGAATTCTCATCCACCTAGTCCCTTTCTGACAGTAACTTGGTAATTCTCATTTAAATATTCAAAAAGCAGATAAGGAAGAATAGAGCAAAGAATGAAAGGAAGACCATTTGTCATTGCAGTTCTAGATAACGTCAACATAAGGACTGCCAAATGAGGAAACTCAAAAGTAACAAAATCTCAATTCATTTAAGGATACTTCAGTCAAAACACTCTTCAGCATTAACAGATAATATATACACATCTCCCAGATTACATAATTTATTGGAAATATTCTCTTAAAGTAAAATAAACTTCAGAGAAACACAGGGGAGCCTTCTTAAAAATTAGCCCAAATGCCTAAAGTCCCAAGAGCTAGAAAATTAAAAAAAAAAATTAAACACATAATGTTGCTGAGCAACCTGGTTCGGTCTTAAACAACTTTTCCTTGTAAGAAACCTTTCAGAAAGGGACTACTGTGAAATTTGCGTAAGTATTCACCCTATGGGCAGTGTTATTATAATCTTTTAATGAACAGTTACATAAAACAGTGACTGAATCCAATTATAAAGAGTCTCCAGGGCTATCCTCTACCATTACTACCACACACACACACATACACACACACATATGTATATATATGTACATATATATATACATACAAATACACACATGCATGCATACACACACACAACTTGTATAACTTTTTAGGAGGGTGGATCCCAAATACACAGATTTCATCCAAATTAAAAAGAAAATCTTAACTATATTTAAAAATTGATCAAAATCCAAATGTCTTATCCTGGCCCATCATACTTTTTAAAACTTTGATGTGTGTTTTCAATATAAAATCGGCACCACTTAGTCTAGAGTTGACAGAGGTGTACCCGGAAGGATCACAGGCAATGCCTACAAACTTAGGAAGGGGAAACATTACAGATAAAATATGGCTTGTTCCAAACCCTTTCCCATAACTGGAGTCTAAGCCAAACCAAATCTGTTTTGAAGTACATAATAAGAAAAAAATTTGGTTAACTTTAGGGATTGGTTAGTTGTGTGTGTGTGTGTGTGTGTGTGTGTGTGTGTGTGTTTGTATTTGATCCTGATCTTTATCCACATGGGTATTTTTGTACTTCAGTATCATTAAATACATGTACAGTCCTGGAAAAGACTGGTAGTTTAGCTAAAATCAATTAAAAGCAATTATTAAGTACCTATTATATACCTACCAACAAAACAACTTAAACAAAGGAATGGATTGCCTAGGACCAAGGTTGCTACTGTTGGATGTATTCTGCATCTAAAAATGCCAGAAGAAAAAAATGGATTTTGCATGTCTTCTTTGTCTTCATGTTCACCTGCCTCTCCTGTAGAAATGGTCCATGTCTGAGAATTCTTCTTTAACTATCTGAGTAAACCTCTGAACTTTGTATGTCAGCCAAGAATACTTCATGGTCCAGGTTATTAGTTCTCTGGGCACATAGGACTCATACAATGGTTAGAGTATAGCTCTGAAGGCAATGCTAATCCTATAATCTATATAAGAAGTGGAGAATTAGAGTACCTTTTCTGAAAAAGGCAAATTCCTAGTTTCAATTTTATATTTCCTGCATCATTCCACTTTAGAAATACTTTCATTTTTCATAAATAAACTTTGGGTACTGGCATATCCACTACCAAATATTGCTTATGGACATTGATAAATAAAAGGAAGTACAAAAGTAGAAATAATTTAAGCTCTAATGTAGTTCTATGTTCTAGGTTTTCTCATATTCCCTCATCCACTCCCAAGATATCCTATGGGGAATTAAGGAGCTACACTAGGATGCTTCCTGTCTCTAGTCATTTGTTCATTGCTTGTCCTTCATTCTCAAAGAGGACCATGACAGCAGGAAGGTGACATCATGACTTGTAAGTGAATTGGATTAAAGTGAGGGAGGGCTAAGCAAAGTCACCAGCCTTATACTCTCTCCTCTGGAGCCATGTAGGTCCAGTGGTAAGATATAGATCAGACCACTGGAGATGGCCCAATGGGCTAGGTAAGAAATAAAGCAAACAGTCAAAAAAGCAAAAAAATAAAATCAGTTGGGGTGGGGGGGGGGTGGGGGGGGAAGACCTTCAGGGTTTCAGAGTTCCTGGACAAAACAGAAACAATTGCTATTTATACTTCCTCTGAGCTATCATATCCCAAACAACAACCAAGTGAGGCTTGGGCTGGGACCTATTGTTGACCAATCAAGGAGAGCCAGAGTGATTTGCATTTACTGGAGGGAAACATTCTCCAGCTATTAAACACTTCCCAGGTTCCCAGCTATCAAGGTTGCTCCCATGGGCTAAAGAGCCCACGAAGTCAATAGTCCAATAACATGTCAAGTTAATAAATGTTGTTATATTTGTTGATATTATTTAGGAGTAAGATAACGACTTATTAGCTTTGTAACCTTGGACAAACTAAATCACCCCCTCGGGGGCCTATTTCCACATCTCTAAAAGGAGGTTGGACTGAGGTCTCAAATGTGCCTTTGGGCCCTAATGTTCTCAGATGACTGTGAGCCAAAGTTTTCTGAAGCCCTGTGCCACATGGGCATCCAGGAGGAGTAAAGGCCTTTTGATAGGAGCCTTCCAATAAGCTCTGAAGGATCTTTCAAAAGTAACATTTGGGTAATGTGGAAGTTTAGTGTTTATCTCCAAGTGTTGTCTCTATGAAATCACTGTATACCTGACCAAGCTAGGAAATATCTTTAGTGAATACATAAAATCAAATAAGGATCCTCCACTGTGGTTTTATGACTGCCTACTTTCCCCTCTACCCATTTTGATTTTTAGGGGAATAAGTTTTATTGATCCTTTTTGTTTTAATATCAGAGATTTTATATAATTTCCCTATGTAACACCCCCCCCCCCAAACACACACCTTTTGCAGCAAAAAATAAATAAATTTGGTTTTGTTTTTTTTTAACAAAGACAGGTGTGGAAGGTGTGTTACAGGTATGAAATGTTGCATGCACTTTAAGATCATTGTATCATGTTTTGCTTAATTGCTTCACTTCATGAGAAGACTCTTCTCATGAAGTGAGAATCATCTGTAAATGTATGTAATGTAAACATTAAAAATAATGTAAAAATTATCACAACCTACCTTTCTAGCCTTACTTCATTTTGCTCTCCTTAAAAAAAAAATAATGTAAAAATTAAAAAAAATTAACACCAATGAAATGTTAAAAAAGAAAACTGTCCAAACAAAAGGGAAAAGTTAAGTCAAGCAACATAATGATTGTGTTTGCTGAGTGTATTCAATATTCCACATCCCTCCCAAAAAGAGGGATGCACATCTCATCACTTGTTCCTCTGGCACTAAGATTAATGATCACAATTGCTTCCTTTGCCCCCTACTCTTTTTCATAACTTCTTTCTTTTCAAATTATTTCTTAATCCTTCTTGTATTAGTTGTGATTTAAAAGATTTCTAAAAAGATGAGTAAAGCAGAGAAACATTAAATCACTCATCCAGGACAATGGAAACCCAAGGCCACACCAAATCTGGGACTTATTCAACCAGCCAATCAATAAGAGTTTAGTGAGTACTTATAATGTGGCTAGCTAACACAATACCACAACAATGTTTTACCCACTGATCTGTGCTACCTCTTCTACTGATACTGCAGCATGCAAGTACATCTAGTAATGGACTTCTTGAAATAGCTCTTTTGATCTTTTCATCCTTGTTGCCCCAAATACTACTGGTAAATTGCTGATCTGGTGACCCAAGGAAAACATATCCTTTTCAAAATAGTAATGGAATCAACTGAGTTACTGTCTGCACTTCAGTAGGTGAAACTAGAACCACTACCACCACCACCACCACCACCCAGGCTGCCCCTAGATTTACAAGCACCATTTGCCTTGGACCAGAAAGATGTGTGGGTATTTGAGATGAACAGAATTTCCCCAGACTTTCAACAACTTTTTCCCAAAGTTGCTATGTTAACAAGCCTGAAGAAAAAGGAATGTTTTCTGTGTTTTCTAATGCATATATCATGTCTGCAATAGTCAATTAAAAAAAAAAAAAGAAAGAAAGAACCTAGATCCTTTTGTTCCAAGCTAGTCAAGGATAGATGTAAATACTACTCAGCTATCTTTTGCCCTGAGAAAAACAGAAAATTCTACCCTGTGCTTAAATGGAAATCTGTTTAATTTTAATTTAACAAGAGGCAGAAGATCTTTTTGAAATTTTGGCTTGGGTACCTCAGAATGAAGAAGTCCAGCAGTACTAACTGGAAATAGGGCCTGAGACCTCAAGGGGCTATCTTGTTTGGCTTGTTCTGGGCCCCAAGAAGCCAGCTTTTTCTTCCTCTCTCAGCTGAGTGCATACACCAGCTGTCTCACAGAACACCAAATGGGGCAATTAGCTGGAACCCTGTGGAGACCCTGTCTCATTCAAACCAAGCACACACCAATTTTTAAAAGTATCTTCTCTTTATCAAATAAAAGGAATGACACAAATTAAACTATTGGGTGGCTAAAGATGTAAATGATGTACATTAAAAGAGCACAGCTCCTGAAAGAAATGAACAGCTCTGTGGCAACATTTAATGTTTGCAAATAATACAAGGAAGTTATGACATTCTTTGGCCTAAATCTAAACTGGGCTCCACTCAGACAGTCATACCGTGAGCTGCAGAGGTGACTTGAATTCAATGAAAGGCACTCAAAGAAAAACAGGAGAGAAGGAAAGGTGTGAAAAGAGGTTCCAAATGAGGTCCCTCTCAGAGAGCCACTGGCATCAATTAACCTAAGTTTCACATATCTAGCTTGCCCTCATAATGCCAGAATTGTTAGTATGTGACATCTCTGTTTTAATTTATCAGGGCTACCCCAGAAAGGCCTAGACAAGTTTGCTTTAAGAGGAGAGTGCCAGTTGAATTTCCCAGTCAGGGACATGAATGCTTTTTTTTTTTTGGTTTTTGAGTGTAACATTTCTCCAGAGCACAGATCAACTATCACAGTAAGAAAAAGAGTATGAGATGGCCGACCTTGTCCTTCACTGCTGAGGGCCTGTGGGTTTGGGCCAGGAACAGGAATTCCCTGTACAGACACTGAGTCTGCTGGAGGAGACAGGAGCGCCTACTCCACAGAAGAGTACTTTGTTCACTGCCACCAAGGAAAACTCACACAACAGACACACACAACCATGGAAAAATGAATATTTTAAAAGTCTGTTTTTTTTCCCTAGAATACACAGTGCTCTTATTTCCTTAGGGGTGCAGTAAAAATTGGCCAAGAATGTATTGCCAAATGCAGCTAAGAGTTAGAAGGATATTTATCTCCATGGGCTAGAGTTGCAGGGAACAGTTGCTGAAACAAACTTTGAATCATTTAACAAATCATAATGAAAGATTAAAATAAGAAAAGTATTCACTAATCATGTCTGGCTGGAGGTTTTTTTTTAATGTCTTTTTTTCCATCCACTACTGCTTTGGGACTATACTAAGTTATATTGCATCCGATAGAAAATATGTGTTTCTGAGAGGAGACTGAAAAAAAAGGTCATTATATAGATTCCTGGCATATGCTACATATATTTTGTAGGTTAAGGAAATACTGTATTTAAAATCTATATTCAGAGGTTATATTTACAGGAAACAGAAAAACAAACAAAAAGGCACAGAAAACATACTCAGTAATGTCCCAGTCACACAGACTTAGTATAAGTGCCTGAGTGAATAAAAACATATCAATTTTTCCCCATTTCAATAATATGGATTAACCACAAATTCCCTTAGAATATCTGACATTTTAAAAATTATTCACATACATAATGAAACACATTCATGTACATATATGCCTTCAGATAAATGCATAAGGGTAAGATGATGAACTTTGCTGAAAACTCTACAAAAAGACATGTACCTCAGTGGGATAAATGAGAAGAATAGTTTAGTTGCCTCTTTTGCAAAATAGGCAATAATACCACTCTCAGAGGAATAAGCTGGGCAAGATGATGCTTTGAGATGCCTTTCAGCTCAAAGGCCTATGCTTTATCCGCTAATCTAAGCTCCTAGCATTTCTTCAATGCCCAACTCAAGACCCATTTCATCTGAGAATACATTTTCCAACAATCCTTGCCAATTGTTATTTTTTTTCCTACCTCTCAATTTCTTTTGTGTGTCTGTGTGTGGCTTTTTGGAGGGCAATTGGGGGTAAGTGACTTGCCCAAAGTCACACGGCTAGTGTGTCAAGTGTCTGAGGTCACATTTGAACTCAGGTCCTCCTGACTCCAGGGCCCATGCTCTATTCACTGCACCACCTAGCTGTTCCACCTTCCCCTCAATTTCCATAGATGACAATTGCCTCATTTGGCTGCTAATACTGCCATATATTTTCATTTATCTCTTTATGTTTATATTCTCTCTATAGCCATTTTGATATTAGTTTCCTTGTGGGCAATGTACTTTCATACTCATCTTTGCATTTTTAGGATAGAGGCTTGACTACAAGAGGAGCAATAAATGTTGCCCCATGAAACTATGATATGTTAGTTTCCATTTGGGGGGACATGTATTATGAAAACTGTAGTGCCTAACTCTCATGGTTCAACTATTATGTCAGTAAAGCTCAATACCATGATGGTATAGATGAAGGGTTTTTTTTTCAGTTTGTTTATTTTGGTTTGGTTTTTTGCAAGGCAATTAAGGTTAAGTCACTTGCCCAGGGTCACACAGCTAGTAAGTGTCAAGTGACTGAGGTTAGATTTGAACTCAGGTCTGCCTGACTCCAAGGTTGGTACTCTATCCACTGAGCCACCTAGCTATCCCTTATATATGAAGTTTCTAGGGTTACCTGTTTAGTTTTTCCATGTCATATTGTTTTTCTTCCAGTATCTATATATTTAAAACCTGCTAGGACTTATTATCATAATACAATTAGTATAGGAAATATGATATAAAAATTATTGAGAAGAAGCCATGTAATTGTGGCATAATTTTGAAATGCCCATACACAGGGAGATACAGTGAATGTAAGATTAAGAAAAGAAGTATCTTCACCCAAGGATTCCTAATAAATTGCATTTGCCACATCTATATAAACATGACAGAGTACAAGAGATTAAACAAACATCATCTGACCACTTAAGTGTTTCTTTTCTAAACTTAGATGAGCTCTCTGCAGATAGAGAAATGCAAAGACATGCTAATATATCTAACATATAAGGTACAATATAGTTTAATTCTCTTGAGCATAAAAATGGAGGAATCCAGCTAAGAAAATGGTAGTGATCCCTCTAATGGTCCCTCTATTCAGATCATATCTGGAATATATTTAGTTCTGGAGGTTACATTTTAGGAAGATCACTGATAAGCTTCACATTGACAAGCTGAAAATCATTCTAAGGAGGTGAGCCAAGATGGTAAAGTGTCTCAAGTTCATGCCATTTGAGGAAACAAAGGAACTAGAGATGTTTGGCTCAGAGAAAAGATTTGGGGAAAGTATGATGGTTGTCTTCAATTTTCTGAAGGGCTATCTTTTGGAATAGACATTAGACTTTTTCTACTTGGGTCCAGAGTGTAGAACTAGGAAAAATGAGTGGAAATAGCAAAGATGAAAATTAAAGATCAAGGTAAGGAAAAACTGCCTAAAAATAGGGTTATGCAAAAAATGGAATGGGCTGTTTTGGGAAATAGTGCATTTTCCACTCACATGAAGGCCAAGACTGAAGAACCATTCACTGGGTATGGTGTAGAGGGTGTTCTCATTCTCATGGAATAGATGACTTCTTCAGTACCCAAGTCTCAGATTCTATGATTCCCTCTTCGCTTCCCATATCCTTGTGCCAAGGCTAATGCCTGGAAGATCTTGCCCTCTGTCTTTGTCTCCTTGTATCCCAGCTAAAGGACTTAAAGTTATTCATCAAAATAATTCTAGTCTATAGTGATCCCTTCCTCCTCTCAACTCATAGCATGGCTTTTCTGTAATAGTAATTTGGCAATTTATCATGTGTTGCATCTCATGAGACTGAAATAGTTTGTGAATAAATTGTTACAGACTAACTGGGTTCAAGGTAATGAACTTAGGGCAGTGTCTACTTAATTTTGCATTTAATTAATTCTTTTGGAAATCACTGTATACCACCAGTTTTGTGGCTCTCTACTAGAAACAAAGGCAAAACAAATCATTAAAAGAGCTATTTTCATACTGAGGATTCTCCTTTCCCCTCCCACCATTGCCTTTGTTACAAGTCCCCTCTTTCTTATCAGAGGCAATTGGACTTAGAAGAATAGTTCAGTATTCCCCTTGGGCCCCCAAACTTACTTGCACTTTGTTTTGTTTTGTTTTTTTTTTTAAACTAACTCAGTCCCTGAGGTCTCATTGCTAAACAGATGGATTTACACATGATGTGCATGGTGCTGCTGTCAGGCCAGATATCAAAACATTTCATTTATAGCTTCCAAAAAAATAAGGATATTTTTCTCATGTGATTTAATTGCCTAATATAAATTCCAGTCATTTGTGTGCAATGTATTAAAAATATCTGCCTTCCTAGATTTGTGGATTAGAGAATCCAGCTCACATGATCTGAACAAGGAATCAACCATTTCCTAGTTAATGGCTTATGTCTATAAAAGAACCACAGAAAAACAATGTTCTCTTTGATTTTTCCTAGTGAAATCATCCTTTGGATTTTTTTGTTGAACACAACTTTGAAGATCACTGACCTCCTCTTCCATGATGAAATTACAATGTGAGAATGTTAGGATTCAAGTCTGACTCCAGTGGAATCAGTTAAGAACCATTTCCAACCTGGTCAGAGATAAATTACTACCTAAACATAAGGGCAATTCCAAACAAGGATTAGCAAATAACATTATGACACGATTAATGAAAAAGACTTTAGCTTTCTTGGCTTGATACAATTTCCCAGGCACAGCTGTAACTCTCATCCTCAGCCCTTGAATGACCAGACTCTTCATAACCAATTTTGGTGGGAAACTCTTGCTTGCTGCTACACAGCATGGAGAAGATTCAATTTATTTGCTAGTAAAACCTGCTCATAAGTCAATCTTGCTGACATCACTTGCAGTTTCTGAAATGCATATCCCCAGACTTTTTCCCACAACATGCATCATAATAGCATTGCCCCCTGATTTGTTCAGCCCTCAGTCTTCATTTAAAGAAGAAACATCACAATAGCCCTTAGTATATATGGGAATTTACCCAGTCTGCTTGTGAATATAGTCTGACTCTACTAATTGAGTAGATGTCTAAAAACATTAAATTGGAAAGAAGCTTTAGATACTGAAGGTGCTGGGCTGATGAGGATTGTTTTCCACAGGTTAAATGATAATCTTATTGTTGGACAGTCATTTCAGTCATGACCAACTCTTTGTGATCCCATTTTGGGTTCTCCAGCTCATTTTACAAATGAGGAAACTGAAGCAAACCGGGATAAATGACTTGCCCAGGGTCACACAGCTAGTAAGTATCTGAGGTCAGTAAGTGTCTGAAGCCAGATTTGAACTCAGGAAGAGGAATCTTCCTGACTCCAGTCTCAGTACTCTAGCCACTGCATCACTTGGCTGTTTGGCTATATACAGTGCCACATACATTTCACTTCCTATTAATTGAGTAGTTGATTTTGTTTTTGAACTTCTTTTCATGGTGATGCTAAACTACATTAAAATCTAAATGTTCTTATGTTAATTACATTAGCTTGCTTATGTCTACATGTATATTTTTCTGAAAAAGTTATTTGGTATTATTGTTTTAATAATTTTAATAGATCTCACAGGAATATGACAGATTATTTTATCGTGGAGTTCATCACACTCTCAAACTACTTTTGGACCCAAACTCAGAGGACCTAAAATACTCAACTCAGTACTTACTGGCTGTTTGTCTCCCCACCCCCTCCCCTCCCATCCCCCTATCCCCTGGCCCCAACTATTTTCTGTACTGCTTCACCTTATAAGCAGGACTTCCAGATACCATATATGGAAGGACAGCATGCCACTCAGCTCTGGACTCTGTGGGACCACTCTTCTTATCATCAACTCATGATCTTAGTAACTTCCCAGAAAGTCACCCTTCCCTGATCATCATGACTTTCTATGGTTTTTTTTCCTCCCCATATTAGAATGTAAGTACCTTGAAGGCAGAGACTATATTACATCCTCGGTGCTTCACACATAATATGTGTTTTCATTCATTCATACACTCAGTGAAAAATATATAAAAAAGAACATTTGTTTTTTCTAGAGCCTTTTATTAAACTATAGTATCTCAATCCATATCCTATTCATACATAAAAAATTAAAGTATACATCACTGAAATAAACATTAATATATTTATTGAACAAATTAAACCTTTCAGAAAATCATGCTATTGTATTCTAATAATAGAACTAAATCTTTCAATATTATTGAAATGAGGGTAGCAGCTCTTTTGAAGATTTAATTCAGCCTAGCTTCTTCCCCTTAGCATTTATAGTCATCCTATATCCCCAATCAGCAGTTCCACGGAGCATCCTTCCAGGACTGAGTTCTGGGACATTTTCTTTACACCCTAATAAGAGTTTAGCTGATTGTTAAAGTGGAGTCTCCAAGGCAGCCACATAGATGGGCTGTGCCTGGGGATGAGTCTAGGTTACCTCTATTCAAAGCCTGATTTACTTGTCACTTAGAGCTTCTGGTTTTAGAAAATCTCATGTCTGTTACTCTAAATGAATTCTTATGTCAGATCTCCCCATTCCTATACAACCCTTTTATGTTAAATTAGAGGGCTAGTCACAATGCTGGTTTGTGAATACAAGTACACACACATACACACACACGCACATGCACACACACACGTTTTTAAACAGAACCTATATGTAAAAAGAATAACTCTTTTTTTTTTTTAAAGCAATTGGGGTTAAGTAACTTGCTCAAGGTTACATGGCTAGTCATTATTTATGCGTGGGTGCTCATTTTCTGAGGACGGATCTGATCTCGGGTCATCCCAACTCTGAGGCCGGCGCTCTTACTCACTGCGCCACCTAGCCTCCCCAAAAGAACAACTCTTAAGTGTGTTTTCCCATCTCCAAATGCTTTAGGGTTTCATTTGCATAGAAGGAGCGGACTCAGCAAATGTAGTATCAGGGTACCAATGACATCAGCAGCAGTCATTCCCTACTCTTAGCACTGACTTGTTTTAGAGGGCTTTTTGTTGGTCAGTTTGCTTTCCCTCTTCTCTGGCTGTCAATCCTTTACTTCCTGCTATTGCCACCATCTTTCCCTCTCGCATCTACCTTAAATATTATTACTTGTTCTACCCTGTCTCTAGTTCACATTTCTTGCTCAACACTGCTCTTTTCTATCCAGTTTCACTCCTTGTATAAAGAATAACCCTCTCCAATGGCAAAAACACATTTGATAAACACAATTTAAAAAAAAAGACACGTAATTTTTCACGAGCCTTACTTCCTGAATTTATTACTTGCTCTCAGGCTTAGGACATCGATTCATTTTAACCATTCTATGCCTCAATTCCATAACTAGTCTGGCCTTGTATGATAAGCTAAATCTTCACTTCCTTTGTGAGGTTTATGCCAACCACCATAGCCCCCAAATGTCACATACTTTGAACTCCCCTTAGTTCAGTCAGTAACACTCATTTGGCTCTTAGCAAACCTTTTTATTTTTACTTATCTTAAATCCATCTCTCCTGTTTCCCCACCTATAATGAAGGTCCCTTGAGAATAAGGCCTGTATCTCTTTCCAATCCTAGCCCATAAGCAAGTGTCCTGGTTAAGGCAGGTAGGCAATCAGCTTGTTGATAATGGTCAATATTACAAAGAGGCAATTAGTTATTTTTATCTCCTCATGTAGGGAGAATTTAGGAGATGTAAAAATAGGAGAAGTATAGAAAACCCTTTATTGGAGTTTTCCCTTCACACTTGAAACCCTTCTACTATATTTTAGTAAACCATAGATTCATTGCTTGAAGGGACCTACTATGTGCTAGGCACTGATTTGAATTTGTCTTTTGATATCAAATTTGTGCTCTTGTCATTACACTGCACTGATGCTATATTCTCTTTGCATCTCCCATTCTCTGTTCTTCCAAAGCCAGACCTACCATCCTCCCCCTTAACCCAGCAAGCCAACATGGAAAGGCAATGCCTGCTGGTAATCATTACCTGGTGGCAAAAACTTTGTGGGCATAGAACAGAGTGCCCTGTGCCTTAGGGAGGCTGTGTTATGCCAGATTGAATATACTCATCCTCCAATATAGCATTCTTTTTTTCCCCAATGTACCAGATGGTCATCACAGCTCTCTTCGTCTGGGAAATGACCCAGTAACATATCAATGAGCCCCTAGCTCAAGTACAGTGCCACTCTGAAAATCACGTCCAGGAATTCCATAGTCTGATTCACCCGTTTAAAATTGTTCAGACCTTCAAATCTTGCAGCTACTAACAACCAAGATGAAATTCACATTACATCGCCTTCTTTAGAATATAAGAATCTTTATTTCTTTTTAATGTATAACTTTGTTTTTAACACAAGGTCATTGAAGTTGATACCACATTAAAAACTGAAAAATTCAAATAAATTAGAGAAAAAGCCCATCTGAACTAGAAAAAAAAGTCTGAATAAAGAATATTTTTAAAACAGGTGAAATTTCATTTGAACTAATTTTTATCAAAGGATGTATAAGGTTCATCTCTGTAAGAGGATAAGTAAGCCATATGCATTTAATATGTACCTATACATATATAATATATACAACATATTATATAATTAATAGACTATCAATTATATAGAATCATTCTATAATTGACATATAATTATATGTGATATATATCTATATCTATAGATATATATATGTATAGATATATCTTGGAGGACCAGCTGTGTATCTATGTATATATATACATGTACATGTGTATATACATATATATGAAGCTACTCCCAAGATATGTGTGTATACACACACACACACACACACACATATATATATATACATAAAAGAGGTGTGTGCATGTTTACAGAGAGATCTATATTATATCTATATATACCTACTTTTATAAATATCTATCTATATATACATCTATATAGCTATTTATATATGAAGCTGCCCCCAAGATTGAACCCAGTTCAGGTAGGCCAATAGACAAAATTTGTGGCCAAGTAACTGGGCTTACTTGAACCAGGCTCAATTTGGGGGCCCTCCCCAAAATATCATATTTCTTTGTCTCTTTTTCCTCCACCCAAAGTAACTTCTAAGAAATCTCAGAATATAGCCTATATATGTTGTAGCAAGGATTCTACATATGTAGCTAAAAGGGCCTCCAGATCGCATACAAGTTTTGAAGGTAACAATATATATTCTGCATAGGACAATGTTTATTCCAATTCAGAGCAAATTCAGAAAATATAAAAAACTGATAATAGCCCATAATGAATCTCCATATCTTTTTCCCTTTCTTGAATCCCACCTTTTCCTTTAAGCCTATTCAGTTTTTCAAACTGATAGCCCAGCATTGTGTTTTGTGTTCTCCATAAAAACTGAACAAACTTAGTATTGATAAAGTGACAAAACCCCATCATTTTGGTAAGACTCACTTTCATCCCAGAGACACATACAAGCAAGTGTTTGAGGCTTCTCATTCTTATGGTACTCCTTTGAGGGTTTAGGGAGTCCCCCCTATAATGGAAACAAATTTGGAATTGCTAAAGAGGCAACTCCCTTTCCCATCAGACTTTCACTGTTCAAATGATTCACAGTAACAGCAGAAAAAGAAGATAAGGTCTTTTGCTTCCACATGTTATAGTTTTAATCCTTTTCTACTCTTTAAATTTTAGTAGTTATATGAATAATTGAAGAAGATTGAATTGGCTGTTTTTCTCTGAGTGTCTGGGCCTCAGAACTCTTGAATTTATGACAGCCTGAGAGTCAAGTCCCCATTGTTATCTTGAATGTTTCAAGAACTTCTAAAACTTGGACCCATGGCTACTTTGTCCTAGGATTGTTTGGTTAAGAGATGTGCCATTGATTGAAGCAATTTTCACTTTATCTTTTTCATGGCTTTTTTCTTTTGTGTCTTCTTTCTTCTTTCACAACACGACTAATATGGAAATTCATTTTACATGATTGAACATATATAACATATCAAATTAATTAGTGTCTTAAGGAGAAGGGAAGTGAGGAAGGGAAGGAAAAATTTGGAATTCAAAATTTAAAAAAATTATTGTTAACATTTTTATATATAATTGGAAAAAATGATATTATAAAAAAAGAGTGTGTGCCACTACTTTCTGCCACTGAACTCACCCTTCTTTATGCTTATAATATTAATAAGGAAAGTCAATGATCATACCCCTATATATGATCACCAATACTCATGTAAAGACTATAGTATAGAGAATTGGGATCTAGGAATTAAAGAAATTTGGGTTCTAGTCCTGGTTCTGACAACAACCTTCTTAAAGCTAATTTACCTTTCTGAAATTCATTCTATAAGCCTCTAATCCAGAACTCTTAAGATCCTTAGAGCTCCTTTCAAAACAGAATTTCCTTTTTAACCAATAGACAGAAGTCCTTAAATGGCTTTCTCTTCTGTTTTTAAACTTTTTTTACTGATCACATCCAGGCTGTAAGTACAGTAGAACTTATGGGCCCTACTCCACTGCTGATGGGCCAGAAATGTTAACCCATTCCACTTCTGACCTGGACTGTTTCATCCCCACTACTGTAACACAGTCCTCTCCCCACCCACGCGCCATGTCCAATCTCCACCCCTTACTAAAGGCTCACCAGATTGGTGCCAGACATAGGCACCACCAGGTTTTAACATACCGCTATAGCTCGGAACTTCTAAACTCAAGGGATTCACCAGCCTCAGCCTCCTCTAGTATCAGGAATTAAAAGGATGCACCAATTTTCTCTTAATTAGATTAAATGTACACTTTGAAACCTTTTTTTAAAGTATTAATTTGCTTAGAAATATCTTCCTTCATAGAAAATGCAAATATAGACTTTAGTCCACATAGGCCTATATCCAGTGAATGAATTCACAACCAGTCTGAATTAACAAGATTTGCCATATACATAAAGGACTTTCCATCTGTTCATAAGAATAGTGCTTTCTAGACGTATCTAGAATATAATTTGATAACAGATGTGCTGAATAAGTAAAGATATCACAGAGTCATGTTATTTTTCAGATGCCCATTTCCTAGTTTTCCACCTTAACAGAAAGAAGTTTGCTTTATAAACTAGGAGTCAGATTGCCAAAAATGAAAACAATGCACAACTGGGATCCAAACAGGGACCAAGTTGTTCAGATTACAACATGTACATGTCTGTGGAAAACATACAACACTTGGGCATGTGGTAACAGAATGTTCCCTTTCCCTTAGAAAGCACTGTTCACATCCATCTTCTGAGGGAGCTATTTTCTTGGGACTTGTTTCCCCTTAGTCCGATAAGAAAAAGCAAATGAGAAATAAAACATTCTCATCAATACTTCTCCATTCAAAAAATAAATTGTACTCAGGAGGATGGAACAGTCCAGTTGAATACTCTGCCAAACACACACACACACACACACACACACACACACACACACACACACACACACACACAGGGAGGCAGAAAAACAATGGGTTTGGAAGGAAAATAGCCACCCCTAGGAGGTGCTACTTATGGAAAAATTCACATATACCAATTGAATCCTAGCATCAAGAAGAAACAGTGTCAGTAGACCCTGCTCAACAGCCACTAAAGCTTTACTTGCCTTGAGTGGAATGAAAGTAGGCCACAAAGAGTAAATAAGGTGTTGCTGTCTATCCCTCCTCCCACCTGCCAAGAACTCAGTTATTAGTTACTATTGGAGGAGGAGGTGAAGCTTGCCTGAATGAATATGCAAACTAAGGTTAAGCCTATTAATCATATGGACACACTTGTTTTCAAATATTCAATTGTCAAATATGTCAATTGTCAAGTTATCTAATTATCCATCACTTATTATTTCTTCCCTTCTCTCATGATGACATCCTCTAACTTAAGAACCTCTACTCTATGAGAGGATGTTTTGATGATTATCCTAGAATCATAGGTTGCCAAAGTTGATTATATTGCCCCCTGTGGGGCACTGGAACAATCCAGAAGGGCAGTAGTAGCTTCAGGTACAATTGAGGGCTGTTGAACAAAAATAAGGAGCGGTGGAAGCACAAGGAAAAAAGAGAAAAGAATTTTGAAAAAACATTTGTACATGTTTCATCTGTTGTATAACAGTGTTTTATTGAAACAGAGTTTTATTAACAGAGTTAATGTTCCAGTGATTATATTATTTTCCAAATAAATACACAAAATGCAAGTTATAACCTATCAGTGGTCAAGTCTTTGTAGGGTTTTTTTCATGCATTGAAACTTGGTGTAATATTGCATCAGTATCATATTGTATCATAAACAAGTCATTACATATACATATTCTTGCCAATGCATTCTGGACTTCCCAACATTGTGTGACATGCTCGCCTGCCAACACTTGCTTGTTAAGACCTATCAGCAGACTTGACCACTAATTGATTATAACTTGTATTTTGTGTGCTTATTTGGAAAATAATATAATCACTACAACTTTCACTGTTACACAAGAGATAGAACATGTACAAATGGTTTCTCAAAATTTTCTTGTCTTTTTTCCTTTATGCTTCCAATGCCTCCTTATTTTTATTCAATTCCCCCCAATTGCACCTGAGGACACTACCATCCCCCTGAATCATTCAGGGGGTGGTATCACCCACTTTAGGAAGATATGATAACTGACAATCAAGGAGAAAAGAAAAGTAGCTAACACTTTGTCTTTTTATTTCTTCTGCCAATCAGGCACAAATCAGCAGCACAGCAGAAAAAAGGTTGAGAAAGGATGTTGGCATTAGTGTTAGAGAAGAGTCAACCATATTGTAGCAGCAAGCACCCTAGCATCCCCAGGATGGCTGACAACACAGATCTGCTTTTCTAAAGGAAACATATGTTATTTACCTAGTTCAGGGGAAAAAAGTCAGCACCCTGAACTTCAGAGAATACAAAAAGTTACAAGCAGACAGGGAAACAGATCAGCAGACAGGCTTCCAGCTGTCTGACCATTACATCCGTACCTAGTCAGTTACCAGAGGGAAGCACCAACATCTGGGTTTTCAAAGGCAGGGGAACTCAAAGTCTGCCCGGAGTTTCATCTGGTCAAATCACACAACTCTTCTCAAAGTGAGTCCCAAAGCAAAACCTCATGTCAGGGTATATATATATATATGTGTGTGTGTGTGTGTGTGTGTGTGTGTGTGTGTGTGTGTGTGTGTGTATACATATATATATATATATATAGCCTTCTCCTGGGTCAGAGAATGTCACAGCCCTCTTGACCCACTGCCCAATCACAAAGCAACAAGTTGTGGGCATTCCTGAAAAACAGGAAATTCTGCCACAGGCTCCATGTGACCACATTCAGTCTATTAGGGGGCAGAGTATATTTTCAAATCAAGGAAGGTTCTCAAAATCACTTAAGTCTGTCAAAGGGCCTAGGAGCAGGGAAGATCTTCAGATTCCCATTCCCATAACACATATTCATTAATCACACATTCAAACTCCATGCTACCTAATCAAAGTACTTAAAGAACAGGACAAAAACATCTTATGTTTGACAGGAAAGAAGGAAAACTCTATGACAGAGGTCATAGTTAGATCCAACATAGAAGATGACACAAATTCTAAATCATCTCAGGGTAGAGTCCACTTGCTTGTTAATGCCTTACAATTCTCAGAAATTATACTGTATATATTTTGGAATTACTTATCTATAGACTTGACTCTCATTCCTGGTCACTCCCCAACCTGGTTACCCTCTTGAGAGCTGAGCCAAGAGTATTAGTTATTCAATCATTTCAGTTGTATCCAACTCTTCAAAACTTCATTTGGTGTTTGCTACTTCCTTCTACAGCTCATTTTATGGATAAGGAAAATGAGGCAAATCGGGGTTGAGAAATTTGCCCAGGGTCACATAGCTAACAAGTGTCTAAGGACTTATTTGGACTCTTATTTGAACTTATTTGAACTGTCCTGACTCCAGACCTGGCATCCTGTCCATTGCATCATTGTAATGACAAGCAAAGGAGGACTTAGCTTCTTGTTTCAGTACTTAGCTACTTGTTTCAGTTCTTCAAGTGCCTTTGAGCCTCTCCTGTGATTATATCAAGTCTGTTAGAAACAGAACCTGTGAAGCCCACAGGCAGAGGACCTTGTCATATAAAAACAGGAACACAAGTTGAGAACAAGCAGAACTGGGAAGAAGGGTGACTATGGTGCCAGAACTTTGTTTGTCTGTGTTGATGTTACTTTGTCAGATCTGTCTGCTGATAGAGGATGTTGCTGTTGTTACAGAAGCCCTGGGACCTTACTGATGGTTCAAAAGCCCTGAAAGAGGACTTTCCTGCTGTCTGTTTATAGAAGTCCTAAAGAAGAGTTATACTGATGTTTTCATAGGTCCTGGGACTTTATTGATGATTTGCAATGATTTCTCAGACACAGACCCTGTCTGCTGGTCTGTGTTTATTTCACAGGGAAAAAGTGAATTGATGATGGTGCCGGCAATGTGCATGAATGTTGTTGTGGCTCTGCTAAGCTTGATGTGTGTAACTGGACCAGGAGCTAGACTGAGAGCTGGACTTGGAGCTGGACCAGGAGCTGGGAGCTGCCTACCTATGAATCTAGGTGACAGGTGGGTTCATTCAGACAAGAGCTGGGAGCATAGAAGAAAAGTCATGGAATTCGGAAGTCATCCTCCAGTCAAGATGAAAGAACTTTTACTTAGGTACTTAGTGTTGACTGACAAGATTATGACTATACTCCCACATAGGGGTGGGAGACCTTTATACTTTGTATCTCTTAAGGATGATTGCTCCCTAAGGATGATTGAGTTAAAGATGATTTGGAAGGGAGTCTCTAATCAAGATGAAAGAAGACTTTAGATGGATACTTTATATTGATTGATTCAGATTGTGACTTACTGAATGTTATCTTTTGTTTAAGAATATGTGGCCACTTTAGTTAATAAGTTGTGTTTTATGTTGTGAATATTGAACTTTGGTTTCTGTGAATGTTTGCCTCAGTTCACTGTTGAATAAATAGAGAGTTCACTATACTATGTGATGAGAACCTTAAAGCTATTCACAGCAGCAGTCCTCAGGAGAGCTGTTTGTGCTTGGCTTTACAATCACCTAACTAAGAGTATTTACCTTTGGTCTTTATGTCCCTAGAATCTAGTGCTACAGGGGCAGCTAGGTGACACAGTAGACAGAGTGGTGGACATTAAGTCCAAATCTGGCCTTAGACATGTATTAGCCATATGACCCTGGGCAAGTCACTTAATCCTGTTTGCCTCAGTTTCCTCATCTGTAAACTGAGCTGGTGGAGGAAATGGCAAATGACTCAGTATCTTTGCCAGAAAAAGAAAAAAAAAACAAAACAAAATAAATGGGGTCAGAAAGAGTTAGACATGACTGAACAAACCAAACCAAAATATCTAAGACTAATACAGTGCTTAGGACATTGTATCTGATTAATAAATAATTGTTGCATTAATGAATGAATTTTCCCTTTTGGAAATATACACTCCTGCCAGCTTATTTTATCTTGATAACATAATCATACCCTTACATTTAAAGCTTATAAGGAAGACTATTTCTGTAAAAGCGCAGGTGTAATTCTTAGATGAACTAAGAATGACTTAGTGGCTATGCTTTTTTTCTGAATAGAGAAATAGACTTAACTGCATGAAGTCAATGCATTTAAATAAGTGTACTGTGATTTGAAACAGGCATCCTAAAGGGGAAAAGATGGGGACAGGAGAAGCATTCATACAGCTCTGGCCAAAGGATGAGCTGACAAAGTAAAAAAAAAAGAAAAAACAAATGGAGAATCATCGCCAATCCCTCACTGTCTAAATTGAAATAAAACCCCTCTACTTTTGGTAAAGAGGAAACTGTAATAACCACACCAGAGCCAACTGGAATAGACACTTCCTTTATGGAAAAACTGTGGTTTAGGTTTCCCTTGGGAAATTCCTTATTAAATGACCATTTTTCATATCCATTAAGAGGATAACTCCCAAAGTGCTTTGAAATGCATTTCTGTCTAGCCTGAAACTCACAGTACCAATTAATAGTTTACATTTGTGCATATCTACACAGACTCTAAAAAAGTTTATACCAGTCCCAAAGCAGGGAATTATAGTGTTGTAACTGTGCAACGTTTTCCTAGACTCTTGTGGGACTGTTATTGTTGTTTTTCAATTCAGTTGTGTCCATGATGAATTTGTACCTTGTTACAATCACTACATCAAACCAACCAGCATTTGTTGAGCCTCTTCCTATAAGCAAGGTAGTGTTAGATACTGAGCATAAGATGAAAAATAATACAGTCCTTGTTTTCAATAAGCTTATAATTGTGTAGAGGGGTAAAATATGTATAGAAATAAATTTCATGAAACTGTATATGGAAGGAGATATTACTTTCATTTTTTTTTGAAGGGGGAAGTCAAGGCAATTGGGGTTAAGTGACTTGTCCCAAGTCACACAGGTAGTTAAGTGTCAAGTGTCTAAGGCTGAATTTGAACTCAGGTCCTCCTGATTCCAAGGCCAGTGTTCTATTCACTGTGCCACCTAGCTGCCCAAAATAATATTTTTTAACAAAGAATTTAAAAGAAATATTCATAGAGAAGTACCACTTAAGCAGGTCCATCAAGGATAAGAATGATGTCCATAGACAGCAATGTAAGGGAAGAGTTGATTGATTTACTCAATCCCTCAGGCCACCCCACCCCACTTAAAGTAAGTGATAAGATGTCCCAATCAATCTCAATCATGGGCTTTAGACTGATCAATAAAAATACTTGGAACTGGAATGACATTGTGTAGAAAGAATTGATAGACTGAGAAAACTTGGCCACACTCAGAGGTCATCTATAAATTACCAAGTTAGTTCAGGCTTAAATCATTTGAGAGATTAAAGCAAGTGCAACTTTTCAGTAAAACCTCTGAGGAAGAATTGGAGAGGGTGGAGAGGAAGGAAGGATAAAAGAATTCAGGGAGAGAGGGAAAGAAGAGACCTGAGCTTTGTCTTTGTCTAAGTTTCATTCCCACCCACCCTCACATACCCTTTAATCAGAGGAAGACCATATGAACTTTGAAAAGTCTGGAGAATTTTGTACTTCTCATGTTCCTAGCAGAGTCTAAATGGTGTCTCTAGATCAACTGGCATCAGTGTCTATACTGTGAGCTAAAGACAGGCTGGACATATATTCAGGACCTGCCCAGAAGCCTACCATCTCTAAGGGGAATTTCTTAAGCAGCTCACAAATGGGAGAAAAGAACTACTAGAATCCAGGAGCTGAGAATTATTCCCTTTTCACATGAACTTTCAAAGCTTAAGACCACTCTCTCCAGGATCTTTTATATACTTGTACCACAGTGTGCCATAGAATTTTCCAGGGAGATGTTTTCTGTACCTTTGTAAATACCTCTTTCTTAAAATCTACTTAAAACTGAATGACTAAAACAATTTTCAATTAATCTTTGAAGGAAATGTGCTGGTAGAATATTGAGGCGATAGTATTAAAAAATAACCCAGCCACTTCAGCCCCCTAATAGCCTATCCCTGAAACTCTGAAAGGGTGATACAATCAGCCAGATCTGGGAATCCCACTTGCTAGTTTGCATATGGATGGGGAGAATAGTCTGGAGTCACTGGTACAGAGATTTTAAGGGAGTGGTTTCCAAGCATGGAAACCCTATGCTGTGCTAATGAATAGCAGCAGAGAGGACAGAACAAGACTGGAGGACAAGCAGTGTGGTACAATTTGTCTAGAATTGTTCATGAAGAAGGAAAGAGAAAAAGAAAGTTGTAAGGATAGGTTAGCATTACACTAGGAACTTTCTTAAAAGCCAGGTCAATGAATTGTTCTTTTATCATTTAGCAATAAAGAGTCTGTGGACATTTACAAGTATCAGTGTTATATAGTAAGATTGGTGCATTAGGAAAATTATGTTGACAATGATGTAAAGGATAGATAAGAGAAGGAAGAATCTGGAAGAAGGGAAGCCAATTAAAATACTATTACAGTGATATAAGTGAAAGATAATGCAAGATAGCCTAAGGTGGGGACAGTAGAAACGGAAAGGAGGTTACAGATGTGAGGATATTGTTGAGAATAATTAAATCATAACAACTAATTAAATATAGAATGGAGCGAGAGGGGAAAAATCAAAGATAATTCCAATGTTTGGAGCCCGGGTACCTTGAAGAATAGAGAAGCAACAACTAAAACAAGAGGAGAGGAAGAAAGAAAGCATGGTTCAGTCATGTCTGACTTTATTGACCCCATTTGGGGTTTTCTTGGCAAATTAAAATGGCTTGCTATTTCCTTCTCCAACTCATTTTACAGATGAGAATACTGAGGCAAACAAGGTTAAATGACTTACCCAAGGTCACACAGCTAGTAAGTGTCTGACCCTGTATTTAAACTCAGGTCTTCCTGACTCCAGGCCAGGTACTCTATCCATTGAGTCACTTGGAGCATGGAGAAAACATAAAAAGGTTTTGAGATATAGAGGAGTAGATATGAAATAGAGAAGATGAGAGCTTGTGACAGGTAGACTCATTCCTCTCAATAAAGTGGAACATATTGTCATATGCAGAAATGGAGAGGCCCAGGGATAGATTTAGGGTTCGAGTGAAGAAGTAGCATTTTAAAATAATTTTTGGTGATAGGGAGGAAACATTCCCAGACATGAACCTTTTTCATATGAGTAAGAACAGAGCTGATTAAAGTAAATACATCTTACCTAGTTATAATTATTACACCTATATATACTCATTAAAATATAAAATAAATTTTAATAAATTGTTTGTGGCCAAACTATAACTCAAATATAACATTTCAGGGTCCCATTACCCTATGGACATTGGAAATGCCAGATACTGAATAAATAATAGGAGTCCTGATAAATTTGGAGGGATTTTTCCCAAGTGGGAAAATTTTGGTTTGTTATTTTAAATCAAAGTAAGAGATAAGTTAGATAATCTCAGACTATGTTTTAATTGCTGATCATTTCATCATCTAATTTACTCTAGTTCTTAGTATTAGATCCTCTAGCATTTAATACTAAGGTATTCTAAAGAAAGAGTTCTTAACCTTTTTTATGACATGGACCCCTTTGGAAGTCTGCTAAAGCTTATGGACTATTCCAAATGTTTTAAATTTATAAAACAAAATCCTTAAGATTGCAAAGGAGTGAGAACAGAGAGATAACTTCACCTGAAATGTATCCAAAGACACCCTTGGGTGTCCATGGATCTCAGAGCAGCTTAAATATATGAGTTTAGGCATCCTGTGATTCACCACTCTTCCACAGTACATTTTGATCATCCCTATTGTTTCAATGTAGCCTCCACCCTCATTTCACTACATCAGTGGTATGGCAAGGGTCCTCAGAAATGACAGACAGCATCCCCAGTGCAGCAGTATCTGCTTGCTGCTAGCCAAATTTCTGGATTTCACACACTTTGAGTAATTCGTAAGTTAAAGCAGCAGTAATTAGAGCATGAGGCTGCTTACTCAGTGACTTAACCTTTCTCCTTGAAATCATCAATAGCAGTCATCTTGTTAACCATGTCCTCTAAAACCTGCATTAGTCACACTTCATTTCATAGCTCCATAGATCTGAGTTTAATAGGCCTCCTCAGGGGATACTAAAAAGGCACATCAATAGTGAAGTTTCATTGACACATACAGACAGTTGACAAATATTTTCCACATGCTGTATGCATTGGGGAAAAGAAGCAAAACAACTTCATCCTTTGTACCTTGACCCTCTGCTTACTAGGTCTTTTGAATAATCACGACTGTGCAATCAGAGCCTTAATAAGAGTCTCTAAGATTTGCCAAAGCAAAACTTGACCTCAATCAGGAACTGATTTCAGCAAAGATGAATGATGATGAAGAATGTATTTGCATTTCTCCAAGGCCCATGTTAACCAAACTGAGGTCATTATGTGGCCCCTATAAAATCAATATTTTATTAAAGTAGAGAAACCTTGGCTTGTAACTCCATTGGTATAGCTCAACTCTGTGTGTGGCTAAGAACAAAGGAAGGACCAGTGATGTGGATGTTTGTGACTGCTGTTCATCATAAAAAGCAAAAAAGGGTGGTAAAGGGAGTCATGGTGCTTAAAAGGAAGAATCTAACTGTTTTGAGGTTGACTCATCAGAGAGGCTTAATAAATGTGATGGTGATGGCCCAGAAAAACTGTAGGAAATTAATTGTCCACAGAATTCAAACCAATCTTTTACATGGAGAATGATGTAATTTTAAGTGCACCTCCAAATGACCCATCTTATTATCTTACAGGCATCTCTTTAAAATGGGACCTGATATCATATAATAGGGTACAATGTAGTTCAAGGTTTTTATAATCTCAGAAACAATCAAAATAAAGAGAACAAATTAAAAGAAAGCATATTTTAACATACTTAAGGAGCTAGATAAAAAGAGCTTTTAGAAATACAAAAAAAAAGTTACATGTCCATTAAGGAAACAATACTAAAACCTTCCCAATGAGGGAAAAATAGTGGGAAATTAAGGTAACCTACTTTGCTAAATTAGAAATTGCAAAAAGACATGAATTATAGTCAAAACAGTTAGTTATGACAGCCTGTTAAGAGTTAATATCAAACTAGCCAAACCCTATATTCAGAGGCATCTGGAAGTTTAACATGGGAAAAAAGGAGCAGCTCTCAACCTAAATAGAAGGAAAAAAAGAAATATATCAGAATAAGAAAAAAGTAAGATTACATTACCTCAATGGAATCTGAATGATAATAAAAGGTGACATGTAAAAGGCAGATATTGAAAACCTTAAGGTATGATATAAGTATGAGTGATTATTATATGATGGTGAGTAGCTATGATTCAATGGCTTGTTATGTTAGAGTTTTAGGTTGTTATTTGTTTGGGGTTCTGTCATGAGATATCTGGTGGTACACTGGATAGAGAGTGGACCTGGAATCACGAGGACCTGAATGCAGATCTGTTCTCAGACACTTACTAGCTGTGTGACCCTGGGCAAGTCATTTAACTGCCCTTAACCTCAGTTTCTTCAACTATAAACTGGGTTTATAATGGTACCTATCTCATAGGGCAGCATTTTGCCATTTAACTTGAAAAAGGAAAACTTTTCCCACAGCAGAAGTTACTCATACAAGGAAGTGGTAAGCCAGGCATACACAACCTTGCCAAGAAAGATTTCTTCAAAATGAAGAATGCTCATCTGTCTAAAGAATTTTAGCTGTTTCACCAGACAAGATTATTCGGTTCTATTGCTTTCTCAAAGGCTAGCTCTAAAATACAATGCATGGATTTTGCAAAATGACTTCACTGAGAAAGAAAACAGGAGCCACTCAGTATAATTCTTCAGTTTATCAGAAATTTAATATATGTCAATGATGTGCAAGACACCGCTGTAGTCACACATGTGGCCTGCCATAATAATAATGGAGCACTATAATGTCTGCAATGCATCTAGTACTATATTATCTCATTCAGTCCTCACAAATACCCTTTGAGGTAGGTCCCATTGCTATGCCTTTTTTATAAATGAGTAGAATGAAGCTGAGAAAAACGACTTAGTCAGGGTCATACAACTCAGTAAGTATCTGAGGAAAGATTCTAACTCATGTCTTTCTGACTGTAAGACCAGCATTCTTTCTACTATGACCCAGCTGCCACAAGAGGAAAAGTCCCCACCACTGAAGAAAAATTAATTTAATAGGGATGGAAGAGTGATACGTACTCAAATATGCATGATATAGGATAAAACTGACAGGGATAAATGACTTCCCTAGAAAAGTGTTCCATGAGAATATAAGTGGAATCACATTCATCAGAGAGTAGGGAAGAAACGTGGGGAGTTTTTAGTTAGATTGTAGCATTGAACTACACCATTAAGAGAGAAAATAATTTCAATAGGCAAAGATAAGGGGAAAAGTGCCTTCTTAGGCCCATTGTGTGAATTCATGGAAGTGAGAGAACACAGAATAAGATTTTGCAATGGCTATTTGTCATGGTGGCTAGAACTTGGAGTACATGAAGAGCAGTAGTAGAAAATAAAAGTGGAAAGATGTCTTACAGGTGGCCTTAAAGACAAGAAGTTGATGTTTACCCAACGGGCAATAGAGATGTATTGAAGGTTTTTGAGTAACGGCGTAATATGATCATAACAGTGCATTAGGAAGATTATTTTGATATTTAAATAGAGAGGACAAGAGTCAGAGAATGTTAAGGGAAGTATTAAGAAGCTATTTACAGGAATACAGAAACCAGAAGTGATAAATGCCTGGATTAGGTGGTGGCATTGTGAAAGGAGAGGAGAGGCAGATTGAAGAGATATTGTGGAAACAGATGCAGCAGAACTTGACAAGAAATTATGCCTTGCTCTTCTGTTAACTCAAAGTTCTTTGAGACGTGAGAAAGCAGAGGTTTTCCTCCAGTCAGCACTGCACCTATGCATGGTTACAGCAAATTGAGATATTATGAATGCTGTGGATAAGTTCACTTACCTTGGCAGTATGATAAGGTTTTCAGAACATTTGGGAGGCTGTGAAAGAAAGTATGAAACAGAAGAGGCATTAGACTGCCTCCCAAACTGAATTTCTAGAGTCATTGTGCTGACTTCATCATTGTATGCCTATGAAACCTGAATAGTCTATCCTGTGCCAGGAAACTGAACTGCTTCCATTTGAATTGTCTTAAGAAAGATTCTGAAGATTACCTGGCGAGATAAGGTACAAGACACTGTGGTCTTCTCTAGACCTGAACTGCTAAGCATTCAAACTCTACTGCTTTCTACCCCAATGGGCAGCTCATGTAGTCAGAATGCCAAACATATGCTTATCTAAAAGGCTATTTTATAGAGAATTCACACAAGACAAGTGCCCCTGTGGAGGTCAGAAGAAGAAATACCAAGGTCTCTTATGAAGAACTTTAGTAGGTTTGTGTGACATTAGAGATGTTGGCACAGGACCACTCAGCATGGCATGTCTGCATCAAAAAATAAAAAAGGTGCCATGCTCTATAAGCAAAGCAGAATTGAAGCAGATCAAAAGAAACATGAGATGTTCAATTTTAGAGCTGTCTCCATACCAAATGTTCACACGGACTATTTGTGCCCAAACTGTGGTAGAACTTTCTGACCTCGTACTGGTTGAACACACTATATATACATTGACCCCAACATCATGATGTCACTTTGGTACTCAGTACGAAGGACAAACAACAATATCAAAGAGGTGGCGCTAATTTCTACCATATAACAATATTTTAGCTGCATAAGCCTATCTTCCATCTTCATGCAATTACATTTGTATCTTTCTTTCAGTGTTTGAGAATAAGGTGTAATTAGGGGGACAGTATCAGCCATTCCACTAAAAAGTTCCTGATCTCATTATTGGGATCATGACTAGGGAGCTGTATTGATATGTTTCTGCCTCTCTTTATCATTCCTACCAAGGACCCAAATCTTTCATGATCCTCGACTTGATGTCCTTACCTCAATATTGCTTGAATAGAAAGTTCCCAGAAGAATAACACATTCCAATACCCTTATCTTCATGGCTTCCCCACATCCAATAGCCTATTTAAGATATGAAAGAAGTAAAGGGCAGAGGGAGGCATTGACTCAACTACCTCACTTCAGTTAAGTTCTGACTTTGTCAGGTGAATATACCTCAATTGAGACAATAAGAGTTATAGCTTAGAAATGAACAAGGCCTTGATGTCTCTGAATCAATCAACAACAGACATTAGACTAGGTGTGAGAAATCCTTGAAATCCATTAGATGAAATGGTGTTGACTATTTACAAGAGGTATCTTGGAATTGGCTAAAGAAATCAATCATATCCTATGGGCTGTGTGTGTGTGTGTGTGTGTGTGTGTGTGTGTGTGTGTGGTTTTTTTGTTTTGTTTTTTATACAATAGCAGACCAGTTAAATACTCAGAAGATTTTAATGTGGATCCAGAAGACATACATTTCAGCCCAGTCTCTCAAATGGAATTACATGCAGGGGGAGAATCTGTGTCTTTTTCCCAACTTCAGAGGGTCAGAGGACTCATACTTCTCACCAGATTCCTAGCAATGTCCCCAGAACAACTGACAGAACTTTTGAGATCCAAGGACAAACTTAGATCTAAATATGGAAGATCAGCTTCTAGACTTTATGAGGAATGACAGCTAAGGGAATAAGTGGGGACATCAGCAAAAGGACTTGCAGGAGCTCTAAGATGCTTCCTTTACTCAAAGCTTGAGATCACTTCCTAATATCTGTTCATAATAATAGGAGAAATGTGTCACAGACTTGTGAGTGGGAAAATTTGTACCAAATGGTCTTAATATCCCACTTTAATAAAGACTGATAGCTAATTACATCTGGTTGCTAATTAATGTTAATAAGCAACCATGGGTAAAGCACACCACTGGGGCCTAACTATAATACTAGAAAAAAAAAACATACCTCTGCAACTTTTCAGGTTCCCCTGAAACTCTAGGGACCAGGCCTGCAAGTGCATGTGGAGTTGGGGGAATAGTCCCAGTGTATATGCTAGAGTTTTATTATTGATCTCTTTTTTCTCAAAGTAATTTTCTCAGAACGTGTAACTAAGAATTCTGGCAATCAAGGTAATAAGCAAAAAAGGGAGTTTTCCTCTAATCAACTTTTTAAAGAAAAAACTAATTTGGCGAGGAAAAGCTTTCAGACATCAGAACATGCAGCTCCACTATGAAAAGTCAGAAACCCAAGGATCAGGACTCACTTGGGCTAGCCCACAACTAAGGAAGATAGAATAAAGAATTCCATCTGGTGGTTTCTTACTTGAATGTATTAATCTTCCTAACTAGTTGCTAAGATCAAAGTTCAGTTGATTCTACCTATCCAAGGAGAGTGCTATTAGTACCCTTTAAATTGTTGTACCCTGGGGGAACAAAGCTTTTGCCACCATACCTTAGTTACAGCTCTACTCCCTAGAACCACAATCCCAGAGTGTGTCAAATAAACCAGTATGTCCCTCTGAATGTAGAAAACTGTTACACAAATTCATAAATGTTTGGATATTGCTACTGGCCCAAACCATTTTAAAATAATTAACTAGAAATAGCCTTTTTGAGTCAACTAAGTTCATACTACCAAAAACAAATGTTCCTAAGGATCCTGACATATAATACCATGTTAAAGATTAGATCAGAGCGGGAAGAGGATTTTCTTATAATACGGACTTTATATTTTCAAGTACTAGAATAAAATGTGCTCTGAGTAGCTTGGCATTATTAATTTTAATGAAAGGCCAGAAGATATATCCACATGGTTTTATGTGTCTCTCTTTATGAGATGTATGTCCAATTTCCTCAGGGCACAAAAATGTTTCAATGGCAAACCATGAGTGATGCCTTGCTCAAGTCCCATAAGATTTTATAACAGCTATTTGATATTCCCAAGAACACATGTAAAATGGCAGGAGAGGAGAGGAAAGGAAGAAGTGGAGGGGAGGAGAGGTGAGGAGAAGAGAGGGGAAGGAATGAAAGACCGGAGAGGAAAGGAATGAAAGTTGGATTCTCTGTCTTAAAAATAACTCAGAAATGTGAAATGAGAAAAGGGCATTTGAATAAAAGGGTAATAAATCTAGCCTAGGTTTTTAGATGATATCACGGCTTTTGCTCAAATAATTTGAAGCCATGAGAAAAGTATGAAATTAAGTATGAAATTACCAGGGTGGATGTGGACTTAAGATGAATACAGCCAAGATGAAGGTGTGTTTTGTATTAAATATTTTTCATAGCATTATGGTGTCAAGAGGGAATTAGATACCACAGTGCACATAGTAGGCATTATAGTACATACTATTGTTAGATGAATGAATCCAGACTACCATGCTAATTTTAGAAAAGAGGAAACTGAAAATGTTTAGGTAAGTTGTCACTTACCTAAACTAACACTGATAGCAGAAACTACATGTTTAAAACCTTTCTAGCTCAGTCAAATCTGTTTTCTAGTTCCTGCTACTTCCTTTTTGATCCCTTTCTAGGTTTACAAATGTTTTAAAATGCTTTTTATATATACAGAATCAAATTCTAAAATAAGATAAAAATTTAAAGGATTCCTATTGAATTCCTGGAATAACTTTCACTACATTTTGACCAGTATATAAAATAAATTTTATATTCTGTTCACTTCTCCACATTCATTTTCTGTTCTATAAAATAGTATATAGCATCTTTGTGGATAACACTTGTTACTCTTAATAATGTAGTATTATATAGTAAGCTTGATATTTTTCCTAATCAGCATTGAAAAACTTGGATTAAAGTTAATTATAAATTATCTAAATAACTATGGTATATAAATATAGTGCAACATCTTTTGTGGTAAGAAAAGAAAGATATAAGAAAGCTAGAGAAATTGGGAAAGATTTGTATCACTTGATGTAGAGTAAAATAAACAAAACCATGAGAACAATATATAAAAACACATAAAATAAAGTAAATTAAAAGATAACTTCTGAACATTGAATTAAATTTTTAAATAGTGAAAACTACAGAAAACAGATAATGAAAAATAACTTCCTATCTCCAATAGTAGACAGTAAGTTACTAGGACAGAATATTTTATGTATTGATAAATGTTGTTTCAATATCAGGCACTTTGTTTATTGTTTTCTATGTCAAAATGGAAAATTCAAAGGGAGAGAGTCTAGATATAGAACAGTGAGTGTTGGCATTTTGTATTGAGAGAGAGAGAGAGAGAGAGAGAGAGAGAGAGAGAGAGAGCCTGGGCTCCTCCACAACAACACAGAAATAGCCATGGAGCCACAGTCAGAATCACATAAGATTTAGTAGCTACCACTGTAAAGGAGTTGGGGGCTTGAACATAATATTCTGGAATGCAAAGGAGCTAGAATTACAATTAAGGGGGCAGAGTCAAGATGGTGGAGTAGAAACAGGACTTCCTTGAGGCTCCAGCTTCCACTTTCTCCAAATCATGTAAAAGGGGTCTCAACAAACTTTGGAGCTTCAGAACCCACAAAATGACACAGAGAAGCTAACCTCCCACTGAGGACAGCCCATCAGCCCATCAGGGAGCAGCTGCCAGTGCAGTGCTCTGGGAGATAAGCCCAGGCCCACATGAGTGGAGGTTTTAGCCCCAGGGCTGGCCTGACCAAACACCAGCTGGAGGGACTTGAGAACACCAGCAGCTGTGACCATTTCCAGATTTATCAACACATAGATGCTAAGGACAAAGTGAGAGGCCAGTGCAGTATGGACTTTGGGACCCACTGGTGGGGAGTGTGTTGACTTTTTCCCCCAGGGCAAGAAGCCACTGAGATGCCTCAGTGTAGCTGGCACCACTTGGCAGCTTCAGTTCCTGGCCTGCAGAGGTAGGGGGAGCAGGTGACCAGTCTGGGGGGTAATCATTCTTGCTTTAAGCTTCCTGGACCTGGATTGCCATCTAGGGTGGAGGTCCTGGGGTGTGTGACCAGCTTGCCAGAGCATGTGGAAGCTTCAAATAGAGCACCCAGCTAATACCTCCAGCAGTTGAGAAAACCCCATTTGGGATAGAAGGTCTCCTCTCTGGTGCCAGAGTCCTACTGTGGCAAAAAGCCCAAAAGTCAAATAATTGAGTGGCAACATGACCAGGCAAAGGAAGCAAAACAAACAGAAGAATCCAAAATTAGACTCCTATTTTGGGGACAAAAAGGATCAAAGCATGTAACAGGAGGAAGACAGTGAAGTCAGAACTCCTTTCGCAAAAGCTTCAAATGAAAATACAAGCTGGTTACAGGCCATAGAGGACCTTAAGAAGCAGATGAGAGAAATGGAGAAAAAAATGGGAAGAGAAATGAAAATGATACAAGAAAATTATGAAAGGAGAGTCAACAGCCTGACTGAGGAAAATAACACCGTAAAAATAGACTAACTAAAATGGCAAAAGAATTCCAAAAAGGCAATGAGGAGAAGAATGCCTTAAAAAGCCAAATTTGCCAGATGGAAAAAGAATCTCAAAAGTTCAATGAGGAGAATCATTCCCTCAGATTTAGATTGGAGCAAAGGGAAGCTAGTGACTTTAAGAGAAATCAAGATTCTGTTAAACAGATCCAAACAAAAGGCAATGTGAAATATCTCATGGGACAAACCACTGACCTGGAAAATAGATCCAGGAGAGATAATTTAAAAATTATTGAACTACCTGAAAGCCATGATCAAAGAAAGAATCTAGAAATCATCCTTCAAGAAATTCTCAAGGAAAACTGCCCTGATGGTTTAGAACCAAAGGGCAAAATAGAGGTTGAAAGAATACACTGATCACCTCCTGAAAAAGATCCCAAAAAGAAAACTACTAGGAATATTATAGCCAGGTTCCAGAATTCACATATCAAAGAGAGATTATTACAAGCAACCAGGAAGAAATAATTTGAATATTGTGGAAACACAATCAGGATAACACAGGATCTGGCAGCTTCTACACTGAGGGATCAAAGGGCCTGGAATATGATACTCCAGAGGTCAAAGGAGTTGAGATTAAAACCAAGAATCACCTACCCAGCAAAACTAAGTATCATGTTTCAGGGGAAAATATCGTCATTCAGTGGATTAGAGGACTTTCAAGCATTCTTGAAGAAAAAAAAAACAGACTTGCATAGAAAATTTGACATTCAGACACAAGAAGCAAGAGAAGCCTGAGAAGATAAACAGGGAAAAGAAATCATAATGAACTTAACAAAATTGAACAATTTACATTCCTACATGGAAAAACGATAAGTGTAACTGATGAAACTTTTCTCAGTATGAAAATAGTTGAAGAGAATAGAAATATATATAGTCTTTATAGGAGGGTATATAGGTGTATGAACACATATGTGAATGTGTGTGTATGTATGTATGTATGTATATATATGTGTGTGTGTGTGTGTGTGTGTGTGTGTGTGTGTGTTTACAGGTATACATAGAGGGCACAGGACCAATTTAATAGAAAGTGATGATACTTAAAAGGTGAAATTAAAAGGTGAGAGAGGAATATAATGAGAAGAAACGGGGAGAGACAGAATGGCTAAACTATCTCATATAGAAGAGGCAAGGGAAAATGGGTACAATGGAGGGGAAGAACAGGAAGGCATAAGGGAATGGGTCAATCTTATAATCATTGAATTTGGCTCAGGGAGGGAATGACATACACATGGAATAGGGTATCTCACCCTACAGGAGAGTAGGGGGAAAGGGGATGAGAAAGGAGATGATGGAAGGGAGGGCAGGCTGTGGGGGGAGGGAATTTGGAAGCATACGTTTTTGAAAATGGACAGAACCAAAGTAGAGAATAGAACAAGTAGGAGGTGGGATAGGAGGGAGGGAAATATAATCAGTCTTCTACAATATATCTACTATGGTAATGTTTTGCATTAGCTACACATGTACAACCTATATTGAATTTCTTATCTTCCCAATCAGGGTGGGTGACAAAGGAGGAAGGGAATGAATCTGGAATTCAAAGTTTTAAAACCAAATGTTTAAATGTATATATGTATATGTACTATTATTAATACTAGTTTACATGTAATTGGGAAATAAGAGGAGTGCATTTCCTGGGGGAATGCTATTTTGGGGAGGTGGGTAGGGGAAAAATGGGGAGAAAATTTTTAACACAAAATCTGGCAGAAATGAATGAAGTAAACCAGAAGTTAATAAAGCATTAAAAAAAGGAATTATAATTAAGAATAACTTACCCAGCCTATATATTTATATACATATATAATTTTATTAGGGAAAATAGATATTTAATGAAATTGATGACTTTCAAGCATTCTTTATAAAAATAGAGAACTAAATAGGAAAAGCAACATTCAAGTACAAGACTCAAGAGAACATAAAATGTAGTTATGAAGGGTGGCTAGGTGGCACAGTGAACAGAGCACCAGCCCTGGAGTCAGTAGGACCCAAATTCAAATTTGACCTCAGACATTTAAGCCTAGCTGTGTGACCTTGGGCAAGTCTCTTAATCCCAATTGTCCTGCTTTCCCCCCTCCAAAAAGAAAAAGAAAGGGTAATTATGAATGAGAAATAATAAGAAATTAAACAAGATTAAACTAATTATATCCCTCTATAAAAAAGATAATACATATAACCACTTAGAACTTTATTATCACTAGTGCTGTTAGAGGAAGTCTTCATAGTCAGAGTACACAGGTGTGAGTCTATTATGTTGGGATGATCTCAGAAGAAAAATGAAAGAGTGAGAAAGAGGGATGGATTGGAAAAAATAGGGAGTGCAAGGAGGAATTTATACAATGAAGGTGAGGATGGCATTACTTGGACATAACTCTCAGATAAAGTAGTTCAAGAAGGGAAGAATATATACACACATTTTTGGATACAGAAAATCATATTATTCAACAGAGAAGTAGGAGGGAAAAGGGTAAGAGAAAAGAGAAGAAAAAGAGTAGATTAAGGGAAGCAAGGTTAAAAAAAAGTAGAAGTGTAAAAGAATGAGTTGGAGGTAAATATACAGTGAGAAATTAGAAGTTTGAATGTGAATAAAATTATGTCATCCATAATATAGAAGCAGATGCAGAATGGATTACAAATCAGATCCGAGGTATGCTGCTTATAAGGAACACAGTTGAATAAGAAAGATACAAATTGAATAAAAATAAGAAAACGGAGTGGAACCTATTATGTGTTAGTCAAAGTAAAAAAAATTCAGGGGTAGTAATTATAATCTCAGACAAAGGAAAAGCAAAAATATACTAAATAAAAGGGACAAACAGGGAAACTACATTTTGCTGAAAAGTTACCATAGGAAGTTAGTTAATATCAATATAGAACATATATACACCAAATGGCATAACATTCAAGTTCTTCAAGAAAAAGTTAAGTAAGAGGAAGAAATAGAAAGTTAAACTATAAAAATGGAAAATATCAATTTATCCCTCTCAGACTTAGAAAAATATAAACATAAACCAGAAGTTAAGGAGTTAAATAGAATGTTAGAAAAGCTAACTATGGTAGATCTCTGTAGAATGTTGAACAGGAATAGAAAGGAGATTATTTATCTCTTAATTGTGCATGGCACCATCACAAAAATTGAGCATTTATTAAGGCATAAAAATCCAAAAAATTCAGAAAAGCAGAAGTATTAAATGCATTTTCTGATAATAATACAACAAAATCACATCCAATAAAGGAACTTTGAAACATGGATTAAAATTAATTAGAAACAATAAACTAACCCCATTGCTAAACTAATTAATCTAATGTTAAACAATGAGTATCTTTGATCTCTTTGGGGTATGGCAATACCACTAATAGGTCTATAACCCAAAGAGATTTTTTAAAAAGAAAAGAAAAAAATGAAAAGAACTCATACATACAAAAATATTTTTAACATTTCCTTTTGTAATGGCAAAGGATTGGAAACTGAAGGGAATGTTCAACATCTGGGGAGTGACCAAACAATTGACAATATATAAATGTTATGAAACAATATCATGCTGCAAGAAATTTTGAAAGAAATGGTTTCAGAAAAACCTGGGGAAACATATAAAACAATGCAAAGTTAAGTGAGCAGGACCAGAACATCTTGAACAGTAACAAAACATTATAAAGTTAATCAACTATGAAAGATTTAGTAACTGACCAACACAATGACTCACCACAATTCCATAGGATTCATGTTGAAACATGGTGTCTACCACTAGATAAAGATGAACTCAGGGCACAGATTGGAGCATTGGGATTTTTTTTTCCTCTCTCCTTTTCTTAAAATTTGTTTGAAACGTGGCTTAATATGGGACTTTGTTTTGCATGACTTCGTATTTTTTAAGTGTTTTCTATTTCTTGCCTTCTCAATGGATGATGAAGGGGGTTGGAAGAAGAGAATTTTTGAACTGAAAATAAAATTGAATAAGAAACAAAATAGAAAGTTTAATCTCAGGAAGGCTATGTAATTGATATACAAACCAAAAACAGCAAGGGAAGCTAAGATCAGTCATGAAGGAATCTAGGTTTACAAGTTTAAAAGAAATGACATAGATTCTTTGGGAGAAGAGAGGAGGCTTGAACTGAATAAGAAGGAAATTGACTTTGAGGAAGTGTATCAGTGAAGTAGTTCAAAACTTGAATATCTGGAAGAAAAATTGTGAAATTTCAGTGAACTTACAAAAAAATAAGGAGAAAAATCTTCAGCATAATTTAAAAAAGGATCAGGAACAAGGGTAATTAAGGAGGATACAAACAGATTAAGAAGACTCAAGTAGTATTAGTGGGTAGATTCTGAAGGAGTACTCAAGAAAGAGAAGGTAGCTGGCAAGACAAAGCAAGGTAAGTAGGAAAATGCAAGTGGAATTAGAAAATTAAAAAAAAAAGTAGAGTGGATTGGTGAGTATGGCAAATTGGTGAAATAGGAAGTTGGTGAAAGGATGAAGGGGCTGTCAAGTTGCAGAAACTAAAGAAAAAACGTTGAGTGGGATTCTCAAGTTATTGAGGTGATAATTGGCTATTAAAGATTTAACTAGGTCCTTAGTGTTGATATGTAAACATTCCTAAGTAGTTTCTTAAAAGGTTAAAAAATCCAACCAGGATGAAGAGCAGGGAGAATTGTGTAGTGATCTTCATCAAATGTATGCCATGTCTGTAATGTGCCATAGGCAAGAAGTTATCAATCTGTGTTCCACATGTAGATTGAACAACTTCCTGGAGAAGAAGGTGAAAGGGAATTTAAAAACAACAACAAAAAAGACAGCTTTCTACACTCCATATTTTTTTTTAAAGCAATTGGGGTTAAATAACTTGCTCAAGGTTACACAGCTAGTCATTATTTATGTGTGGGTGCTCATTTTCCAAGGCCGGATTCGATCTCGGGTCATCCCAACTCCGAGGCCGGTGCTCTTACTGCGCCACCAAGTCGCCCCTACACTCCATATTTTTTTAGGAAGAATGAAGAGTTCTTAAAGAAAACAGAGGTATTGAAACTTCAGAGGAAACTTTTTTCAAGGGATTTGAAGAGGAAAGGAAATTACCCATTTTAGTATATTGGAAAATAGCAGCATATTACATAGAGGACATATGGAAGGAAAAGGACAGGTATATAAGTAGACCTTACAAGCAGATTTTATTCTCTTCCTGAAGAAGTTTCAAGTATTTCAGAGAATGATATAATATAATCATAGAAACTATCAGGTGAAGGATTATCGAGTAATCATGTGAAGGTAAGGGTATAAGAATAGTTGGTAATTTTCCTGTTCATGGGTACTAAAATAGCTATTTGTTGACCTGATAATGATTAAGAGGTTTTTTTTTAAATTTTAGACTCAAACATCAGAACACAAATACAGAAGAGAGAAAAGAAACAAAAACATATCATAAACTTAAATAATGGAACTTAATTACAAAGTTAGGAAGGAGAAAAAGAATGTTGTGTGCATAGAACATAAGAGAGGATTCAAAATATGGAACAATAAATTTTCATTTCAAGAAAGCCTGTATGATAAATAATACGAGGGTTGAGAACTGTCTCTCTTTTCTTTGCTTCCTTGTGAATTTGATGCACACTTTTTTACATTATTTTTTTCCCTCCTCTTAACTCCCCGCCCCCCTGCCAGGCCACAATAAAGTTTAGATATGTTTCTCCTTAGTTGTACATATATACATACACATATACATATATACACACATATACTTTCCCAAACCCATTCTACTCCTGTTCTTTGTTTTTTATGTATGTTCATATCTCTTGTTTCCTATCCCTCCTGCCTCGTCTACTTTACCCACTAACTTGGCCTCCTATGACTTGCCTACCCCCCTATAAGGATCCCTCCCCTATTCTCCCATTCCCATAAATCTAAACACCCTTCTATACCCCTGTTTAAACTATTCCCTCACCCTTCCCTCTAAAGATCCTTCCCTTGTCCTCTCCCCCTTCCCTATGCCCCTATCATTTTATTTCTTTTGAATTTAAAAGATTTTTATAATCTTTATATATTGTTCCCTCTTAAACCCATCCCCCATGAAAGTAGGTTACCAGAACTACCAGCCTTCCTCTCCAATATAATTCCTTTGTATCAATTCTTCCTCTTGCACCTAAGTTGTATAAAATAATCACTCTGCCAAGCTGTTACTAAATGGTTTTACTTTTTAAATTCATGTCATATTCAGGTTTAACCCAATCTTTCTTATGAACTACTCAATTATTGAGAAGAGTCTTAGACATACATTTTACATATATAAAAAATTAACAATCTTTCCTCATGGATCCCTTATAATCAATCTTTATTATGTTCCTTATATTTCTCTTGGTTCTTGTATATTGAAACTTCTATTAAGTTCAGGATATTTTTAACAAAGTCTTGAAAATCTGAGAGTTAATCAGTTGTTCACTTTTTTAAAATTCAGGATAATATTTAACTTTGCAAGGTAAGATATTTTTGGCCAGAGTCCTGGTTCTTTTGCTCTTCAATATATTGTGTTCATTTAATGTCTTTGCTTCTAGGTCTTGTGTAATTCTAATTGTGGCACCATCATATTTATACTGTTTTAATCTTGATGCTTTCAATATTTTTCCTTGAGCTGGGGGTTTCAGAATTTGACTAGTATATTCTTAGGAGTTTCCCTCATAGGATCACTTTTAAGTGGTGATTGATGGATTTTTTTTTTCTAATTCTACTGTCTCCCCTTGTTCTAATACTTCAGGATAATTTTCTTTGATTATTTATTGTATTATTTTATCAAAAGTCTTTTTTTAATAGCAACTTTTAATAGTAACTAAGTTAGTCCAATTATTTTTATATTTTCTCTTCTTGATCTATTCTCCAAATCTGTTGTTTTTCTTTTAAGATGTTTCACTTTCTCTCCTATTTTTTCATTATTCATATTTTGTTTAATCATTTCTTGATCTCTTATAATTTCACTGGCCTCACTTTGCCCAATTCTAATTTTCAAGGCATCATTTTCTTCCTTAAGATTCCGGATCTCCTTTTCTAATTGGTTGACTTTCCTTCCATATCCTTCTTGTTTTTCTTGGATTATTTTTATTTCCTTTATTTAGTTTTTCCTCCATTTCCGCAATTTGATTTTTAAAGTCTTTTTGAAGATCTATGAATTCCTTTTGGGCAGGTGACCATTTGACATTACTCTTTGAAGGGTTTCTTTACTTCAGTATCTTCCTCAGAAGATGAACCCCATCATCTTTATTCACATAATAGTTCTCTATGGTGGAATTCTTTCTCCTTTGCCTGTGCATTTTTTTGTGGTAGTAGCTTAATTATTTGTAATCACCTCTAGCCCTGGGGAGTGGGAAATGGTGCCCCTTGCCCCAGATCTTCAGTTCTCCTCTCTAGCCTAAAACCAAAGCCAAACCTCCAAACTCCTGTAAGTGTCCACAGCCAAAGGCTTTCTGCCACACTGCTTCTGCACTTACTGGGCATGTGCTGGTTCCTTCTTGCCCTCACAGTTCTTCATAGCACAGCGTTCCTTGTTAGCAGAAGTTCCCTCAATCTTCCCTGGCTCAGGTGCCCAACTCCCCTCACTATCCCAGGGATAAAAGTGGGTGGTTTGGGGCCCAGGCAGCCTATCAAACCAACTAACCCTAGGGCTCACCGCTCCTTGTTTAAGAGACTTGTCCACTGCTGTTCAAATGGAACTTAGCCTGGAGGTGTTTACTCTTCACAGGGATCAAACCTGGTCCTGGGGTTTTTCTTCAGATCTTCTCAAATTGTCCCTGGAGCACCCTGGTTATGCACCTGCTCTTATTTATCTTCACCCACACTTTGTGTATTCTGAAGTGCTATTTTAACTCTTTTGTGGGGGAAAATTTTGAGAGGTTGGAATTTTTTGCCTTCCTCCTCCATCTTCCCAGAATCCTTTCTGATTAAAGAGCTTTTGTTGCTGTTTTTTTTTAATCTTCCAGAACATATACCTAAACCATAATAGAGAACATCTCAACAATTATCAAAATGGATGACAATTAGCTACTTCTGGTAATTCATCTGGGGTCAAATGAAACTGCTAGAAGGAAATTAAAAATTACTATCAAAACTATGAAGATTTGCACAAAAAATAAAATCACAAGGGTAGGGATTGTGTTTTCCCCATTATTTCCCACTGAAATTAAACAATGCAGAAGAGAAATTTTAATTTGTGAAATGAAAAAAACTGGCTAATCAGGTGGTATAAGTGAATGGGATTTGGATTTCTGGATTTCAAATACAGGGAGATAAGGAGGAAAGTAACCCCTTCCTCCTAGAATTTTAAATATTGCATAGTCTTACATCTGGGAAAGCAGATTTCAAAATATTCAGAGGAAAGTTATGTAGAATTACATGAACTGAAAGGGGGCCAGATAACAAGTGTTCAACTAAATGTAAAAGTATGGGAAAAGGGTAGGGAGGGCAAGGTATAAGAAGTCAAATGAAGTTGGTAGAATAAAAGAACAGGTGAAAGTAATCACCATAAGGAAAGACTCCATGATTCTAATAGAGACACCATTTCGGCTGATTGGGTACAAGCAGTGTTGGTAAAGAAGCTGTATTATTGAAAATCTCCTGAGCTACACACTCCTGGGTTACAAACTCTCCTTTGTCCTCTTGAAGTTCTTGATGAGAGCTTTTTCAGATCACTGGCATGGTCTTAGTTGGGGTATATTTATTGGGAATACAGCTGTGGGAAGGCAGCTGAAGTTTAAACATCCCTAGAGAAAAGATAGAGAAATCCTGTCTGTAGCTCAGGGCTTGGAGATAACAAAAAATAAATAAAGATAATTATAGATCCTGCTTCCCAGAGTGGAAAAGGAGCATTTATATTGGGAAACCCAATAAATCAATAGCAAAGAGGGGTGGCTGTACAACCCTGTTTACCATACCATCTCCTTAATTCTATGGCATACAGATAATGGAATCTAGACCACATAACAGAAGATGCATATAAAAGAAGAGTAAAGTCCTATAAAAACAGTATCAGTAATATTAAAGCTCACAACCATCTTAGCCTAGTTAGAGAAGACAAGGACAAGGAAAAGTTCTTTAGCTATATTAAGAAATAAAGAACAATCAAAGAAGAAATAGGGTATTTACTAAGGTGGATGGAACTATGAAAACTGAGATCAGAGGGAAGGCAAAAGTTGTTCAAATTCTTAATTTCTGTTTTCTCTACCAAGAAAAAAGGCACTGGAAATAACAGAACAAAAATGACTAAATGAGAGTTAATATTCAAGAAAAATAATGATCATAGTAAAAGAGCCTAGTTTCACTTGATGAATTTGTCACTTAGTAGACGTGAAATGTCTCAAATACCAAAAGAACTGAAAGACATGATTGCTGAACCACTCTCAGTGATACATGAAATTCCATGGAAAATAGGAAAGCTAACACAAGATTAGATCCACATTTTCCACGTTTTCCCTGGATTTTTTAAAAAGGGAAGAGAATTGAGTCTATAATGGATTAATATGCATGGCTGCTTCCTGCTTTTCCAATCTTCTTAAATTCTATTCCACTGCATGTACTTTATATCTCAGCTCTATTGGTATACTGCTGCTCCTCAAACATCACTCACCTTTCTGCCTTTGCACTGGCTGAATCCATATATCTAGAATGGTTTCCTCAACTTCTGCTTCTTAAAACCTCCAACTTCCTTTAAAACTCAACTTAACCATTGTCCCCCACCTCCCCCCCAGCAGCTCTTACCTGGCACTCCTAGCTGATAGTGTCATCTCCTCTAAGGTTAACATGCATCTACTTTATACTTATCATTTATGTTCCAATTTACATATGTTGTCTCCCCCATTAGAATGTAAAGTCCCAGATGACAGACTAGTTCTACTTTTTCTTTGTAACAGCACTTAACAGAGTATCTAGAATAAAGTAAGCTCTTAAAATAAATGCTTGTTGATTAGCTGATTGATCATAATCTGTATAGTTGAAAGGATTATCTACATTTTATCACAGATTTATTTGAGTATTTACTTGTAAAAACAAACAAACAAAAACTTCCTTACAATTAAAAATTTCCCAAAATGGAATAAACTGATTGACTCAGAAGGCAGTAAATTCTTCTTGACTGGCATCTTCAAAGGTGGATGGATGATCACTTTGGAGGGATGTAGTAGAGGACATTTGCTCTTCTGGGGGGTGGTTGAATCTTGAGGTTTGGCCCCAAGAAAGCAGAACCAGTAACTGAGGATAGAAGCTACAAAGAAGAAAATTTTGACATCAGGAAAAAAACTTTCCAGCCATTAGATCTTTCCAAAAGTGGAAAGAAGGACTTCCTGGAAAGGAACTAGTTTCCACCTAATTGGAGGTCTTCAAACAGGCTGACTAACCTTTTGTCAGTTAAGTTTTCATGAGGATTCCTTTCATGTGTGGGTTAAACTAGATGGTTGCTGAGGTCTCTTCCATATACTAACACAATTAATAACTTTATAATAGAATGAATCATACAATTTTGAACAATATTTTGTTTGGAAGTATAATTCCTAACTCCCTATTGAAATATAGATGCTTGATAACACTAATAGTTTGCCCCCCTCCAAAAAAAAAAAAAAACATGTATGCAACATTCAGTTAATGTCTATTTGAACAATGAGTTTCTTATTCTGTCACTTTGGATTTAACTCTCTACTTCATGAAGTCATCTGCTACTGGGAAATATTTTCCCTTGGAAATTCTGTCAGAGGGGTCTGTTCTTGATCATTGTCACAAATTGTCCAGTTTGCCCCACTCAGAGACATGTATCCCTAAATGAGCATTTCCCCATCTTTCATTTAGCTCTCAATTCTTAACAAAACCTAGAATGAAACTTGTTTTTAGGACAGATTTGCCAAGGTATTTATTCTAATAGATCCACTTTCCAGTTTCTAGGACATGTAAACTTTGTTCATCAAAGCTATAAGTAGAACATTAAAAGTTTGGAGAATTTCAATTTTCACATATCATTTATTCTTTCTATTTTTATCTGTATCTATAGCTTGTACATGGTACAGATAATACTATCTAAAGGATAAAAGAAAGACCTTTAAAAAAAGATCCTGGAGGACCTGACTTTATAAAATAAATCTTTTTGTCTCAATATTGGGGAATGGGTGAGAGAGAGACAGAGACAGAAACAGACTTCAAGCAAAAAAGCCAAAGAAATGAGTTTCCCATTTAAGAAAATCTCTCAAAATAAAATACAAAATTCAAGATTTGAAATTTTAGTAAAAATTTAGCTACAATATTTAAAGCTCATTCCTTACTTTTAGTAACTCCAGTTTGAAAATTTCAAAACTGACTTTTTAAATTTAACACCTTTTAATCATCCTGTACATACTGAAACACTTTGGACAATCACTCCATTTAATGTATGAGCTTCAAAATTTGAGATATATCTACAAAAACTAAACATTTCATCATTGTTTGACTATAAAGACATTGTGTTTATAATGAACCTATATTCAATGATTTTCCATGAAGTATAATCACATGTATTAAGAAAAGGAGGGAAGTAATCTTTGGTTCTTCACTCAGGACAAGCATCCATTTCTACTAAGCAAGAGAGTATACTGAACTTTGTATTTACTGTCCATGTACCTCCTTGTAAAGGTAAATATTGGATTTTTAGGATTTTCCTTTATTGTAAAAGCATTAAAAATTTATTGCTTATAAAGAATGATAGTGTCTTACTGAGCCATTCTTGATTTTCCTGACTGTCAAGTTAATGTTTTAAAAATCTTATTGAACCTTCCTGACTTATTATGTGGTTTGACAAGAGGCTTTATTTCTGGTCATTCTGAGGACCACAAGCTTTCCTTTCTCTTTTTCCAATGTATGTACATATAACGTATGTACCTCCAGATACAGTAGTTTGTTTTGTGAAAGAGATGGATAGGTAACATTTAATTTTCCCTTTTCAGTTTCAAAAAATCACTATTTGAAGTTTCTTGACAATTAAATAAAACAATTCTATATGTGAAATCTTCTATTTAATTTGACATTTTATGAGACAATCACTATACAGTTATTAAAACATATCCAAAGCCTGTGCATTTAGGCATTTTAGTTGTAAAGCAGCTGTGAATATTCAAATGGACCTCAAAGAAATTCAACAGTTCCTTATTGTCCCCAAGATAAAATGTAAAATTTATTATTTAGGACTGTCATTTTTACTTGGCCTTTTCTTTTATTTTTCACATTGTTTAACATTTCAAAAACTTTTTCACTAGCACAGCAGCAAGTTTAAGGCTTAGCTATCATGAGTCCTTTTAGTATATATATTTTAGCTAATGGAAAACAATTGGAAGTTGATCATATATCTCTTAATTTTCAAGTGGAAACAGTCTGATCCTGTTGCTTTCACCAAAGTGAAGTTTACTAATCAATTAAAAATTAAAACTTCTACATCTCTATTACATATATCTTTCTCCTATATCCCCTTTGAGGATGTTATCCTCATATCATTCAGTCAATATGCAATACTCTCTCTCTCTCTCTCTCTCTCTCTCTCTCTATATATATATATATATATAATTTTATATATGAATATATAACTATTGAATCAATGAATCCACACAAGCATAAACACTTGTTTGTCTTAACTGTCTAGGCTAGGAAGTTGAAAATAACTGGTCATAAATTAAGAACAGGCAAAACAAAGCAATAGAGTCCTTTATACTTGCTTACCACTATAGTGGTTTAGAGATGTTTGATATTTGTAACAATAAAATCCATTATAAACTTTGTAGTTCTCTTCCATAGTGAGAGAATTTTATTATTAAAGAGAGAAGGATACAATTATGATTATAACAGTAGACATAAGCCTAAAGTCACAGACATAGGCATAGGCATAGGCATACCAGGACTAAATTCCCTTAGCTTTGTTTGATTTCAGGTAGAAGTCATAGATATCTTTTGAAATAGCTACTCATGCAACAGAGTTGTAAAGTTTTTCATAGGGTGTCATAGCTGGACACAAAATCAACCAGGGAGGAACTATTTCTCAAATAGGGAAGTGGTGGCAAAAACAGAGTCAAGAGGATATTTCCATTAACTTTGTAAGGCATCTTCTCAAACTTGTCATCTCCCTATATCCACCTGTATTATCTTCAGATCATACTTTCTTTGAGGAGCTCATGACATTTCCCTTGAACAGCAGATTACTTGCTTAGCAATAATTTGAAAAAGTTATACTCAGATTTAAAACTCAGATCAAATCAAATTACAGTTCTACCTCACACAGCAAGTTCCACTGCTCAAATTTAGAGAATATATATTTTTTTCTTTTTGTTGCTATAGCAGTCAAAAATAAATAATATTTATCTTCAGTATTTGTTAAGTACATATAAGGTCTTTACAAAATATTCATACAACATTTTTTTCCTTTCTAGTTTAATAACATCCTGATTCATTCAACTCAATCATTAGACGTGGCTCTTGTTAGTCATATACATTCTTGCAGTCACTTCTTTCACACAGCTAATAAGATTTTATGACCTTGCCAAAGCTGAAGGTCCAGAGAACCTTGCAAGACTCCAAAGAACTTTATAGATAATGGGAATACAGAGGGGTTGTTTTATATTTTTATTTTTCCCAAATACTAAGTAATTATTATTATTTAATTTTAAGTAAAATATATCTTATTAAAGACTTAAGATATATTTTAAACCATAATGGCTAAATAAGTGACTGCTCAAATTCATAATTTCAGAGCTATCAGATTAAAAGGGAAACTAATCTCCCAGTAATATCAATGCAGTGCACTGTAGGTATGATTTTTCAAATTAATAGCATTTCTTATACAATGGTTTCCCAAAATCACGATGCAAATGCTCAGGAGCATACTAATAACATAAAACAATATTATGGACTTAAAACAGGAAATAAAAACTTACTATCAAATGACATCAATTCAGTTGAATGCATTTATGAATTATCTTATCTCAAAATTCATTTTATCATCTACCAACTTGAGCATTCTATACTAGCTGCATTCAGAGACCAGAAGAGAACAAATTATTTTTATTGGTGCAAAAGTGGCATCAGCAGTTAATTTTGCTAAGTGATTTATCAAATTCCAATATAAATCCAAATCTTAAATTGCTCAATTTTAAATTTTGTTACCTTGCCCCCCCCCCCTACTTTTCTACATCAATGTGAATATCAAAATTGGTGAAAGAAATCTTGGAGATCATGAGAAATACCAAAATTAACTTGAACTATCTCAAATAGAAATAAGCACTATTTCAATATGGAATAATAATTTTATAAGTATTAACATTTTACTATCTTCTTATCAAAATGGGATATGAGACTTGACTGATACTTTTCTGCAATATTTACTTTGCTAAACTGTCAAATTTTCTTTAGAGTTTAGATCTATGACAAGTTTTATTACACAATGCCAATTAACTGAAAAATTAATACTTTGCCCAAAATAGAAGCTTCAAGGTTTAAAGTTTCTCATATTGTCAGGAAAAAAATTTCCAATTTAGTTTCTTAAGAATTTTCAAATGCCCAATTTATTCTAAATATTTTTAGATGACTGTTGCTAATTTATCCATGCAATTAAATTCATTCACCAAATCATTCATCAGGCTTAACATGAGATTTTACTTATTCCCATATCATTTACTCTCTAATTTAAACAATTCTCCCTCTTTCCAAGATGGGAAGAAGAGATAATAATGGGTGGCTCTTAAGCACCAGAGAATGCTTTAAAAATGCAAAGTCATTTTTTTTAACTTTTAGACTTCACTAGAGATAAAACTTTAAAATGGCTTCAGTTCTGTTTATTCTCTAGTCAATGAAATCACCTTCTTCCCTTACACTAAAACCATAAATCTGTCATTCTCTTGGGAAGAGAGTGATAGAAGGGTCTGCTGTTTATATGTTCCTTAGTCCTAGGGGGCTGCAACCCCAAAATCCCCCTAGTATCTTTCAGTTTTCACCACAATTTGGTAAACAGATTTCCTTTCAGTTCACAAATTTAGCCTCTAGTTTGCAATGCTATAAAATTTCTGTAACAGGGAAAGCATTTCTTTCTCTCTTTGCATTCCCAGTTTGGCCAGAATTAGGGACACAAAGATGAGAGCATATCTTTTGTAAGCTTTGAAATATAGACAGAAAAATAAGTTCCCACACTTTTCTTGCCCTTTCTTAAGACAATAGGGCTTTACGTTTTCCTGCAAGGTCTAGAAAAGTTAGCAGATGAATCATAAAACCCTTGGGAAATTCTTTGTCATCCATAGTAAGATTTCCCCATAAGTAAAGACAAACAAGAATTTTAAATCTTCAACTAAAGGAAAAGAAACCAGAATGTAGATCAAGTACTGGGGAAAAACAAAAACATGGTAGAAAGTATAGAAGTTATAAAAGTAACAAGATTAGTAACAATTAGGAACAATACGAGTCCTAGGAATAACAAGCTTATTTACAGCTCTTAAATCTTGAACAAACCAATACATAAGTCTTTCATCTAATTTTTCTTCTTTTCTTAATGATAAAATGGGGTATTATATGGAGACTCTACCTTTCAGATAATTTCTTGTTTTGCTAAATCTATTGGCTGCATTTTCATTCTGAGCTTTAATCAAAGCATAATGCTTAATACATGGCCATGGCTTTATCTCTATAATAACTAATCGCAATTAGATCAATTTCTTTTATCAAGTCAGTAACATTACCATTACAAAATCAATTTCAATTCAGGGTGTTTCCCCAGCATAGGGTAAAACTTCTCTCTCTCCCTCTCCCTCTCTCTCTCTCTTTCTCTCAAATGTCTTTTCTTCCAGGAGTTCCAAAAAAATTACCTCCTCAGGTACAGAATATGGTTGTCCTGAATTATACACCAAATCTCTTCCTAAGCGATTAACACACAAAAAAGTCTAATTTTCAATTAAAGTTCCTATTTGAATGGAGTGTTCAATGATAGAACTTTTGTTTCTTTTCTTCCTGCATTGTCTTTAGATTTTTTCTCTTTCTTTCTGACCATTCAAATCATTCTTGTTTGTTAGAGGTATAATACCCATCCCAAAGTTACAATAAGTCATTGCTTTGGATGTGTGGTTTCAAAAAATCCCATTAAATAAAGGAGTTTTCATTCTTCAAATGAACTGTCCTCCAGTCCCGACAAATCTGGCCTTCCATAAGTATAAACACTGCAGATATGACAGTGAGATTTTAACCTCTTGAGATAGAGATATCTTCCAGCAACATATAGACTCCCCATATTTCTCTTCCATGTTAACCAGTGAAGCCCCAGGCCAGCTCTTTCTGGATCCCATGCTGCCCATTTTCCAGTTTTACCATACCAGGCTAGATTTCTTTAGACCCCATGTTCCAGTTTTACCATAGTTAGCCTCTAATTTCTTCACAGGTCTTCACTTCCTAAGGAACTAGAGAGCTAGCAGAATGCCAGGAGAGTGACTTTGTAAAAAGTCAAGGTCTCTTACCCACTAGAAAGTTCCCACAAATACCCACAGGGAGAGTGCTCTCTGCTTCTTCAACTCCTGGGAATACTGCCAATTACATCAAATTGTCAGGTTGAAATAAACCTATATGGAGACAATTCTTGAAATAATACAGTTTATTGAAAAGACAAAAATAGGAACATGCAGAGCACAGTTCTAGTTCATAGTTCAAAGACTAGGGAGAGAAATCAGCAAGAACACTCTTTTTTATAGTTATAAAAGTAACTCATGAATGATATAACTATTCCTCAGAACTTATCTCAGTACAACTATTTTTTTCAAAACTGTCATCTCATTATTTCTCTACTAGTAAGTTTATCATGACCTAGATATATCAATAACTTTGGCATAACATTGGCAGAACAATCTGTTTAGGTTTGGTTCTTGGTTCTTTGGTTCTCACCTGTTCTTGCCAAGAGCTAAGGAATTATAGAAAATTACTCCCCAAAATCATGTGATGCAACAATTTTACCTTCCTAAGACCACACCATGTTATAATTTGACTCTCACTTATTCCTTACACTTGGAAGATCTCTTTGAAGTTTGGTAAGTCCACTGACAATGCTGATTCAACATTTCCCAATAGGAGAAAAGGTTATTTAGTTATTACATATTTTATAATAAAGCTAATCAAATATTAGTCATCAAAAACATTCTGACAAAGTGTTTCCTCCCGTATATTACCATCATCAACATAATGCTAAGAAATCTTTTACCTCAGAAATACTTGGCCTTGATATAGTTTATGTCTAATTGTTTTGTCTATTGAACTCAGACATTCCCTTGCAAAGCAACAATGGTATTTACCTTTGTTTTGAGTATTTCCAAAGCTTGTCATCAGTGATTAAAAAACACTGGAAATCTTCATTAATACACTTCTGTTTGGTCTGCAGGTTTCAAATGCATGAATCTGAGGGAACAGAAAACCTATCAATTCATGATTTCTCAAAGCCATAACAAAACAGGAATATAACAAAGATCAAGGTCAGGAAATGTACATATCACACCTGCAGGATATTTTCAATTTTATTTTCTAAAAGTCAGAAGTTTGTATTTTAATGCTTGGCAAAATACTATAATTCCCAGTGCCTAGGACTCTAAACAATACTTTGACTATAGAAAGCATTGATAAAAATGTTTAGTCCAAATAATTCAAGTAGCCATGGAATTCCTAGACCAGGTTTTGTTTTGTTGTGCTTTTTTTTGAAAATTATTTGGTTTTTGTTGGTGTTTGTTTGTTTGTTATTGGGGGGGGGGTGAGGGTTGGCCAACATAACATCTGTTTGTCTTTGATGAACATAAACTCCTGGGGAAAAGGAAAACACCATCAATGTATGTCTTCAATGCCTAGTTTATGACTGAAGATAAGTACCAATCCAACTTTACTCCTTAATTCATTCAGCACTCTCTTATATGATTCTAATTAACCTTTTATAAGTAGCAAGTGTCTACATTCCCCTTTTATTGTGAGTTATCCAAATTACAATCTTATTCCTTTCCCAAATTAACAATTCCACTTTGGAAAGAAAGAAAATGAGCCATAAAGGCAATCAAAGATATAACAGAGTTACTGTTTCTAGTGAGAAGACAACTCAGGTTATCCCAGTCTCCTTGAATACTTATAATGCCTTATGCCTGCAGATGGGCTACCAGAGATAATGGTGTTAAAAATGGTGTTACCATTTTTACAGGCAGGAATGGAAGGAAGAGAGGAAGAAAGGGAGGAAGGAAGGGGTATGGTATATTATATCCACTTTCCATTTGCAGTTCTGTCTGGTTTCAACAAGATGCCCCTCCCAGGATAAGCTGATGGCTTCTAAACTAATCATCATGCTTTGAGAACCTTCTCTTTCTTTAGTGTTCAAAGTTGTTTTTCCTTTGTTCTCTATGAGGACTATGACATCAGGAAGGTGATGCTGACTTGCAAGTAAATTGAATTTAAGTGAGGGAGAACTATGTAAAGTCGCCAGACTCCTTTTCTCCTCCAGAGTCATCTGATCCCAGTGGCATCCCAGAGATGAGGAAGGAATACCATTCAGGTATGTGAAATGGACTGATCAAATTATCTGAATTACTAGCTATCAATGCATAGTCAATACATTTCTGCTCAGCCACCCAACCTGTCAGAACTACTTCCCAGTCTTCCATATACAGTAGATGCCTTACTTATGAAATGATGTTAGTAGAATTGAGTTTAAATTAATTATGATCATATAGATAACAAACTTTTAATTTCCTCCTATTAGCACAATGAAAAAGAGATTTGTAATATGCCTAGAGTAAGAGCATGATGTCATATTATAAACATTCTTTCATACATAAAAGATTACACTATTTAAAACATCATTTGATCTGCTAAAAAGTCAGTCCTATAGTGTTTGTCATGGCATGATTCCAATTAATTTTTAGACTAATGGGGAGTTTTCCTCAAATAAGAACTTAAAAGTGCCATATAGTCTTAAGCTTCACTTTATTGGATTTAATAATACTTTATATTGATATAATGACTATCTCCCAGTAGACTCCAGCATTCAAAAATATTATGCCTTCGTGGAAGCTTTGGAAAAATCCATCATATGTGAATTCATTATAAAGAATCACTCTGGTCCATTTATCTTATCATAAAAATCACCAGGTCCATACATATATGGGTGAAAAATCATACTAAACAAGCAAGAATCAAGCAACAAATTTTATTTTGTCCCTATTATGTGAAGCAGTATGGTATAATAGAGTATTCTATTTAGAATCCAGTTCAAAAGGCTCCAGGTTTGACCCCCTAGCTCTACTATTTCTTGTTGAACAAGATACTTTTCTGTTACTGTTTGTGCCTCAGGTTTATTTTTTTTTCATGATAAAATAAGAACATTGGATAAGATTCTTACACTACTACCAGCTCTCACTCTATGATCCTATGTTGATATATGTAAGACTCAGTGCTTGAAGCTATATTTAGTAATATATTTTTCCTGCCCTTAGCAAGTTTACTGTCTAGTCAGGGAAATAAGAAGAAAAAGACTTATCTCCCTCTATCTTGGGTTCCTCTCCAGTTATCCTCAGCATAATATAGCAATAACTTTATTTCCTCATCAATGTATAGCTCTTTAATTACTCTATATTATCATAAGCTGCTATCCTTCCAACACTCCCTATGGCTCCCTCCTCCTAAACCTTTTTTCTGTCCTCAGATCTTAAAAGCTTTAGTGTATTTTGAAACCTGAACAACTTAGATTATAGATATAGATTATAGATACTAAGGAAAAAAATTGTAAATGATATTAAAAGCACATATGTTTTAGCTTAGGGTAAGTACACTACACAATTGAATTCAACATACTCTTGTTTCATATCCTCTGACAAATGGAGGCATGCCAGATAAATTGCATCCTGTAGTTATACCTTTACCTAGCAATTTTGACACCTAGGGCAAGCAACCCAAAATGAGCCCTCAAAGCAACTTGTTTTTTCCAAAGGTAAATTCAGTTGTAGCAAGAAGAGATCTTTGGACATTGACCTGTAGCAGAAAGACAAGTGCCCTATGCAACTGCCACCTGAGTGGGAAGAAGAGACAATTAGGCCAGTGGTAGCTCTCTGTTTATGTGCTAACTAGGTGCTAAGTTCATTTGTGTCTCTGCTTTAAAGGAATGCAAATGCTATTAGCCCTCACCAAATTTTAGTGCTTGAGACCACATTCCCATCACTCTGTCCTAGTTACAGCTCTGTCTAGAGCTAACAGCATCAAATCTCTATCAGCTATATGTCAATTCAATTTGACTTTAAATATTCCTCACAGATTGTTTCTATCATAACAACTCTAATCAGTTTTATTATAATCATTCAATAGAAAGATCTTTACCCTGGAAGTGCACTCTACCTATAGGTGTGCTAAAGCCAGTTTAAACTAACTCATGAGAAACAATTGTTAAAATTTCAGAATGATCATTCACATCTTAGAAATCAGTAAATCAGAGCTTGATTTATTGTTTTTATGATTGCTTAGATTTAACAAAGTGATGGAGGAAATGTTAATAATGCAGATAAAACTTAAAAGTAGTTTCACCTAGTTAGCACATAAACATCCTACCCCCAAGCTAGTTAATTTCTTAGAACATCCCTGACTCTGACCATGGATACCTCACACTGGAAGTACCCTGTGGTCTCTTCCTCTGACTGGCTACTTCTTTCTAGAATATCCATTTTAATGATATGTGCATCCTTCTCCCCACACCACTCCTGATCCTATGGACTTTTTCTAACCTGGCCTTACATGGGCACCACATCCCCTTTTCAGCTTCCTTTGATGTTTTTTTCTGCCTATATTATAATGTAAACCCTTTCTTGAGGGCAGGAACTGTCCTTCTGATTGTTTTTGTATTCCCAGGGATTAGCAGAGTACCTAGCATATAGTAAGGGCTTAATAAATGCTTGTGGATTGGACTTGACTACTGAAATTTCTAAGTGTGACACCTATACAAGGACTTTATGAAATCACCATGTTTAAATATTAGTATGTTGAAGAAATGTGACATAGACACATAAGGTTCTGCCTCTGTTCTCACAGTATAACAAAAAGATCTGCCAAGCATCATGGTGAGATCAGTGCTGCAAGTGAAATTGTTCTAAAGAGAGTTGTAAGTTTCAGACATGAACTCATAGTGGATATTTTTCTACTGTATTTGAAACAGAAAATTATGCATAGCAAAGGGTATGGTTTTATATCTGTTTCACAAAAAAAAAAGATTTCTCAATAAGTAATTATTGCTGCCATCAGACAACCATTTTATTCTCAAGTCCATGCTAACCCACATATCACATTTTCCACTTCAAGTGAACACAGGTGATTGGTCTGGAGCCTAAAGCTTGTGAAATAAGAACTCATTACCTCACTCTGTGGGTGCTCCCCAGCAAGATAAGTATGCAGAATGTTTGTCAAGATATGTGGACACCACATAAATGTGCTATCCACCAGTGCAGGCTTGCCTACCACTAAGGCTTGACAACCTACGTGTTCTGAATGCTTTGCTAGGTGGTACTTAAGAGACACTAGTTGGAGACAGGCGGGGCTTGTGGGCTTTTTAGGAACCATTAAAACAATCCTTTCAGCTCCTAATTTTCTGAAATGAGAAAAGGATCAACTTTACCAAAAACTTTGCTGTGAAAATAGATAGGAATTCCACATAGGATGCAATGAAGTACAGTCACTACAATGTCATAGCTGAGTGAAATCATCTTGCTTTTACAGTCTATTCTCTACCACCTCCCTTAAGAATTTATGAGCCTTGTACACAGTAACAGCAACATTTTTCAATGACTAACTTTGATAGACTTACCTCTTCTTCACAACACAAGGATCTAAGACAGTTCCAAAAGATTCATGATGGAAAATTCTATCCACATCCAGAGAAAGAACTATGGAATCTCAATGCAGATCAAAGCAGACTATTTGCTCTCTTTGTTTTGTTTTTTCTTGTGGTTCTTCCCATTGGTTCTAATTCTTCATTACAATGTGACTGATGTGAAAATTGTTTAAAATGAATGTATATGTAGAGTCTATATCAAAATGCACATTGTCTTGGGTTGGGGATAGGGGAGGAAGGGGGAGAAAATTTGGAACTCGAAATCTTATGGAAATGAATGCTTAAAACTAATATTAATTTAACCAATTAGTTAATATTTTAAAAGTGAAATAAAAGACAAGAATTTAACAGCCAAGGTGACATAAATATTATTCAAGTTAGGTGCTGATGCATCTCACACCCATTCTTGATACCATTTAATATTATGAAGTATTTGCAAAAACTTAGGTACTGAATTGAACATTTATACATCCCTGTGTTTACCAAGCTGTATCAGCGCTGGCTGCAGAAACCATTCCAATGCAGTCATTCATTCATTCAACTTGCATCTGAAACAGGAAAACTAACATAGCTTTTCCTCTTTGGGGTAAGTGATTCAGAATATTTATACCATAAAGCATATATTGTATGTCTCAAAGGTCCATAAGTCTTCTCTCATATTGGACTCTACTCTGTTCTGACCCCAGACCAAAGAGGCTGCCAACACAAACATTCATTAAGTGTTTATTATGTGAAAGGTCCTTTATATGAGTGAATCAGTCAACTAGCATTAAGTACCTACTATGTGTCAAGCAGTGAGTTAAGTGGGGAATTCAAAGAAAGGAAAAAACAGTCCCTGCTGGCAAGGAACTCACAATCTAATGAGGCAGACAAAATGCAAACCTCCATGTGCAAATAAGAAATGTATACTGGATAAATTGGGGTTACTCTCAGAAGGAAATCTCCAAGATTGAGGAGGACTGGGGAAGACTTCTTATAAAAGGTAATATTTATTTGAGTCTTGAAGGAGTCTAGACAACTCAGAAAATAGATGAAGAGGAAGAGGAAGTTTCAAGCATAAAGGACACACAATGAAACTGCCCAGAGTCAGGAGATGGGGTGTTTTATTCTATAAACAGCAAGGACACCAGTGTCACTGGATTGCAGAGTAAATGGTAGGAACTAAGGTTTAAGAAAGATTGAAAAGTTTTTGTTTTTTTTGTTAAAAGCCAAGTTATGAAGAACTTTAAAAGCCAAAGAGATTTTATAGTCAGTCCTGGAGGAGAATAGTCACCAGAGTTTATTGAAAAGAGGAGTGGCATTGTCAGGCTCGCACTTAAGAAAAATCAATTCAACAGGTGGAGGATAGACTAGAGTTGGAAGAAACTTAAATCAGGAAGACCAACCAACTATTTTAATAGTCCTCACTGTAAGGTAGTGATGGCCTAGGGTAAATCACTTAACTCCTCTAGGCATCTGTTTACTCATATGTGAAAATGAGGTCCCTGTAGTAGATTTTGGAGATTCTTTTCCCATCCTTCCAAGAGAAATTGCATCTTATTTTTGTTGTCAGTGGCACATGTTCATTATATTATTATCCTAAAGAGGTTGCCAATGCATAGATGAAAAGACCAGCAATTACTCTCAAACTTCATATATGAGAAAACTCTGCATTGTTTGCTGCTAGAGATTATATTTAGAATAAGCAGAAATCAATTTTACCAGCCTCCTTCCATAGAGACAGAGCTGGGCTTCATTTGACAACATAGAAGTCTCTAGGTTGGCCCTTTCTCTGGTCCCAGCTCTTATCTTCCTTTGTTTTTTTCACCAGTGACTTCCTTCCATTATTCTACTTGTACCATGAATAGTGTTCAAAGTCCCTCTTGGCCAGATGCAAACTACTTTTGTTAGGAGCTCTGAAGTTCCAAGTTCCTTCTTGGCAACATTGAAAAAATCACAAGAGGGAAGAGCCCAGAAAGTCTTAAGGTTGCCTGACTCTCTTCAGAAGACAAACAAGTAAGAAGTCCAGAAAGTTCGAATTGGAAGAATTCTATGCTCACAGATCTAGAACTCAAAAGCTGAAAAGAGGTGACTAGCCACCTTTGATATTCTACCTTCTAGCTCCTGCTGCACATGTCTCCTCAAGGAGCTACTGTCTTTCTCATTAGTTTGTGAGCTTCTTGAGGGCAGTGGCTATATTTTCTTTTGTCTCCTTTTTGTATCCCTAGTCCTTAAAACAGACCCTAGGACATAGTAGAAACTTAATAAATGCTTATTGACTATCCAACTCCCTCATTTTACGTATGAGGAACTGGAAGCTTCGGGAACAACTAAATGATTTGCCCAATGTTATACAGATAGTAAGACTCAGAAGTAAAACATAAACCTAAGGTTTCTGACTCCAGAGACGATTCTTTCCTAATCTAACTAGACAGCTGAATACAAACAATATCCCTACTATCTCCGTGGTAAATCTCAAACCTAAACCTGGTATAAACATCAATGATGGAGATCAGACACAAATCTCAGCATCTCTGAAATTCATTTACATTCATCAGTTTAGTGGGCAAAATGCAGGATTCAGAGTAGGGAAAAATGTAGACTCAATCTGTGCCTTTTACAAATACTGGCCATAAGATTGTGAGCAAATAACTTACCCCCAAGTGCCTAAGGCAACTCTCTAAACTTTAAGTTGCAGAACATGTAGCGATCCACATAATTAAAGAAGTTTACTCACACAGAGTTCCCTATATAAGTGTCATCACAGGCAGGGAGAAAGGGGCAATGACTCCCATAAGATGTAGAAGGTAGTACAAAGACAAACAATCAAAATTTGTAAATTAGTATAGAGTTATGAAAGCAATTGTAACTGATTTTTCTTAGGTCTCCAAACTTGAAATGTGAATACCTTATCCATGTCTCTACCAATTACAGGCAAAATAAACCCCCCAAAACAAACAAAAAAAAGGAACTGGGAGAAAAAAGAGACAAAGAGAGACAAAGAGACAGAGACAGAAAGAAACACACAGAGAAAAAAATTAATGGATAGAGGAGAGACACAAAGAGATAAACAGATACCTAAACAGAGAGACAAAGAGATAAAAAGAAGAACAGAGACAGAGATACAGAGACGGAAAAAAATGAAAGCATAGAGAAGACAGAGACAGAGAGCGGTTAAAAAAACAAAACCAAGCAATTTAAGGCGAAAGCACAAGAGCCAGAGCAAGAGCAATTTATCCGCACCTGGCAGCTAGTCACCCTGAAATCCGGGAGGGGTTTCTGAAGACGCACTAGACACTTATCGCCCGGAGAACCAATAGTAGGCTGGTCCTTGAGTCTGTTGTCATGGTCACGTTTTGTGTTTGGAAAGGGGCGGGGCGGGGCGGGCAATGGTGCGGGGCGGGTCTGGGCAGGTAGGGAGGCGAGGTGGGGAAGGGGCAGGGAAGTGCTGGAGAGGGAGCTAATCTGCTGGCTTGTGGACCACCACACCAGAGGGGTTCGGGTGGGAGGCTCCAGGTGACTCCGGAGAGCTCACAGTGATAGACCATCGAGAGACCATCAGCTCTCTACTCACCCGGCCCGACAATGTATACTGTGAACCGGAATAGACTGCAGAAGCTAACGGACTCCATTAGTAAAACCTCCAAGCATTGTGAGTAGCTGATCTGACGAGAGGCGTGTAGACCTTGGTTCAAGCAGCTCGGGATCCCAGGAGACTCTAGCTCTGTCTTCTGGGTCAGGGCCAAGACCACGGCTATCAAGCTTTCTCCTTCCTCACCCCTTTCATTCACATCAATCAGCTCCATGTACAGAAACCGTCCCGGTTTCCCTCTGACTTCCAAAATTTACCTCTTGAGGAAACTTAAAAAGTGATGATTTGCTCCCAAGTCCTAAGATGTCTATGTTCTCTCTGATGCGTGTCCCCGGTTTTTCCACTACCCGGTCGCCAATCCCAGCAGGGCCTCCTCCCCCATCATTCCTTCAATTTCCACTAAAGAAAATCCTGCAGACCTTCAGAAACTTGTTTCCTCCTGTAACTCCTCTCACAGGAGACCTTTATCCATATATGCCATATGGATATAAACAAACTTGGAGGGTTGGGGTAAGGAGAAAGCAATGAGTTTAAGCAATAGCTTCCACCTTTTAACTCTTCAGGACAGGAACTCATCTTTATAGTAAGTGTTCTTTCTAGAATTAGCAACTATCCTCCAGTCCCCTACCCCCAATCTCATTACACACATGCCTAGTCTCCTGTTGGGTGGTCTGTACAGTCTTTTGGGAAAAGAAAAAGAAATTCATATTCCCACAAGACAGTTGTGGCTTCTTATCACAATTATAAGTGGACTAATAACTACTGTGTTCAAGAAAGTTGCATAATTATCCTATGCCATGTAATAATATATACTCTCCCCCTCCCACAAGAACAATTCCATTCATTTCAGTAAGATTTTATTAACAGGTTATTGTGATCTAGACACTGTGCTATGCCAATGGACATAAAAACTCAAAAGTGTAAACAAGGACATGTAGGAATAGTACATTTACTCTATGCAACTTACACAACTATAGTTTGGGGATCAATTATAATAATGGTTCCAAGTAAATATATTAGGATACTATTTTTCAAACTTTTTGAGGAAGTGCTATCACCCTAATCACAGTTCCACCTCCCCATACTTCAAGTTCATACCCTCACTCCCAGTCTATCCTCCAAACAACTACCAAATTAATATCAACAGAACATCGGTTTGATAATGTGACTATCCCACTCAAAAATATTCAGGTGTATCCTGTTACCTCCAAGATGAAATTCAAAGCTGTCCAACTTGCCATTTAAGGCCTTCTACAATCTAGCTCCAACCTACTTGTTCCAGTTTCCATAGATTTCACACATTCAGCATTGCAAACTGACCTAAAAGCTGTTCCCCATTCCAACTCCTAATTTTTTTTTGCCTCCTCTCAAGCTGTTCATTCTATGATGGTATTCAGGATCACAGGTTTTTGTGAATATATTTAATAGTTTCCCTTCAAGTTTTCCTTTTATAATATTCCATAGAGACATATTTATAATACAGCCATTTAATATATGTATACATTATGAAAAATGTGTATGAATATTTTACACTGAATATCTTGGTGGTTGTCCTTCATTCCTGAAGACAACCAAAATGACATCACTATAGTATGCTAGAGTCAAGTTATAGTGTTTCTAACTGTGGCTGATCAGACCAATACAAGCTCAGAATGTTCTAGCACAGGTCAGGCACAAATAGTCCTTGTGAATATTGGGGGTGGATCATATAAATTTGTGTATCTCATGTTTCTTTTGATTTACTTCAATTCTGCTTTGCTCATAGAGCACAACACCTTTTCTAATGAGGGCACACCATGCTGAATGGTCATTTGCCAGTGTCTCCCATGTCACACAATTAATTCCAGAGTTCTTAAGAGAGACCTTGAGAGTATCCTTGTGTTTTTTCTTTTGACCATCATGTGGGTGCTTGTCCTATGTGAGTTCTCCATAAAAGTCTTTTGGCATGCATATATTTGGCATTTGAACAATGTAGCCAGCCCATTGGAGTTATATTCTCTACAGTAGAGTTTGGATGCTTGGCAGTTTAGCTCAAGAAAGGACTTCAGCGTCTCATATCTTATCTGTCCAGGTGATATTCAGAATCTTCCTGAGACAATTCAAAAGTGCAGGTGGAGGAAACTTATGAAATAAGCACTCCCACTTCACACATGTCTTAAAATCTCTAGCCAGCTTCGAAGCTTAGGTCAGGTGCCACATTCTACATTCTATATTCTACATTCTGATCCCTATCCTTCACCCCCCCCCATCAAGTTGTCAATACTTTCCTCAAATGATCCCAGATCTAATTAACTCATGTATATATTGTATCTTCATATAGATTGTAAACTCCTTGAGGGCAGAGACTATTTCATTTTTTAGTATTCCCAGCATCCAACACACTTTTTGTGCATGGTTTTGTGCATGTTTGCTGAGATGACTGGAATATAAGAATTCCCGCTTTGGGGCACTTGATGAAATGCTTGGGGAACTGGGTAGATTGATAGTGGTGATACAGACATTAAATATAGGAAGCACATCTTGCTAGTTTACTTTGGACTCTGAAAGACATGTGTTACCTTGAGTTGAGTACTGACAGGGCAAGTCATTGAACTTTTCAATGCTCTAGATAACTATCTAAAACTCTAAACTCTGGGGAAAATGACAATTTGCATTGGTAGAGAGAGTATTTCCCATTTGGAAGTTCCTTCTGTCAATGAAATCACAACTCAAGTCCCTACCCCTATCATGACCACTCTTTAAGAAGCCCTGGAAATTACTGGTTCAACTCTTCAAGAGTTAAATGGAACACTTGCATTGCACAAAGACTAGAACATAGAAAGCAGAAAAATAAATTTATTTTGATAAATAAGAGGTATGTCCAGAAAATTCAATTATGATTTGTTTACTATTTTTAATACTTGTGACCACCTGAGAAAACAGTAGCAACTATGAACCTAGGAGTGTCCCTGTATTACCAAGAATAAAGGGAGAGAACAAACATGTTCTTTAGTGGCTGTCCTAGAGACTGTAGGATTCAGCAATTTCTAATCACTAGTATCTGATGTAATGAGTGTGATTTACTTTTTGGCTTTGGCAACAAAAGAGAACTCTTACAGGACTGTACAGTAAATAAAAGTTATGCCATATAGAGAACATTTTAAACTCCTTAGAACAAAGAAGCCATATGTTTTTAAAGTATTACTATGATTATTATAATCTGATGCTTTCGCACTTAAAACATTTTTTATCTGTGGAAAAAAACTGCCATTCCTAAATTTTTCAATAGATGTTTTAAATAAACATTCTGACAAAACAATACAATAGGTATAATGCAGAATGCTGAATGAAACATAGTCCTTTTAGAGTAGGTTTGCAATATGTTGTAAACAGACCTCATGATGCAAACAAGTGAGGGGAAGGAGTATTCTTTTCAAAGGGTTGGTGGTAACAATAACAACAAAAAGGTTTAAACACTTTTGTCATCTGTTATTCTAGAAAAGGAAAAAGGAAACTCTAATGACTACTTGATTGTATTGTGCACTGTACCTATCACATAGTAGGTATTCAATAAATGTCTTTTGACTAATTGATTGTATATATTTGAAAGCAACTTGCAAGTTGACTTTAAATGATTTAAGATGAGGGAGGAGATGAAATATGAAATATTATCTTTTTACTGAGTATATATCTATTTTATTCTGTCCCTGATAGTAAAATTATGTTGATTGTAGAGATGACTATGCCATCATTCTTTTTTTTTTTTTTAAGCAGTTGGGGTTAAGTAACTTGCTCAAGGTTACACGGCTAGTCATTCTTTATGCGTGGGTGCTCATTTTCTGAGGCCGGATCTGATCTCGGGTCATCCCAACTCCGAGGCCGGTGCTCTTACTCACTGCGCCACCTAGCCGCCCCTTTAGGGCAATTGGGGTTAAGTAACTTGCCCAAGGTTACACGGCTAGGTTTTTGTTTGTGTGGATTAAGTGTCGGAGGCCGGCTCCGAACTCAGGTCCTTCTGATTCCAGGGCCGGCGCTCTATTCACTGCGCCACCTAGACGCCCCTGCCATCATTCTTAAATGGATTTATAATCCTAGAATAAGAAAGTTTCTTTAAAAATCACCCAGTCAGTCTTCTAGAACTATATCAGTGTCATCCCAGCAAATCAAAGGATTTAGAGCTAAAAACAACCATAGACATATATAGGTGTGTTTGTGTATATGTCTCTATGTGTATATGTGTACATCTAATTGTATGTGCATATGTCCATATGTGTGTGTTTATAGACATATATACACATATGTGTCTATATTTTTAAATATAGGAGAGCGAAAATGCTTTGTGATGATAGAGGAAATATTCTGAAATGAAAGATTCATTATGGCATAAACATTTTTAAAAGAAATTAATTTCTCTTCTCCAAAGTTCAAAAGCTTAGGATATGAGCAGTGGAAGAAATGTTAGGAGGTTTCAGGTGCCCTAATAGATGAGGACCAAAGAAGTCATGGCTGACGTCTAAGGTGATCTAACTAGTCAGATACAGAGACAGGTTTAGAGAGCCTTGCTTTCTTATCTCCCAGATCTGTTATCTTTCCGGTATAAACCTTCTTTACTTTTTTCTAACCCTTACATGTTGGAGGTAGCATGAAATCATTTATGACTGATATCAATTAGGACTTGTAGGTACTAGGATAAATATCACAGTTTTATTTGAAAGGATGTTTCTGCTTTCATTGAGAGTACTTATGACTAGATTGATGTCTAACTGAAATGAAAATTAGTGCCCATATAGTTTTCTTAAGCCTGAAACCTGTTTTCATGGAAATAGAATGGAACACTATGTAAAGTATAGTTGATAGTCACATGGAATCTCATAACTAAAATGTTGAAAGGATAATTAATAGATAAACAGAAACATTGTTGATTCAGCATTTTTATTAGTCAGATTTTTTGTTTATTTTCCATTTTTTAGTCCTTTATCTTCATTCAAACATACTTTTAAAATTCCAAGTTAAAGAGATATCTGAGGCATCCAGATGGCTCAGTGTATAGAACACTGAGCCTGGAGTCAAGAAGACCTGAGTTCAAATCTGGCCTCAGATACTTAAGCTGTGTGACACTGGACAAGATACTCAACCTGTTTTGCCTTAATCCACTGGAGAAGGAATTGGAAAATGACCCCAAGATAAGATATTTTCCAAGAGAACCCCACGGATAGTATTTGTGTGCTATGGCTCATAGGGTCACAAAGAATCAAACACCACTGAACAACAAAACATATTGTTTAATTTTGTCAATATCTGTCGGACATCTTTTTTCCTACCTCGAATGTGACTTGATGCTAATGAAGCAGTATATCATAGAATGATCAATGATTTTCAAGTCAGGAAGACTGGGATTTGGGTCTGACCTCAAACATTTAGTAACTGTGTGACCTTGGATAAGTCACTTATTTTCTCTATCTCAGTTTACTCATCTGTAAAATGAGAATTTTGGACTCTATGACCTTTTAAGTCATTTCTAGCTCTAAAGTTATGATTTAATAATACTATGCCTTAAACCCATTCAAAAAATTTACTATTGAAAATTAGAGGTGCTCCTAACCTCCCTCTTTGTTGAGACAAATTTACTTTCTGAAATCATCTTATAACCTTCAGTTTCTAAAATACCTCAAAATGTAGTATCTATCATTGAGAACTGTATATTTACCATTGTAAAAAAAAGTTATTGTGAATTTAGTGTTTTATGTTTCATTGTCATCTCTTGACTTTTTCATCACAGTTACCAGATATGAAATAGAGTGCCTCATAAAAAATTTTTATACTTTTCTGGGAGAAACTGAGAAACAAGGTAGCATTGGTATAGATCGTAATGCATTTCGAAACATCCTGCATACTACATTTGGAATGACTGATGACATGATTATGGACAGAGGTAAGAAGACATAATCATTCCATATTGACCAAATCTTACCAAAAACAAGGCTTCAGTGGCTTTGATGTTTGGGAGGTGTTCTATATAACAAAATTAACATTCATTGTTTCAAATTTCACTTGAAAATGAATTTTAGTAAGCTACATGTACAGAGACAAAAATATTTAAGCAAGCATTAAGAAAAAGAAAAATTGTCATATCTAGTTTGTTTCATTTTATAGGAAAAATTCCAAAGTTCATAAAATTTGTCATTTTTGTCATATTTCTATTTAAAAAACAGCTTATTTTTATGTAATTTGTTATTAAGGAACTTTTAGCTTTTCATAGAAAACGTGCTGTATTCTTGCATAAAAATATGTACAAAATTACAAACGAAACATGTTATTTAATAGGCGTAAACTCCCATTATGACTATACAAATTTCTATACAGAAATTTGTTTCCTGTACATAACTAATTACATCAAATTTAAAAAATTTTCATTTTCCCCACATACAGAGAAAATTCAAATGTAGAGAAATTTTTTATGCTGTAGTAGTCTGACAAAACATTATATTGAAAAAAATGCTCTAAAAAGAAGGTTTATGGAAATCATTATTTTGTATCAAATTTTTCTTTGTAGTATTTCGTGCTTTTGACAGAGACAATGATGGATTTGTGAATGTAACAGAGTGGATTTCAGGATTATGTATATTCCTTCGTGGGAGTTTGGAAGAAAGAATGAAATGTAAGGTTTCATTGTTTGATTTAGAAATGGTTATTTTCTGGGTTTTGTGCTTAAAATATGTGAAGATTGTTTTATTTGGAGTTATGCAAACTGTAGACAAGCAGTTCACCCTCTTCCCTTTAAAGTCTGAGTTTCTATCCTATTTATTGTAGTGAATATTAATCAATGACAGTGAGTAAGTAGTGGATAACAAAAAGGAAAATCAAGAAATAAAATTTTATTTTAATTGCCTGAAAATTACCTGCATATTTGATATAGGTTCATGCCAATTTATATATGCATACACAGACACATACACACATATATGTATATATATGCATAGATATTTAGAATTCTAATTATTTCATTGGATGAAAAGCATCATGGCATTATAGTAGAAGACAAGTATCAATAGAGACTTCAATTCAGTTCACCCAATAAGTATTTATAAGAGAGGCATTATGGCATAATGAATGGAGAGCCAGTCTTGGAGTCAGAGAGACCCAGATTTAAATCTCTTCTTTGATATATATTGTCTGTATGACCCTGGTCAAGTCACTTGACCTCCTAATGATTCAGGAAACTCTTGTTACTGTTGTTCAGTTCTGTCTGATTCTTTTGTGACCCCATTTGGGGTTTTCTTGGCAAAGATACTGAAGTTGTTTGCCATTTCCTTCTCCATCTAGAGGAAACTGAAGTAAACAGGGTTAAGTGACTTGCCCAGGGTCACACAGATAATAAGTATCTGAGATCAGATTTTAACTCAGGTGCTCCTATCTTTAAGCTGCCACTCTAGACATAGCACCACCTAGGTATTACACTCTAAGCTAGACATAGTCATCTACATGTATTGGTGGAAGGAGTTTTTACTCCAGGGATTTCTCTCATAGACAAAATCACAGATCTTAACCCACTGAAAAGTTATTGTGTTAAGCCATATCACTTAGCAATTGTATTCAAGACCAATATTTGACTTGGATTCTATGTAGTTTAATTTTCATGGTAAGACATGATAAAATTAGCATTCATTGTCATACTTTTTACTCATTTACTTATAGGTGGTTCTAAAAATATATTATTCAAAGATAGAGTCCAAACATTTTTGCATATCAGTTCATCATATATTAAGTATATATCATCTATATGAAAGGTAAGGTGTAATGGATCGAATAGTTGCTTCAGAGTCAGGAAGAGCTAGGTTAAGTCCAGATTCTGATACATATTGACTATGTAACCCTGGGAAAGTCATTTACCTTCTCAGTACACAGGTTTAGACCCTCTTTACTCCCCTCCACTGGTTTTGGGGGCAACTAGGTGGTACAGTGAATAGAGCACTGGCCCTAGAGTCAGGAGGACCTGAGTTCAAATCTGCCCTAAGACACTTAACACTTACTAGCCATGTGACCTTGGGCAAGTCACTTAAACCCAATTGCCCTGCCATCCCCCCTCAAAAAAAAAACAAAACTAAATGATAGTTTTTGTGCTGTATAACATACCCCAGGGAATGACATAATGGCTCACATTTACATAGTGCTTTACAGTTTAACAAAATTTTCCTGAGAAAAAACCCATAAGGTAGGTAAGTGATGTACATATGATGATTTCCATTTTATAGATGAGAAAACTGAGAGACATTAAGTGACAAGCCAAGATCAAATTCCTAATGAATGCTATAGCTGTAACTTCATTTTAAGACTTGCAACCTCTAAGTTCAGTACTCTTTTCATTTATACCATGTTATTACAATAAATATATGTGTTACTGCATATATGTGTGTATATGTGTAAGTTGGTACAGTTTCCTCTCTGTATCCAGTCTTCATTCCTCCTCTTACAAGTATATGCTACTTCCAGAAATATTTGTGGGTATTTAAAATATGAATTGTCAATTACATAGAAACAACCTGTCATGGTGGGCAGAGTATTAGGGTTGAATTCATAAGGTGAGCACAAGAGCCCAGGGAGTGGCAGCACCCTCACACCCAGACTACTAGTCTGCTTCTAACTCAAGCCCTCACAGTCATCATCCAGGAATGGTAGCAACTCATCTCCTGTTGAGAAGGGACCAGCTGCCAATCAATTGCTATCCACAAAGAAGGCAAGTCAGCCAAAGTGAAGTAGCAAGGCACCTTGGGAAAGGCAGGAGGAAGCATTTGCCAGGCAAGCTAAACCACCACCACCTTTATTATTATCTCCTCTTGGATTGTAAATGAGAAAGCCCAGGACCCTGAATTAACAGCCTTGTGTTCCCCAAACCTCAACCATGCTTTTTTTTTCTAGGACAACTCCCACAGCCATCACTAGGGGAGAAGTCATTGTGGAGAAGGGGACGACATTCCTCATCATCACCAACAATAATCTCTGATTAACTGTTACCAAAAGGAATTAGGCATAAGAGTCCTGGGGATGGAAGGACAACCCCTCCCAAATGACCTGCCCTGCTTCCAACCTGTCCCTCATATTTATCATCCATGGAAAGGGGTCAGCCATCTCTGTCAAATGCCTACCAAATGCCACTGACATGGGCAAGCCAGCCTAGATGAGGCAGCAGTGCACTCTGAGGAAAAAACAAACAAACAAGGAGGCAGTGAGCAACAGACCAGTCAAACAACCAATACTATCATTGTCCTTCAGACCCCAATGGAGACAGCTAGCCCAGGACCCTGAACCCAAAAACCTTAAAAATAATAATGCTTCCAGGGCCCCGAGCCATTATTCTGGGAAGCATCTGCTATGAAGATGCAACCTGGCAACTCTTCCTACAGGTACTATTGCCACAATTTATGAAGACCTTGAAAAGAGAGCTTGCCACCAAACTCTTGGCACCATCACACATTTAAGCAATAGAAACCAGTGTGATTTTACCACTTGAAATGATATTAGAGAAGAGATATTACCATCTGCTTTGCTGTTGTACGCTAAAGAGCATGAGACCTTGTTATCCAACTTGCATTTTAAACCCTCCATGTTATTGCCTGTGGAATTAGACTGAGAAAAGACTGTTATTTTTGTGTCTGGTGCTTAGCATGGTACTTTGAAAATAGTAAGCACTTAATAAAGACTTTATTCATTCACTCAGGAATACCTAATTTCAAATCCTTCCTCTAATACTTATTAACTATGTGACCCTGGGCAAGTCATTTAACCTTATGTGACTCAAGCATTTCCCTAAGACTTAGGAATTCATACATGGGTTGTTATTTCTGCTAATGAAACGATCCTCATAATGAGGAAATTCTGAAAGTATATTATTCTCCACAATTATGTGCCACATGTTAGTGTATGTGTCATTGATAAAATAAACATGATTTATCAGGATTTGGAGCTTTTATTTTAAAATCATTGCTTAACTCATTCATTAAGCAGATATTTGTTAGGCAGCTATGTTGCGTGCAAAGATGGTGGTGCTAGATGTTAATATCAGTGACCCTATTTAGGACCTTTGCTAAAGACAAAAAGGAAGGCATTTATTGCTACTTTGAAATCTAGGATATCTGACACATTTTCATTTTTTGAAAAATCTTTTGCCTTTTTTTTTCCTAAAGTGGTCCTAAAGTAAGTTTCCAGGTCTCCTCTTAACATTTAAAGTAACTCCATAACATAACTTTAAATTGTGCATTCTTTAACAAGGTAACTTGATATAATGTGCTTTAATATTTTTATGGTTTTTTTAAGACTACTAAGTAAAAAATGAAATTATATTCTGTCATCTTTTTTTGGAGGGCAATTGGGGTTAAGTAACTTGCCCAAGGTCACACAGCTAGGCTTTTGTTTGTGTGTTAAGTGTCTGAGGCCAAATCCAAACTCAGATCCTTCTGACTCCAGGGCTGGCCCTCTACTCACTGTGCCACCCAGCCACCCCAAACAACATGCCACTTTTGTTTCTTTCTTTCTTTCTCCCTCTCTTTCTTTCTTTCTTTCTTTCTTTCTTTCTTTCTTTCTTTCTTTCTTTTTAAAGCAATTGGGGTTAAGTAACTTGCCCAAGGTTACACGGCCAGTCATTATTTATGTGTGGGTGCTCATTTTCTGAGGCCAGATTCGATCTCAGGTCATCCCAATCTGGGGCCGGAGCTTTTACTCACTGCACCACCTAGCCGCCCCATTCTGTCATCTTTTTTAAGTGTATCGAATTTTTGTGATGATAGGAGGTTGAAATTAGAGCATTCAGGATGTGATTCTAGCTTAAACTTGAAAGATAAACTGACCCAAATTTGAAAAATTCATACCCATACAAGTATGGAAGTGGCTATGTCTCATGTCTTTTTGACTTGTTTTATATAATATCATGAGCATTGAAACTACTGTATTTAAAATTAAGATGATTTGGTTTAATTCATTTCTTAACCACCTATCATGTGCTTGGTCTTAAAGGCCAAAATAAAACATTCCTAATTGTTCCCTTCTACTGGAGGGAAATACCAAGTACATAGACATAGAAATGCAAAATAGATGTAAAACATCTTCTGGGACAAAGGCACTAATAACTGGGGCGGATGAGGACAGGATAGACTTCCTGTGAGATATGACATCTGAACTTTGAGGGATGCTAGTAGGGGTCCTATGTGGTGAGGAGAGGTGTGCATTCCCGTAATGGGGGACAGTTCTGTATAAAGAACAGCGATTAGATATGAACAGTGTTTGGAGACAAACAAGTAGGTCATTTAGGTTGAGGGGAAAGGGCATAAAGCAGAATAATTTGCAATAAGCCTGAGAAGACAAGACTGAATTCAGATTGTGAAGGATTTTAAAGGGAAAGAGTTTATACCTTATACTTGAGGTAAAAGGTAAACCATATTTGGTTCATCTACAAAAGGTAAAAAGGATTTGCTTAATTAGTGGCTGGATGTGTCTTCTACTTCAGGAATATCAGTTTAGCAGTTGGCTGGAGGACAGATTGGTGAAGGGGAAAGACTTGAGGCAAAGAAATGAGTTGAGAGGATGTTTGTCCAGGGGAAGAAGTGATGAGCCTGAACTAGGTTGGTGGCTGTATTGGTCGAGAGAAGGGGATGGATGTGAGATTGTATTGTTGAGGCAGAATCAATTATTGGTAATTGATTAAATATGAAGGGATGAAGAGGAGTAGTCAAATCAAGGATTATTCCAGTGAGAATCCAGGTGACTAGAAGGATGGTGGTACTCTCAACAAAAATAGGGAAGTTAAAATGAGAAAAGTTTTGGGGGAAATGCAATGATTCCTTCTTTGGATTTATTGAATTTGAGATGACAGACATTCATTTGACAGCATCCAGTAGGCAGTTCGAGATAAAGGAGGGTGTTTAGGAGGAAGACAGACTGAACATATAGATAATTCTACATAAATGTGGTAATAAACTATTGCCTTTGACAACTGATGAACTCCCCATGGGGGAAAACATTTAAGCAGAAGAGGATTGAGGACAAATCCCTGAGGCACACTGTCACATTGGTCATGAGAAAAGAATGATGACCATACACAGGTAGCTTAGAAGGAGCAGTCAGCAAGTAGAGTGGAGAACAATGTCATGAAAACCCAGGGAATAGAGAGCACCTAGGTGAAAGGAGGAAAAATGTCAAGATTAGTATCAGATACCAAAGGGAGGCCTAGAAGGATAAAGACAAAGAAAAAAATAGTACAATTTTGCAAATAAAAGCTCCCTAATAATCTTATAGAGAACAATTTCCTTTTGAGTGATGTCATCAAAAACTAAATTGATGGGCAATTACAAGTTATTAATACTGAATGGGGAAGAGGTGAAGGAGGAAAATTGATATTTGAAGTGTAATACAAGGACGTAAGTACTAACTGTCTAGGAATATTCTGACAACATCACTATTCAACACGTTTTGTAACAGACATTTCTTGGTGTGTTTATTTTTAGCTGAATTAAAAATGTGAATGGAATTTCTCTTGCTATTGGATGATATCCAAATTTTTACAAATATTATATAGTAAAGTCTCAGCAAGAAGGCATAATTTGGTCAAATAAAGATGGGAAAATGGGGAAGGGTTGGTGAGAAGTTACTGTTTGTTGTTGAATATTGTGTAAAGCCTCAACTTAGGTACTATGTGGCAATGCAGGCTGTGACATCTTCATCCAAATCTAGTCAGTTCGTGATATGTAACAGACTGTTGCATTAATTATACACAGGACATCACTTGGCGAATTTTATTATTGTTTATAATTCTATTTTGTACAGTACTTAGTAGACGCAAGTGTAAATTATCAACATGTGCTCCAAGAAACAGTATTTTATCCTTCTAGTTAAGAAAACATGAATTCAATTTTGGTTATAAAATAGGTTATCAGTTTAAGACTTGGGCCCCCCATCTTGCAGTCTCACTTGTATTAGACTATAAGTGGCCAGAAGCAGGGATCTTGTCATATGTTATTTTGCTGTGCTCTTTCTGTGGTTTGGAGAACAAAAAGTTCATTCTGCAGATTGCAGTTTTTTCTTTGAAAAGTCACCAATCTGGTTAAAAAAGAGATAGTAGAAGGGGGGATCTAGTGGTAATAACTGAACTCAGTAAACCAGTATTTAGTAAAGTGGAAAGCATATTGCCGAGAGAAAAACTACTCATTTGCTAAAAACTGCTGAGAAAACTGGAAAGCTGTCTAGAAGAAATTGAGTTTCAATCAATATCTTACCATACTTTTCAATATATTGTAAATGAATGTGACCTTAATATTAAGGATCATACTATAAAATATTTTTAAGAGAAACAGATCGTGTACCTCCCACAGCTATGGGTAAGAGATGTATTGTCAACCAAACAAGAGACAGAGGTAATTATAACAGATAAAATAGATAACTTTGATTACTTGAAATCGACAAGCTTCTGCACAGACATTAATGCATCTAGGATAAGAAAAAAAGTAGACGAATGGTGGGAAAAATCTTTGAATCAATTTTTAAAGGTTTTTCTATCCAAATTATGCCCCCCCACAGAATAATAACTATTCTCTAATAAATAAGTGGTCAAAGAATATTACCAAACATTTCTCAAAAGAAGTACAAAGAATTCACAACCATATTAAAAAATTCTCCAAATCACTACTAATAAGAGAAACAAATCAAAGCAATTCTAAAGTTTTACCTAACTTCCTGCAAATTGGTAAAACTGACAAAAATGGCAACAATATTGGAGAAGTTTAGATAAGAAAACCATGTTAATTTATTGTGGGTGGAGTTGTGAAATTGTATAACCATTTTGGAAAGCAATTTGGCAAAAAAGCAAATGAAGTGACTAAAAGGCCCATATTCTTTGGACAAGAGACTACATGACTACTTATGGATTCATGGAAAAGAAAAACATCTTCATATGTTCCAAAATATTTATAGGGGCACCTTTTGTAATAATTAAGAATAAGAAATAAAGTAGATACCCATCAACTGGGGAATGAGTAAACAAACTATGGTACATAGATATAATGGAATACTGCTGTTTTGCAAGAAATGATGTATAAAATGAATACAGAAAAACATGCATCATGAAGTGAGAGGTTCATAGGTGTTAACATGTTACACATTTTAAGACTTTATATGGATCGGTTATGCTGACTATTTTTTCCTCTCTAAAAAAGTAAGATTGGGGTGGGGTGGAGCCAAGATGGCAGCACAGAAGCAGGAAAACTCTCTGAGCTCCCCCCATTACCACCTCTAATACCTATAAAATATGACTCTAAATAAACTTTAAAGCTACAGAACCCACAAAGTGTCAGAGAAAAACAAATCTCCCACTGAAGGCAACCCAGCAGGCAGGCAGGAAGGGTCCAACACAGCAGGCTGGGAGCAGAGCCCAGCCCCACATGAGCCCATGGTTTTAGCCTCAGGGAGGCAACAACCAGCTGGGGCTGGACTTTGAGAGAGTGGATCACCAGCAGCTGTGGTGGTTTCTAGAATTATCAACCCATAAATGCCAAAAGCAAAGTAAAAGGTCAGTGTGGACTTTGGGAGCAGAGGGATAGAGAGTGCAGTCTGCCTCTGCCCCGCCCTCCCCTCCCCAGAGGGAGAAGTGACTGAGGTGGTAGCTATCACTACAGCATGGCTGCTTCAGAGTTCCTGGCCTACAGATTGTAGGGGTAACAAGTGACATTGTTACCTACCCATTTGTAGGGGTAACAAAACATTGTTTTTTTTTTCTTTTCTCTTTTTTTAAAATTAAATTTAAATTAAATTTTTAAAAATTAAATTTAATGTTTATTTTTAGTTTACATCATTCATTTCCACAAGATTTTGAGTTACAAATTTTCTCCCTGTCTCTCTCCTACCCACCACTCCAAAACAGGGATCCCACTGTATGCTCCCTCCCCCAATCTGCTCTCTTCTATATCCTCCCCCAATCCTCCTCTGACTTTCCAGTAGGGCAAAATGGACCTCCATCCCCCAGTGCCTATATAGCTTATTTCCCAGTTGCATGTAAAAAAATTATATATATATACATATATATTTAAAACATTTGGTTTTAAAACTTTGGGTTCCAGATTTTTTTCCATTCCTCTATTATCACCCACCTTTACTGGGAAGATAAGCAATTCAATATAGGTTGTACTATATGATGTGTAGCTATGCAAAACATTTCCATAGTGGATATATTGTAAGAGATTGATTATATTACTCTTTCTTGGGGACAAAAGATCAAAGCATGGAATAGGAGGAAGACGACAAAGTCAGAACTCCTGCACCAAAAGCTTCTAAGAAAAATATGAATTGGTTACAGGTCATGGAGGAGCTCAAGAAGGATTTTGAAAACCAAATAAGAGAAGTGGAGGAAATATTGAGAAGAGAAGTGAGAATGATGCAAGAAAATCATGAAAAGAGAGTCAATAACCTGACTGAAGAAAATAACACCTTAAAATAGACTAACTCAAATTGCAAAAGAGGCCCAAAAAGCCAATGAGGAGAAGAGTGCCTTAAAAAGCCAAATTTGCCAGATAGAAAAAGAATCTCAAAAGCTCACTGAAGAGAATCAGTCCTTCAGAATTAGATTGGAGCATATGGAAGCTAATAACTTTATGAGAAATCAAGATATTGTTAAATAGATCCAAACAAATGAAAAAACAGAAGGCAATATGAAATATCTCATGGAAAAAACCACTGACCTGGAAAATAGATCCAGGAGAGATAATTTTAAAATTATTGGACTACCTGAAAGCCATGATCACAAAAAAGAAGCTAGAAATCATCCTTCAAGAAATTCTCAAGGAAAATTGCCCTGATGTTTTAGAACCGGAGGGCAAAATAAAGGTTGAAAGAATTCACCAATCACCTCTTGAAAAAGATCCCCAAAACAAAACTCCTAGGAATATTATAGCCAGGTTCCAAAATTCCCAGATCAAGGAGAGAACATTACAAGCAGCTAGGAAGAAACAATTTGAATATTGTGGGAATGCAATCAGGATAACACAGAATCTGGCAGCTTCTACACTGAGGGATAGAAGGACTTGGAATATGATATTCTGGAGGTCAAAGGAGCTGGGATTAAAACCAAGAATCACCTACCCAGCAAAACTAAGTATAATGTTTCAGGGGAAAATATGGTCATTCAAAGAAATAGAGGACTTTCAAACATTCTTGATGAAAAAACCAGAGTTGAATAAAAAATTTGGCATTCAGATACAAGAAGCAAGAGAAGCATGAGAAGGTAAACAGGGAAAAGAAATCATAAGGCACTTATCAAAGTTGAACTATTTACATTCCTACATGGAAAAATGATAATTGTAACTTATGAAACTTTTCTCAGTGTGAGGATAGTTGAAGGGAATATAAATGTCTATATCTATATATGTATTCATACATATGTATGTCTATCTAGGAGGGCATATGAACATATGAATACATATGTGAGTGTATGTATATGTGTACAGGTATTCATAGAGGGCTCAGGACCAATTGTATAGGAAGGGATGATACTTAAAAGGTGAAATTGACAAGTGAGAGAGGAATATATGAGAGGAGATGGCTAGAGACAGAATGGGGTAAATTATCTCATACAGAAGAGGCAAGGGAAAACTATTACAATGGAGGGGAAGAACAGGAAGGCAAAAGGGAATGGATCAACCTTACTCTCATTGAATTTGGCTTAGGGAAGGAATGACATACACACTAAATAGGGTATTTCACCCTTCAGGTGAGTAGGAGGGAAGGGGATGAGTGGGGAGATGATGGAGGGGAAGGCAGGTTAGGGGGAGAGCAGTTAGAAGCACACACTTTTGAAAAGGGATAGGGTTAAAGTAGAGAATAGAACAAGTGGGGGGTGGAATAGGATGGAGGGAAATATAATCAGTCTTTCACAATATATCCACTATGGAAATGTTTTGCTTAGCTACACATGTACAAGCTATATTGAATTGCTTCCCTTCCCAGTAAGGGTGGGTGATGAGGGAGGAAGGGAAAGAATCTGGAATTCAAATTTTTAATATCAAATGTTTAAAATCATTATTATTATTATTACATTAAACTAGGAAATAAGATATACAGTCACTGGGGGATGGAAATACATCTTGCCCTACTGGAAAGTTAGAGGGGGTATGGGGGAGGATACAGGAAAGAGCAGATAGGGAGAGGGGGTACATAGTGGGATCACTGTTTTGTGTGGTGGGTAGGGGAAAGATGGGAAGAAATTTTGTAGCTCAAATTCTTGTGGAAATGAATGATGTTAACTAAAAAAAAACCATAAAATTTAATTTAAAAAAGTAAGATTTGTCACATGAGATGGTCCTCAGAGAGGGGTAGGCAGAGGGATAAATGGGATGCTATGGTGAAGTAAGAAAAATAAAGCATCAATAAAAGTTATTTTTGAAAAAATTACAAAGCTTAATGCACAATATCCAAATCTGATATCACCTATAAAATCTCTTTAACAAAACAAGGAAAGACTAGACTGAAACCACTAGAAACTTGGAACTTGAATGAAATAAACCTGCTGCTTATTATAAAGATGAACCTCAACATGACAAGATAGGAGTCTAACCAAGACATGATTTGTAGTAACCTCTCTATCATTGCATCCTCATTTAATAACTCAAACAGCTGTAAATGACCTTGTGTACCATCTTAACATTTTCAGAAATAAAGGTGAACTTTTAACTTCTAGAATAAAAGAATAGCATTTCCTACAAAGTAGGACACAAAATGTTCAAAACATGAAAATTCAATATTTTAATCAATAAGTTTGAAAAATATTCATGCCATACCTCATGAGGTACAAGAAGTATTCATGGAATATCTGTGGAACTCTAAACATAAGTGTTCATTAGCTACCAGGACTGCATCTTAGCTATTCCAAATACTACTTACCCCAAACTGCTGCTTTATATTTGATTGGGACATCAGAGACAAAAATAAACCCCAGTACACTAACATAAGTTTTAAAGGAAAAAACTGACTCCAAGAAAGACAAATGTGCTCATCAAACTACTGTTTAGTTCTGGAAAAGTTTTCTTATGACCATTCAACTTGGCTTAATAAAAATTTATAAGTTTAGTATATTGAAATGATATGGGTTTTTTCATCTGAAAAATAATTTCCAAAAATCAAATAGGTTAAAATAAAAGAGAGACTATGTTGTAACTCTTCAAACAATAGAGGTGATGAAGAATGTTTTGAATAATGTCTGAATGAAGTTGAAGGAGCAACACAGCAATTTTTTTTTAAGTGATCAAATACATTTTGGGAAACTATAAAGCAGAACATTACCAAGAAAGTGTCAATGATCTTCTCAAAGGCCATAAAGTAATGAATGTAATATGTTGCTCCACATATTTTTCTTGGATTAACACTTGGATTTTCCTGGAAAAACTAAGCTTTGTCCCTGTGAGTACAGGGAATGCTTCTATCAAGAAATCTCTGTAATAAAAAAGTAATGCCATGGCAAATGGAGTCCAAGTATGCTGTCTGATAACAATTGAGTGCTACAAAAGGATATTCCATAGACAAAATATAATAGGGAATCACCACTAGCTACATTTTTGTTATATCAGCACAGTTTTGTTCAGTAGCAATAATATTAATATAAATTTTTGATTACTATGAATCAATCATGGGAAAGAGACAAAATCTAAAAACATATTCAAAATTAGCACAAAAATTCCCCAGGTTCTCCCTTTTATGGATATAACTTATAAAAACTTTTTTTTCTGGTACTTTGTAACCAATTTATAACATAAAACATATACATGCATACATACATATATACATATGTGTGTATGTGTTTTGACCAGACTGCGTGTTAGGTATATCACTGAAGGGCTTGCTGACTGGGATGTCTTTCTCTTCCCTTTTCTATGTAAAAAAAAAGAATGTAAATTCCCATTACTCTAAATATTTTCTTCCTGAATCCAGGCTCAGCACTGTCATCTAGTTCCCTCTATATATTGTGTTTACATACTCCCTATTGTATAGCAATCACAAAATTTGGTTAAGATTCACAGTGATATTTGCATAATTAATTAATATTTCAAAACCACTTCAGTTAGAGAATATCTGCAAAACTCTAAAACTATAAGTCTCATTTAAAACATTACAAAAGATACAAAGGAACAGAAATTTTAGTTTAAGGTGTGTGGCCTTTTTTGTTTATTTTTTGTAATCTTGTTGTATAATGTTTCATTTTAGAATTAAAAGTATGCATATGTAGAACCTATATCAGATTGCACACTATTTTGGGGAGGGGAGGAGAGAGGTGGAGAAAATTTAAAACTTATAGAAATGAATGTTGAAAACAAAAAATAAATAAATTTATTTAGGAAAAAAGAATTTAAAGGGAGTTTACTAAATTATTAAATATCCCATAGGAGACCAAAAAGCAATGAACCTTTTGGGGCCCTATTGGACTATTAAGAATTTCTCAATCGAACATTTATATATATATAGCACTTTAAGTAATCCACAACCAGTAGTATCAATGTACCCTTTACTTTCCATCTGGTCTAATTTAATGCTAAGGTTACTTTTAGCAAATTATTTAATATTCAGGAGGACAGGGCTGACATGGAGGGAGCAGAATGTACTCTGGATATTGCCAGGGGTCCCAATCTGAACAAAGATCTTTTACTTTGCCAGGAATAAAATGGAACCTTGAGGTTAGCACTATACTCAATGTAACAAAAACTGAACAGATCTCTTAAATTGATATAGGTCTAAGTAGCACCCAAAGTAGCCTGGGACCTGCTGAAGTCCTTGAACAAGCTTTATAGTCCTATAGTTTATATGTTAAGCCCATCTTCCACCCCAACACTGAGAAGATTTGTAGGACATATATCAGAATGGGATACTTTTACATTTACTGAGAGGTGATCAAATTTTCTAAGACTGATGAGGCTAGTAGATATTGGCACTGTGGTAGATAGCATGTGGAATCGATCAACATGGGGGAGGAAGAGTCAGGCCCCAAATTCACTGTCTAAGAAAATACTGGGAATCAAGCATGCTCTGGGTTCCATTAACCTAGCCCACCCTTTAGAGAGAAATTATATATTGGATGTTATGAAAGATGATTACAGGGAGCGAGTAATATGAGAGGACAATCTACCCAATATAGTAAGTTTCTAAGCAGAGAGGAAAAGAAGACTCTGTGCTAAGCTATAATTGCAGCATTAGGTCATAGATGTGTGCTTAGATGTTGCATATATGAATACAAAACTGGTTCTAATATTAGGTTGATTGCATGAATTTTTATCTCAATCAAAATTATAAAAGGCACTGATAGCTCTAAACATACTAGTGAAATCACTAGGAAAATTATTAAAATTGCTAGTATCCTAGTTATCTACCCTATGTATATCCTAAAACTACTTAAGAGAAAGTAAATAAAATGTCAACTTTATAAAATTATAATTTGTTATGTTTTTAAAAGATTGTTTTGAAGTTTACGATTTGAATGGTGATGGTTTCATTTCGAGAGAGGAAATGTTTCACATGCTGAAAAACAGCCTTCTCAAGCAACCAAGTGAAGAAGATCCAGATGAAGGGATTAAAGATTTAGTTGATATAACACTTAAGAAAATGGTAAGCATATTATAATAAAATATAATCAGCATGTTACAATCAAAACAATCAGTTAGGTATGAGAGAAACGCAAAAAGGGGAATTCAGTAACCATTTTATTCCTCTTTGGTGGAAATAGAAGACAGAGACTGAATCAATGGTTTCCTTAGTATAAGGAATTCCTCATGAGGCAACTTGCTCTACCAATGCAAGAACCTCCACAGTTCATAGTCTTAGAGAAATGCCGAGATCAGGAGGAAGCTAAGTAACTTGCCCAGGGTTGTAGAGCCAGTATGTATTCAAAGCAATACTTAAAGCTCAGGTCTTCCTGGCTCTGAGAATAGCTCTCTATGACTGTGACTGTGACTTGTGGCTACTCCTCCTTGATAAAAAGAAAGCTCATGTGTATTTTTTCTCTTTCACATATATATTGTTATACATATGTAACACATAATGTTAGCAAAACCACTATTGTCACAAAAATCTATTTTCTAATCTTCCATCTTTCCTAGGATTGTGACCATGATGGGAAGCTATCCTTTGTTGACTATGAAATATCTGTAAGAGAAGAAGCCCTTTTGTTAGAAGCATTTGGTCCATGTTTGCCAGACTCAAAGGTATTAACAGTCACTGAAAATACCCATATTCATTCCATAGCATTAAACAAAATGAGTAGTTGGCCATGTAAAAATAAATTTTCCCGTGTGGGGAGAGTAAGCTGTACCTACAGGAAAGGACAACCGGAGTAGTACTTAGGGGTATCCAATTACAATGTTCTCATAGCTCCTTATTATCTTCTGTAGTTTCTGAAGAACCTTTTCAATCCTAGAAACAGTATCCAAAGGAACTGTGAGACACCAGTGGAACTAGGGTAAGACCAGTTACACAGTCAAGTTCCTAATATGGTTTGTTTTGACTGTCTTTTCATTGTGAATACCTGGATATTGTGGAGTGAATTTTATATTGTCTTCAGTTTTCTCTTTTAGGATCTTTCCTCCTCAACCATCCTTTCTGTCTTATGTGTTTATTAATGTTTCCTTATCTACTAGTTTCTTCCTTGCAAGTATACCTACATCATTCTCATTCATAAAACAAATCCTTCATTTGAACCTCTCCTTTTTATCATCCTGTGTCAATCAGCAAGCATTTATTAAATACTTTATATGTTCCAGGCACTGTGCTAGCCAGGGTGTATACAAATAGAGAAGTGAGATAATCCCTGCCTCAAGAGCTTTTATTGTATCAGAGGGCTATTGCATATTTTGTTGTTGTTCAGTCATGTCTGACTCTTCATGATCCCATGGATTATGGTATTTCAGACCCTTCTATCTTCCACTCTCTCCTGAAGTATGTCCAAATTCATGTTCATTGTTTCTATAATGCCATCCATCTCATTCTCTGCCATCCTCTTTTCCTTTTGCCTTCAACCTTTCCCAACATCAAGATCTTTTCCAATGAGTGCCATCTTCTCATTATGTGGCTAAAGTATTTGAGTTGCAGCTTCAGTATTTGACCAGCAAAATCATCAGTTAATTTCTTTAAGAATTGAATTATTTTATCTCCCTGTTGTCCAAGGGACTCTAAAGTTTGGGGTTTTTTTGTTTTTGTTTTGTTTTGTTTTGTTTTTCCAGCACTACAATTTGAAAGTGTCAGTTCTGTGGAGTTCATCTTTCCTTATGGTCCAATTCTCACAAGCCATATATTGCTACTGGAAAAACCATAGTTTTGACTATATAGACCTTTGTTTTTTGTTTTTTTGTTTTTTTTTCCCCAGATGCTTTATTAACTTCTGGTTTACATCATTCATTTCTGCCAGATTTTGAGTTACAATTTTTCCCCATTTTTTCCCTACTCCCCACCCCAGAATAGCAGTCCCATAGGATATCCCCTCATCCCATCTGCTCTCTCCCATATTTTCTCCCATACCCCCTTAAACTTTTTTAGTAGGGCAAGGTGAATCTCTGTGCCCCAATGCCTGTATATCTTATTTCCCAATTATATGTAAAATAGTATTAATAATAGTGTTTATGTATTTTTAAACATTTGATTTTAAAACTTTGAATTCCAGATTCATTCCCTTCCTCCCTTGTTACCCACCCTTACTGGGAAGATAAGCAATTCAGTATATGTTGTACATGTGTAGCTATACAAAATATTACCATAGTAGATATATTGTAAAAGTCTGACTATATTTCCCTCCCTCCTATCCCACCTCCCACTAAATCTATTCCCTACTTTGATCCTGTCCGTTTTCAAAAGTGGGTGCTTCCAACTTTCTTCCCCCCGCCCTTCCTTCCATCTTTCCTCCTCTCATCCCCTTCCCCCTTACTTTCCTATAGGGTAAGATATCCTATTTAGTATGTACGTCATTCCCACCCTGATCCAAATTCAATGAAAATAAGGTTTTGCCTTTTTACCTTCCTGTTCTTCTCTTCTCTTGTAACCATTTTCCCTTGCCTCTTCTATATAAGATAGTTTACCCCATTCTGTCTCTCCCCATCTCCTCTCATTATATTCCTCTCTCACCTCTCAATTTCACCTTTTAAGTATCATACCTTCCTATTAAATTCAACCTGTGCCCTATATCTATGTATAGATGTAAACATATATACACACATTCATGTATGTATTCAGATGCCCATATACCCTTCTTCGACTATTTTCATACTGAGAAAAGTTTCATCAGTTAAAATTATCATTTTTCCATGTAGGAATGTAAATAGTTCAACTTTGATAAGTTCATTATGGTTTCTTTTCTCTGTTTACCTTCTCAAGCATCTCTTGCTTCTTGTATCTGAATGTCAAATTTTCTATTCAACTCTGGTTTTTTCATCAAGAATCCTTGAAAGCCCTCTATTCCACTGAATGACCATATTTTCCCCTGAAACATGATACTCAGTTTTGCTGGGTAAATTACTCTTGGTTTTAATCCCATGTCCTTTGACCTACAGAATATCATATTCCAAGCCCTTCTATCTCTCAGTGGAGAGGCTGCCAGATCCTGCACTATCCTGATTGCATTTCCACATTAAAAGTATTTCTTCCTGGCTGATTGTAATATTTTCTCCTTGATCTGGGAATCCAGGAACTTGGCCATAATATTCCTAGGAATTTTCTTTTTTGGGATCTTTTTCAGGAGGTGATCAGTGGATTCTTTCAACCTCTATTTTGCCCTCTGGTTCTAAAATATCAGGGCAATTTTCCTTGAGAAATTCTTGAAGGATGATTTCTATGTTCTTTCTTTGATCATGGTTTTCAGGTAGTCCAAAAATTTTTAAATTATCTCTCCTGGATCTATTTCCAGGTCAGTGGTTTTTCCCATGAGATATTTTACATTGCCTTCTATTCTTTCAATTTTATGGATCTGCTTAACAGCATTCTGATTTCTCATAAAGTCACTAGCTTCCATTTGCTTTAGTCTATTTAATCTAACATTATTAATATTTCTCCCAGCATCCTTATTTCTGACTTTTGATTTGACTAACCTGGCATTTTATTTGATGTACTCTACATGTAAGTTAAATAAATAAAGTGACAATATACAGCCTTGTACTCCTTTCCCAGTCTTAAACCAATCAGTTCTCCATGTGATTATAACTGTTATTATAACACACAAGTAGCTTTGAAATAAGTAAGATGATCTGATACTCCCATTTCTTTGAGGACTGGCCACATTTTGTTGTGATCCATACTGAACTAGAAGTGGATGTTTTGTTTTGTTTTCTTGAATTCCCATGTTTTTTCCATAATCTAGAAAATGTTGGCAATTTGGTTTTTAGTTCCTCTACCTCAAAAAACCAGTCTGCTCTTCTTGTAATTCTTGTTTTACATGTTGCTGAAGTCTGGCTTGCAGAATCTTGAGCATAATATTGCTGGCATTTGATGCGAGTACAATTGTTCTATAATTTGAACATTTTTGACATTGTCTTTCTTTGGGTTGAGATACAAACTGATCCTTTCCAAAAAAGTGGTCACTGTTAAGTTTTCCAAATTCCCTGGCACATCGAGGGCAGCAGTTTAATATCATTCTCTTATAGGATTCATTTGGAATTCCATCATTTCCACTAGCACTATTAGCAGTGTTTCCTAGCACTTGATTCTATTCTCCAGGATGTCGAGCTTTAGATCAGTAACCACACCATTGTGGTTATCAGTGATATTAAGATCTTTCTTGTATAGTTCTGCATATTCTTGCCACCTCTTCTTAATCTCTTCAACTTCTGTTAAGTCCCTACCATTTTAATCTTTTATCATGCCCATTTTTACCTGAAACATTCCCTTGATATCTCTAATTTTCTGGAAGAGATCTGTCTTTCCCATTCTCTTGATTTCTTATATTTCTTTGCATTGCTCATTTAAGAAAACCTCATCTCTTTTTCCTATTCCCTAGAATTCTGCATTCAGTTGCATATATTTTCCTTTCTCTTTCCTTCTATTTGTAAAGCCTCCTTAGACAGCCTTTTTGCTTTCTTGCTCTTTTTCTTTGGAATGATTTTTATTGCTGCCTCCTATAAAACATTGTGAACCTTTATTTATAGTTATTCAGACACGTATCTGCCAGATCTATGCCTTAAATCTATTCATCATTTTTACTTCATATTAATAAAGGATGTGCAGATAAATACAAGGCAGCAGTGAATAGAGTGCTGGACCTGGAAACAGGAAGCCTTACTAGCTATGTGACCATGGGCAAGTCACTTAACCCTGTTTGCCTTAGTTTCCTCATCTGTAAATGAAGTGGAGAAGGAAATGGCAAACCATTCTAGTATCTTTGACAAGAAAACCCCAAATGGAATCATAAAGAGTTGGACACAGATGAATAACAGTAACAACAAATACAAGATCCATTCAAAATAAATGAATGGTGATTTGGCTGAGGTACTAACCACTGGTGCATTCAGGAAAGACCTCTTTGTGGGGGTGGCAAAAGAGCTGACCCTTCAAGGGAATTGGGTATTTCAAGAGACAGAGATGAGAAAAATGTATTCTAGGCATTAGGAGCATCTGGGACAAAAGTACAGAATGGGAAAAAATGGTTTGTATGTGAGGAATAGAAAGAGGGCTAGTTGGTAGGAGCATAAAATGAGAGTAGTCTGTAATCAGCCTGGAAAGACAAGGTGTAGCCAGATTATGAAGGTCTTTAAATACCAGCAAGGGAGTTTGTATTTTATTCTAAAGGCATTAGGGAACAAAAGTGATAGTATGAAACAGAAAGTCGGGACTGGGTTTTAGTAAAGGATAGGACAAGGGAAGGGATAAAGTGGCTTCATCTCTGATGTGGATTGATCTGAGATTTCTCTCGTATTTCCCAAGCTTTACAAAAGGATATTCATATATTACTCACTACCTTGCTAAGCATTGTAAGGAAATCAGTCTTTGGATATGGACAGCATTACTTGTAGATAACTGTGTATTCTAGTTTTCAAATTACTTATAACAGATAATAGGATATTTATCTCATAATATGGAATGGATTTAGTAACTTCCAAATACTTTCTCTCCCCAGTTCAATAGCTCTTTCCCTAAGCAGCTCCCTATTTCCCCCCTTTTCCCCAATTGTCTACCATCCTTAACAGGATTAAACCATTTTAATTGTTTTGCTCTGTTTGGAAAGGCTTTTTAATTAGATTTAGTATTAAGTCATCACTTGAAATGGGCCACTTTAAGAATACTACAAGAGTTTAGTGTCAGCTAGATCTAATTTTTTTCACTTTTATTTTGCAGAGCCATCTAGAATTTGAAGCTCAGATCTTCAAAGACCCCCATGATCTCTAGAATAAGGACACCTAACATCTGTATTAGTTTCAAGACAGCAAATTAAAATGCACATTCCAAATGCTTATTTTCTATATTTTGTGATTTAAATAAGCATTAATAATGGTTTAAATTTTATTTTACTTGCCTGTAAACTATTATGACAGACTGATGGAAGATCAGAATGCAAGACCAGCAGTTCTGCTTGCTGACAAAAATGATTTACATTCATTCTACAATTTACACAGGGCTATAAATTTGTATATGGATCTATAGTAATAATTTCAATTTCATGAACAAAAAAGAGGTAACACTATCATGAAGCATTAATAGGACAAATATGAATAATAATGTGAATACCAGGTTAAAGAAAATAACTAAAATTACTTAATTCCCTTTTTATGAAAACAAATTAAATTTGTTTTTTGTGCCAATGGTACATACTTTTCTTGATTTTAATGAGTAATTCAAATGCACCTCTCCCTAATGAAGGTTATCAGATGATGGTTTTTTTTTTTTCAAAACAGAAAAAAAGAAATTGAATCAAGGGAATCTTTTTTTCTTTTAAATTATTATTTCCTTTCTTGTCTCTGTTTCTTTAGTGCACATATATAATAAGCAACAGGAGGAAAGATAATGCAAACAGTTTTGCTCAGATGCAAATACTGGCAAGGTGGATAGAGTGCTGGACTTGGAGTAAGGAAGACCTGTGTTCAAATCCGGACTCTTCTACTTAATAGCTGTGTGACCTGGGGCAAGTCATTTAACTTCTGATTGGTTACTCCCTAGGACTTATCTAATAGATAGGTTGCTTCTTGGAGAGAACTCCCAGTATAGGAATTCCCCAGCTGATGAAATAACAGATCATTTTCCTATTGGTATATTCTTTGTCACTATATTATGCATCATTATAAATTAATTATGTGTAATGAAATTATAAAGTTAACATTTGTAAAATATCATTGCAAATAATTGAATTAAATAAATCCTTTCCTGAAATAAAAGATTTATTACCTTTTTTTACTATTCAAATGTTTTCTTCATTTTAAAAAATTGTCATGTGTAGAGTGATATTTTCTTAATAGACAATTTCTTGGCACAACTGTATTTTTTCTAGCAACAATTTAAACCAGAGTCAGCAAATCTTATGTTTACTTAAAACTTAATTTCCTAGTCTTTAGGAAAACCAAAAATGATGAAATATACACCATATAGCATAATGGGATTTGGAGTCAGGAAACCTAAGGCTCTAATCCTAACATTAAAATTTACCTTATAATAATCAATTCAGTCCACTGAATCCCAGTGGACTTTATCAAGTTTTTCCAGAGCTATATTTCAAGAAATCATAAATGAAAACTACATGAGACAAAAGAGTTATCCTAGTTTTTCAGGGAGAAAAATCACAGAATAAATAAGTAGAGGAGAAAAAAATCTAGCTGTCAAACCCCAAGATGGAACTACTTGATTATGCCTTTAAACCCAAATCACTGTGGTTCTCATTGATTGGCCAATTAAAGGTCCTAGCTCAAGCCTCAATTGGTCATAGCTTGGGTTTTGAGGGCTCATAGTGAGTATTAATGGCAACTGTTTCTGTTCTGGCCACAAATCCTAAGGGTCTTCCCCTCCCAGATTGATTCTTCTGAGAAGGCAAACTAAGCAATCTTTTGCCTCAATTCTTAACAATACTTTAATGACTGAATGGGTGTTTTCTCAAACAAACTGAAACCTGGAAAAGACTTTAGCTTAAAAGGGTCAAGGTCTCCCACTGCTTCTAGTACCATCTCCAGTCATCGTGATCTATATCTTGTCAGTGGACCCAGATAGCTCTGGAGGAACAGCAAGTGAGGCTGGTAACTGCACAGCTCTGCCTCATTTAAACCCAATTTATTTGCAAGTCAAGACATCACCCTCCTGATATCATTGGTTCTCTTCCAGAACTAGGGTGAACAACTGCAAAGATATCTTGTGATAATGGGTAAGTTTCCAGTTTCAACATTCTCCTCTGTAAAATGTGGGCATTGATACTTACCTTACTTTACTTATGGAATAGTTGCAATAAAAATTCTTTATATACTAAGAATATTTTAATACTTCATCTTATTGATATGACTATTCTAAACTGTGCTGATTGCCTTATCAAGCTATACACACATGCATAAAAGGAATAATATGTATCTCTATACCTGCATGTACATGTATGTATGCATCTGTGTATGTTAGATTGTTGTACATGTATATTATTTGGAAGGTATTATCAAACTCTGTATAATTTTTCAACTCTTAATGCTTTATAATAGGATAGAGTACCTGCATGGTACATAGCAGGTACTAAATAAATACATATTGAGTTGAATGTTAGTGAAAAACCTGCAGTTATCTTCCTGGTTCTTGTTTCATTTATAGCAAAAAACCTCAATATTGGTAATGATCCAATTCTTTCAATAATATGTACATTTATCTCACATTTCAAGTACCAGCAGTTAATGTTTATACATAATCAAGGAACTACACAAGTCTTAGCATCCCTTGCCTGCTTTTCCACAACTGGGTAAAAACCTACTTTTCTATCACTTCAGAAGGGTCATTTTTTATTTTTCTTTGTTTATTGTATGACCCTGGTCAAAGAAGCAATCACTGAAAAAAACATAGACTGAGTTTTCACCATTATTATGATCCTTCAATTTTTACAACCCAACTTTGAATTGCAAAGTTAGTAGTTATACCTGGATTCCCCATCTCTTAGATTTTATGAATAAAATGATGGTTAAGTCAAGTAATGAGCATTAATTCATAAAACAATAGATAATTTCATTAAAGAAAATGATGAAATGACATGACAAAATTTATGGGATGTAGTCAAAGCAATACTTAGGGGAAAATTTATATCTCTGATTGCTTACATCAATTGAATAGAGAAAGAGCAGATGAATGAATTGATCATGCAATTGAAAAAAAAAATTGAAGAAAGAACAAATTAACCTTCCTTATTAACCACCAAATTGGAAATCATGAAATCAAAGAGGATATTAATAAAATTGAAAGCAAGAAAACCATAAAACTAGAAGCTGGTTTTATGAAAAATAAAATAAATAATCCATTGGTTAATTTGATTAGAAAAAGAAAGAAGAAAACCAAATTACTAGTATTAAAAATGAAAGGGGTGAATTCACCACCAATAAAGAGGAAATTAAGAAATTGTTCTGAACTATTTTGCCCAATTATATGCCAAAAATTTGATAATTTAAATGAAATGGATGAATGTTTATGAAAATATAAATTACCCAGGTTAACAAAAGAAGAAATAAAATACTGAAATGACCCAATCTTAGAAAAAAAAATGAATAAGCCATCAGTGACCTTCCTCAGGATCAGATGGATTCATGGGTGGATTAGACCAAACATTCAAAAAATAACTAAGAATAAGAATAAAGAACAATTAATCCCAATACTATATAAAATATTTGGAAAAAATAGATGAAGGAGCCCTACCAAATTCCTTTCATGACACAAATATAGTGCATGATACCTAAACCAGGAAGAGCCAAAACAGAGAAAAAAATTATAGATCAATTTCCTTAATGAATATTGATGCAAAAATTAAAAAAACACTAACAAAGAGATTATAGCAACATATCATAAGGCTCATACACTATGACTGGGAATGATTTATACCAGGAATGTAGGAGTAAAATAATAATGATAATAATAATAATAATAAATTTTTTAAACATTTAATTTTAAAACTCTGAATTCCAGATTCTTTCCCTTCTTCCTCGTCACCCACCTTTACTGGGAAAATAAGCAATTCAATATAGGTTGTACATGTGTAGTTACAGAAAACATTTCCATAGTGGATATATTGTGAAAGACTGAGTATATTTACCTCCATCCTATCCTGCCTGCCACTTGTTCTATTTTTTACTTTGACCCTGTCCCTTTTCAAAAGTGTATGCTTCTAACTACCCTACCCAACAATGTGCCATCCCATCTATCCCCCCCTTAGCCCCTTCACCCCTACTTTCCTGTAGAGTAAGATACACAGATGAGTGTTTTTGTTATTCCCTCCTTAAGCCAAATTCAATGAGAGTAAGGTTGACCCATTTCCTGTTCTTCCCCTCCCTTGTAACAGTTTTCCCTTGCCTCTTTTATATGAGATAATTTACCATATTTTGTCTCTCCCTATCTCCTCTCATTATATTCCTCTCTCACCTCTTCATTTTATTTTTTAGATATCATCCCTTCCTATTCAATTGATCATGGGCCCTCTCTATGTATACATGTACACATATATACACACTCACATATGTATTCATACGCCCATATACCATCCTATATATACATATATGTATGTATAAATATATACATATACATACATATTTGTATTCCCTTCAACTATCTTCATATTGAGAAAAGTTCCATCAATTACAATTATCATTTTTCCATGTAGGAATGTAAATAATTCAACTTTGATAAATTCATTATAATTTCTTTTCCCTGTTTACCTTCTCATGCTTCTCTTGCTTCTTGTATTTGAACGTCACATTTTCTATTCAACTCTGGTTTTTTCATCAAGATTTCTTGAAAGTCCTCTATTTCATTGAATAACCATATTTTCCCCTGAAACATTACACTCAGTTTTGATGGGTAGGTGATTCTTGGTTTTAATCTTTGCTCCTTTGCCTGCCAGAATATCATATTCCAAGCCCTTTGATCCCTTCATGTGGAAGCTGCTAGATCTTGTGTTATCGTGATGGTGTTTCCACAATATTCAATTTTTTTCTTCTTGGCTGCTTGTAATATTTTCTCCTTGACTTGGGGACTGTGAAACCTGGTTATAACATTCCTAGGGGTTTTCTTTTTAGTATCTTTTTCAAGAGGTGATCAGTGGATTCTTTCCATTTCTATTTTACCCTCTGATTCTGAAATGTCAGGGGAATTTTCCTTGAGAATTTCTTGAAGGATGACTTCTAGGTTCTTTTTATGATCATGGCTTTCAAGTAGTAAGATAATTTTTAAATGATCTCTCCTGGATCTATTTTCCAGGTCAGTGGTTTTTCCAATGAGATATTTCACATTGCCTTCTAATTTTTCATTTGTTTGGATCTGTTTAACAGTATCTTTGATTTCTCATAAAGTCATTAGCTTCCATATGCTCTAATCTAATTCTGAAGGAATGATTCTCTTCAGTGAGCCACCACACCTCCACTGTTTCTTTCCCCAGGGGCAGGGGCTGGACTGCACTCTTTCCCCCCCAGTTCCAACAGAGTTTCACACTGGCCTTTTGCTTGCTTTTTGGCATTTATGGGTTGATAATTCTGGAAACCTCCATACTGCTGGTGATTCACTCTCCAAAAGTCTGTTCCAGCTGCTGCTGGTTGGGGCCACCCAATAGCTAAAGCTGCAGGCTTTATATGGACTCATATGGACTCAGCTACCAGCTGGGTGTGATAGACCTTTCCTGTTGGCCTGCCAGGCTGCCTTCTGAGGGAGATTTGTCACTTTGTGGAGATCTGTTACTTTGTGGGTTCTATAGCTCTAAAATTTGTCACTTTGTGGAGATCTGTCACTTTGTGGGTTCTATAGCTCTAAATTTTGTTTAGAGTCATATTTTATAGGTATTTAAGGTGGTTATGGGGGGAGCTCATGGAGTTTTCCTGCTTTTGTGCCACACTCTTGGCTCCCAATAAGTAATATTTATCCAAAACCATCAGCAAGCATTATCTATAATGGAGATAAGCTAGAAACCCTCACAATCCAATTGGTTGAAGCAAGGATGCCCATTATTACCTCTGTTATTCAATATTGTACTAGCAATAAGAGAAGAAAAGGAAATGGAAAGAATTACAATAGGCAATGAGGAAACAAAACTATCATCTTTCCAGATGATATGTTATACTTAGAGAAGTCTAGGGAATAAACTAAAAAACTATTTGAAATTATTAACAACTTTAGAAAAGCAGCATTATACAAAATAAACCAACGTAAATCATCAGCATTTCTATAAATTACCAACAAAGTCCAGCAGCAAGAGAAATTCATTTAAAATAATAGTAGACAATATAAAATAATTAGAATTCTACCTGCCAAGACAAAACCAGGAACAATATGAAGGCAACTATAAAACACTTTTCATACAAATAAAATCAGATCTAAACAACTGGAAAAAATAGTTTGTGTGTAGGCCAAGCCAATATCATGAAAATAACAATTCTACTTAAATCTATTTATTAAGTATCATACCAGTCAAACTATCCCAAAAGTATTTTATAGAGCTAGAAAAGAAAATAATATTTATCCAGAGGAACTAAAGGTCAAGGATATCAAGGGAATCAATGAAAAAAAATGTGAAGGAAGGCTATCTAGTTATACCAGATCTCAAGTTGTATTATAAAGTAGTAATTCTCAAAACATTCTATTTCTGGCTAAGAAATAGAGTGGTGGATCAATGGAATAGATTAGGTACAAATTATATTATCTGATATTTTATAAACCCAAAGATTTAAGTTTCAGGAACAAAAACCTATAATTTGACAAAGCTGCTGGGAAAACTGGAAAACTATATGGCAGAAAGCAGAGGTAGACCAAAATCTCACACTGGATACTAAGATAAGGTCAAAGTGGTCACATTTACACATAGAGGGTGATACCATAAGCAGATTAGAAGAGCTTGAAATAGTTTATCTCTCTGAACTATGAATAAGGGAAGAATTTATGACCAAATAAGAGAGAGAGAGAGCTTACAAAATATAAAATAGATAATTTTGATTATTAATATTTTTAAAAGTTTAATGCAAAAATAATTTTAAGGAAAGCAGAACACTGGGATAAATTTTTGCTATAAGTATCTCTAATAAAGGTCTTATTTCTCAAGTATATGGAGAAATGACTCTCATTTATAAAAAATGCAAGTAATTCCTAAAATGATAAGTGCTCAAAAGATATGAACAGGCAGTTTTCTGATAAAGAAATAAAGTCATATGAAACAATGCTCTGAATCACTATTGATTAGGGGAATGCAGATTAAAACAATTCTGAGGTACCACCTCACACCTATCAGATTAGCTAATATTAGGGGGAAAAAAGGAAAATTATGGACATTAGAGGGGATGTGGGAAAACTGGGACAATAATGCACTGCTGGTAGAGTTGTGAACTGATCCAACCATTCTGGAGAGAACTCTGGAACTATGCCCAAAGGCCTATAAAACTGTGCATACTCTTTGATCTAACAATATCACTGCTAGGTCTATATCCCAAGGACATCAAAAAGAGGGGGAAAGGACCTATTTGTACAAAGCCATTTATAGCTCTTTTTATGGTGGCTTAGAATTGAAAATCCAAGGGATGCCCATCAATTGAATAATGGCTAAACAAGTTGTCATATATGATTGTAATAGAATATTATTATTCTATAAGAAATTACAAGCAGAATGATTTCAGAAAAACCTGGGAAAACTTATGTGAAGTGAAGAGAACGAGGAGATTGTTGTATACAGTAACAACAATATTATTCACAGAAGAACTGTGAATGACATAGCTATTCGCAGCAATACAATCCAAGACAATCCCAAAGAACTAATGATGAAGTATACTGTACATCTCCAGAGATAGAACTGATATTGCTGGAATACAGACTGAAGCATGCTATTTTCACTTTCTTTCATTCTTTTTCTTTTATTTGAGTCTTCTTGTACAAAATGACTAATGTGGAAATGTTTTACATGATTGCACATGTATAATATATATCTGATTTCTTACTGTCTCAGGAAAGGAAGGGAGGGGGGAAATGAGGAATAGAATTTGAAACTCAAAACTTTTTAAAATGTTAAAAAATTGATTTAACATGTAATTGGGGGAAAAACAAAAATATGTTGAAATATAAAATTAAGGATAAAGACCACATAATTCTAAAATAAAACAAGCATTTATTAAGCACTACTATGTCCAGGCACCATGCTAAAGATTGAAGATACAAAGAGAGGCAAAAACAAAAGAACAGAAAATGGGCCCTACTCTCAAGGAGCTCACAGTCTAATGAGGGACACAATATGCAAATAAATATGTACACAAAAGATATATACAGGTTAAATTGGTGGTAATTGAAAAAGGAAAGCCCTAAAATGAAGTAAGCCTGGAAAAAACTTCTTGTAGAAGGCAGGCTTTTAACTGGGACCAATGATGGCAGGGTTTTAGAAACAAGAATGTGTAGACTAGTCTACTATATTGATTAACTAGGCGGGGTCCTGGTTAAGAGCTTCCCTATATGCATAGAATTAATCTTCCTTGCTGCTTGCTTCCCATTCCAACTACACTTCCCCTTGCTATGATTTCTAGATTTCATAAAATAGATGACAGACCACACTTCCCTAGCTTCCCTTTGATGGAGGACGTTCCATCAAATTAATGGCCAAAATGTCTAAGTATATGCAAAATGCACTTGGCAAGAGAAGAGAAAATCTATCCTCTGCTCACATATTGGCAAATTGAAATTTAGCAAAATTCTACTTAGTGACATGTTCTTTGCTGCTTACTCTTTTTCTACTGCTTTTCTTCCTCTCTGCCAGACCCAGATCTGGCTCCTCTTTCTAGTAAGTGTATCCAACTTTGGCTGAGCCTTCCTACTTCTCCCTTCTGAAAATAGCTTAGCTGGAGCTATAGGCGAAGTGTTGTGGTTAGGAGGAATGGAGCGGAGCCTTTCTCTTACTTGATACTCAAAATCTTGGCTTCTTTTTGCTCATTCCAGCTGTTTTCTGAAGGAAGGCAGGTTATAAACAATGATATGAGCTAAGTGGAGGAGTTCCTGGGCACAGGGTTCTTTGGCTAGTCATGCACTGTCACCCCTCAAGCAGAAGGGAATACTTCACTTTAAAAAGCAACCAATGTGTATACATATGCATACATACATACATACATAAAAAGCAACCATATGTGTATACATATGCATACATGCATGCATGCATGCACATGTACATATATACACTTTTTTTACCACCAGCTTTTCATTTTCACTGAAAACTACTCATCTTGTACTCTTAACCAACAAATACCATTAAAGAGATGATTGTACAAGTCAGAAATTGGTCCTGAAGTTATTTGCACCATAAAATCATCACAAGTTTTTGAGTATCTATCTTGTACAAAAGCCATGCAGAATAAGAAAAGGAGTTTATCCTCACAGAATTTACAGTCATAAACTAATAATTCTAGGACTTTTAAGACTATTATTTCAGTTTCATTATTTTTTATTTCATAGCATGTCTTATTCCTCCTTTTGGTGCTATAACTGTGTCTGAAAACACATGTAACTTCACATTTTAGGTTTCATATTTTCATAATTTCATATGCATATTTTAATTTTAAAAGAATTATTAAGAAGAAAGAAAATAAATTCATTTTGAGCATTTTATGAAAGCCATTGAGTTAGTGTTACAAAACCAGATTTTGGAATCAGATGAAAAAGGTCCAGGGTAGCTCCCAGGTAAAATGTTCCCAAGACATTTTGTGTCCTGTGTATCACCAATTCTTGTTCCATGTTATTTTGTCAGTACCTCCTTTCACTCCTCTCCCCACAAATCAGTTAAATTATCTTTTGTTCCATTCAATTCAATAATTATTCAAGTGTTTAAAATGTACCTACACCATGCAGTATGTTGGTTCTGGGGATCTAAAACTGAAAAACAACAACTTAAATCTAGTAGCTCCATTAAAATGTCCCAATTTAAAATAAAAAGGAAAAGCTGAAGAAAAAAAGGAGAGAAGAGGAGAGGAGAGGAGAGGAGAGGAGAGGAGAAGAGGGGAGGGGAGAGGAGGGGAGCGGAGGGAAGAAATAAGAAAAAACCTCTTATTTGAGTCTTCCATGGGCATGTTCTCAATCCCTCTTGTCTTCATCCTCTTCAAGTCAAGCCATGCCAACATGCCATTTATTTAACACTGCTATATGACAGTGATTAGTGCTGGAAATACACATCCAAGCAACAACATAGTCCCTTCCCTTAAGGAGGCGACTTTTTGATGGAGGAAGATAATATATTTTTTAAATCACTTAAAAGGGGTATTTGTACTGTGGCAAAATCTGGAGAATGAAACATGGTTGCTCTGGACTCCTTTCAGGAGGAACTCACTAATGGGAAAAGGGAGCCACAAGGGCAGAGGGAGAAGGCCACTGAAACATGGTAGCAAAAATCCAGAAATGATACACAAGTGATATTATTCTACAAATAATTGGAAATGTGATTCTGGAGGTTGGGATTAGGAGTCAGGGCAAAGCTGGAGCTATAGATAATGGAAATCATTTGTATATGTGATCACTGAAATTTGAGATTGAACAGGATTGTCAAGGTAGAGGTGATGCAAAGAAAAATGAGAGAGGGCCAAAGAAAGAATTTGAGGGACTATCCCCCTTAAGTATTCAGTATAATGGCAAGAGATAAGAGATGTTTCAAGAGTCAAAGTAAATGAATCTATTAGAAGGTGTGGTCAACAGTGATAAAGATGTATAGTTCATCACTTTCTAATCTTTCATTACTAACAAATGAAACCTAGTCTGGTTAAATACAAGGGAGTCACTCTTGATCATATGCATTAAGAAACCTTTGAATTGGCTGGGGAATTAGATTCCTTAATTCAGAAGACATAATGAGAATCTGTCTTAGATTTATCATGATATTGGTAAGGAGGCAAATTAGAATCAAGATCACACAATATTTAAGGCCCCATTTTCCAGGCTGGGGAAACTATAAAGCAGGATAAGATGTGTTTACTGCTGTCAATGACCTTAAATCCAGAAACTAAAACATCCTTTATCCATTTAAACTACGTCAAGAAAACTTCTCTATTTCTGTTTTGGGATAGGGGGAACACAATATAAAACTGAAAGAAGTAGAACAAAAATGAGATTTTTTTCACATTCGAAATCTCTTCAGCATGGTGTCATTACATCCTCCAGTGGCAGTTAGCTTCTTAGAACTCTGTCCTAGGTAATTTGTGGCTTTCTGTGTACCCTTAAGCCTCCTACTTAATCCGTCAAAAAAATATTCCTCCCCCTCAGACACACATACTTTTGTTGATTTTTACCTCCCTCATGCCTGTTTAGCTCTACACTGCCCTTATTATGTGGCCTCCCTCAGGCTCACAGAGCTTTCCCTCACTGAGGGGATTTGACAAGATGAAGTGCATTTGAAAAAATGTGTAAAATATAGACCCCACACTCTCCTCCCTTAACCTAAGCTGCACTTTCAAAGAATCACCTGCCCCCAACACCAAATATACACATGGATTCAAGAGGATTCTGAGCTGTCAATCAAATAGGTGAGGGTTATACACCTCAGAGGTAGTCAAAATAGAGCTTAAAGGTACCACCAACCCACATTTGAAAGTAACATTATTATGAGAAAAGGCCTTTTCAAGTCACATATTCAGGAGTGATATTTGTAGTTGGATCACTGTGTGGTCAAAACAGTGACAACAAAGGTACGGTCATTTATAGCCAAATCATCCTCCACATCTGGAACAGATTGATTAGCTGCAAATCAAATAGCAGGCATTGGTATGAATGAAAGCTATCCAGTCAATTCCTTACTGATGAGTCTTCTTTGGCATTTGATTGCCAGGAGGAATTTGACCATTTGACTTGGAGTTTATGGAAGTAGCCAGTCATCAGGAAAGTGCTGATAGCAGTGGCAGAGAAAGTAATATTTGACTACCAAATCTTGGTGACTTATTAAAGATAAGAGAAAGGAAGTCAGATCAATGTTTGCTGAGGACTGAAGAGGTGAGCCTGAACCAGTTGGGCTTAGAGGCAAAAGATAATCTTTAAACTAAACAGGGAGAAATGAACCCCTTGGGCATAGGATAAAAGGAAAATATGGAGAGGCTTCTAGAGTATGGAGGAGAATGGAAATGATAATATCCAGAAAAGTGGTGAATGAGTTCTACAAGAGAACATCCTTTCCAATTTAATGACTAGAGGTGCTTATAAGGCTTTAGACCCTCAAGTGTTTTGAGTAGGTGTTTATATTTTTTATCCCTACAGGAGGTCTGAGTTTCTAAAAGTGAATTCTTTAAAGGTGAACATTTGTATAACCACCCCTCACTACCCTGAGGTTTAGCATACTGTTTAACCAATTATGAAAGAAAAAAACATACTTTGACCTCCCATTCAGTGCATCTTTAATTCACAAACTGAATAAGAATCACAAGTCAAACAGCAAGCTATTTCATCAAGACAAAGTAATTCTCAAGAAATTAAAAGACAACAGAATCCTCCTAAGTCTCTCCAACATTATGTATAAAATTGACCTGTAATCTCTTAAGCCAGTGGGGAAAAACAATTTCTTTAGAAATTCACAAAGGAGTAGTGAAATTATCAATATTGGGCATGGGAGTAAGGGAAGGGTAAGTGCTTCTGTGTCTCTACTTGCCTTGGTCATGTGTTTCCATGTGTTTTCATAGTCACAGATCAATTGACATTTTCTTACTTCATTTACAGTACTCCATTGCATATCTCTACTTTTTGTCATTCTTTCAAAAGTACAATATTCTCTGAGGAGCCAAGTTAGATCACCCAAGGGTCACACTCCCTTTTTCTGCTGACCTTTACATCATTTCTTACAGACTCATGCAGCTTCTTTACTTGCCAATCATCTAAGGAATGTTATCACTATGAGGATTAGTACAATACCACAGGTTGACTTCCACCAATAGAACACTTTCCAGAAGTCCCAGGCAATCAACGGTGCTGTAATAGACTTTCTTCAATCCTTCCATAGTCATTAGCATGGATTCAAATACATGAGACCTTTGGGTTAGGTTTATGGTATCTACATCCACATTCATCTTCTCTCTCTCTCTCTCTCTCTCTCTCTCTCTCTCTCTCTCTCTCTCTATATATATATATATATATATATATATATATATATATATATATAAATGTGTGTGTATACATCCTAAATTTATACTTAATGATTGTCACTACCCATCTCTGATTGTTAGCATCTAATTTGGCTCAACAAAATATGTCAGTGGGTTATTGTTCATCCATATTTGGAATTGAGCTCTATACACGTAGCCCAGTACAGTCCATTGGCAGCTCACTTAAAGGCCAAGAACTATAATTTGTGGATGGCATAATGAATCTCATGCTCAGGGTGTTCTTTTATGACAAATGCATAACTTGGATATGTGGTCTCACACACTGAGCTTCTTCCCTAGATAATCCTTCCTTTCCTGCAGAGTCTCTAAAGTCAAACTTGTCTATATCAATCCAGCCATGAGTAGAAGGGTATGGTATTCCTTTGATACTCTCTGCTAGCTCTGTCCTGTCCATTAAGTATCTGCATAGGAGACATAAATTATAATCATTTGTAAGTACTGAGTACCAGCTGGTTGCCAGCCACACATTGGTGGTACACTAAACAGAGTAGAGTTGATCATAATTAATACTTAAATTCCAAAAATATTTACTAGATCTGGATTTATCAGGACTATAATGTCCATCATTTATCCATGATGTTCCAAGTGAATCCAGACTTACTATGATGGAATCCATATGTGGGTAGTCCTTTTTCCTGAGTCCACATAGACTTGCCCATGAAGAGGTAGCAAAAAGGATATCCTGTAAGTGTTCTTCATAAAATGGCTAGAATATAATTATCACATGCAATCAATTGTCACAGCTTCATGGGTGCCTATGGATTCAGAAAGAAAGGCCCGAAAAAGATTGTTGGGTCAAAGAGTTTCTGTGAGTCATGTAGCCTTCATCCCTGATATTGCCTCAGTTTGCCATTGACAGTCTAGTGAAACTCAGCTACTGTCAAAGCAAGACCAGATACTTCTCTCAAATATACCCAGCATGTGTATGTTCATTGTATCCATAACTGTAACAAAACCCCACCCATACTATGGCTATGCTCTGCTGGTATGCTGCCCAAAGCAGGTTACCATGACCTTTAGTTCTAAACCTTTTTAACTTTCCAAAAAGAATGGCTCTGTCCACCTATCCAACTTCCAGTAGGCTTTGCCTGAAATTCTTCAGTGAGACCCAGTTGATATGAATTTGGCCCTCATTTGGTTTCTGTGACCCATACCTGAGAGCATAACTTATGGTCCTGCAAGGCTGACTCCAATTTCTTCCACTCACTCCATCTATCACTTCTCATCACTATTTCCCTGACCAATCAAATCAATTCTATCTGGTGATAGGATTATCTTTGATGAACACATGTTATTATCTGAAATTTATCATTTCATCCTACACCATACCTGTGATAATTGAGGTCAATCTAGCATTGGAGTTCTGAAGCTTTTTTATTCCTATACACTTTGATTTTCAATAATTTTTAGGCATCCCCTTTATCAACATGAAAATAAATTCTAGCACTCACCACACGCATGCATATAGGAAATAATACAAAGAGATTAATTTCAATAAGATAGCATATTTACAAAATATTCTCCATACCCCTTGACAAGTTTTTCACATCCTTTGGGAGGTCCTTATATAGGATGCCTCTTGTTAAAAGTTCTATGCTCTCCATAGGCACTTCCCTTTTCTTTTCTCTGCAGCAGACTTGCAACTATAACGCAATGCTATTTTTCTTCTCCCCCTGCCTTTTAGAGGTGATTAAGGAATGTACAAGGCTCTCTTCTTTACACTAACTACCACCAAAGTGACTGTCCAGCATCTACAAATATTTGAGCAGTATAACAAAGGACCATTGCACCTTCATGGAGTATATGAATTGAAAGGCAGAATATCAGGGACTCTCCATTAATTTGCTACATTGCTAGGTCCTTTGCTATCTCTACAGTAACACTATGGCAGGACTCAGGTATATTCATCTGGATAAAGCAGGATGTAAAGCAGGAATCAGTATCTTCCTCTCCTGTTGCACACTGATGCCCTGCTTTAAAATGTTGACGCTTTAGGTACTGCATTTTTTGTAATAATACAGATTGGCTTACATTTTGCTACCTTTGACCAGGCCTTGCCACTGTTGGAGTTCTTCAGAAAAGGGCATGCTTCCTCTCAGTCAGCTTTTCACATTGTCTGCAAACCATCCTGCTCTCACCATAATTGAACATTAAATGTTTGCAGCTTCTGTTCAGGAGTAAAGAACTTAATAATTAATTTTCAAGTATTCTCTTTTCCATCAATATGTACACCTGAAACAGACCTCACAAACAGAATTTGAGTTGAGCCTAGTCAGATTTTTTTTGACTCTGTATATTAGATTCTATCCACTGTTCCACCTTGATGTTTCTATTTCATCACAGGATCTATAGAATCACAATTTGTCCTAATATCATTAATCAATGTTCTTAAGTCTCTCAAAGTTACTTTTCTTTACAATGTTATTTTACAGATGGTTTGCTTGGTTCCGACCATTTCACTCTATATCAGTTCATATAATTCCTCTCAGGTTTCTCTAAACCCATCTCTTTCCTCATTTCTTTCTTACGGCAAAATATTAATCCATTACATTTATAAATCATGATTTGTGCAGGTATTCCTCAATTGATAGAAACTTCTTTAATTACCATTTTGTTGCTATGATAAAAATAGTTGCTATAAATACATTTGCACGCAACTCCCTTTCTTCTTTTATCTCTTTGATGTATAGGTCTAATGTTGATATAATTGACTAAAAGACATGGTTTGTTGATTTTCAGGGCATAGTTCCAATTTACTTTCCAGAATAGTTGGATTGATTCATAGCTCCACCAACAATGCATTAGCAAGCCTATCTTTCTGCAATCCCTCCAATAATTATCATTATCTATTTACACCATCACCCAGTTGCAGACTGCCCTGAAAATCTGCCAGTACTAAAATAGAATATGTAGTATGACCATATAACTAATCATAACTACCATTCATTTAACAATTTATGGTTTATAAGGAATTATCTATAATATAGCTTATGTCCTTTCATGATATATGCATGTATATTTGTATAAAACCTCATTTAAGCCTTTCAGCAACATTGGAGTGCAGATGCTCTTATTTTAATTCTTCTTTTATAGATAAGGAAACTGAAACTGAATCTTAATGTTCTTTACAGAGTCAAACAGCTGTTAAGGGTCTGAAGTAGGATTTGTATTCGGTTTTGTTTTGGTTTGTTTTTTTTTTTCTCACCCCAAGTCCAACACTTTATCTTCTATGATAGAGTGCCAGAACTCAAATAACACAATTGGTACATTGAAAATTAATCAATGAAGAAAATGACAACATCTGGCACTAAAATAATGGCTTTAAGGTTTGCAAAGGGTTCTATGTTACCTCATTTGATTAGGAAAAGATAAAGTATATGGATGAGGATAAGCAGGACCAAACCAAGGACTTTTTTTCCCCTACCTCTGTTTCCATGATAACATTATGGAATATCAAATAGCAGGTACCAGAGGGATGATTTTGCTTTTCAAAGTCTGCTGGAAAGTTAATGAAGTAAGGAAGATATAATCATTCGGGTAAAGCAGGATGTAAAGCAGGCCAGGACCTGCACTAAAAATGCATAAAGTAATTTTACTGAAAGACAGAGACACTTGCCTGTGGCAGGTGCAGAAGGCAGGCAGTGCCCTGAGTGCCTGGGGAAAAGAAAAACCAGCAGAAAGTGTTGGGACACGTTCTAAGACTCCAAAGCTACTCATTTTTTTGGAATACTTGTTCTATCTTTATTGTCTGCCTGTAAGATTATGGTTTGCAGTGGGGCGGTGGAGGGAGGGTGGGGAGAAAGATGAGTGGTTTGGTGAAGTCTCCAGTTCTGGAGGCTTTGGATGACACAAGGCCAGCAGAACTTGTGGTTTGTAGCTGAAAGAAACTCAGAAGCCTGCTTTGGAGGGAACTGACAAGGGCCAAGTTTGCAGGGGCGTGGGGGTGTTTCACAGATGTCTGGGTGACATGAATTCTGATTCTGTTAACAAAATTTGACAACCTGAGACATCCATGGTGGCTCATCCTCACTTTGAAGGCTTTACATCCTGTCACCTGTGTGATATGACTTTGTTGTTTTGGGAGAAGTCACAATCAGAGCATTTGTTACCTCTCATCCAAGCCTGGATATATCTTTTCTTCTACCTTCTATATATTTGTTTCACCAAAAGACTGACCCTAAATCCCCTATCACTCCCAGCTCAGAGCACTGTGGGGTTCCGGTACCATCTGGCTCCCTTGGTCCTCCTTCCTGTATGATATAGCCCCCCTGGTGTCTGACACAAAGAACTGACCATTGCAGTCCTCTCTGATGACCGGCAATCATGAGCAGTTTGGCAAAGTATTGCTTTCTGTGAGGCCATGATAAAATACCTCTTCCTCTGTAAGATGATTGTGTTTTGGGAGAGGCCCTGCAAAGATATATGTGTTCACCTATAAATATCAGGCCTTGGGCATTTTTTTCAAATGTAAGAGAACAAGAGATGTGCAGGTGGCTGCTTTGAAGCTGTAAAATTACAAAGGACAGAAGTAGGAATAAGTAAGGTGTCACCAAATGGTCTTATAGAGGTGTATATATTGGAGTGGTGAAAAGATGGTAACGACAAGAGATAAGGTTAAATCATTAAAGGGACAGGAGTTACTTGTCTTGGGGGGAGGGACACTAAAAATGAAGGACAAAGAAAGGGCTTGGTGGAGTCATGGAGCCCAGAGGAGTCCATTAAATAGTCCATGGAAAGAGGAAACAGTTTTCTAGGGCTTCAGACAGGGTATAGCAGTTGCACAGTTGAAAGAGGTAGCCATAATTTCTGTGTGGTTTCAAGCAGAAGCCAAAAATTTGGACCTGGAGCCCAAACAGGAAGGAAACCTAACTTGACCCAGGATTAAAGGGTGAAAAAATAAAGAGTGAGGATAGGTGGCCCCTAGAAGAATATTTCATATTTTTAAATCGGTGGTGAGGTGATTGAGGGCACCTAAACCTGAGTTAAACTGTCTGAAAAACCCCTAAAACTATGTTGATGATATTCTCTGACCATATATAGTTTGTTTCTTCAAATTCCGTCATGTTTTATTGAAAGGTAGTTATCTAGCAAAACCACATGTACGTGTTGGACTATAGTGGACCAAAGTAGAAGAGATACCATCCGAGAAAGTGAGAAGAACTAAAAGGTTGCCCTTTTAAGAGAAAAAATTTGTCCTAATTCTATCAATAATTTGTTGTGCAACTTGGGCCAGCACCTTAACATTTGCAGTCTCATTTTCCTCTTCCATAAAATGTGGTAACTAATACACAAAATTACGTACCTCAGAAGGGAAAGAGCTTTGCAGAATGAAAAGCACCGTATGCCACTTGTTATTTGTGAGACTGTTTCTTGAGGGATTGTACCAGATCATCTCAAGTAGGTTGGTTTCGGTGAGTTGACTCCCTTAGCTCAGCATTGACTTGGGCACAGTTTCTGGGTTCAGGATGACCCACTTTGCACTCAATACAATTTGAGAGATGGTCCTGAGCTTGGTCCCATAGGGAAGATCAATGAATACACAGGTTTCAAAAATAGGAGGATGAAGAACAAGCAGCAATCACTAACTTTTGTGGACACTAAACATTGGAACATTCCCTTTTACATCAAAGCCCTGGAGGACCTTTATATTAGAAGGAAATATTTAGGGTGGGGAGAAATATGAAGGAGAGTGAAGAGAAAGAAAATTTAGTGAAGAGAAAGAGAAATTATTCTAAGTTGAATTCTTTTTCAGGTGAACAGAGTTCCTGCCCTCCGTTGCTTCCCTAATTTGCCTCCCTCCCTCTGCCCCCTCCCCTTCCTTGGCCTCCCAATCCAGCTAAGGCATGCAGGCATCTGCTCTAACCACATGCCTTGTCAGGACGTGTTCCTTCTCACTGAAGAATGCAAAAATGTCAAACCCCTTAAAAATGCTGAAAGGGGAGCCCTGTTTTCTGGGGTGTTAATAGTCACAGGCAAAATCAGAATCTGGCACAATCAAAATTTCTGGGCCTCAAAGATACAGGAAGAAAGTGATCCTTTATTTTTCTTTCCTTCCTTTCCTTTTTTTTTAAAGTATGGCATTAAAACAGTGCTCCCAAAAGGTAGGAAATTCATGAGAGTGGAAATGCATTATTTCACAGCCACAGATAGAACAGGTGCAGCAGAGACAGTGCAGCCCCCCCCCCCCCCCCCTCAGCCAGGCCAGGTGCTTACCCTACCTGACTAGCCAGACCACCTCCCAAAAGGAGAGGCAAAGCAATCTTTGGGCCTAGCCTTTGCTAAGACCATGGGTCCAGTTCACTAAGGCTGTGTCTACACAAAAGCAAATGTATTTTGTTGTTTGCTCTCCAATCTACCTTTTCTTGGCCTCTGTCCTCAGTGTCAACATCACCCAGATCAGACAGGAAGTCTGTCACATAATTGTGTGGGCATGTTGGTTTCCAGGGCCAAACAGGGTCTGGGGGTATCCTCTGGCCAAAAGGCCCAAGAATAGGGAGTTCAGCAGTTTTCAAGAGCCTGAATGGAAAACTGAGATTTATTTTTTCTCAAAATGAGAGAAGTTAAAAGACAGAAGACAGAGGTGAACTGTGGCAGTTTGGAATAATCAAAATAGATCTAGATTTGGAATCAGAAGACTAGGGCTTCAATCCTACCTCAATCACTATTTGAATGAGCTTGAGCAAGTCTTTTAACTTTTTGGGACCTCAATTTCCTCATTTGTAAAATGAAGGGGTTAGACAAGATAGCCTTAACATCCATTCAGCACTAACTCTATGAACCTGAAAAGATCCTACACTAAGGGAAAAAAAATTTGACTTCATTTTCCTTCTCCCTGCATCACTCCGATTTTTCTTGTTATTTTCGTATGCTAAGTCCTCTCAGTTACCTTCCTTCTTTCTTTTGTTCCCTTCCTCCAAGATCTCCACATTTTCTGGACAGTCATTTCCCTGCCCTCCTGCACTACCCTATTCAAAGCTCACTCCAATCCAACTTCACAAATATTATGATACAAGGCACTATAGGAACTGTAGAAGATGCAAGAATGTCTAAGGTATACTCTCTGCCCTCAAAGAGTTTACAATTTAACAGGAGAAATAAGATTACAGACAACTATATGCTATGTAAGTATACATACCACAAGGCAGACTATGCCAAGTGTCCAGTGAATGACAGGGCTCAGGGCCTGGGGTCCCTGGGGTCCAGACTGGTGAGATTTCTTCCTATCAATCCAACTCATACCTGCTATAGAACCTTCCAACCATCTTCATAATTCCTCCTCTGTTACCTCCCACTTTCCATCTCTAGCTCCAGAACAATAATCAAACCAACAGTATGATTCCTGGACAGGAATTTGCCTATGGTAGTGCTCATCATAGCTGGGGCTTCACATGCCAAACCCCGCCCCCCCCCCATCACTACCATTCCCCTATATTTGTTGTCTTCCAGTATTCAAATATAATCTTCTTTAGAGCAGGGACTGCTTGGCTTTTTGCATTTGTATCCCTTACACTTAGCTCATTGCCTTTCCCATAGTAAGTGCTTTTTTCATTTAGTCATTAATTGATTCAAGAGATCATCCCTTCCATTCAGGGGCCACATTTATCTTTAGCCACATGGGAGTGTGAAAAGAAGGGAAAAATGTTTGTGGAGTGTCTTCAAGTCATAAGATTGTGATAAGGTGTCTTTACAGAAACAACCAATTTCATCAGTGAGTGTAGTATCCTGAAAATCTCCTGAAGGTCCTGGGCTATATGTCTCTTTTATTTTTGCTATAGGATTTTTCCCCAGTAGGAAGCCTTTCTGGGCTAGCCTCTCCTAGGTCCAATTGCCCCCAGCATGTACACAAATGATTAGTTATGTAAATATTAGTGTGTATTGAGTATATTTCAATTTCAGTCTTTCTTGCCTTTCCCCTATGACTCTAAGATTATCAAAATCAGGGACCATAACCCTGGTAACCTCGTCAACCCCAACCTTCAGAACTTAGGAAATGTTCATTCAATAAATGCTGCTGACTGACTGCCTGCCTGGCTGACTGAGGGACTGACTCAATCCCTGAAAAGGATTGAAATTCCTCCAAGGATTAGCAGTCATAAATGGGCATGTCTTGTAATAGCCGAGGCAGGTGCAAGTGGAGCTGCCCATGAGTAACTGATTAAAGAAGATACATCATCCCCATTATACGATAAACCAACAGCCTCCCTGGCAAATATACTTAGCTAAGACCCAACTGGCTAGCTTCCATAATATGCTTAACTTGGGCCAAACCAGTTCCACTGTTGGGCAAGAACCACCCACAGCCATACCCAGGGGTCTTTTTCCTTAAGAATAGAGTGCCATACAAACAACATATAGGAGACAACTGTCTCAAAGATCACTTCTTACATAGCTACCAAATCACCACTTGAATATGAGAGCTTTAGGTGATTTTCCTACATGGCATGACTTTGACCCCTAATGGACCCATACAGCTACCCTTTGTGCCTTTCTTCATCTCTACTTTGCCCCAAATGTGAAGCTTCCTAACGTGTAAGCCTCTCTGTTGGTGAACATCAATTTGCGTGGGCAACAATGCAGTTGTAATTTGATTCTCTCCCGTTTTTTTTTTCCTACCACCTTTACTCTCCTTGCAGAAGGCCCAATGGGGGAAAATGATGTGGTGTGTACATATAATGACTCTGGAAAGTTAGAAGTAGTCAAGAGTGAAGGCTGCTAGCTGGAGTTGTGGATAGAGCCTGGGGGCAGGAGCTAGGAAGATCTGAGTTTAAATCCAACCTCAGATACTTACTACCTGTGTGATTGTGGGCAAGTCATTTATTTCTGTTTTGCCTCAGTTTTCTCATCTATAAAATGAACTAGAGAAGGAAATGGCAAACCATTCTAGTATCTCTGCCAAGAAAATCCTAAATGGAATCACAGAGAGTTGGACATGACTGAAAAAATGAGTCTCAAGGTTATAGGACACAAGTGCAACACAGATTAGGAACCAGACCTTCAGGCAGAGACCACCTTCAGAAATGATACCTGCCAGCTGATCTGCAGGGGAAGACTAGCTGTCATTCATGAAGGCAGCATACTGAAGGCTTTCTATGATGGCAAGAAAGGTGAAATCTGTACTTGTGACATCTGTATGTCTAGTACAGAATTACAAATAGAGAGGTGGGAAGTACTTTTTGAGATCTAGTCCAACCACCTGGCTTCATTGGTGAGGAAAACAGGGGCCCAGAGACTGTATGTGACTTGCCCAGGGTCATACTTGGAACAAGAAGAAGGTTGGAATTAAAAATCAGATCCTCTGACTCTAGATGCAATATTATTTGTATCATGTCATGCAAAGGGAGCAGCGGAAGCCTCTTCCTAAAAGGAGGCTAATAGTAACAGTTGCCTGCAAAGTACTGTGCATGCATCACCTCTCTAAGTTCTGTTATCCACGTTTTACAAATGAGGAATTTGGGGCTTAGAAATGTCAAATGACTTGTCCTGGGTAACACTAATAAGAATCTTAGGCAAGATGGACAAATGCTAGCTACAGCTAGGACTGAAAATTAAATTCAGCCAGTTTGACTGAGTAAATGGAGAATCACCTGTTATACTTATTTTCTTGTATGATTCCTCTAAGGAGAAAGGAATTTCTATGCAAAATCTAAGATAAGGGAATATCTGCCCAGGAAAAAAATAATTGTCAGCTAACTGTAGAACATATATAATAAAATCATACATGTTTCTCTACCCCCTCCTTTAAGGAATAAAACTTGAAGTCAAAAAAATTTAAAGAGACTATAGGAAGGAATAGAGAAAAAGTTGGAGAGAGAATAGCAGAGAAAAATAAATGCATTTTAATATTAAGTTCAATTTAATTTTAATTAAACATGGGTGTTGCAGTTCTTATACTGACTCCAGGTGCTAGTGAAAGGCAAACAAGTAAACATTAATTTCATTTCTCTTCACCCAGGAATTTCCAGACTTAAACAATGTTTTCTTCTCTCAAAGGAACCTAGAAGAAGGAAGAAAATGGTTGGAAAAGTTGGACCCAGTCCAATCAGCAGATGCCTACTAGAGTAGGGAAGGAATTGTAGGGTATTATCAAAAAGCCTCTAGCTATTATTTTTGAAAGCTCATACATGCCAAGAGAAGGCACTAAGATGAAGAAGGGGAAATATGGTTCCTATCTTTAAGACAAGGAGGAGGAAGAACCAACCTGGTTGGTATTGATCAATCAGCAAATTCTGATCCTTTCCAATGAGGCAGTATACAGCTGGTGAGCCACTTGTGAATCCACTTAACCCTGCCCAAGATACTGAGAATGAATGTAAGAGCAGAATCATGGTTATGGTCCTTCTGGACTTCATTAAGCTTCTTTAAAAAAATCAGCCTGACATAATATCTTTTTGACTAGCTAAATCTTGGACCTATGACATCAACTGGAAGTTTTTGAGTGACATGGATTGGAATTGTCTTCAATGGAGGGTTGTTGGTTCTGAGAGGAAAAGATAAAATCATTGAAAGTTCTGAAGTGCTGAAATGGAAAACAGCCAGTGCTTATGGCTTCATGTTATCATACAATCATATGCAATCATTGTATATACACACCACATCATTTTTCCCCCACTGGGTCTCCTTCAAGGAAAGTAAAAGTAGTGGGGGGGGGGGGGGCAGAGGGGCTAGGTGGTACAGTGAATAGAGCACTGGCCCCAGAGTCAGGAGGACCTGAGTTCAAATTCATACTCAGAAACTTAACACTTATTAGTCCTCTGACCTTGGGCAAGTCACTTAACCCCAATTGCCCTGCCCTCCCCCTTCCAAAAAGAAAAAAAAAAGGTGGTAGGGAAATAAAACAGAGGAGAATCAAATTACAGCTGCATTGTTGCCCACTCAAATTGATGTTCACCAATTCACCAATGGAGGGGTTTACAAGGTAAGCCTCATTTTCTGCTCCCCACCCCTGCTTCAAGACCATCCTTAGACAAATGACAGTGAATTTGTGAATTCAGTAAGTATAATTAAGAAACTCAAGTAGATGCCCAAAGGAGACTCATCTTTTGGCAAAAGAAATGGATTCTAAAGTCTTTTATGTAAAGTATGTGGTCTTGAGGTTGATACTAACCTGTGTGTGTCTCTGTTTCTGTATCTCTCTCTTTCTCTGTCTCTCTCTCTCTGTCACTGTCTCTCTTTCTGCCTCTGTGTCTCTGTCTCCTTCTTTCTGTTCCCTCATACACACACATAAAAGGAGTGAATTTGGTGTGTATTGAGTAATAATCTAGTCAGATGCAAGGAAGAGAATTCTTAGGTTAAATAAATACCGTCAAATGATATTGAATTACTATCACTAAAAATCTTCTTAAAATAACATAAACACAAAATATTAGAGATCATCTAGCCCACTAGCATCAAACTCAAGTAGAAATGGAGGTTACCAATCTATACCTAGGGATCTCTGTGAGTTTTAAAATATAACAATATCTGTGTTTTATTGTAAGTTTATTTTATTTGTTAAATATTTTCTCATTACATTTTAATCTGGTTTGGATCTCACCTGGCAGGTGGTGCATGGTTCCATGAATTTAACATCTCTGGTCTAGTCCACTCCCTGTATTTTATAGAAAAAGAAGTGAAAGTCCAGAGAGGTTAAATTATTTGCCTGAAGTCACACAGAGAGTAAACACCAGCTTTTACTCAAATTCAGGGCTTCTGACACAATTATCAGTGTGCTTTTTACACCACAGTGCTTTTTCTGAGCTGCTCACAGGCAGGGAGAATTGTAAGAAGGAAAATATGTAAGAATTTGGGTTCTTTCAGATAATGATAATACTAATCAATAACAATGATGTTATTTTGTACTTGTATAGTACTTTAAGATTTGCAAAGATTTTATCTATGTTATCAAATAAGATATCTCACAACTCTAGGAGGCAGAAGCAGATAAAGAAACCGAGGCCCAGAGAGGTTAAAGGGCTATGCAAAACTTCAAAGTCTGGTGTCAAGGTACTGAATTAGCAAACATAGGTCTGAGTCTGGGCTCTGATGCTTACACACTCTGTGACCTTTTACAAATTGCTTAAACTTTCTGATCTTCAGTCTACTCGTCCATAAAGTTTAGATAAAACCCCTGCCCACCTAGGTCACAGGATTGTTTGAGGATTCAATGAGACAACACATGTGAAAGTATTTGGAAGATTTTTTTAAATGTAAAGCACTACATAAAGTTTAATTATCATCATCATTAACTAGCAATAACTGAACTTGAGCAAGTGACTTGTGTGTGTGTGTGTGTGTACTCAAAGTGTATGTGTCTATGCTTGTATATGATCCATCAGCTATGTTAATTTTTTGGGGGGTGGCACAGTGAAAATGGCAAAACAAAAGTGGAACTCTAGTGCAGCTGAAATTGTAAGAGGTGCTAGAAATCTCATCATCAGGATGTCATTACACCTCCATGCAATAATTAGCTCCTTTTGATCTGTAAACAACTCTGTCCTAGGTAATTTGTGGCTTTCTGTGTACCTTTTGCCTCCTACCTTAATCAGTCAAGAAAATATTCCTCCCCCTCAGACACACATACTGTTGTTGATTTTTACCTCCCTCATGACTGTTTAGTTCTACACTGCCCCTATTATGTGGCCTTCCTGAGGCTCACAGAGCTCTCCCTCATCCAAGGGGGCTTGTCAAGATGAAGTACATTTGAAAATATGTGTAAAATATAGACCCCATACTCTCCTCCCTTAACCTGGGCTGCACTTTCAGAACATCACCTGCCCCAGTCACCACATGACAGGAGGATTGATGAAGATTCTGAGCTGTCAGTCAACTGGGTGAAGGATACACCACCTCAGAGCTAATCAAAACAGAGCTTAAAGCTACTACCAATTCATGACTGAAAGCCCCCTTAAGTGTGCTAAAAAGGCATTTTTAAAGTTCTGTCTTTGGGCACTTTATAGAGGTTCAGTCACTGCTGTGGGCAGAATGTTGACAGTGAGTACAAGGTCATTTATAGTCACACTGTCCTCCGTATCCAGGGCAAAGGGATTAGCAGTAAATCACAGAGCAGGCATCAGTATGAATGAATACCATCTAATCAATTACTTACCAATGAGTCTCATAGGAAGATAATAGTTTCTGCAATGAAAAAGTTACCAAAAAGTCAGTGAATATAATTTAATACCATTTTAAGTGTCAATGAGTATTTGAAAGGAGCAATTTGGGAGACCAAATTGTCTCTTTTCCCATCATTTCTGCTGTATCTTTTCCCAGCCATCCTCTTTCCATAGCTACCTCACAAAGCTTCAAAGAAAATCATTAAACCCACAGAGTACAATAAATGCTCTTAAATTAAAGGGGTTTGTGTGTTTTGGATTGGAGCGTATAAGACAACTGACCCCCTTCCTCTGAAACAGCCTCTTTAAACCCACAGGAATTAATACAGCCCGCAATGGCCAATTTTCATTTCTTTATTCCTATCTCTTGCATTGTATATACAAGGTTTGTGCTTGTATACATAAGATCAGCTTGCTTCTTGAAAAACCATAATAAGGAAGGGATTTTATGAATCAACAGTGTGGATGAAGAGAAGCAGGATTATACACGCCATGGACTGGGGAAGGGAGGGAGGATGAAGGAGGTGGTTCCTTTCTCTCTTTCTTTTCAGCCTCACATCATTAGAGAATATCAAATGGTGGATATCAGAGTGACAGCTTTACTTTGCAGAGTCTATTGAAAAGTTAGTGAAGTAAGGAAGATATAATCATTCGGGTAAAGCAGGATGTAAAGCAGGCCAGGACCTGCACTAAAAATGCATAAAGCAATTTTACTGAAAGACAGAGACACTTGCCTGTGGCAGGTGCAGAAGGCAGGCAGTGCCCTGAGTGCCTGGGGAAAAGAAAAAAACCCAACAGAAAATGTTGGGACACGTTCTAAGACTCCAAAGCCACTTATTTTTTTTTTAAATGCTTGTACTATCTTTATTGTCTGCATGCGAGATTATGGTTTGCAATGGGAGGGGAAGGAGGAGGGGGTTATCTGGGGGAGTGGAATGCTTGGTTGGTGGAGTCTACAATTCAGGAGGGTTCTGATGACACAGAGGGCATCAGAGCTGACTTGGAGGAAACTGAGAAGGGCCAAGGCTGGGGGTGGCACAAATGTCTGTCTGACTGAAGTTCTGATTTTGTGAATCCTGGAGGAGCGGCCTCTGCTTTGAATCGTTTTCATTTTGTCACCTGTGTGATTCGCCCTTTTTACAAAGCGCTTACATGTCCCTCCCAAACAGAGCATTTGCCTCCTTTCATTCAAAACTGGGATCTTCCTCCTTGTTGATTTAGACTGGTCAGGGCTCTGTTATTTAATGCCCTTTTCTGTTAACGGAATGAAATTAAAAGTAGACTTCATAAGGTTGCAGATGACACCTTGTTGGATTAGATCTCTAATGCTTTAGAAGATAAAAGTCAAATTCACAAGGGCCAGGACATTTTTAGTAAAAACAATCTATCCAAACCGAAAGGAACAAGTGCAAGCTAGCTAACAATATACAATCAATTCAACAAACACATAAAGGCCTGTGCTAAGTACTGAGCTGGGGCCTGCTGATAAAAAGATAAAAATGGCACTGTCCTCTTCTTCAGGGTTTTTGCATTCTATAGAGGATCAACATCCACCCAAAAGAGCAGATGCAAAGAATATACAAATTAAATAAAAAGTAATTGACAGTGGAAGAGAACTAGCAACTCCAAGGATTAGGACAAACCCTCTTGTTAGACGGAGCCTTGGAGCTGAGGCTTTAAGGACTAGCTAGGGATTTTAAGAGGCAGAGGTGAAGAGAGTGTGCATTCCAGGCATGGGAAATAGATGGTGTAAAGGCCTGAAGAAAGAAGAAATATTGTGTCCAGGAAGTAAGACACTGGTCAGTTTTACTAGAACATGGAGTAAGAAAAGGGAAATAATGTGCATTAAGCCTGGAAAAGTATACTGGAACTAGGGTGTAGATAGATGTTAATGCCAAATAGAAGCATTTGTGTTTTATCCTAAGGACAATGGGGATTCTCTAGAGATTTTTGAGAAAGAGAGAAATGTGATTAAAACCAGTGATTTAAAAATATCACTATTGGCAACTATGTGGACAGTGGATCAAGGAGGAAAGACCTGAGGCAGGGAGACCAATTATGTGGCTATTGCACGAGTCTAGAAGTGATGAGGCCCTGGTTTAGAGTGGTTGTGGTTTTAGTGAAGAAAAGGGGGCAGATGAGGAAAAAAGGATGCCACTGTGTACCTACCCAGTATACCTACCAATGGGACCACAAGAACCAAGCATAGGTAATGACATGACTGACAGTTTGTTGTTGTTATTGTTGCTATGTTTTGTTTTCTAACATACTGGGATACTGTGGTTAGATAAGGAATTGATTGCTAAGAATAAAAGGACTACCCTACTACACTGAGGGCCCATTTGAGGTGGAATAGCATGAGTCTGTAATGTAGTCAGGCCTATGATTTAAGACTACCATTTTGACAGCTATGTAGAAGATGGAATGGAGAGGGGAAGATACCATGAAAGCAATAGTCAGAAATAAAAGGGAAGGGTGTTTGATCAGGTGGCACAGGGCTATTAAAGCCAGAAAAAGGAGTTTGCATTTTAATTAGTAGGAAATGAGAAATAACTGAAAGTTTGTGAAGAGTGATGTAATTAGACAGGGCACTGGAAATATTCCTCTGGAAAGTGAAGGATCCAATGAAATGGCGGAAAAGCCTAAAGGCAAGAGTACTGGGTAGTCTCAGAGGGTAGGAGATAAGAAAGACTAGGAAATGCTTCCTCAGCAGGCAGACTTTAGCTGAGACTTGAAGGACGCCATGGAAACTACAAGGCAGAATTGAAAAGAGAGAGAGAGAGAGATCTAGGCATGGGGAACAGCCTGTGAAAAGAACCAGAATTAGGAGATAGAGTTTCTTGTGAAAGAAACAGAGGGTTATGGGGTAGGAGTAGTAAGGTATAAGAAGGCTATAAAGATAGGGGAAGGTAGGTTTCCATTGCCTGAGGAAGTAGGGAGCCACTGCAGAACAGGGGAGTGACTTGTACTTTAGGAAGCTAAATATGACCAGCAATTTGAGGCTGGATTGTATGGGGAGAGATTTTAGGCATGAAGAACAACTAGCAGGCTACTGGAATAGTCCAATCATGAACTGATTAGAATATGAACCAGGGTTGGTGTTGGTGTCAGGAAAGGGAAAGGGGTATATACAAGAGATGTTATGAAGGAAAAATCGACAAGCCTTGCAACATATTGAATACTGGGGTGAGGCATAGAAAGGAGTTAAGAATGATACCTATATTGTGAGCCTGGGTGACAGGGAGGATAATGTAACCCTTTATCATGATACAGAAGTTATAAAGGGCTGAGGGTTGGTGGAGAGGGGAGATATCTAGTTAAGTTTTGGACACAGAGAGTTTAAAGTGTCTATAGGACATCCACTTTGTGATGTCCAACAGGAAGTTGTGAAACTGGAGAGCAGTAGAGAAGTTAAGGATGTATAAGTAGATTGGAAAATCAACAGCATAGAGATGAAGGCTGAAGTCACAGGAACTGATGAGATAATCAAGAGAAATAGTATAGAGAAAAAAAGAGAAGGCCCAGAATGGAACCCTGGGGAACACTCATGATCCTTGTTGAGCTGGAAGGCAACCCCAGTTAGATCACATAGTAGAAAGAGTACTTGGCTTGGAATCAGGAAGGCCAGAGTCCAAATCCTGCTCTGGGCAATTATTTATTCTTTGCCCCTGGACAAATCACTTAAGCCTCATCTCAACCTCAGTTTCCTAATCTGTAAAATGTAAATACTAAATAACAGCTATCTTACAAGGCTGTTGTTAGGATAAAGTGAAACAATTTATAAAGCATTTTACATACTTTAAGTATCATATAAATGTTAAGTATTAGTATCACTAGTACCATTTTTATTAAAATAACATAATGACTTTGGTACAACCAGTGTTACCCACAGGTTAAGTTCTCTAAACAAGATTTCCTGGGTAAACTCTGTTTGCATCTTTGTTGTAGGAATGAGATTGTTAAACTGGATGAATGATTCCATGGTCCATTCCCTCACAGATGTAATTCTCCCAGAATGAGCTAACTAAAAGACACCAAAGAGAATTTGATGGTCAAAGTAATAATTATACTTCAGTTCTCCAAACAGTATTTCAAGGATCTATAATTTGATCATTGTGTGTACGCCCTCTATTGACACAGATCATGACCTCTCTGTGGCTTAATAGACACTCTACCTGGTTTGTCATAGCTAAAAATCTTCATCTCTTGGTAACCAAACTTCTGATAATTTGCTTTTCTCAACATGGAAAGGCTGGTGTTCACACAGTCCATCAACAGGCCCATACTCCAAGTCATTCCAGTTTGCTAGGACCTGCTTGAACTTGTACAACCTTCACAAAGCCTTGAAGAACTCAGGTCACCTTCATACCAGAGTGAAGCATCAAAGGAGGATGTTGGTGGAAGAATCATTCATCTCTTCCAGGATAACTACATTGAATAATAATAGCTTAGGATTTGTAGAGCCTCCACTTAGGCCTTATTCTGATGCCTTATAGTGATGTACAGGACCTGCATTCTCCAAAGCTATGCCAGTGGGTGCAAGCTCTGGCATGTTCTATCAAGCTGAAGAAGATTCAAGCATTGTCTTTCTGTTGTCCTTCTGTAAGGACGAACCTAGCTAAATTCAGAGAAGCCCATCACCAGACTGGCTACATGACTGACATAGTCAATAGTAGGATCATGATCTCCTCTGCAACAAAAATACATATTATTTTTTTTAATAATTTTAAATTAATTTTTAGAAACATGTATTATATTTTTCCGCCCATTACTCTTTAATTGAAAAAAAAAACCTCATGACAAATATGAATAGACCAGCAAACCAAATGCCCTCGTTGATCAAAAATGTATGTCTCATTCTACAATTTAAGTCAATCACCCCTCTAGAAGGAAGTGGTTAGCATATTTCATCTTCAACCTCCTGGACTCATAATTTATCATCACATTGATCATTATTCTAAAATCTTTCAGTGTCATGTTTCAAACAACAACCTGTGAGTATCAGTGGCTATTTCACTGAGGACCCAGCTGGCCAGTTCCAGTTAGTCAAGACAGTTCTTTCCTTCCTTCCTTCCTTCCTTCCTTCCTTCCTTCCTTCCTTCCTTCCTTCCTTCTTTCCTTCCTTCCTTCCTTCCTCTTTCCATCCCTGTTGGGGTGTACAGGCTGGATTTCTTTTTTAATGGACCAAGCCTTAAACCCAAGGCCTTCTGGTTCTCATTGATTGGCCCAAAATAGGTCCTAGCCAAAGCCTCCCTTGGTCATTGTTTGGGCCCTGATGACTCAGAGTGAATGTAAATAGCAATTGTTTCTGTTTTGGCCAAAATCCCTGAGGGTCTTCCCCATCCAGACTGATTTTTTTTTTTTTAACTCAGTAAAAGAGGGCCATTCTTTGCTTCATTTTATCTAGTTTAATTACTGAATGGCCTTTTCCCATTCAGACCAACTGAGACCTAGAAAAGACCTCAGCTTAAATAGGCCAAGGTCCCCCCCTTCATGGGGTCATCTCCAGTCATTCTGATCTATATTTTGTGACTGGACCCAGATGGCTCTGGTGGAGGAAGTGAGACTGGTGACTTGTACAGCCCTGCCTCACTCAAATCCAAGTCACTTCCAAGTCATGATACCACCTTCCTGATGTCAAGGTCCTCTTTGAGAAGGAAAGAAACAACAACAATACTCTTCATAAAAGATTTAAAAAGTTGTTGTCATTATCTGAATCATTCTCCTAGGTCTGCTCATTTTACTCTGCATCAGTTCGTAGATGTCTTACCTGTTTCCTCGAAATTTGTCCATTTCATCATTTTGTATCACATAAGAAGGCTCTATTTTATTTGTTTAGTCATTCACCAATAAGTGGATATCCATTTAGTTTCCAGTTTTTGCTATAAAAAAGGAACTACTATAAATATTTTTGTACATAGAAGTCCTTTTCTTCTTCCTCTGATCTTTTTGAGCTATCTGCTCAAAGTTTTATATATATATGGAGAGAAAGAGGGAGAGAGAGAAGGAGAGAGCTCAAAAGCTATAGTGTGATCACTGGGTCAAAGGGGCTGCAAAATTTAATTTAAAAAAAGCACAAATATTTAAAGGGCCAGATTATCCACATATTATCCTGTCCTTTCCAAGACATTTTCACATCTGACCCACACAACAACTCTATTAGTGGTAGGCACTGTTATCATTTCCATATGACAGATGAAGAATGGAGGTATTTAGAGGGTAAATGACTCCCCCAGTGTCACAAAACTCCCAGGTGGCCAACCTAGCAATCACACCTATGTTTCCTTACATCGTGTGCAGTACTCTTTGCCACAGACCTTGCACATCCAACTCACTACTCTGCTGTTTCATGGATGATGTAATAGGTTACACATTCTGCCTTTTTTTTGTCACCACAAGGGGAATACTTCATATTCCCTGAGGTGACTTCATGCATGAAGTACAAGTGATGTGACTCTCACAGATAAACCCTCTCAAGTGCTTTGGGGTCCAGAGGGATGAAGGTGCTATATAAATATAAGCTAAATAATTATGTTTGTTTTAATGAAGCAATGCATGCCCTTGTTGTGCTATGGTGCAAAGGCCTAATTATTCAAATGCAGCCATTAGTTCCCACACACAGCAGAGATGACGGCAGATGTTATAAAGATAGCATCTTTTGGCCATTTGCCCATTAGGCCCAGCCACAAGGACACTTCAAAAGATATGGCAGTTCCTGCTGAGAGCATCCCACCACTTGTACTGAAGCATCAGATAACCCAGAGTTGACTTGAAACATCTGGAGGAAATGGGGTGAAACAGTGACAGGGACATCCCCCAGTGACTGCAGTGCAGAGTTAAGCTAGCTGGCAGATGTGGCCTGGTCAGAACTGAGCTGACCCCCTGGCTGGGCGGGAGCAATCTCTGTCCTGTTAGCTGTTTTGCAACAGCAAAAAAAAAAAAAAAAAAGCTCTCATCAGGACATGGAGACTCAGGCTGTGTCAGGCATCCATTTCAAACACATGCAGCTGAAAGGGAATCATTCATTTGACTTAGGAACGAGATGTACCCAGAAACCAGTCCAACTCCTTACCGCCACCACCAAAAAAAAAAAAATGGAATTAGCCAAATTTATATTGTATGCTATTGCTTAAACTCAACAGCACCTTAAGGACTGGAAACAGGCACTAACCTGCATGCATTTTTCCAATCCCAGCCCTGCTCCTATGAGTAACTATTAGGAAAACACAAAGAGCTTTAAAAGGTTCAAAGGATAAAAAAAAAAAAAAGTGGCTGAATCATTATCATCACTGAGTTGCTAAATATTTGGAATTCTGTAAAACTAACAGCATTTTAAAAAAAAGAGGAGAGGAAGCAAGTCCTTTTTACTATTAGAACCCCCATGCAGCAATGAGTTTCCTGGAACAAGGTCCCTGGAGGGAGGAGGAGGGAGAGCTTCATGTCTTATTTGCTGCCCAGTACACACCTGTCTCTCTGTCTTGCAACCTGACTAGGGAATTGATGTGAAGAGAAAGACTTCAAGGGAAATGTCTCCTTATGACTGTGCTCTCCTTCCCACTGTGCTTGCTCTCAGACCACATTTTCTCCAGCCCCTCTCCATAACACAAACTGTGGAGAATATTCCCCTCCCACCCCTGCCAAAAAAAAATCTGGAAGTAGAGTTCTCCATTGAAAAAAAAATCTGCTCTCAGCAATGAGTGAAATTGCACTGGCTCTCTCAGGCAGAGGCTTTGACAGAATTGGGAGGAAAAAGAAAAAAAAAACTATCTTACAGGATTTCCTCCTCCAGAGCAAAGCAAAGCAAAAAAAAATAAATAAAATAATAAATAATTTTAAAAATCTAATTTGGCAAGCTCTGACAATAATATATCACTTTACTTTTCCATGTGGGGAGGTAAAAAAAAAAACTGAAAAAGATTATTTTTAAAAATAATTTGAAATTTAGAATTAAATTTTGAAATTTAAAAATAATTTGTAGAAAGAAATCAAGGAGACTCTACATTTATATATTCACCCAATATAAAGAAAAGAACAAAAAAAGTCTGTAGACAAAATGCCAAAATTAAAAACAGGTGATAAGCATCCTGTGACTTAAATTATTTTGCAGGAATTGGAGCTGGTGAAATACATTAGACTTTTTACCTCAATGTCAATAGAATCAAATCAGTCTGGAAGGAGACCATGAGAAAACAATGAAGTCTATCCTTCACTCTTAAGTTTGGAATATGGCTAAGCCATTTCACAAAGTTGAAAATCCAGTCCCTTTTTAAAGACCCACAAAGAAAAATCTTGTTCACCCTCTCTAAGTTCTAATATTTAACTTCTCTGATAGTCAAGAAATTATTTCCTACATCACACTGAAATCCTGAAGTGGCAGGTTGAGCCAAAATATTGCACTTTGTCCTGGGGAGCCATTGGGCACTCTCTTCTTTGTGATTTTAAATGGTAGAAGATTATTTAGCTATCTTTAAGTCTCTTTCCTTTTTACTTTCTGTGATGGCTACAGAGAACAGCACTCACCATGAGCTCAATAACTGTTAAAATGTACATCTCTCATTTTACATAAATAGATGACTTTAGCTAAATACAGTATGGTTTTCACATTGACCTCTAGGGCATTATGGGAAATGTGTTTCAGTGGTGGGGTGGGATGGGGTAGAGGATGTAACCTTTGGCAATTTAAGGTTTAGAGTGGAATGCCAAATATTGTCCTGTATCAACATTGCCTTGACTGCTGTTTGTTTGTTTGTTTTTTCCACCAAGGGTACAACTAGAGGATGAGAGCAAAGGAAGCAAGGTTTATTAGAAGAAGCACTAGATTTGGAGGGAAAAGAACTGGGTTCAGATTTTAACTGTTAACCTGGTAGCTGACCATGGACATATATGATCCATTGGAAAATTCATAGACTCTGGATTCAGGTTTTGTGGGTCCAAATCCTGGCTTTGCTCTTCACCATACAATGTCAAATACGTCCCTTAATTTCTCTGGATGTTACCTGTAAAATGAATGGTTTGTGCTGGATGGCCTACAGGTCATCATAGAGGTTCCTTCCAGCTCTAGATCTATGAATTTTATGATGTTATAAGCCTTCTTTGGGTCTGTTTCCTCACCTATAAAATAAGGAGGTTGCATTAAGTGTTCTATAAAATTCCTTCAAACCCTAGAGCGGGAACTTGAACCCAGATTCTTCTGACTCAAACACCGATATTCTAGGTTCCCAGCACTTTGTAAATTTCTTCTCACATTTTCTATTTCCTAGTCTTAGAAGAATCTCTTCGGTGTCTGGGTATTTATCAAACTTAAAGCTTTTAACCCCTTGAACTGTGCTCCTTACCTTCTTCTCATAGATGACTATTTCATAGTGTCTAATAAGGCTGTGTAGCATTAGCCCATTTCTCCATTAGGTGGCACTGGTTAATACATGATTTACTCTTTCCTAAAAAAGAAAAAAACATACATTTCTAATGATGTAAAATTAGTTCATGCACTCATTAATTCCATATGTTCAAAATCTTCTAAATTGGATTAACTTAACAAGAAAGTTACATGTTTTCTCTCCTCACTTTTTTCAACTGTCTCTAAACTATTTCTTCCTAGCAACTGACCCCACAGTATGACTAATGCTGACATTTTGGGTTGAAAAGGCCCTAGGAAAGGTTAGACATTCAGAGATAAAGGGAGCATTTCTAGAATAAGACAGAAGCAAAGGCTTGGTTTTGAAGTCTGGAAGTCAAGAGCAGGGCTAACAGGGCAATGAAGGCTAGCTTGGGCCTCTCCATAAAAAGGAAGCTGCAGGATGAATTTTCCAGTGAGAGAAGGGGAGGGCCTTGTAGGGGGATATTCCAGATTAAGAAATCTTCAGAGACTGAATGTTCTGGGGTGAAGGGGTCCCAGATGCTAAAAGATGCTCCAATGTTAGGCATCAGAAGATAAATGATTCTAAGAACAAAACTCAGGAACAAGGCCAAGAAGCAAATAAAAGGAAATCCAGTCCACTCTCTGTCCCCTATTTAATTTTAGGGTTGTTGTTTTATATATATCCTTCCCCTATCTCTGCTTTCTTTCTACTTTATAAGATATACTCAAATATACTCTATCACAATTCTTTATAAAATATTGAAAAGGAGTTGGGAATCTAAAGTCAGTGTTGCCTTTGGCTTGCCATCTTTATCTACTTGTCAAGTAAATATTTGCTAACTATGGTTCTTTTTAGAGGATTTTGACCTTCTAATGGCAATTGATTTTCTTTAGTTGAACTTTTAAACAAAATTATTATAAATTATGTCTATATCCTTTCTTCTATCCATTATGCATTTTACAATATCAGCAACTAATTTAAATAGGTCAGGTTTCAGTTGTTTCCATTGTATTCCATATCCATTGTAATTGTTCTAGATTTGTGCTCATTTTAATCTTTGCTTTAACATGTCGATGGTCTGACTGTACATAGGCAGCTGATTCATTAATAATGCTCACATTAGCAATAATCTGTTTCCAATCTCAAAATACAATTATTTTCATTCTTGTGTCCTGTTATAAAAGCTAGTGCTTACCATGTCCAACATACGGAATTTTTCTTGAAAATATTCCTGAAAAGCAATTTTTGATCCCCTTCATTCTTTTTCCTGATCCAAGTTTTCCAGGCATTTTTTTTTTTGTTTTGCTTTTGCCATTCTATCTATTCTTGTCTTTGTATTGAACTCACTGAGTATCAAAGAATATTTCTACCTTGCTCTATGAACTATAGAGTAACCATCCGGTAGAAATAACACCATATGTGTATGGTATTATTTCTCATTAATAGGACTCATGTGTTGTATGGAAAAAGTAAATGAAACCCTTATTTAATTTTATTACATTGACTAACTCCTTCTGAACTATTCTATGACATTTATCACATAATATTGTACTTATTTCTCCATGTAGATGACAATTAAAACATAAAGTTTAGTTTTTTGCAATATAAAGTAAACTGATTTTAGGACTCTACGTTTCTTAAGCTCACTTGAAATATCAAAACATATAAATGAATAGCATATGTTTTGAACTGTTGCATAAGAATTCCAGATAATCAACTAAAAATATAACTTAAATAGTACATAAAATAATATTTATGAAATATCATATTTTTCTGAGTAAATGGCATTGAAATGGTCTTATTTTTATTGTGACCATTAAATTGATATTATGCTGTATTTCTATATTACCTTTCTCCCCAAGAACTCAATGTTTTTCAAAATCTGAAATTTCCCCCAAAGATATATTCATCAGAAGCATATAAGCACTTGGTTTAGGAGAGTCAGTTTCTCTTTTGCTGTTTCATCCTCCTGCTTGTTTTCCAATTTCAAGTTCTTAAGATTAATTAAGATGTATTTTAGAAAGACCCCTGACTAGGGCTGGACACATACAACACACATCAACTTATCAAAGCATTTTGGAACATAGAAGAAGAAAATACTGGTCAAACAACATACTCCAATGATCTTTATTGGTCTCTGCATCACTTACATGGCACCTGTACATTCTTATGTGTTGTCATAACCTCTCAAACTATGTAAACAAGCAAGTCTTGTCCTGTTTCAGGCTGACTATTGACATCCCAGAACCACACGCAGAGATCTTTGGAGGAGCCAGGTAGACAATGCCATACCACACCACCACCCTCCCCTGTCATCAATCAGCATACCACTACCAACCGAAAGAGAGAGAAGGGAAAAGAACCAGGAGTCATTTGGGGAAATCTCCAACCACCATACTGACATGCTAGCCAAGGGGCAAGCTGAGATGTTGTACAGTGATGCCTCTGCAGCAGAGCTCCATAAAAGGGGCCTTTCACTTGCAGCATACAGTAAGGTCCTCTTTCATTTTTATTTTCAGTGAGTTTGCCCTAGTTAAATTGGGTGGCTTTGACCACATTGAAAACCAAAGTTTTTGAGGAGAATCTACAGAGCCCTTTCTAACAGCTTCTGGTAAAGCTCAGCACAATTCTGTGGTTCCCCCTTGTCCCAAGAAGACCACCTCCATCTCAGTCATCTGCACTGAACCTGTTTAACTCAGGACTGCAGTAACCCTACTACACCAAATGGATTGCTCAAAAATGGTTCTCAACTAAGATATTTTTTTTTTTTTAAAGCAATTGGGGTTAAGTAACTTGCTCAAGGTTACACGGCTAGTCATTTGATTTATGCGTGGGTGCTCATTTTCTGAGGCCGGATCTGATCTCGGGTCATCCAAACTCCGAGGCCGGCGCTCTTACTCATTGCGCCACCTAGCCGCCCCTTTAGGGCAATTGGGGTTAAGTAACTTGCCCAAGGTTACACGCCTAGGTTTTTGTTTTTGTGCGGATTAAGTGTCTGAGCCCAGCTCCGAACTCAGGTCCTTCTGATTCCAGGGCCGGCGCTCTATTCACTGCGCCACCTAGCCGCCCCTCAACTAAGATATTTTTAAAGGCTTATTCTAGGACACAGCAATACCAAATCTCTCTCCTAGGATAATTTCCCACAGATGATGTTTTTTGCTCTCTGTTCTGTGGGGAGAGAAAGCACATCAGAATTACAAACAAATAACAGCCTATATTAAGTGCCTGCTGTATGCCAGGCATTGTATTAAGTTCTGGTGATACAAATACAAAGGAATAAATAATATTTATTTGCAAGTAATATACTTTCTTTTTTTTTATTTTATTTTTGGAGGGAGGAAGATAGGGCAATTGGGGCTAAGTGACTTGCCCAAGGTGACATGGCTAGTAAATGGGTCAAGTGTTTGAGGTCACACTTGGACTCAGGTCCTCCTGATTCCAGGGCCAATGCTGCATTCACTGCGCCACCTAGCCGCCCTGGTAACATACAATTAACTTCCATTCTAAGGGAAGAGAATTTCATCCCTCATCTTCATTTTTCTCTTAAGCACAATTGATTTCTACACCATAGTAACTGTCCATTTTTAAGGAAGGAAAAAGGTATCAGTTAATTATTAAGACAATGGATTGGATCCCCATATGGTTGCTGATTAAGAGAAGAGGTATTTGAGGAGAAAACTGTCTTGTTGGCATCCAATGATGCCCAAATAGCTCTTTCATCACCAGCCTTCTCTAAATTTCTCAGACATTTTCTGTTACTGCTTTTCAGTTTTGTCCCTTGAATTCTTAAAGTAGCATTACTATTGTTGGGGGAGGGAGGACATGGAAATCACATGTGAAAATAAAGCTCTCTGAAATTCAGGTTTCCAAAAGAAAAACCTTTAATGAAAGGATTCTGCAACAAATTAAGCTCAGGCAGACCTGTTGCCTAGTGTATTCATTTTTCATTAAAAAAAAGTAATAATACAACTTATTGCTTCTTCCTGGGAAGACAAAATGATAGAACTTTAAAACAGTGTTTTGTTAATGTTTATTTATTTATTTCCATGAACACTTAGATTTGATTAAACATTTCAATCTGAAAGCAGGAACAGACTTTTTTTCTCAAGCTGTTAGACTTTGTCCTAAAAACCTGAGGAGCATGACAGGAAGAAATATCTCAATTTAGCCCTAATGATTTGAAAGTCCTTGAAACAAATGTAGCAGTTAAGCTTTTGGCAAATGTTTCTGGACATCAAAAGAATTATCTTGCAATTAAAAGCTCTAGCCTTGTGTTGGGGGTGGGAGGAAGGTAACCACGTAAGTTTTCTTATAGAGACTGTTTTAGCTCAACAGAATGCAATGCAGGTGACTGAAAAGTAGCCTCCGTTCACTCTTCCTTAATACTCTTTTGTTTTCCCTCATGGTCACAAAAACAGAGATGATCTTCATTCAGAGATATATAAATGCACCTTTCTTGATTGGCATTTTGAATTCAAGACATAACATTATGACCTACTTCCCCAAATAGAGGCAGAAGTAGAGAAGGGACTACTCTTACATGGAAAGAGATAAGTAAAAAGTCATGCTTAGAAACTCTGACTAGAGGCTTAGCATCGTGGTAATTCATGAAATTATAGATTAGCCCTGGAGATGACCTTTACGATAATCTACTCTATAACCTACAGCTACACTTGATGATTTCAAGTTGCCAGGCCCAGATTAGCTACTTCCCAGGGTGCTGAATCAATTCACCAAAAAAGGAGGAACTTTTTGTTGGGTAGAAATGATGGGAGTTCAGTGGGAAGTAATCACTCCATTTTAGAATTTTTGATGGTGAAGAAAAGAAAAGCTAGGAATAGTTTGTCATGTATCCTAGATATAGAAAAAGTCAATTCCCTAGAGCTCAAAGAAAAGATATGTAAGATCACAGAGATTCAAGATTTTCCAAGGAGATCAGGAAACAGCTTTCAAGGGAAATTATTTTTAAATAATTTTCCTTGAAGGAAAGCTTTTCAAGCTTTCAAGAAGGAAATTATTTTTAAGATCTTTAAAAAAATATTTTGGCTTTGTGTCACCTTCATTTGCAAATATATCCCATTCTCTTCCCCTCACCAGAGAGACAATCCTTATTAATTTTTTCAAGTAAGGGAGAATATTAACCAGGTCAGCAAAACTAACCAACACACATCAACCAAGTCTAACAGTATATGTGATGGCTCTCACCCAGAGTCCCCAAGCTCTGCAAAGAAAAGAGAGAGGTATATTTCCTCCTATATGTTCCTTGAAGGCAGGTTTTATATATATATATATATATATATATATATATATATATATATATATATATATATATATATTTATATACCTTTCTTTATACCCTCCTTGTTGACTTGACTTGATAACATGGTGGTTAAATGACTGACTGACTTCTTTTGGGCCAAACTTGATCCTTGACCTCCTTCCTCCTTCTCTCTCACCACCCACCCTCTGGGATTACTTCCCATTTATACTGTTTATAGCTTGTATACACAAAATTGTTTGTATATTGTCTCCTCTATTAGAATGTGAGTTTCTTGAGGGTACAGATCATATTTTTTGCCTTTCTTCAAATCCCCAGCATTTACCCTGGAACAGAGTTTGCTCTTAATATATGCTTTGTGGTTGATGGATTATTATAATTCCACAGTATTCAGTTCCATTTTCATGTGGTTCTTTCCATTTGTAGTCATTTCATATATTCCCTTCCCTTTGCATCATATCATATGTCTCCTATGCTTCTCTTATATTCTTCATAAAAAATGAAATTCTGAAAAAATAAAGAAAAATAATTTCCATGAGGAAGAAATAAAGGAGTTCTATAAAGAGAAAGTTACATAGGAAACCCAGTAACTGAGATTTTAAAATGGAATATACAGAAGTTAGAAGCAGAGATAGGTAACAGAGAATGAATACAAAAGCATGGCATGATAAGGAGTACTAAAGCACAGAATACTATGAGCTGGAAAGAAAAAACAACTAAGGAAGACAACAAGGGTGATAGCAGCAGTGAAATCAAAGAAGGTATGTGACCACTATACTCAGTGGATCAGATGGTGATAACTGAAGACAAACAGATGTCGGAATTAATCAACTCAGCCCAGGAAAGGTGGAAAACTCTCACGAATGAAATTTGGAAGACCCAGAGAGAAGTAACTCAGATGAAGAGAAAAAAAAACTATCTTAGATTTCTAAAACAAGTGCAAAGAAACTAGAAGCAAGTGAGAAGTGTAGAGGTTGAATATATTAGGGTGGCAAGGTCCTGTAGGTATCATATCTGCAATGGTGAATTAGCTCAGAATGAGCTGAACTTGATATCTGAAGGCTAAGATCAAGAAGGGGTTTTTGCATATTTGAGGAAAATAAGATGATAGAAGGGATACAACCACTGTTCAAAGAACAAGGGACAAAGTGAAGTGAAGAAAGCAGGCAGAACTGCTCAACTCTTTTTGCTTCTTGTTCTTACCCCATTCATCTGTCTTCTGTAAAGGAGAACGATCTTTGGACTAGGTAAGCCAGAAACAAAAAGATAAGTAAAAAGACAGTAAGAAAATATCTAAATGAGGTCTAGTCACCTGGCCTTGATGATATTGGCAGATACTGAAAGAACTGGTAGATGTGATTAATGTGACATTATCAGTTATCTCTAGAAAGTCCTGGAGAACTTGCTAGGTAGTGCAGGGTTGGAGAAGATCAAATATGGTCCTGATTTTCTGAAATGGTAAGAGATGTTAGAAATCATAACCTTGTAAGTTTGTCATTGACATTTAGCAACATTTTAAAGCATGGGTGTCAAACACACTCAGGCCACTTGCAGCCTATAACATTTATGAGTTTGACCAGAACCAAATGAAAATGTAATTCCTAAATGATTTAGTATGTTAATGTTTTAATAAAAACATAAATATATAATTATGCATGGTTTTCTGAATCAATATGCAGCCCACAGAGATTCTTCTCTGATTTAACAGCCCTTACTTCTTTTTGACTATGATATAGACTAACCTCATTTCCTTTTAGACAGGATTATTGCCTGGGTAGAACAGGAAAGTGTTATGGCTACAGTATAACTCAATTATAGCAAAGAGTTTGAGAAAATCTCATGATATGATATTCTTCTATGAAAGCTGTAGGAATGTAGGATTAATGATGATAAAGTTAGGTGGATTTAGAACTAATTAAATTATGACAATCAAAGAACACCCATTAATGGTTTGGTGTTAGTATAGAAGGAGGTCTGGAATGCCCCAGAGATCTATGCTTGGGCCATTTTTGTGAATGTAATAGATGACAAGTTTCTCAAATTTGTAGCTGACATAAATCTATGAGGGATTGCTAACTCACTGGATAACAGTCTCAACAGGCAAGAACATTGGAACAAATCTAGAAAGATTAATTTTTATAGGGATAAATGTCTTATTATGGGGTTCAGAAAATCAACTTCATAAATAATACATAAGGAGGCATGGCCAAATAGCAGTTCTGTTGAAAAAGATCAAGGGATTTAATGGATTGTAAGCTCAAAATGAGTCCCCAGTTTGATACAGTAGACCAAAAAGTTACAACTTACAACTGTAAATTGCATAAAAGGGAACAGAGGTCAGAACTTTGGAGGTGAAAGTCCCACTGTATTGTATAATTCAATAAAACCACATCTAATATATTGTGTTCAATTGTGTGTGCCATATTTTAGAGAGGACAATAATAAGCTAAGTTTTCAAAGGCGGACAGTCAAAATAGTGAAGGGCCTCAAAATCAAATTATATAAGTATTGATAGAAAAAAACTTGGGAAACAAATGTCTGAGGGGTGGTGATGCTTGAAGTTTCTTTATTTGAAGGTTAGATTATACACTTTTAATGACCCCAAGGATTAGAAAATTAGGATACATGAAAAAAATTCTAGTTACAGAGGCAAGGGCTTTATTTACCTGATGGGTAAGATGTATTGACCTCTAAACACTTACAGAAACTTTTCTGATCCGGTCACATTGTTAGTCTTCATGTTCATCAACTTAATTGTGTGGCAAAATATATGGATCAATTATAAGCATTTGTTAAGCACCTACTATTGACCAAACAATATTCTAGGTATTGGAAATACAAATACAAAAGTGAAGTAGTCCCTGCCCTCAAGGAGCTTATATTCTACTGGGATTGGTAAGGTGTTCAGATGGAATGGACCAATTCATCCCAAGGGTGGGAATTATGGATTCTACCACCATTTTCCTATGCTCCCTATGGAGTCATTCTACCTTCCATTTTTTTCCATCTAAAGAATGGAAATGGAATTGTGGTCCCTGAGGGAATTCTGTCAGATCCTTATTCACTTTGTAGTGTGATATGTATTAAATCCTGTCCATAAGAACACTTAAGAAGTGTTATTTGGCATTGTTGTGGAGTTGTGAACTGGTCCAACCATTCTGGGGAGTAATTGAGACCATGTGCAAAGAGCAACCAAAGTGTGCATACCCTTTAACCCAGAAATACCACTTTTAGGCCTATATCCCAAAGATATCATCAAAAGGGAAAAAGGACCCTCATGCACAAAAATATTTTTAGCCGCTCTTTTTGTGGTGGCAAAGAATTAGAAATTGAGGGGATGCCCATTCATTGAAGAATGGCTGAAAAAGTTCTAGCATATGAATGTAATGAAATATTATGGTTCCATAAGAAATGAGGGGCAGGTGGACTTCAGAAAAAACTGGAAAGATTTGCATGAACTGAGGTTGAATGAAGTGAGCAGAACCAGGAGAACACTGTACATAGTTACAGTCACATTGTGTGATGACTAATTTTGACAGACTAACTCTTCTCAGTAATGCAATTATCTAAGACAATTCCAAAACTCATGATGGAAAATGCTATCCACATTCAGAGAAAGAACTATGGAGTGTGAGTACTAATTGAAGGATATTCTTTTTCTCTCTTTTTGTTTTTTTTTTTCTTTCTCATGGTTATTCTCTTTTGTTCTGATTAGCCTTTCATAGCATGACTAATGTGAGAATATGTTTAATATGATTCTACATGTATAGCCTGTATTAGATTATATGCTTTTTAGGGATGGGGAAGGGAGGGAGGGGGAAAATTTAAAACTCAAAATCTTCTAAAAGTGAAAGTTGAAAACTAAAAATAAGTAATTTTTTTTTTAAATGTGAAATGGCTACCTTGTTAAATAGTGAGTTTCCCCTCACTATTTTTGGGTGAGTTCGTTTGAGAATAATGCTGTGATCAAGTATACTTCAGTTTCTTCAAGTATGGGTTAGAATACATCTCTGACCCCTCCACAACTGAGACATTGACAGACCATCCTTAATTTAACAGGTGAGGAAACCAAGATCCAGGAAATGGAAATTGCTTGATGAAGATGACCTAGAGAAGGGAGGGCAAGGCCAGGTTGAGAAAGTAGGTCTGCAGACTCCTAGGGATTTTTTCACTAAACTTCTATTTGTTTTTCAGGTGTTGTCTTTGGTGCAATCAGTATACTGCCCTATCACAATCCATCTTTTTTTTAAATTTTGTGTACTATCCCATATTTTATTCATAGAACTTTTGTATTTCTTGAAAACATTTTTTTCCTGGTGTTCTTTTTTTGTCTCCACACCTGATACCACTCCCATAATGTTGGTTGAGTTATGTCTCCCATTATGACTTGATCTTTATTAAAATTAGCCATATAGTCTGTAAGGGGCCAACTTTCTCTTTGAGCAGGAACACTTCAACTCTTTCTTGTAATATGGCCTCTATTGAGAAGTGAAAATTATCCCTTTAAAAGGGATCATCATCATCAATAACAACAATAACAAAAAGCATTTATTAAGTGCTTCTTATATGGCAAGAACTGTGTTAAGCACTAGAATACAAAGAAAAGCCCCCAAAACCACCCTCTCCCCAGAAATGGTCCCTGGCCTCAAGAGAAGTACATATAAATAACGATGTACATACAAAATATGTAGAACATAAATTAGACCATTTCAGAGCCAAGGTATTGGTGGTGAGGAAGAACTGGGGAAAGGCCCATTGGAGAAGGTGGGATTTGAGCTAGGTCTTGAAGGAAGCCAGGGTTTGGGTGTTATAGTTTTGCTGTGAATGTTTTTGGTGCCACTTGCTTTGAGGCTGGAACCTGTTCCTAAAGAAGAAATAAAGTTTCCTCTCCTATTAGAATAACTGTCATATTAATTTCAATTAAAGTAAACTGCAGGATTCATCCTTGCTAGAGTAAATCTGGAAACTCTACTTCTAGCATGGGAACTGGGCAATCAGGCTTTTCACAGTGATTGAAGCTACAGATTTAACAATGCCAATGAGGGTTGGGTGCAGTCTACCCAATGAATTCATTAATTGTGTTTATTGTCAGTATTGTCTAACTGTGTCTTTGAGGTCTATCCTCATAAAACCCAGACGACAGGACCTAGATTACAGAGTCGTCAGGCCTGTTCAGTTAGCATTTGGTGGAAACTGTGTCAGTGGATCAGCCAATGGAATCCCAGGTTATGATGAAGTTGCAAAATAACTTAGCTGTAAGACACTTTCACATAAACCTAGCCATCAAATATATCGAATAGAAAGTGGTTTTGCCCCATTTAAAATATTTATCCTTATGAATAGATCCCTCTCCATTTGTTTGTCCTGGGGGTGGGGTGGGGAAATGTCTCTTTTGAAAGTAGAAGATAAACCTTTGGATTTCAGAGAGAGCTTCATCTTTGTCTGTCTCTACAATCTACAGAACAGTGCTTTACACATGATAGGTGTTTGTTAACTGCTTCTTGAATTGAAATATTGTATTTGGAAGTCTAGCAATAGTGTCATCCAGGAAAGAACTGTGGGCACTGAGAAATCCCACAAGCTGTTTTACCAGGAGTTGTAATAGGTCAATGCCAGATATCCAGCAAACTCTCTTGACTGTCATGGTGTCCAGTACACAGATACACCTATGAGACACTGACGGAGGCAGGTAGTGCAGTGCATTTCCCTTAGAGGAGTAACTTGTTATCTATCACTTCATCTCTTCTCCAGTGAACTATTGATGCATAATGTGATTAGTTCCACCCAAAGACTCAGATGAGTATTTTTTAATCAGCACATCTGCCTAGAGATAAAAATTCACTATCAAATCTAATAATTTTTAAATGGATAACAAAAAGAAGTGAACAATTAAAGGAATAGTTTGTGAAATTTCACTGGAATTTATGAAGAGATGAACTCATCAAAATTGTAGGTTTAGGGTGTTAAATGGCACATACATTACAAGAGATAAACATGACTTGTCCAAAGTTCCACATATAGTGTGGAAGGAAGGAAGGAAGGAAGGAAGGAAGGAAGGAAGGAAGGAAGGAAAAGGAAAAGGAAAAAATGAGAAAAATTAACTAAAAGACTCACATTCAATCCATATCTATCATCCAAACAAAATTCTGGGAGCTTTTACCTCTAAATCTCTAAGATACTCCTCTTCTTTTCTCAATGAGTTCAGTACCTAGCTCATAATCTCCTCAACTCATACCCTCATACTAAGGGCCTTCAACAAACATATGCAACACCCTAACTTCATAGTTCCTCAATTCACTCATTTCATGTCTTACTCTTCAATTACATGCCAGCCACATGCAAAGACGGTTATACTCTTGTGTAACCAAGGCTTCTCTGGGTGTGACAAATTCGTCTACTAGCTCTCTCTTTCTCTGTCTCTGTCTGTCTGTCTGTCTGTCTGTCTGTCTCTCTCTCTCACACACACACACACACACACACACACACACACACACACACACACACACACTTAAACTCCAGTGGGGTCCCTATCACCTTCAGGATTAAATATAAAATCCTCTTTTGACATTCAAATTCCTTTATACCTTGCCCCCATCTTTCCGATGTTCTTCCATCTTACATGGTAGCACAAGCATCATGATCTAGTGACACTGGTCTCCTTGCTGTTACAATGGACCCCATATCCCTACTCCAGGCATTTTCACCAGCTGTCCCCCATACTTGGGATGCGCTCTCTCTCTCTCTCTCTCTCTCTCTCTCTCTCTCTCTCTCTCTCTCTCTCTCTGTATATATATACATATATACCACCTCCTGGCTTCCCTGGCTGCTTTTGAGTCTCACCTAAAACCCCAGCTTATACAGGAAGCCGTTCCAGATCCCCAGTCCTGGTGCCTTCACTCCATTGATCATTTCCAATGTATGTTATATATAGCTTTTAGGTACATGATTTGTTTTGCAGGTTGTCTCCCCATTAGACTGTCAGCTCCTTGAGAATAGGGACTGTTTTTTGTCTCTTTTTGTATCTCCATTGCTTAGCACAGTGCCTGGCACATAGTGAGTGCTTAATAAGTGTTAATATTGACTGACTCATAGAATTGTATAGCTTTTTTATATATACATATTTTTTAAAGATATTTGTTACTGCCTTTTGGTTTTGCATCAGTCATTTCCCTGTAAACATTTCCTCATGAAACCTTCCCTTATAACAAGGAAAAAATATTTAAAGAAAGCCAACCAACACAGCAACTATGTCTAAGACTACATATCACATTCCACATCTGTAGTCCCTCACTTCTCTCCTGATAGGAGGGAAATGTTTCACTATCATGACTGAGGTTCTTTATTATAATTCATTAATAATCAACTCCTCTTTAGTATTATTATTGTTAACATTCTTAGAGTCATTAATCTTTATAATGTTTCTGCTTTCTTCACCTTTTATCACTTCATACAAATCTCATGTTTCTCAAAATTCCTCACATCTTCCATTTCTTAGGCAAATAATATTCTGTTACATTCATAAGCAATAATTTCTTCAGCTCTTCTCCAATCAAACTCACATTGTTTTAAGTCTTCACTTGCACAAAGAGTGCTGCTATTCATTTTTTGTTAAATATGGAACCTTTTTTCTGTTTTCCTCCTTGGATGAAGAAATGTAGGATATAAATGAATATTTTTGATTGATAGGTTAATATTTATTCATCACCTATAATATGGTTCAACATGCCAAAGAATTTGTTCTAATCCACATTTTTTCTATCTCTCTCATATTTTTGTCCCCAATATATTGGTCTGTGTTATTCAAGTTATGAGTGATTTGAGCCTAGACCATGTATTATCATTGTTATCAATTAAAGCACCAAATTTAATGTGTATCTTACTTTACAAGAAGCTAGAGAAAAAGTTAGTGTCTACTTTGCAGTCTACATTTTGTGTAATTTCATGTGCACTGCCAGTATCTAAACCACAAAGTATAATGTTAACCATGAGGTCACTTTATTGCCTTATTATAGTAATATCTTTTAACTATTCTAGTGCCTTTCAGTGAGAATCATCAAAATTTTATGAGTTCCTAACATACTCTCCACAAGAACTGCAGACAAACCACCAAAAAGCTGGTTATGCAAATGAAAAAAATTTCCATCTTCATGCTAAACTTGATTTTAAATGTAGTTGTTCCATGTTTTAATAGCAGTGGGACATTTCACCTATGTCACGTGGATAATTATCCTTAATAATGGAAAAGGAGTTACTTGCTCAGATTGAACTGGTTCCTGCCAATCAAAATGTAATCAAAATGATCAATTTGCATAAATATTTTAGAATAGTTTTATACTTCAAGGTCCACCATTGATTTAGTTTGGGCATTCCTCATTCACTACCTTGACCTCCAACACAGATTGCTATCCCTCCTCAATAACTATAAAATCTTCATGAATTACTATCCCTTATGAATTTGACATTCCCTCAAGTGTTTTACCTGCTGGACATCTATTTGTTAAGAAGAACGAGACATGTCAATTGACATAAAAATTTGCTTGGTCTTTCAGTTGTTGTTTTTATTGTTCAGTTGTTTTTCAGTCATATCTGACTCTCCATGATTCCACTTGGGGTTTTCTTGGCGAAGATATTGGAGTGCTTTGCTATTTCTTTCTCCAGCTCATTTTCCAGATGAGGAATTGGGGCAAATGGAGTTAAATGACTTGTCCAGGGTCACACAGCTAGTAATGTCTAAAGCCAGATTTGAACTCAGGAAGATGAGTCTTCCTGACTCCTTGCCCAGCACTTTACCCACTGTGCCACTTATCTGGTCCTCTGAGGTGTTCTTAAATTCCAGTCCTTTTAGTGTTATTGAGTCTCTTCAGTCTTAGCTGGATTGTTCCTCATATGACAGACAAAAAGACTATCAATCAGTCATATTCAAAGCATTTCTGTTTTAGGACCTGCCAAGATCTTTCCTTAGAGACATGGAGTGCAAGGACCTACTATTACCCAGTCCCACCTACATAAGACAGTGGAAACAGGTGTTTACTAGAGGTTCAGAAAGTGTAGTATGTAGACTACTGAAGATCAGGAATTTTTATTCAGTTAAAAGCTTGGGACTAGAAACCTTGGGTTCCTGGCTCTTCCAGCTCCTTGGTAGCTGTGCAACCTTGGGTAAGTCACTTAAATCCTCTGAGCTTCAGTTTCCTCACCTGTAAAATGAAATTAATAATACCTGTCCTTAATACCTCAAAAGGTTGCTGTGAGGATCAAATAGAATAATGCATGTGAAAATACTAGGTGACTATAAAACATATTACAAATGTAAGGTATTATTATTATCCTATTTAATGCTATATTTGGCCTAATATCTAATTATATATAAACCAGGGCTTAAGTTATTGCTTAAATAAAGAATAATATCAGTGTTTCAGTTCTGGTAGTAGTTAGTAAGCATCTCAGATGATGGAAATCTATTACTGCTTTGTCTTTTAAACACAGATTGTTAGAAAAGTATCTTAGAGGTCATTTGCTCTCTACCCTTCTCCCCCACACTGCTCATCAGTAAATTTCTTGCATTAGTAACTTTAAGAGAGTTCAAATGATCTAAGTCTACATTCTTAAATGAGGAAAATGATGCCCAGGGAGGTTAAACCTGGAAAGATTTGCCAAAGGACACATTGGAAGTCTGGACCAGGACTAGAACATGGGTCCTGACAACAGATGGCCTAAATTATCCAGGTGGAATTGATTGTGGAGCATCTTAGTTAACCGTAAAGAGGTTGGGAGGGAAGAAAGGAAAGAAGCTCTTCCCCCACCACCTATCACGTGCCAAACACTACACTGAGCACTTTTACAAATACCACCTCTTCCGATCTTCACACCTACCCTGGGAGATAGATGCAATTATTTTCTTCATTTCACAGCTGACAAAACTGAGACAGGGAAAGAATAAGTGATTCTGAAGAAAAGTCTGGAGTCAGGTCCTCCTGACACCAGGATCATAACTCTGTTCACTGGGCCATCTAGCTGCCTCAGACTTATTAAGATGGAAATGCAATTCAAAAGCATTTATTAAATACCTGTTACAATAAGGTATGGTGCTAGTTGCTAGTAGAAAATTCTACATTAGGTATCCATTATAGATGTTTTAATAGGGTAACATAACAAAGATTAATCTGGTATGAATATACTAGATGACTTTGACAAGGGGAATGATTGAAGTCTTGAAGGATGGCTAGAAACCTTTTGAAATAATATGGAAATGAGAAGACATGGCTCTAGATTAGAATTGGTGAGAACAGAAATAGATAAAAAAGGGTAAAGTTGAAATTTGTACCTCCAGAAGCAGGCTAATACCCTGAAAAAATGCATAGTGTGATGGCTGGATAGCAAAAATAAATCAAGCTGTCATTAAATTAGATGACTATACCACAATCCATCGGGTGTCAGAAGACTGTCAGTAAATCACTGAGACATAGCTAAATGTTTTACTTAAGCTAAGAAATCCCATTATTCATTCATAATGATTGTGCTGGGTCCAAAACACTATCTTCTCCTTATCCTTCTTCCTATTTTCAACCAAATTGTATTCTCCTTGTAGGTCCAGCTTGGTAGAGACTCTAGTTAATCAGAGATGATCTAGCAAACTGGAAATCAGTGAGAGAAAATACCAGTGACAACACTGGGAGCCATGGAAGCAATGTATCTATGCAGTTTTTTTTTTTTTTAATACACTTGCTTTTTTTTTTTTTAATGAAGAGTAATGTGGCTCTGGACAGAGGGATTCATTTGCTATGTGACAGGTTCCTTACATTATAGGGCTCTGAATTTCTACCTGAGTGACTGAGCAGAAGGTTTCCCTCACACAGTGTGGTCCAATCCATTTAGGGGCAGAGTGTACCCATAATTGCTTTATTTCATTTGGCTTAAATTTGGCTGAGTTTGGATCAAGAGGCAGGATTGATGGGAGACTCTCCTATGCTCTAGATAAGCACACAATCTTTCCCCATGCTCTAGGGATCTCACTCTCTAATTTGTTCTGCAAGGTTGGAGCTGTGATCACTACACGTAGAAGTTTCCATCAGTCCCCAAAAGACCTCACATGGTTCAGGCACAGAGCATCATACTATTAATCTGAAGATCTAGGTTCAAGACTTTTGCTCAGAATGTTCAGTAACAGCATTAATCAATCTAAGGAGGAAGTCAGGAGATAAAGTTAATAGAACTTGGCTCTATGACATATATGTGACCATATACAGATTCCTTTATCTCTAGAAGTCTTAGTTTCACCTATAAAATGGGAAGATCTCCTCTCCCTGACTCATAACATTGTTGGGAGAGCAAATGCCATAGTATACATAAGACTGTTTTGCAAAGTACTATGCAAATATACATTCTTTAGCTTTTTAAAAAAAATTATTTGTAAAAGCATTGAAAAATAAAGAATAGATACTGATTAGAACTTAATGGGCTACAATGTGAAGCACAGAAGAGCAGACTCTGCTTGTTCAGATATTTTATTAAAGTTTGGAGGGAAATATAGTTCAATCACTTCATCTAGCTACCTTGAAGTTATTATGACAGAAAATTCAATTCAACAAGTACCTGTTAAATAGCTATTACATGCATATCACTGTATTATCTCTTCGGTACAGCAACCCTGAGGGTCTTCCCCTCCCAGCTTCATTTTTTTCCTAATTAAAGGGGCCATTTTTAAAGAGGCCTATTCACTGAATGGGCATTACCTCATTCTAAGTGAGAACCTGAAAAGGCCTTAGCTTAAAAGGGCCAGGGTCTCCCATTGCATCCTGGGTCATCTTTAGTCATCCTGATGAATATCTGGCCACTGGACCCGAATGACTCTGGAGGAAAAAGTGAGGCTGGTGACCTTGCACAGCCCTCCCTCACTCAAATCAAAGTCAGTTGCAAGTCATGTCTTCATTTCCCTGATGCCATGATCCTCTTAGAAAAATGAAGGACACACACAACAACATGAGGAATTCATTGTAGGCATTTTGATATGGTAATGATATAGTGAATATTAATCTTTAATTAATTAAGTTAAAATCTTTGAAGACTGGAATTGAACCTATTGCTTTAACCTGGACATGACAGAATATGGCTCTGGACTAGGATTAGTGACGATAGAAGCAGACAAGAAAGGGTAAGGTTGACACTTTTCCCTTGATGGAAACATCACTTAAGCATTTATTAACTGTCTAAATAGAAACAGTGTTAGACACTGGAGAGATTCAAAGCTAATTAAGAGTCACTCTCTGCCTTTATGACTCTTACAACCCAACAGAGAGACTATGGCACATAGAGAACCATGAAGTGCTATACAATGAATGTAAAAAAAAAAGCAACAAAATATAATAATATGCTTATTTAAGTACAGGAAAAGTACACAGGCAAAATGGTAACATAAGTGATCTCCCCAAGCTTCTTTCAAAAGTTCTCTTCATTTTTTTTTTTTTTTTTTTGTGGAGGGAAGTCAGGGCAATTGGGGTTAAGTGACTTGCCTAAGGTAACACTAGTACATATTAAGTGTCTAAGGCCAGATTTGAACTCAAGTCCTCCTGACTCCAGGGCCAGTGTTCTATTCATTGCGCCACCTAGCCTCCCCCTCTTCATTTCTTTTTGCCACAAGCCCTTAGATACCTAGAACCTTCCTGTGGTTTCTTTGGCTTCCATGGGCACTGCAGTGGCCACCAGAGCCTGCAATGTCAGGACATTCCTCAAGTTTAAAGCTTTCCCCAATTCCTCTCAATTTTTTCCATGAAAAATTATCTATCCTATATTTTGGAACCATTGTATCATTCCTAGTTGACTAGTTACCTAATTTGATAAACTATTTTATATGGAAATATAAATGACTGATGATTACTTAATGTGTTATGACTTCCTAGTGGCATAGTTTCATTTGAACCTTCCATCGAGGAAATTACTATTGTAATAATTTCAGAAAAGGTGACAAAGGAAGTTAGGAAGAAACCTTTTAGAACTATGAGGCTTTTTGTCATCATTTAAATCACCTGTACAAACCTCCTCGCCTCCTGACAGAGAACAGTGACTTCTGGGAAGCAGAATGAGACATATTTTATGTGTGTGAACAACCTGAGCAGTGATTTTGCTTCATTGTGCATATGTATAACAAGGGGTTTGTTTTCCTTTTTTTTTTCTTTTTCCAACAGGACAAGGTGGGAAGGAGAGAAATTTGATTTTTGTTTATTACAAAAGGAAAAGAAAAATATTGAATTATCTAAATAATATAGTATATGCAAGTAACTATCTAATTTACCTATACATAGGTACCCACCTATTCTGCTTATATGTAGGATGCCACCTTTAGCCAAAGAAAATAGCACAAAGTCTAATGTATATACCTTTGGACTGAGAATAAAGAGCACTACATTTGGTTCCCAGCTTAACTATTATCTTGTTTTATTACCTCTCTCAAATCACTTTTTTTGCTTTCATTTACTCGTCTATAAAATATCTATTAAAGAAGCCAGTAAACTTTAGTTGCTTCAGTTTATTCATCTATAAAATGGGCACGGTAAAAAGTACTTACCACCTACCTACTTCACAGGGGTAATGGGAAGATTAGCTAGTTAAAGTCTGCAAAGGGCTTGGAGCTCTTCAGATGAAAACAGTCTTTAAATTAAAAAAAAATTTATGATGGTCCCCAATACAGGTAAATGCTGTGTGCACATGCTCTGTGTTGCAAGCCCAATCATTAATTTATATAAAGGGAAAGTGTTTTGTTTAATTGTTTTTTTTTTTAAAGAGAAACTTCTCTTTATAAATTCTATAAGCAAACCAGGCTATCCCTACCTACTCTGACATTAATAATAACTAAGAGAAGTGTAATAAATATTTTTCCTAAATATCTTTCAGGGCTATAGTAAGAGAGAGTAAAATGCTTTTATGCAAAGTTATCTGGGTATGAGAGAGATTTAAGAAATAGGTAGAGTTTAGATACACTGTCTCATGTCACCTCCCCTCACAATTCTTCAAGGTTGATAAGGAAAATATTTCTATCCCTAACTTATGATTGAGGAATTTGAAGCCCAGGGGAGTTAGACCTGAGGCTAACTTATCCTGGAAGCAGAAAACTTGAACTTTGGATTTCAAGTGCATTGAGGTTTCTTCTGTACCACCCTAAATAAATAAATAAATAAATAAAAGGCTTAATTTCTTAGTTAGGACTAAACAATAGTTGGATTTTTAAAATCTCTATGTAGAGCTCACAGAGGGGCAATCAGTGCCTGGGTGTGGGATTTGCTTGATATACATCAATTAATTAAATTGGACAAAGATCAAAAATAAGTATGATGCATGTGCAGCTAAGTTGGAACCTTAGTCATTCATCCAGCATTTATTAAGCTCCTTGAAGTCCCTGCCCTCCAGTAGCATACCCCTGATGGGAGGAAGATTGTTGTTGTTCAGCCTTCCATCTCAAAGAGGACCAATGACATAAGGAGTGTGATGTCTTAACTTGTAAATGGATTGAAGTGAGGCAGAACTGCACAAAGTCCTCAGTTTCACTCTCTCCTATAGTCATTGTAGTCCAATGGCAAGTCATAAGCCAAGACAGTTGGCCATGGCCCAGAATGCAATGGGAGTCCTTGGCCTTTTTAAGCTAAGGCATTTCCCAGGTATTAGTTCATCTGAAGCAACACCTATTCAGTGATTTAGGGTAAGGTGAAAATTGAGACAAAAGATGACCTAGTTTGACATCACAAAAGAATCAGTTTGGGAATGGAAGACCCTCAGAGTTTCTGGCCACAAAAGAAAACAATTGCTATTTACACTCACTCAGCCATCAAAGCCCAAACAATGAACAAGAGAGGCTTGGGCTAGAACCTATAATTGGCCAATCAATGAAAGCCAGAGTGATTTGGTTTAATTAAAAGCATATGAAAGTAGCTCCATTTAAATCACAATGGGTTTTTTCAAAGCCTATTTTTTCAGAGCTATATTTCAAGAAGTCATAAATGAGATCTATATGAGACACAGTTAATTGTCACAGGTTTTTGAAAAACATAATGATTAAATAGGGAAAATAAATCTAGCCACCAAAATCCCAAGATACCTTGTGAACTATAAGCAATCAAAAATTATATTCCTTTGGACAAAGCACCCACATGTAGGGGTATAACTCCAATTGTGGATGGAGATACAGAAGGAGTAGAAGAAGCAGGTGGAGGAGGAGGAGAAATAGTAGCATTGCCCAACTCACACTGACTAACTGGGTCCCCAATAGGCAACTACTACACTCTTTGTTTCATTTCTTACCTAGCCTTAATCACTCAGTCAAACTGAGACCTGGGAAAGACCTTAGCCAAGGTCTCCCACTGTATCCAGGGCCATTGTCAATCATCCTGATCTATATCTTCTCCTTGGACCCACATGGCTCTGGAGGAGAGAGTATGGCTGCTGACTTTGTTTTTGTTTTTGTTTTTTTTGGAGGGGGGAAGGAGGACAATTGGGGTTAAGTGACTTGCCCAAGGTCACACTGCTAGTGGGTGTTAAGTGTCTGAAGCTGGATTTGAACTCAGTCCTCCTGACTCCAGGGCTCTATTTTCTGCACCACCTAACTGTCCCAGCTGATGACTTTGTATAGTTTTCACTCACTTAATCCCATTCACTTGCAAGTCATGGCATCACCTTCCTGATGCCATGGTCCTCTTTGAGAATAATGGGACAAACTTGTGAGGAGTAGAATTTGTCCCACTGGGAACCCAACTGGCCAATTCCAGTTGGGCAACACAGCTCCCTCTCTCCCTTCCTTACTTCTTTTTTTCCTTCCCTCCCTGTCTCTTTCTCTCCTTTCCCTCTGTCCACATAGGGTATTATACCCTTACCTGTGGGTTCTCTACCCAAAGGAATATAAATTTTAATCACTGAAAACTCATAAGATATCTTGGGATTTACAGGCTAGGTTTCCTTCTTAAGGACATGCATTAAAGCCAAATCCCTCTATCATTGGACCTCTCTTTGAAAGCATTCTAATTTATATAGCTATTACAAAGCTCAAGATCTCCCAGTATAGCAGCAGGTCACCTCCATACCTAAATGTGATTTTGTAGGAAGATTTAGTAGAGGTTGAATTCTATTAGTTTTTATGAGGAAACTCTTGTTCTGAGAAGTTAAAAGAGTTTTAACTATCCATTGGATCCAGCATAGAAACTTAACAGAAGCAACAATTCATACTGCCATGTCTGTCCTTCCATAAGGTTTTCTATATGGGGGGAAGGAGAGGGAAGGAGGAGGGAAGGGAAGGAACATGCCCTTAAAAGTAATGTCTGTACACTGACCCAGAAAATAAGTCAGAGAGACAGAACTCTAACTCAGGTCTTCTGTCTTCAGCTCTAAAGTTCTATGAGAGTATACTGCCTCTTCAGCAGACAGCTAAACCTACAGGTAAATAAACCCACATGAGAATTCTCTGGTTTCAGTGAAAAGAAAATCCAATTAGGAATTTTATTCCTTGACAGAAAAAAAAGGAGTTTTATGATCTGGTCTCACAAATGACTTAGGTTCCAACATTCCTGAAACTTTGTGATAAATATCTCTCAAAGGACATTATGAACATGGTAATGATGAGGGCTAGAATATATACATACATACATACATATATATATATATATATATATCTTTTTAAGGTATGTAAAGTGATTTACAAATATCTCATTTGATTTTCACAAATCTGAGAGGTAGATGCTATTATTTATTTTATAGATAAAGAAACTGTATTTAAGAGAAGTTGAGTCACCCAGTCTCAGGATTTGAACTCGAGTCTTCCTGACTCCAGGTCCAGTGCTCTATCTATTGCACCATCTAGGCACGTGTATCAAATAAGACCAGAGGAATATAACTGAGCAACCAAAGCCTGTCTGAAAATCTTTATTTATTTTTATTTATTTTTGTTACGTTTTAAGTTCCTGTCTCCCTGCCTTACTCTCCACTTTGCACTAGGGAAGTACACTGTTTGATGCAGATACACAAATATATATGAAACCATATTATGCATACTTCTATTTATCAGCTCTTTCTCTGGAGGTGTATAGCATCTTTATTTGTAGCTGGTTTAATTGTATATAGTATTCAGAATAGCTTGGTCATTCACAGTTGTTCTTTATACAATATTGCTGTTACTGCATATAATGTTCTCTTGGTTCTGCACATTTCACTCCTCATTTCTTGCAAGTCTTCCCATTTGTTTTTCTGAAATCAATCAGCTCCTTTTCCCTACAGCACAGGAGTATACTACTGTCTGAAAATCTTTGACACATTCTAATGGATAATCTGAGAAGTGGTCAGAAATGTATACTTCTCTGGATGAAAAGTAAAGTGCAAAACTTTATCAGAGGGTTTTCAGAAGAAAACACCTAAGTGGTCAGAAATAGCAGAGGAGGTTACAGTCAGATAATATGGCTACCAGACTGCTGGAGTACGGGTCATATAAGTTGGCTGATAAACATTAGTGGATAGAATTGTATCAGCTCAATTTCATAAATATACATTAAAAGTCTACCATATACAGAGCATTTTAGTAGATACTCTGAGTAATACAAAGAATAAATGATCCTCTCTGCCTTTGTGGAGTTTGCAAACCAAAAGATAAGGTGCCAAAGGGAATTATAAAGAAAGAATAACATGCATTTAAATACACTGTTGAGTTATGACTGACTCTCATGATCTTGTGGAACTGTCCATGAGGATTTCTTGGTCAAGGTACTGGAATGGTTTGCTATTTTCTTCTCCAGTGGACTGAGGCAAACAGAGATTAAGTGACTTGCCCAGGGTCACATAGCTAGAAAGTGTCTGAGGTCAAATTTGAATCTGGTCTTCCTGCCTTTAGGCTCAGCATGCTATACACTGAGCCATCTAATTGCCTCCTTAAGTACACCAGGAAGTCACAAAGTGCTTTGCAAGGTCTAAAAAAGTAAATCTCATTACTTTTTGAGGGATCAGAGAAGGTTTATGGGGAAGTTGGTATCTGAGGTGAAACCTGACAATATTTTAGTAGGCAAAGACAAGGGAAGAGAGGATATTGCAGTATAGGTAACAGCTTGAGCAAATTCACAGGGGCTGGAAATCACTAGAGCTATACAGAGCATGATAAGTATGCCAATCAATAGTTTAAAATAATGCTAGAATGATATAATGTTGGTAGAGAATAGAAGGCATTGAATACTAGCCTAATCTACTAGTGCATAATTACCTGTGGCAATGCATGGTATACATTTGATAATAGAACTCCATTACTACAACTTGATCCAATGAGTAGCTGACCATCCATTGTCTCAAATTTTTGCCAAGTTCCTATTTCACCACTTAATTCCACTGCAACTATGACTGACTATCCCATAGTTTGGTTTCCTTTGTTTCCCACCCCAACTTTGACCCCAGGTTAAACATCTGCTACAAAACCTTGCTCAGTATTCTACATATAACAACTCCCCCTTTCCCATTCCTGCCCTATGCTGCCCATCACAGCCTGAGATCCTTGATGTTTCTAGCTGGCTCAAAAACATTGTTCAACCCATCCTAGAAAATACTCCACACCTATTCTTGCTGCAGGTGGCCAGCTACTGCCCCATCTGTTAATTGTTGACAATCCAAGGAAGGATACTATGGCATCACCTCCTGGCTAAATGCCACCTGGCAAGTGAAAAGAGTTTCCCTGGTGACCTAAGGAATCAGCTTTGAAAACTCTTGGGATATATGGGGATTTCTAGTGCATTGTATCAGACAATCAAATATATCCCCCTGCAAAAAAATTCAGTGGAGGTATTAATTAGATTTAAGACTGGGACCAGCCCCTCCCTAATCTCATCATTGCTTATTTTTAACTCCATTTGAATTTAATTTTCTGACTTAAGGCATATTGACAATATGGAGCAGAGGAGATGGAGGTATTAGAACTATGGTTTGGAATGTTTGGCTTGCGTAAGAAAATCTAGTTTATTCAAGATGACCTGTCTCATCACACACCCATCAATGGGATAACAGAGAGGGTGCTCCATAAAGGTTTAATGATGATACTTGATGGGGATGATTTCATAGATCTCATAAACTCAATTAGTTATGTTTTTTTCTCCACCTCCAACAAAAGAGAAATATATAAGAGAAGCTCTGGCATTATATTGTCACACAGGCAGGCAAAAAAAAAGGACAAGAGATGTGGTTTTCTTTAACAATAAAATGGATAGTATTAATATGAATTCAATAAAACACAATTAGAAACCTAGTAATATAAGCACCCTTATTGAGAAAAACTAGAATCCTGGAATGCTTCACATGGGGGGAAAAGCTTGCTGTGCCAGTGACCCAGGAGAAACTGTTCAAAGATAGTTATTTCATCTACATAAAATATGACCCCTGCATCATTGCCAAGGTCAGTAAGACCTAGAGCAATCGGCTTCATCTGAAATTTTGTTTGTGCATTTCTCTTATTTAGGCTGGTTCCTCCCTTTCTTGTCCATGTGCCACTTGATTTTACTTCCCCACCCTCCCTCTAACCTCAGGTCCTTTGTGTACAGTTTGTAATTTTCCCAAAAGATGCACAGAGATGTCTAAAAGCAGAGAAGAGATAATAGCAAAGTGATCAATGACTCCCTGCTTTCTGGACTGGTTCCTTTCTGAACTCCCTGTTCCTTAATTAGGAGCTTTTATCTCTTGTTTTCTTCATTTTCAAGAGAAATATGATAGGACAGATTCATAGTCTTTGAAGCTCTATCTGAGACAGTATTCTAGAAAGAGGGGGAAAAAATGTAAGAGAGCTGCCCTTGATGAGTCCAAGTCACCAAACCTTGAGGAGCTACAACCTTGAGGACTCAATGAATGAGCAAATGTCACTGATCAGTCATCTGAATGATGCTGGTGATCTGAAAAGCAGAAGTGGAGAAGTGGAGAGGTTTTTGATTTCCAAAAAGGAAAAGAAAATAGAGTTTGCACACTGTAGCCCAGGGTCTTGGCAAAAATTCTATGATGTATTATTAAAGGTGGGTTAGTGAGCCCCTAGAAAAGAAAGTGGTGGTCACAAAGGGTCAGCATGGCTCCAATAAGAAGAGGTCATGCCAGACAAAATCTCATTTCCTTTTCTTGATAGGGATAACAGATAGGGAAATGCTGTAGATATAATTTACCTAGGTTGTACTAAAGGATTTGGCATAATCTCTAGTGCTATTCTTGTGGATATAATGGAGCTATGTAGGCTAAATGATAATACAGCCATGCGGATTTAAAACTGATGGAATGGCCATAGTTATGAAAGAGAAGTTATTTATAGTTTGATGTTGACTCAGAAGAAAGTCTTTTATGGAGTGGCTCAAGGGTCTGTCCTTGACCCTATTATATTTAATTTCTTTATCAGTGATTTTGGATAAATGAATATAGAGTTAGAACTAAAAAAGGACCTTTTGAGACAACAGAGTCCAAACCCTCTCATTCTACAGATGAGCAAACTGAGACTGAGAGAGTTTAAATGATTTACCTGGGCTCACACAGTTAATATCCAAGGCAACATGTGTACTCAAGTCTTACTAACTCCAAGGCCAGAACTGGACCATGTAGCCACCTCTTTTTTCAGATGACACATAGCAGGGGGAAAGAGCTGCATGAGACTCAGGATACAAAAACTGCTTTACAGGCAAGAACATTGGGTCAAATCTAATAAGATAAAATTTATTAGGAATACATGTGAAGTTTTTACAGGTTGGTTAAAAAAGATAACCTCACAAGTAAAACATGTGGAAGGCATGCTTGACAGCAATACTTACGAAAGAGATTTGGAACCTTTTGTCAACTTCAAGGTCAATGTGAGTTAATAGTGTAATATGGAAGCTAAAAAGTGAAATTAAAATATGGAGAAAGGTCCAGTGCCCAGGACTACACAGATACAGATGATATACTTATTATATTATCTCCTGTAGTTTAGACTATATCTTGACATGAGAAATATCTGGAGGAGGGTGATCACAATGGTTTAATTACACGCTGATTATGTTATCTAGAGATCCATTGACAGAACTGAAAAGTTTTGCAAGAGGGAAGAAAAATATAGCAAGCAGGCTCTCATGCCAGCCTTATTCAAGTATTTGAAGAATCATTACTTTCTTCTGTTTGTCCCCAGTGGCAAGAACTAAGAACAATAGGAAAAAGTACAAAAAAGCAAATTTAAACTTTATGTAAGGAAAATCTGAGCCATCCAAAAATAATAAAGATAATAGGTTGCCCATTCTTCATCCAGATCAAGCAGGCTCAATAGTGCTATCCCAGAAGGCACTATCCTGAACTCTCTCTTCAGAATTCAACAAACTACTGCCCAAGGACCAAATCCAACCCACTGCCTGCTTTTGTATTGGCCTCAGTTAAGAATGTCTTTTACAGGGGCGGTTAGGTGGTGCAGTGAGTAGAGCGTCGGTACTGGAGTCAAAAGGAACTGAGTTCTGATCCGGCCTCAGACACAATGCACACAAACAAAAACATAGCCGTGTGACCTTGGGCAAGTTACTTAACCCCAATTGCCCTCCAAAAAAGCAAAAGCAAAAGCAAAAAAAAAAAAACACAAGAACGTCTTTTACATTTATATTTTAAAAAGGAAAAAGAATTCTTAGCTTGGGATTAGAACAAAACCAGGTGAGCAAGTGGGATTTGGTCCCTGAGGTGTAGTTTTCTGACTTCTGCTCCAAGGATTTCACTTGGTGATCTCATCAGCTCCCATCTATTCAATTATCCAGATGATTCTCACATAGACTTATCTAACCCTAACCTCTTTGCTGATCTCCAACCTCACATCACAACCTTCCTACTGAACACATCAAAGGGAATCTTGGGCTCAACATGTCCAAAATAAAACTCATTATCTTTCCCCAAAAAACCTTTCACTCTTCCTATCTTCCCTATTACTGTTGAGGGTATCACCATACTGTCAGTCACCCAGACTCACAACCTAGACATCATCTTTAGGTCCTAATTATGTATTGTATCCTCTAGTAGAATGGGAACTCCTTGAGGGCAGGGACTGTGCTTGTGCTTTTCTCTCTATCCACAGTGATTATTAACACAGACCCTGGCTTATAGTAAGTCCTTAATAAATGCTTGCTGACTAACTGACCATGGAAAATGAGAATGACCACAAGATTGAAGAAGAGCAAATGCTATCATGATTGTCATAAAAGGGAAGAAAACAGAGTCTGCAAATCATAGTTCAGTGAGAGTGACTTCAGTTCCTGAAGGAGTATTCTAGAACAGGTTATTAAATAGCCAGTGGTGAATAGATAGATAGAGAAGCTGTCATGAGTCATAACTTCATCAAAAATAAGGGCATACACCTCCCCCAAAAAAACTCATTTCCTTTTTTTGACACCATTGCTAAACTAGCAGTAGTGAGGAGATAATATAAACATAATTTACCTAGATTTCAGCAAATTTTTAAATAAATTATCATATAATGTTCCTTTGGAATGTGGAATAGACAATAATACAAGATGGATTCAGAAGTGATTGCATCACTGAACTCAAGGAATAATTTTTAACTGTTTGATATCATGTAAGGAAATCTCCAGGCATCTGAGCCTGACCCTGTGCTCTTCACTATGTTTACCAGTGACTTTGATTAAGGAATAAATTATATACTCATTAATTTCAAAGATGACATACAGCTGAGAGGGATAACTAACACATTGTGTGACAGTAGGGATCTACAAGCACTGGGCTCAATCTAATGAGATGAAATTCAATAACAATAAATTTCAAGTCTTGCACTTGGGTATAAAAATCAACTCCACAAGTGTAGTCTGGGAAGAGATGAAGAAACAGCAGTTGTTTTGAAGAGGATCTGGGGATTTTTGTGACCTTATGTTCAATGAGTCAGCAGTGTCATGTGGCAGCCAAAAAAAGCTATCATGATCTTGAACTGCATTAAGAAAAGCATAACTCCTGGAAAAGGAATATCACAGTTCCAATGAACCCTGCCTTTGACAGACCTCATCTATAGGCACTATAAGAACAGTGTTCCATGAACAACAATTTTTCAGAAAATTATGAATGAATGAGAAACAAGGTATGTATGATGACTGGTTGCCATGGTGACTTTGAGGGGTAAAGAGGAGTATATTCCTATACCATAATTTGCTATTTAATCACTCTCCAAAAAGTGGACACTCCTTTAATTCTGAGTTTATTGCTACTATTAAAAGTGTCCTCATGTACAGGACCTTGTTACAGGTACCTCATTTTCTGGGCACTATAGTTTAAGAAGGACACTGTTAAGCTGGAAAGTGTACAGAGGAGTGCAACCACAATGGTGATGGGTCTTGGGATTATAACCCATGAGGACTGACCAAAGGAACTAAGCATGTTTAGCCTAGAGAAAAGAAGACTCAGGAGAAACATGATCCCTGTATTCAAGTACTTGAAGGGTTGTTGTGGAAGAGGGATTCCACTTCTTCTGTTTGGCACCAGAGGAATGAACCAGGAGCTAATTAGAATTTGCAAAAAGGCAAATTTAAGTGATGTAAAAAAAAAAACAAAACAACTTCTGTACATCAGTGCAATGTGCTCCAGTGGAAGCAGAGGCTTCCTTCTCCTTGGAGGTCTTCAAGCACAGGCCAGATGTTTACTTATCGACTGCTATAGTGGGGATTCCTTTTGGATATGAATTGGGTTAGATAGACACTGAACTTCCTTCCAACTCACATTCTGTGATTCCATGATTGGATACAGAAGCTGTGTAGAAAGGAAAGCACTTAAGTGAAAAATAAATTGGGAATGGACAGCTGAAGCAAACACAGTATTTTCAGGCTAGCAACAGTGAAAACTATTTTTTTTCTTTCCTGAAGACAAAAATTATGAACCATTGTAAAAAAACAGCATCTTAGAGTAACAATTTAGTTTAAGATGCAAGAATATTCTAATGGTAAGCTCCTACATACCTCGTTTTTCATTCATTCATAATTTTCTGAAAAAAATATTGTCCATGGAAAACTGTGCATATTAGCTCTCTCCCAAGGGATCTTTTTTTTTTACTTTTTGGAAAAGTTGAGTAACATCTGTTCAATGATTTTGACTTTAAGAAAGCATGAAGTAAAGGAATCATGAAATAATATACTTGTGTCTAAATGAATCTTCATTCTTTTCCTCAAAATACTAATGAACTGGACATGTTCATGTATCTCAATGAGGAAGGTAATTATTAGATAAAATAATTGAGCCAAAATAGAAAAAATGATTCTAAAATATGAACTTGTTCTCCAAATATATTAAGCTGTTTATAAATGGATTTTCCCAGAAACATGTGTTGGGTGCACTATCCTTTTTCCATTTCCTTATTTTAAGAAAATATACTAATTCTATGAGAAAATATACTGTGAAGCAGCTGTACAATCCCAATTTAACATTAGGACAAGTAATTATAGTAATATTGTGGATTTTTTTAGTTTTTCTCTGAGGAACTCAAAGTTCATTCACATATATTATCTCATGGACTCACAAAACATGCCAATGAAATACAGAGGAACAGGTATTATTATACCCATCTATATTTGGAGCACTGTGTGCTTTGAGAGTTTAAAAAACTTAGTCAAGAATTTTAGACAATCAAAATATTAGATTACCATGACTCTTAACTCTTATTCTGGTGCTCTAACTCAAGAGTTCTTAATTTTTTGTGTGTCATGAATCCTTTGGCAGTTGGGTGAAGCCTATCAATTCCTTTTCAGAATAATATTTTAAATGCGTATAATACATGAGACTACAAAGGAAACCAATTATATTGAAATAAATTTACCAAAATATAAAAAAAAAACATTCATGAACCCCAAGGTAAGGATCCCTGGTTTAGTTGTGGACTTTTATTTCTGTTTCCTTCAAGAAAGGAAATAATAAGGCATTTGTTCCTGACATATGGGATAGTTTGGGGATCCTATCTCTTTTAACATTTCTGAGGATGATGGAAAGGGGAACCAACAAAAACAATGGCTATGTCTAGTGGCTTGACACTGGAAGAATTCATCTGATGGAAACTACTTTAGGTTTCTGTGGGAAAAGGCTGGAAAAGAACCAGGAGAATAGAGAGGGAATTGAGCTGAATAAGGAGATGAACATTATGTAGGTGATGTAATGGGGCTTGAACATGTAAAGGAAACCAAAGATTAAATCTGAGGGGAAGGAATTTGGAGAAATCAAAGAAATTTTGAAGAATCCAAGTCTGCATTCTGGCCTCTGCAAGAGAAGATTACAGGAGATGGATCAGAATTGAGGGATAAGAACTTAAAGAGGAATTCTAAAGGAGAAGTAGGAGATAAATGGTAAAATCACCTACACAAGAAAAACTAGGCAGAACAAATAAGAAGACAGTGCAAAAAGAGAGCAGGGTGTGGCTATGTAATCTGTGTGGAGACTGAAGAAAAGAAACTGGATGTAATTGCAAACTTGTTGAAAAGTGATAAAAGTCTGTAAATCAGGTGCTGAAGAGGTAGAATGTAAACACCTACAAGTAGTGTTATTCTCATCATAAGGATGAGAATATCAAATAGCATGGAGAACAGGGAGAATTTCCCAGTGGTTTGCACTGAGTGGATAATGTTTATATATCTGCCATAGCCAAGTGACTGATATCTATGTTCCAAGTGAAGGTGACCTCCATCCCAGAAATGAAAGTGAAGAAACTTGAGGGGCCCTTCCCTACAGCTCAGATTACCAGGTAAAATGAAATATTTCTTTCAAAAATATAATGAAAGTGGTTTCCGTGGTGGATAGCAGAGAAGTATTTGAAATAGCAAAGGCTTGTTAGTGTTGAAGAGTTTGAAGGATAATATAGAAAAGGAAGGCAAGACAAAGTAAAACTGTACACATGGAGCTAAAAAAAATCTGAGACTTCTTGAAGGGAAAGCAGTTGAATATTCTGAAGAGGAATTATTTTCTCATCCACCTAGGAATGATAAAGTAAAGCTATCAGGTGAAAAATGATCCCTCCATATCAGCTCTACCCAGGGTCCTATATATTGAGTGGTAGGTGGTAGCAGGTTCTTTAAGAGAGAAAATTGGGGGCGGCTAGGTGACACAGTGAGTAGAGCGCCAGCCCTGGAGTCAGAAGGACCTGAGTTCAGATCCGGCCTCAGACACTTAACACACACAAAAAAAAAAACCTAGCCATGTGACCTTGGGCAAGTTACTTAATTCCAATTGCCCTCCAAAAAAGCAAAAAAATAAAAAAGGAGAGAGAAAATTGGCTTCTTTGCTATTTGAAGTATGAGACCCAGGCTGGATTGGAAGTTTTACCTGAACACCTACTGGCATCTAGTGAATGTCTTTCCAATCTTGATGACTGGTTACCATAGTGACTTTGGAGGTAGAGGAAGCAGTGGTGTTTTATTCTATTGTATTCCTCTACCATAATTTGTTGTTTAATCACTCTCCAAAAAGTGGGCACTCCCTTAATTTTGAGGCTATTGCTACTATTAAAAATGTGTATGTGTTTGTATATATTTATATGTACATATGCATATATACCAATGTACACACACACAAATATGTGTGTATTTGTTGTACATAGGGTTCTTTTTGTTCTCTTTCTTTGATCTCCTTGGCATATATACTTTGCAGTGATATCACACTATGTTAAAGGACATGCAGTTTAGTGACTTTGGGGGCATAGTTTCAAATTGTTCTCTACCAAAGTTTTTATATTTAGATCTTGTTTTTCTTCACAACTCCCACAACATTTGCCTTTTTTTGGTCATCTTTGCCTAATAGATGGTTCTGAAGTAGAACCTTAGAGTTGCTTTTATTTGTACTGCTCTAATCATTAGTTATCTGGAACATTTTTTTTCATTTGATTATTAATAGCATGGATTTCTTTTTTTGAAAACTGACTTTCATTTCCTTTGACCATTTTTCTTTTGAAGAATGCCTCATTAAAAATTTGAATCAATTTGTTATATAACTTGGATACAAGATGATACTTGCTTACAAAAATCATTTTCCCCAGCTACCTACATCCCTTCTTATTTTAACTGCATTGCATTTATTTATATAAAACCTTTTGAATTTTATATAATTAAATTCATCAATTTTATCTTCTATGATCCTTTCTGTTCTTTGTTTAGTCATGAACTCTTCCTCTATCAATAGGTTCAAAAAATTAATTTCTTCCTAAGATTGTGTGTTCCTCACTATTACCAATTGAAAGCAAAGGATGCAAATTTTTTTAAAAAGTATTTGGAAGTGAACAGCTGGATAAGAAGATTGTATATGAGAACAGGCCTTCAATTTCCTAAAATATATCAATAACAATTTCCTGACCAGGGATGGAATACATTCAAGAAAGGTCAAAAGTCTATGCCTGACCTAATCAAATCTAATCAAAGGGAAAATAAAGTAAAAGGGATGGACTAGAGAGAAATATGCATAATAGATGTATCAAGCTAAATATTACAAAGAAAAGCTTGAATGAGGGAATAATAGCAGTTGAGACATAACAGAAGTTCACATGGAAATAATCCAAGAAATGAGACAATAATAAAATGTATAGCCTCCAGTATATATATATATATATATATATATATATATATGTGTGTGTGTGTGTGTGTGTGTATGTATGTATATATATATATACATATACACACACACACACACATATATATATATATATGAAGATTAAAATTTTAGATAACAAATGAAAAGAACTAGAGGTCCTAAAGGAAGAGGCAAATTTGACCATGTAGGTATTGATGGATCTTGGTAGGAAGAAACCCATGAGTAAATTATGGTTATTCAGGTTTATATCTTATTTATAAGAAACAATATAGACAAAAAGAGGGTAGTGTACCATTGTGTATTAAAAAGGAACATTCATGTCAGGAAATAGAGGAACCAGAGAAGGAGAGCATGTCAGAGGATATTAGTATGAAAATCAATTGAGGGAGAAATAGAATCAAGTGTATTTAAAACAACCTTGACATAAAGAGAAATTAAATTGTGAAGTCAGAAAACAAATTACAAACTTGACAGAGTTACGATGTTATAATGATGGGAATGATCAGTTATATAGATATCTCATAAAGGGAGACCAGCTAATAACTCTTCAATTTTCTTTCTTTCAACTTTCAAAATATGTAGGGCCCAACAAGGGAAAATTCAGTTTTGGATTTGATTTGATTCTTATTAATATGAAGAAATTGGTTGTTCATATGGAAATTATGAGAATATTGTGGGTAGTCAGGGTGAAGGGAATAACCACACTCTAAGAGAGTTTCTGATAGAGAAATGGAGAGCTGGGAATAGTCTGGCATGAGCCTTAGATTTTAGGAAAGCAGATTTCAGAGGGAACAGAGGTAGGCTAGATAGGGTCATATAAACTAAAATTCTACTTAGAAATAGTACTGAGAAGAAAGTGAAACCATCAAGAGTGAAATTCTGAAAATAATTCCCATTACAAGGGAAATTGGAGCTATAGGAAGTATTTAATGTGAATGCACTGGGAACCCACCAAAATGAACTTACCTTTAAAAGGGAATATACAGAAGATGGAAAACTCAAGTAATAGAGGATGGATTTGAGTGTGGAATGGCTCTGGAAAAAATAAATTCAGGATTGCTACAGCTCATAAGAGTTGATGCTGGTGATAGAAGTTAAGGATATCTAAAAAGGATTCTTTAAAAGCCATATTGGGGAAAGAAGGGGATCAAAGAAAGGGGAAAGCAGGTACTTGGTGTGGTTGAGACAATGATAACTGACAAAAAAACAAAAACCCAGTTTCTCAGTTCCTATTTTGCTTCTGATTTTTCTGCCAAGGGAATTGCATTTGCAATGGAACTGACAACAAAAATGTTTGACAAGAAGTTGATATACACGATGATAAGAAGATATTGAGAGAGTGCCTAGATGTTCTCAATGAGCTCATGCACCTGGTCCCAGATGAGCTACAACCTCAGATGTGACTGCTAAGTCCCTATCAGTGCAAGAAATAAGAGTATTAGAAAATGGCAAATAGCCCAGTTTTTAAATGGGAGGGACATGAGAACAGAACTTGTTAACTACAGGTCAGTGAGCTAGAATTCAATTCCTGAAAAAATGATTCTATAATGGATTAGTAAATTGGTAATACCTAGAAAAAGAAGTGGGGATTACAGATTACAGAAGGTGATTACAACTTCAAGAACAATTTCTGTTGAGCTTACATTAATCCCTTTTTTATAGTTTCTGAATTGGATGAGGGAAATGATAGGTATATAATTTACCTTGATTTTATGGATGCATTTGATAAAGTCCTATTCTTTTGGAGAAGACAGAAATATGTAAATTAGATTATAGTAAAACTAGGTGGATTCAGAACTGGATTACTGAAACCATTAATGGTTCAATGGGAATTTGAAAGGAAATTCTCCAGTGGAGTGACCTGAAGATCTCTCATTGGCTTATGCTGTTTAATATAGTTATCAACAATGTGGAGAAGGGCTTGGATAGCATTTTTATCAAATTTTCAAATCATATGAAGTTGGGAGGGATAGCTAACCCACTGGATGACAATCATAATTCAGAAATATCTTGACTAATTTTGACCACTGGGAAACTAATAAGATAAACTTCAGTATTGGATAAATGTAAAATATTGTACCTGGATTAAAAAAAAATAAATTTCACAAGTATGAGACAAGGAAGATAGCAGTTCACATTAAAAAAGATTTGTGACTTTTAGTAGACTACTAGCTCAGTACAAGTCATCTGTGTGATTTGGGCTGGAGTTGGCTTTGTCCAGGCCTTAATGCAATCCCTACTAAGTTTCAATTGTGCACATAGAATCAGAGTAAGGAAATACCCCCAAGGGCACTGGAACTTTTATCAGGTTGAAAACAAAGTATTTAAGTCTATGGAAGCTGGAAGAAACAGGGCTGTAAATATAGAGGAGGAAAGTTCAGATCCTGGTAACTAAGCCACAAAGACCTTGTTTTTTTGACTTGCCCCTGAGCTGATGTGGCATCCAGTATTTGGGAGACAAAATCAGTAAGAGAAAGGAGTCATTCCCCTTCCTACCTTCACTATTTGCACTGGCTGCTGCCATTGGAACCACCAGAGCACCTCGGTCAGAGACTAAAAGAAATACTGGGAGCCAGATTCAATGGCCATCCCATCCAACCTCCAGGAGGCATTGCTGATCACTTGTTCCTTTAATCTTTGATACTGTTAAGGATAAAATTAATTCTACTGTAATATAAGCACTCATTCTCACTGAATAATGAACATAACACCTTCAAGACAAATTTGTAACCAAAAAAAAAAAGAAAGAAAAGTAAACTCAATATTGGGATATACGGAGAGGCAGATTGAGAAGTAATACGGTCCCCCTGTGCTCACTGAAGTCCTCAGAGCCCCTCCCCCGTAAATGTATCTAAGACCTCTCCTCAACTTCCAAGCACCCCAAATACCTGAGGCCCAGAGGGCTGAGATTACCCAGCAGCTGCCTGCAGCACCACGTACCCTGCTGAGACTAACCATCCATGTTGCTGTTGTGAGAATCCCACCTGAAGCCCTCAGGGTAGTCCAGAGATTTCTAAATCCTCAGGCTTGCCTGGCAACATGTACAACATGTATATCAGGTTTATGGCATTTGTCATTATGCCTACATCACAGGTAAATCACAGGCTTATCTGTACATATCACAAGCTGATCATGTGCTTATTGAGTGCTGATTATAAGCACTTCACTTGAATGTCACAAATACAGCTGCTGATGGATTCAGGAAATGAGCTGCAGCAGCTCTGACCTTGGATCTTCTCTCTTTTACCACTCTCTGAGTTGCGCCCTACTGACTGTCCTCCAGTGCCTTAGCCATCACTCCCAACTCCATATGATTTGAAAATTTGTTAAGAATGCTATCCATGCCCTTATCCAAATTGTTTATAACTATATTAAACAGCACAAGCCAATGAGAGATCTTCAGGTCACTCCACTAGACACTTCCTTTCAAATTCCCATTGAATCATTAATGGCTTCAGTCATTGTCACTCCTATGTGGTTACTGGGAGCCAAGCCCACTCAGCTGAGGAGGAAATGAAACCTGCTCCCAGCCCTACTCACCTAGTAAATGTTTAACAACACACTCTCCAAAAGGGAAAAAAAAATGTAGGCCTAACACTCTTTAAGTCAAATCTGCATTATTAACATTTACTTTCTTAACTCTAAATCATGAACAAAACAATTTGTCAAGGTCTCATTTGTAACTTATTGATTTCCAATCTACAGATTCTCACAATTTAACCAGCCTTCTCAAGCTCATTCTAGCTAGTCCCAGTACATACCTGACAGGATTTCTCCTCAATAGCTCTGAGTCCTGCCACCCATTAACAGTAGTCCTGATCATTCCTCTCTACCACTGGATCCCAGGACCCCTTCCTCAACAACTCAGAGACCTGCCACCTGATAACATAGGACCTGAGATCACTCAGCAGCCCCTTCTGGCACACAATACCCTGATAAAATGTGTTTCCCATCCCCGTGCAAGAAGTTACTCAGAGCCTCCTGCCTGAGCCCATCAGAGACCCCTGAGATTTCAGCACAGAAGTTAGGAGCTCTGAATAGTTTCCAGAAAAGGGTAGCCAAGATGGCAAGGAGACTTGATATCCTATTGGGTTAATTTGGGGGGACATGGGGAGTTTTGGTTCAGAAAAGAAAAGACCATGGGGACATGATAGTCATGTTGAATTATTTGAAGTCATGTGTTATATAAGAGGAATTCCCTGTGTTCTACTTGACCACAGAAGGTAAATCCAGGATCAAGGGGTATATATTACAGAGGCAAATCTATACTTGATGTCAGGAAAACATTTTTAACAATTTGACCTGTTCCAAATGTAAAATGGGCTACCTCAGATGTTGGGTTTTCCTCTCACTGGCAGTCAGTGTTTAATCAGAAATTGAAGGGGAACTTGTGGGATGTGTTAGTGTGGGGACTCCTTTTCTGTGTTGGTTTCAGTTAGAGAGCTGTTTAGGACCCTTTCCACTCTGAAATCCTAAGATTCTATGCCTGGTCTACTCTATGAACAGCACCCAATGTTATAATGCTTGCATCATAACACTAAAAACCTTCTTCCAACCTGCAACTAAAATCTGTTTCTGTGTTTGAGAGCCAAAAGTCTTGTCACCCTCTAGTATTGCCATTCTTCTATGACCATTAGAAATGTGCAAGAGCTTGATTTCCTTGGACAAAATACAGCTGAGAATCTAGCTATGATCGATGAACTCTCTACTAGCCCTAAAAAGAACTAATACTATAAATAAACCAAATGGCTTTGGCAAATAAGGTGACTTTTTGTTCCATTCTTCCATATGTAAGTTCTTGAAAATCAGGGAGGAGCAAGAATTAATCAATGTGGAAAAATTAAAACTCCAGGAGAAAAAGGTGATTTAATAAAGGTCTACCAAGCCTTTCATGAGCTCTCAAACAAGGAGCAGTAATTGGCTTTTCTTCCTTACAAATAGGAAAAGACCAAAAGGAAATGTACATAAATTAAAATCAAGGGATTTAGATTAGTCTCCTAATAAAGTCCTGATCTTGGGCTTTATCCTAGCATAGTTACAACAATGAATTTTTGAAGACTATGCAAGCAGAACACAGTCTCTGTAATGTGCTAAATATTAACGACAAAGATATGTGATTTTTCCAGCATAGAGGATTCACAGTATAGTTACTCCCAGTACTGATGCATATCTCAAACCAAAATTCAATAGATAAATTCTAGGGAGTTACCTGAAGTACAAAAGAGTTAAGTAACTTGCCTAGGGTCATAATTAAGACATGTCAGAGGCAGAATTTGAATGCAGATCTTCCTGATTATAAGATTAGTATTTTGACCACTATACCATTCACCATCCTGTCTCCACACAACAGAAGGCAAGGTCTTACCAAACTAGAACACTTTCAAATACAATCTCTGTGTGTCTGTCACCCAAGGGCCAGCCTAGTTTTGATCACAGAGGTTCATCACCAAAAGGTGACAACTATATGATAAATTTCTTTTGACCACAGAAACTCATGAAACTGTGGTATGGAGAAGCATAAAGGACAAGGACAAGGACAGAATTTGTGATTTTATTGGTATAAGGAAATTCCAGGTATGGGAACTCCCTTTACCAATGAAAATCGCCACCTTCTTTGCAAGTTATAGCCACAGATAATTGCAAGAGTCTTTTTAGTTAAATGACTTACCCAGGGTCACACAGAATAGATGTTAGAGGGAACACTTGAATATAGGTGGCTCTAAGACCAATTTTTCCCTCAATACATATATGTCCTCTATATCATACATAGCTAGAGCCAATTTATGATATGGAAGGTTTGTAGCATGTGGTTGGAGAAAGAGTCTCAACAGTGATAAAATCATAGCTGTTTTAAATTATTGAAGGAAAAGAGCTGAATGTGTATATAATATGTAATATATATTTGTATAAATATACATACATTTGCTAATGCATGACATATGTATGACATAACATATTTGTGTGCATATGCATATTGTATACATATATACTCCAAGGTAGTTACTCTTATCAATAAATGGAATGGGAATTAACAGCAATAATAATTAATTATAATAATAACAGTTGTATATATTTACATAGCGCCTATTACATGTCAGGTACTTTGATAAGTGCGTTACAAATATTATCTCATTGAATCTTCACAATAACCCTGGGAGACAGGTACTATTGTCATCCCCATTTTAGAGTTGAGGAAACTCAAACAAACAGAGACAAAGTGACTTGCCTAATGGTGACACAGCTAATCCTATAAACAAACCAAATAGCTTTCTTTGGCAAACAGGGTGACTTTTTGTTCCATTCTACCATATGTAAATTCTGTAAAATCAGGGAGGAACAGGAATTAATCAATGTGGAAAAATTAAAACTCCAGGAGAAAAAGGTGATTTAATAAAGATCTACCAAGCCTTTGGAAGGGAAATGTACTTAAATTAAAATCAAGAAATTTAGAATAGTTGTCTCCTAATAAAATCCTGTTCTTGTGCTGAGGCAGGATTTGAACTCAGGTGTTTGTGACTCCAGGCCCAGCACTCTACCCACTGCTCTATACATCTACTTTCCTTTTCAGTACCTTTGCTCATCTTGTTCCTCCTTCCAGAAAAGTTTTCTTCTGCCCTTCTATTTCAAACCAAATCAATATTTCCTTTGTGAGGGTCTATTGGCTATCAGCATTCAGAGAGTGATGATGACCCTTGGGAAGTCATATGGAACATTAGGGATGAAAGTTAAAAGAGCAAAAGGGAAAGAAGTGGGATATGGAAAAATGGAGACAAAGGAAAAGACCAAGAAGCTCCCTCTGAGATGTCTCTTCATGATGTGTTAAGTAGACATTTACTTTCCCTGCCCCCTCCTATCAAAGTTGGACCTTGGATTTAGATGCAATAATATTCTGGAAGCCCTGGGAGATTTTGGTCCTTCTGGGCTGAGAAGCAGCAGCTATTTAATCCAGAGAATTTACCAGTCTAGTAGTAAGAGACAATATTGTCCAAGACAAAGAGATGGAAAGCCTTTGGTGATTATCTAACACAAAAATGGAAAACCCAGCTTAAACTGAGCACTGGGCTAACAACACTGGTACAGTATGGGAAATCCCCTGAAGTGGCAAGGGGTTTTGTAGTTTTGTTTTAGAAAATGAGTGGAGAGAATAGTGCTGATTATGGTAGTGGTAACAGTGATGCTTTTTCCAAAAGAAAATTCTTTATTAATTACTCTGAATTTCTATTTGAAGTAGTTATTTCTTTTTCACTATTATGAGTAAGTCATGTGATTATTAGTGACTGATCTAGAGGGAATTTCAGAGGGTTAAAATGGCATATGGCAAAAAATGGTAACATATATATACTATCTAAATGGAGAAACAAGCTTTTTCTCTCTGTGTATACATAAATAATATACATACATACGTGTGTATACATATACACATACACACATATATGTGTGTGAGTCTGTATGTATGTAGCATATAGATGTATGTGTGTATAGCTTGTCTCTCCATCTAGATAGGATATTCCTTACAGATGATAAGAGCTTGGTCCTCTACTGCCTTTGTATCCCTCCATGTAACCTTGTACTCGCTCTGTCCTCATGAAGTACTTTGCTTGACAGGTTCCTGTGTAAGTCATCATATTCTTCTACTAGACTGTAGGTGCCAGGGAGGTAGAGTACGTGTTTTATGCTCACTTAGCATATTCCTCTTGTGCATTACAAATATTATCTCATTACAATATTATCTCAGTAAGAGTGTTCTGCATACAGTAGGTGACATACATTTTAATGATTAAATTTGTAGCATTATGTTATGCATAAAGCATATTCTAAATGAATAAATGAATTAGATAAGGAATTAATATAGTGGAAAAATTTCTCATCTCTGTGACAGGGTTTCACTTTTATCCTCTATGAATGCAGAGACACCATCTACATGGTCTTGTGAAGACCTTTAAGATATATAAATTTGGGGCAGCTAGGTGGCACAGTGAATAGAGCACCAGCCCTGGAGTCAGGAAGACCTGAGTTCAAATCCAGCCTCAGGCACTTAACACAAAACTAGCCATGTGACCTTGGGCAAGTCACTTAACCCCAATTGTCCTGCCTTCCCCCTCCAAAAAAAAAAAAAAGGCAAAAAAAAGAAAGATATATAAATTCTACGAATGGCATTGAAAATCTTTCATAGGTGCAAATAGGTTAAATATGAGATTAGCTATCTATCCTGGATATAATCAATCAATTAACAAATACTTATTAAGCTTCTGCTATGTGCCAGGTATTGTGCTAAGTGCTGAGGACACAAAAAGAGGCAAAAGGCAGGTTCTTTCCTCAAGGAGCTCAAAATCTAATGGGGGAGATAACATGCAAACACATATATACAATCAAGCTATATACAGGATAAATAGGAATTTGCTAACAGAGGGAAGGCAAAAATCCCTCAGTCTCAACTTCTTCTTTTAACTTTACATTCCTTGCTATCCCAGTAAGAAACCTCACCTCACTTCCTTAACTAAATGTGTTTTCCTATTGCTCCATTAGCCAAAATTGATTTCCTCCCATTGCTTTGAGGGCACAGTGTTTAGACTGCTAGGATAATTCCTTTGCAGTTGAGATTTTTGGCTTTTGGGTTATATTTCTTACATGTGAAATGTTTTGAATGTGACATTTTAAACCTACCTTAGTCCATTTCTTCCACAGCTCTATTACATACTACATGGCTTAATGAACAATCCAGATACAAATGCCTGGTAAAGTTCAATGAAAGTGCCACAGATATGTAAATTATTCTCCTCTACATAGGAGGATTTAGCATTATAGCAGAGTTTCAGATTTTTATGAGCACTTAAAACTTTGGATATCATTGGGGTCTGTGCTTACACTAAACCATTTCAAATTATGGAAATGTCAATCTTACAAGCTGAAGTAAAACGATTATTAGATCAGGTCATATAAAGAAAATCCAAGTGCTTGGTTATTTGATAAAACAACTATGAAGACTCTTACCAGTCAATCCAATAGTCCAGCGTGGTTGGCTCAAAATGACCTAATGGTGCCAAATGATACTTATGAGGCTATGGAACTGAACAGTAGGGATACAGATCACTTTTGACCGTTTAATTGCACAGAAGTATTGCATTTTTTTTAAAGAATTAATTATTTAATAGCATGACTGCATGCAGCCATCGGTAATGGTAATGGGAATTTGAAGATCTTCCCTGACCCTTGACAGGCTTAAGTAAATTTGAGGACCTTCCCTGATTTGAAAATATACTCCACCCCCTAATACGTGGAATGTAATCACATGGAGCCAGTGCTGGGAGGCTTGCTTTTTCAGGAACACACACACGTTGTTACTTTGTAGTTGGGCAGTGCCTCACGAGGACTGTGATGTTCTCTCTCCCTGCAGAAGGTTATATATACCCTGATGTGAGGTTTTGTTTTGGAGCTCACTCATGGAAAGAGTTGTGTGATTTTATCAGATGAGACTCTGGGCAGTTGCTGAACCACACCCTTTTGAAAACTCAAATGGTGGTGCTTCTCTTTCTGGTAACTAACTAGGTATAGATGTAATGGTAAGACAGCTGTTGGTCTGTTTCTATGTCTGTATTTTTTGTCTTCTTGTAACTTCTTTTTGTATTTTCACTGAAATTCAGGGTGCTGACTTTTTCTCCTGAATTACGTAAATGATATAGAAAATGCTTAGAAAAGCAGATTAAAGAACCTGTGCTAGCAGCCATCCTGGGTATGCTAGGGTGCTTGCTGATATACCATCACAAATTACTCTGCTCCAGAGACTTTCTTTTTTTTTAATTTAAATTTTAATTTTTTTAATCAAATGCTTTAATAACTTCTAGTTTACATCATTCATTTCCGCCAGATTTTGAGTTACAAATTTTCTCTCCATTTATCCCCTACGCACCACCCCAAAATAGCAATCCTACTGGACATCCCCTCCTCCAATCTGTTCTCTCCCATATCTTCTCCCATACCCCCTCCAACTTTCTAGTAGGGCACAGTGGATCTCTATGCCCCAATACCTGTATATCTTATTTCTCATTTACATGTAAAATAATATTGATAGTAGTATTAATATATGTATATATGTGTGTGTGTGTGTGTGTGTGTGTGTGTGTGTGTGTGTGTGTGTGTGTATATATATATATTTTAAAAACATTTGATTTTAAAATGTTGAATTCCAGATTCATTCCCTTCCTCCCTTGTCACCCACTCTTACTGGGAAGATAAGCAATTAAATATAAGTTGTACATGTGTAGCTATGCAAAATATTTCCATAGTAGATATATTGTAAAAGACTGACTCTATTTCCTTCCCTCCTATCCCACCTCCCACTTGTTCTATTCTCTACTTTGATCCTGTCCCTTTTCAAAAGTGGGTGCTTCCAACTTTCCTACTCCCTAGCCTGCCCTCCCTTCCATCATCCCCTCTCTCATACCCTTCCCCCTACTCTCCTGTAGGGTGAGATACCCTATTTAGTGTGTATGTCATATCCCTCCCTAAGCCAAATTCAATGAGAATAAGGTTGACCCATTCCCTTTTGACTTCCTGTTCTTCCCCTCCATTGTAACAATTTTCCCTTGCTTTTTCTATATGAGATAGTTTACCCCAATCTGTCTCTCCCCATCTCCTTTCATTATATTCCTCTCTCACCTCTTAATTTCCCCTTTTAAGTATCATCCCTTCTCATTAAACTGGTCCTGTGTCCTCTATCTATGCATACCTGTACACATATATACACATTCACATATGTATTCATATGCCATATACCCTCCTATATATACATACATACATACATACACATTTCTATTCCCTTCAATTATTCTCATACTGAGAAAAATTTCATAAGTTACAATTATCGTTTTTCCATGTAGGATTGTAAATAGTTCAACTTTGATAAGTTCCTTATGATTTCTTTTCCCTGTTTACCTTCTCATGCTTCTTGTATCTGAATATATTATATATATTATGCTAAAGACTAGGGATACAACAACCATGTTGAAACTTCACTTCCCAACCCCCAAGAATTTACCATTTAAGGGGAAAATAGCAAGTGTACAGTTAAATATAAAACATACTACAAACATGCATGTTCATAATCTCTGGGTAAAAAGAAAAAAAATACATTTCCAAGTGGCTTATTGCCTTATCTGAAGTTTTGTTGGTTAAATGATAATCACAGTTGAAAACCACACAAATTAAATAATTTTGGTAAAATACTATCTTGTCCTTGATCTGGACTTTTAAAATGCATTGTGACCATCCTTAGCTATCTAATTCACCTTCATTTGATTTTTCTCTTTGACATACACATGTTCCTTCTGAAAGAATCAATAGGCCACAGGATCAAAAGGCAGTTAAGTCAATTTATTTCTGCAATGGAACTATCATTGTCAAGTTGTCCACTGTTGTTCCTCCCAGGTTCATAAATGTACTTCCAGGGTCAAATCTTCAAGTTTGTCCAGATTAAAGTTTTCAAAACAAACTCAGGTCTAACTTGACTGTAACTTCCAAAGTATTGAAATAGAAGGAAAAAAAAAGAAAACAACGCAGGCTATCATGTGAACAAATGACAACATGTGGCTCATATCATAAACCTCATGGAGACAAGAATCCAAAAAATTGTTGAGAGGGAGAAAAAATAAAAGAAATTAACTCACAACAGGTCTATGGCAAGCAATGCACCAGTTCCTATCAGGCTCTGCTTATTAATCCAAAGAAGTCATGGGAAGATTGCTCTTTGATGTGGAAAATTGGGACATTTGAAGTAGTTTGCAAAAATTTTGAAGTCATGTGGGATAAGTGAATCCAGCACTTCTGCCACTTTTTAAAAACAATATTGGTGGATCCTTTCATAGATTTGTGGCAGCTTTCAGAAATGCGGGTTAAATTATGGGAGCAGATCAATCAAAAGAATATTATTCACTCTCTGACAAGCTGCTTGAAATCAGAGGCAGTTGGCCAGAACTAATACAAATTCAACTTCCTTTTCATTTCCTCTGTATTTGTTATATACAATCCTATGGAGCACATATGTAGAAGGCTCATAAGTAAGGTAATCCATTTGACTATGTGAAATTATTAAAATGGAGTAGCCTTAAGCAATATTGGTCTGAAGGAGCTCAAGCAATGCTTACCCATGAGATATATTAATAAGCAAGAACTTAAATGCTTAAATTTGTTCTTCACAGGACAGATGTTTGTTAGTAATGTGCATCATTCCAAGTCTTTTGTAAGACTTGGGATTACTGAAATAGACTCCTACATCTGGAAACCAAAGAACAAAATGGCCACACAAGCCCTGTGAGTTTATGATTCTGATATGGTTCATCAAGGTAAAAGCGGTTAACTCCAAAAAGTATAAATTACACCATAAATAAGTTGCCTATTAAAAAAAATCTCACTCCAAGGTATGCTATATCAGATAGCATTTGGAAATATGATACACAAAAACAATGATTAACACAAATATTCCAAAAAATGAAAACCTTGTGAGAGGTTTTAATTTCTAGTTTAACTATGTTGGCAATGTCACTATCACAAATATCCCAGTGAGGGCTTAGTGGTTAGGCAGTAACTTAATAGCAATAACAAGCAGGACATAGTGGCTAGAGGGTCTGACTTGGAGTCAGGAAGTCCTATGGTCACTTCCTGACATTTGACACACAATACCTATGGTCAGATTTTAGGGGCTTTTTTAACCTCTTATTGTCCAAAAAATTCTAGTACAATAATTGACAAATGCCTTGATGGTTTATGTCAATGAAAGGAGTTTCCCCATTGAGAATCCTCAAAACCAAAGAAATCACAGGTCTGGACCTCCTCCTGTGTATCAGCAAGCACCCCAATATCCCCAGGGTAGCTGCCAATATAGGTTCTTAGATCTACTTTTCAAAAGGAAAGCAATTCAGAATGGGTTAACAAGCTTACTTTAATCAAACAAACATACATTACCTAGTTCAGGGGGAAAAGGTCAGCACCCCAAACTTCAGAGTTATAGAACTTATAGATCAAACAGACAGGCTTCCAAACTGTCCTACCATTATATCAATACCAAATCACAGTTACCAGAGAGGGAAGCATCAACATCTGGGTTTTCAAAGCCGGGGGGCTCTCAACAACGGCTTCCCAGAGTCTCATCTGGTCAAATCACACAACACTTCTCAAAGTGAGACCCAAAGCAAAGCCTCTCATCAGGGTTTATATAGTCTTCTCCTAGCTCAGAGATTGTAACAACCTCCTTGACCCACTGCCCAATGACAAAGTATCAAGGTGTGGGCTTCCCTGAAAAACAAGCCTCCCACCACAGGCTCCAGGTGCACTTAAGCTAGGGGCAGGGAAGATCTTTAAATCTGCATTTCCATTACATCCTGCTACCTACAAAAAAACCTTTTCCATTAATATGTCACAAATTAATTCAAAATGACTCAGGGATTGATTATCCAGGAGAGAGGTTTTCCAGGCTTTTTCTTCACATTCTTCCCCCATTTTGGTCATGTTCCTAATTATTAGAACTCCAACTTTAAATAAATCTACTTGATAACTCCTCAGCAACTTGTGAAAATGAGCAAGTAACTTAAATTGACTCCCATGACGGAGGGAGTTAAGACTATGAGCTGAAATGAAGGTTTCTAAATCATCATTGGGCTTTATTTTCTCTATGATATCTTTCTCCTAATTGCTGCTGATGGATGAATTCATACCTTTTCTTGTAAAAGCCCAAACTTCACACACATAGAGTCTGTTGATGATAACCGGTAGTGTCTCCACCTTAATCTTGACATGTCTCCATGTACCTTTACACTCTATTGTCAAAGTAGGGCGTTGTATGGTAATATTTAGTGCAGGCTCATTTCCTATTTCATTGTCAATCGCCAAAGGCAACCTACTGGCCACTGGCCACTTCATGATGAAAAGTCAACAAACAATGCATCATGCTTGTCCAGGTCTAGATTAGCATTTATAGTCCAGACAGTGAAGGAAGGGTACTAAGGGACTTATTATGATAGTCTATTTCTGTAGAAAACAATACGAATGGAAGGAAGTTAGCTTGTCAGAAGATTGGCTTCCTATTTCAGCCAACAGGTAGTTGGCAAACTGCCATCTGAAACATAAATGCTAATCACTAAGCACCTTAAAGTTGTCCTTTCCAAGATTAGTTGCTTCATTCTAGGGCTACAGTAACAATGCCCTATGTCCCTCAACTGGTACAGCTATAGAGATGGCAATAGCTGTGGTTGGCAAAAAGCGAAGTTGTTATTTCAGAGCTAATATTTAAGCAAATATTACCTGATAATTTTTAAATGGAAGAAACCCTAAGAAATCTCCCTTTCAAGGAGACAACTTACTTAAGCATTCAAAATATTCATTCACATATACACATAGATTAAGTCACTCAGATATATGTAGTATGATAAACAACATGACAGAGCTAGAGAGCTAACCTTTCAGTCAAGAAGAAAAAAAATTAAGAAAGAAAAAAAGGAAAGGAGAAAGAAAGGAAGGAAGGAAGGGAGGGAGGGAGGGAGGGAGGGAGAAAGGGAGAAAGGAAGGAAGGAAGGAAGAAGAAAAAGGAAGAAAGAACAGATGGGTTCAAGTATAGCCTCTAAAACACAATAGCTATGTGACCTTCAGCAAATCACTTAACCTTTCAGTGCCCCCAGGCAACTCTTTGAGACAGACTGTAAGGTACAGACAAGTTGTTCTTCAATTGTAGAGGTAATTTCTTCTCCAGAAATTCTCCATTTTAATGAAGTCATAGTTCCAAATTCCCACCCAAAATACATGCCCACACATATTGATTTGAGCAAAATATGGAAAGGAGAAAGCCTAAAACAAAATGCTCTGCTTAAAATCTTAAAATTCAAATCAACAATTCAAAATAGAAAGATGAATTAATGAAATTATAAAGATATTTATGTATGCATATATATTCATTTAGTATTTTGTTCTTTCTCCAGTGTTAGAGATTCCACTAGTTTTATTGATAGCCTCTTTCATTTTTAATAACGTTTTCAATCAATAAGTTCTTTCCTATTGTCTAACCAAACTCTCTCCTGTTGTAATTTAAGTCTATGTCTTCTTCCTCTGTCCTCAATGAAAAATTATCTAGTTATTGCTCTGATTTTGTAAAGTCAGTCCTTAACTTTCTCTTCCCCTGATTTAATCTCTTCAAACTTGAACCTTTCCTCATAAGCTCTATTTTCCATCTTTTGGATCTTTATTTTCTTTGTTCTTTGAACCCTAGCTGGAGGCTTTACTTAGATTTCAATCGATCAGTGATCTCATAGTGGGTTCTCCCTCTACTGGTATGGATTCTTATTCATTTGTTCCCGCAAAAATCTCTATGGAGGATTCAATAAGCTAGATACCTTCTTGTGGTTATTTTAATATTTAATAAATGTTAGTAGAGTAGTTGGGTTCCATCTGTTATTCTCTCTACATCATTTAAACTGTATACACCAAATCTAAGCACATCCTAAGAAGGATGTAACCAGTACCAAGTAGAGGACACATGTGCGTCCTAGAAGGCAAATGATAATAGCAGGAAGTTCTTTAATATGACAGCACAAATAAAGGAACTTCAAGGAAATGGGATTTAAAAAAAATCAAAGAAATAGTTAAACTTTAACTTATCCCTGGAAAGAGGTAAAGGGGAAAGGAGAAGTTTGGTATGCATAAAATAATGGCGTCTATTCAGTATACCAGATTCACCAATATGAGAGGCTTGTCAGGGGTTCAGAAAAGCAAATCTTTCATTTTCAGTTTATAAAGATGGCCAGTATTGTTTTTGTCTATTGACTCTAACCATTAATAAACTCAGAAATCATAGAATCTGTGTTGTAAGGGACATCCAATATGATTTCTTCCAACCTTGACTTGACCAAGAGTTTCTGTAATATCTCTGAGTGGCCATTTGGTCTCTGCTTGAAGTTTTCTAGAAGCAGTCAAGGCATTTTGTTGTGAAATGTTTTCTGTTGAAAAGTACTTGTAGTTATGAAGGGAGATAAGGAGATCAGTTTTGTTGCCCTCTGCCAATTAGTTAATGTGATCACAGAAAATAAGGGATAGATAACAGAGATAACAAGTTATTACTATATTAACAAAATGACATTCCTTTAAGAAGCACAAAATAAGTTCTCTGAATCAGAGCTAGCCATTGGCCGGATGAAAATTGGCCATATCTCCAACATTCATTACCAAACACAGCCTAACAGATTAGACTCAGTTTAACAGTTTGAGCTAGGTCTCTTGCATTGCTGCAAAACAGCAGCAAGGGAGGTAGGGGATTTTCTCTCCTTGCTCCAAACTAACCCATACCCAGTGGGATATACTACATCCAAAAGAACAGAGACATAGGCACAGAAAGTAAGGGACAGAAAGTTTCAAGGTACATGATGCCTGGTAGCATAGAAAAGAGCCAACCATATATTTAAATGAGACATAAGCCCTGGCAGCTAAGAGTTGAGCTCTGGAGAGAAATAGGCCCAGGAAGCCCAGGAGAAAAACCTAACCAAAAGAAAACTATTAGAAACATGAGTTGTCTTGATCACATATGTTCCCTACATCTGTGCTTTACTTTATCAGTACACTCTTACTTTGTGTCCAGTCTTCCCAAAAATACAGCACATTTGTCCGTGAGCATGCCCCAACTTTATGAGGACAATGTTTTGTTGCTGCTCTCTTATAATATCACATCAATAAATACCATTGTAAAACTGTTTTTTTTTTCTTTTGGCTAACTATTAAAGGTAAGCTCACTGGTGGGGACCCATGAAGCTATACTTTTAGGAGCACGAACTTACAGACTAACTTAGAACCATAGTTAATAGCCACACTCTGGTGAGACACCCTGAAAATACTGTGTAAGTACAAGAGCTATCCTGTACTTATTAGGAAGATTTCCTCACATTAAATTTGCCTTTCTGAAACTTCCATTCATTGTTCCCAATGCTGTCCTTTGAGACCAAGGAGAACAAGTAAAATACTTCTACATAATAGCCCTTCAAATGCTTAAAGATGACTAGCATATGCTGCTTCTCCACTCCCATTCTCATTACCAACAATCATCGTCTTCTCTTATCCATACTAAGTATTTTAACTCCTTTGAATGATCCTTTAATGTCATGATCTCTGTTCCTTTTGCCATAGAAATTGCCTTTTCCTGGTTGCCCTCCAAATTATTTATATCCCTTCTAAAAGGTAGCAGTAGAAACATAGTGTTCCGATGTAGTTTGCCTAAGACAGCCTAGGAGAAGAGAATTAGGTATTCTATCCTGTACACCCTGCCTTTCTTAACATAGCCTAGGATAGTATTAGTTTGGGGGAGAGGGTGGGGGCTATGGCTGTCATGTGACACTGTTGACTTATATTGAACTCCCTCTAATAAAATTCAGGACCTTTTCAATATTCTCTACTGATACCATTAGTTCTTTCAAGTTTGTTAAATATCTGTCCTGTGCCATATAATATTCTAAATTCATATTCCTTTACATTTTAAAGTAATATAGTATATTATCTTTATTTCTCATATTCTAGTCTCTCTTCTGAGCTATGGTCTCAGATCACCAAATACATTTTAGATATCTCAAACTCAATGTCCCATAGAGATCTTAAAAATTACATATCTAAAATAGAGCTCAGTTTCCCCTTTCCCCCTACCAATCATCCCTTTTCCAACTTCTCTGTTACTATCAAGGGTCCTCCCCTCCTCTCAGTGGGAGACACGGACACTCAGTGTCCTTGTCCACTCATAATGCACCTCAATTTATTCAGTCAGTTGCCAAATTTTTTCATTTCTACTTCATCTCTCAAACAAATCCTGTTTCACTATTCATATAACCACCACCATAGATCAGGGGCTCATTGCTTTTCATCTAGACAATTTCAACAGCCTTCTAATTTATCTTTCTGTCCCAATGTCTCCTTACTCCAATCTTCCACTAAGTTGACAAAATGATTTTCTTAAAGCACAGGTCTCTTAAAGTCACAACCCTTTTCAATAAACTCCATTGGCAACCCATTATTTCTAGGTATTGGAAGTTCCTCATAACTTGACCTCTTCTTACCTTTTCATTCCTTTTATACTTTAATACTTTCCATCTACTCTACAAGTCATCTACAGAGGTCTACTCACTACTCCTCACATATGACATTCCGTGCTTCACCTATACAATGTCTGAGATATATTACTAACAAATATGGTGGCACAGTGGATAGAGTACTGGACTTGGAGTCAGGGAGATCCGTTTAAATCAGGCCTCAAGTACTCACTAGATGTTAGCCAAGGCACTTAAATGTTGTCTACCTGTATAAAGTGGGGAAAATAAAACCTCCTATCTGAACTAGAGTGAATGAATGGAGCTAGCATGAAACCTTCCTTGGAAAGGTAGATTGGAGACAAAGTGTAGATACCAGACTAAGGAGTTTTGATTTTTTTCCCCTTGGAGGCAACAGAGAGCCACTGAAGGATTGTGAAAGTAGGAATAACATAGTTTGATATATGGTTTAGGAAGTTTAATATGGAAGTTGAATGAAGGATACATTGCAAAGGGGAAAGAAAATAAAAATGGTAGACAAATTTAGGGAGCTACTAAAATAGTTCAGGTGATGAGAATCTTAATTAGCATTAGGGAAGAATAAATCGTGAGAAAGGAATGATTAAAAGAGATAATGTAAAGTTAAAAAATCACCAGGAACTGGCAAATATTTAAATTTAGGGAGCCAAGGAGAGGGAAAGATCAAAGACAATGCTACAGTTTTAAATCTGTATTGCTGGGAGTATAATGTTACCATGAAAAGAAATAAATGGAAGCTTAATAAAAAAGATGATAAGCCCTGTTTGAATGTATTAGGTTTGAATTGCCTGTGGGATAGTTAGGTGGAGATGAGAAGCAAGCAACTGGAGGTTAGATTATAGAATTCAGGAGAGAGATCAGTGCTAGATATATGGATTAGAGATGCATCTGTGTAGAGAAAAGAACTGAACCAGAGCAGCAGATGAGATCACTAAGGGGAGAGCATGTAAAGAGAAAAAAGAAAGCCAGTGTCATAGTCTTAGGCAACTATCAGGCTTAAGGAACAAGAGATGGATAATGAACCTACAAAAGAAAATGAAAAAGATAAATCAGATAGTTAAGAGAATCAGAAAGTAATTTCAGGGGCCAAAGAAAGAGATGCTTTTGCTATTATTATGAATTTAACAATCAACAAATATGAGCATTTCAATATACAAAGAACATAGAGAACACGAAACTGTGAATTTCTATTTTGTATATTTCATTTTAATATAACATTATAACAATAAATTTCTTGTCAGTGTCCCCTTAGGAAATTTTTTTTCTGCTTTCTTCTGTGTATATTCATATTTAACTGATACTTTTTCTTACTTTTTTTTTCCTTTTTCTATAACTACCCCATACCCACCTATTCACTTTCCCTCTACCCCCAATTCTCTCTCTACCCCCAAATGAAATCCTCCTTGGTAACAAATACTGTAAGAACAGCTAAACAAAACAAATTCAAGCATTGGGCTGTGTCTGACAATGTATATCTCATTATCTACCTCCACTCTATCACCTTTCTGCAAAGAAGTAGGAACCATATTTCCTCATCAGTTTTCTGGATTCATGATTTTTGGTGTTGAACTAGTCCGAATTTTTGATTCTTCTAATACTCTTTTCACTTACATTACTGTAGTTATAGTAAAATTTGTTCTTCTGGTTCTTCTCACTTCACTCTACCTTATTTTATACAAATTTCTCAAGTTTTTCTGAAGACATCCTTTTCACTATTTTTTAGCCCAATAATATTTTGTTAATTTCATACACCACAATTTGTTTAGCCCTCCCCTATGTGATGAGCACAACTCTGTTACCAGGTCTTTGCTATATAAAAGAAAGTATTGCTATAAATAGTTTTGCATATTTGGGTCATTTCTCTCTGTCTGTTATATCTCTACATTATATGTCTAGTAGTATTATTGATAGGTCAAAGGATATAAACAGTTTAGTTGAGGCTTTGGGTACATAGTTCCAAATTGCTTTCCAGAATGGTCTACTAATTCCCAGTTCCACCAACAGCATACTGGAGTGTCTGTATGCCAATGGCCCCCCAACAATTGTCATTTTCCTTTTTTGGGGTCATATTTGCCAATGTGTTGTTTGTGAAATAGAACCTTAAAGATGGTTTAATTTTAATTCTCTTACTTTTTAGTGATTTAGAGCACTTTATAAGGTTGTTAAGAGCTTATGTTTCTTCTTTTGAAGACTGCCCATTTATGTATCATGGGGGAATGGTTTTTGTTCTTATACATTTACATCAATTTCAAACATATCTGGGATTTAAAACCTTCATCAGAAAATTTATGTAAATTGTTTTCCCCAATCTACTGTTTCCCTTCTAGTTGTAACTGCACTGAATTTGATTGCACAAAAGTCTTTCAATTTTATGTAATCAAAATTTTCTATTTTATTTCTCATGAGCATCTTTAGCCATTGTTTGATCAAGAATTCTGACCTTATCCATAATTGTGAAAGGTATCTATTTCACTTTGGGGAAGAAAGATTATAAAGGAGAGATAGGGGTGGTCAACAATGTTGAAGACCAAAGAAAGGTCAAAGAGAACAAAAACTAAGAAAAGGCACCTGCAAATCACCTTTGAAGAGAAAAGAGAACTGGCATTTCCCCTAGGCTAATCAATCATATAAGTTCATTGAACCCCAACAAGTTGAGTAAGAGAGCATTAGGTAGGTGGAACCTCTTGAAAATATAGTTGAAGTTAGTATTGCATATGAAAATAATGCTTTATGGAGGCTAATTGTTTTTTAATGGAGGCAGCCTTACCATAGGGAATAGAGTTATTGGAATAAAGAAGTTTTAGGTTCAAATCTCCACCTCTGACACATACTATGAATTACTGGGCAAGTCATCTAACTGCTACAAACTCATGCAACTCCTAGAAATTAGTTACTAAATCATAGTTTATAATCTGCAGTGGTAGAAGGAAATCCCAACACCAGGAGTTCCTCATGGTCTGGCAAAAACAAAAAATTTTTTATATCTTCTGGAATTGTTTCAAAGAGCCTCCAATAAGTACTCAAATGGGTCTGAAATCTTAGAAATTTGGAAGTTCCCCCCAACAGGGCAAATGCCAATTTATCCATGCCTAGCTATCTTGCATGAGTCTTGCCATGTTCTCCAGTAAGTTCAACACATAAAGTGCTGGAGGAATTCTTCATTTTCTGTTGACATCTTGAGAGTAATAGTGGACCTTCAAAACTGTCTACCTGACATCTCTGGCTCTCATCATGTAACATATCTCTTCTTATTATGCAGGTCCTTGAGGATACATTTAACTTCTGTTCTTCCCCAGAGTTTCTTATTGGCTATTTAATGCATCCTGCTCATTTGCATCAAATGCATCATTTGCACTTCCTAGGATTTTTAAATCTTCATAGATTATTCTGCATCAAGAAGGTACAATTGGACCAAATCAGGTGGGCCTGATTTGAACAAGAGGAAAGCACTCTGGATCACCTTTAGGGAATTGCCTTTAATGCCCTCAAGCTATCCATGAAAGCTAAGGTCTAAAGTAAAACAACTCTGTAATATTACCTAATACCTATCAGACTGGCTAACATGACAGAAAAGGAAAGTGACAAATGCTGAGGGGGATGTGGAGAAATTGAACAGATCCTGTGTTTTCAAAATTTCTCCACAACAGGTGTTCTATCGTTAATTCTTTGAAGTTTGAATAATCTGAATTAAAAAAAAAAAGCTTTTCTGCATCAGCAAAACTTCTTTCCCATTGTGAATTCTCTGCTCCCAAATAAAGTTTTACTATTTTCTAGCATCTTTGTGTACATCGGGCTACTTACAGTAAGAAGAGATACAAGCATACTCTCAAGCTCTCTGATGAACTCTGGGATTGACTGTTAGACACGGGAGACACTGGCACAAGACTGCCCAACATGGTGTGCCTGCATCAAAGAAGGCATTGTGCTCTATAAGCAAAGCAGAATTACAGTAGCTCAAAGAAACAAATTCAGAGACATCTCCACTCCAAATGTTCATATGGACTATTTGTGCCCAACCTGTGGTTCCGTCTTCCTAAGCTCATATTGGTCTAATCAGCCACAGATGGACACACTGTACGTTGACCCCAACATAGTGATGTCATTTTGGTAGTCTTCGAGAAAACAACTATACTAACCACCAGCAAGAATTCACAGAATTTATTCCTGCTTTTCTAATTCACCTTTACTATTTTGTTATTTTAAAATATTTCTTTTTTTTTTTTGCTTTTTTTTTTTGGCGGGCAATTGGGGTTAAGTAACTTGCCCAAGGTCACATGGCTAGGTTTTTTGTTTGTTTGTTTGTGTGTGTGTGTGTTAAGTGTCTGAGGCCGGATCCAAACTCAGGTCCTTCTGACTCCAGGGCCTGCGCTCTACTCACTGAGCCACCTAGCCACCCCTTAAAATATTTCTGAACACTGTATAAAGTTAACATTACTACCCTAGAGTAGGTACCCAATAAATACTTTCTGATTGACTGATTGAGGGATAATTATAGAAAATAAAAGGTAGAATGGTGAAGTAGTAAGATCTGATTCTTATACTTAAATTCTCCCCTCTAATTCATACATAAAGCAGTGTGATACAGCCCTAGCTCAGGGTAAGGAAGAGGAGTCCAATTCCTACTTCAGATGTTTTCTAGCTACTGCTTAACTACTCTGGTTTTCAGTTTTTTGATATATAAAAGAAGAAATTTTGACTCAACGATAACTAAGATGCCTTCTGACTCTAATTATATAATCATTGAAGCCAAGAGGCTAAATTCATCTTTGCTCCAGGACTTTTTTTTTTAATATCCTTAACTTAGCAACAAAATGACAAATTTCCATGGGCTCAACTTTTCTGCGTATTCCATTCAATTGATTTATAGTATAAACCTTGGGGTATGAGGAGAGAGATAAAATGAGTGCTGCTTTTTGTGTCTGTGTTTTTGTTTTGTCCCAGACCTACAATTTTATCATTATGGGGAATTCCTGCTTAGGAAACTACCTCTTCCAATGAAGACCAGAAACTGCTTGCAACTTGGCATCTTCTGAGTACATTTTGAATTAGCATTCATGGGTCCCTACTGGGGCCACAGGGTTTTGTGATGTGGTGGTGGTGATGATGATAATTGATAGTTTTTATTTATATAGCACCTACTATGGACCACGAACTGTCCTAAGTACTTTAAGAATATTATCTCATTTGAACCTCCTATGAGACAAGTGTTATTATTATCCCAATTTTATGGTTGAGGAAGCTGAGGCAAATAGAGGTTAAGTGATTTGTTCAAAGTCACACTGCTAGTAGGTATCTGAGGCTGGATTTGAACTTAAGTCTTCCTGACTCCATGAACAGAACTCTACCTATAGTACTGAAGAGGGAAGGGTGATAAGGGGTGGGGGGGGAAGGTAAGTGGTTTTGCCAGGGATGCCACCCTGGCATCCAGTCTGGAAGGAATTCACCAGGCTCAAGCAAACTTTGAAGCCAAAATTGTAAAGTTTATTGTTATGCTGTAGAGAACAGCAGGCTAGATTCTTATGGAACCTGCAAACTCGCAGAGGCCACATGCATAGTTTTAAGGTGTCAGTTATGCTAACTAGGTGAGTAAGGGTGGGATCAGGGAGGAGTTAAGGAGTGGTCAGTGCTCAAAGGACCATACACTTTTAATATCAACTGCTCAGGTGTATTGCCCATGATTCACTGGGAAATAGCTCAAGGCGGGGCTAGCCGGTGTGGTTTTAGGCCTGACATGTCACTAAAAGAGTACCCAGTCTGTCACCCACCAAGGTCATCAGAGACAGTGTGGGTATATAATTGACTAAGGAGTTACCCTATAGATAAGGTATTGAAGAATTTATGGTGGGGCTGGCCACTCTAAGGGAGATAACATTTACATAACTTATTGTTTCAAGCAGAGATAAACAGGTCATGAGTTGTTGCTGGGCAGAGTGCTGGAAGGGGGAAGGGGCAGAGTCCATGCTGAGGCTGGGAGGTGTGGAATTGTGATCTTACAGACTGCTTTTACAAATTGATTTTACAGACATAGATCCCAAAGCACCCCATTTACAAACTAATGTTACAGATTGATACTCAGACATATATACATCACAAGGACCCCATCAGTACCTCCTAGATACCTGAGTACAGAGTACTATGCTACTCCCTTCTCCATTAAGGCAAGCCAGGCATGCCTCAGTTCAAACTGAATTTAGTCAGAATCCCTTTCTTCACACTCACTGACTCATTAAGTTCCTACCCTAGCTTCCCAAGATGATTTACTTATAGCTTAGAGTATGGCTCACATGTCTGGGGTTTACCCAAAATGGGAATAGCAAAAAGGTGATCAGTGCACAACATGGATAAGATTTGGTACAGGTAAATTGTTCCTACATACAAAAGGAACACTAAACATAAAAAGCTCACAAAACCATATTAATAGAACAACACTAATTAACATAAATATTGTTATAATCTGTTGAAGGGTTGACACTTTAGTATCATAAGGGCATAAAGCAGTTTGTGGAGTTGCTGATTAGGCATTTTATATCTTCTCTCAGCTCTGTACAACTACTCCACTCTGAGCCTGAACCTCCTCCAAAGTTCAACTGCTCCTGTTTTACTCCAATCAACTTCTGTTCCAACTGCTGCTACCTCAGAGGCAGGCTCCAGACCTTTTGGACTCTTGAGTCTTCTCGAGGTCGGGATACATTCATCTAAAAGTTTTAGGAAATGTTACTTAGGAAAGGAAGCACAAAAGAGCCATCCTTAAGCTTACCTAGGTAGGATATATGCTTTAGCACATATGCTTGAGATTATGTAGAGGCCATGGTGGAGAATGGGGTCAGCTTCTCTTTTACCCAATTGATTCTTGGCACACAGCTCAAACACAAACCTATGCATTTTGCAGGCAGAAAGGAAAAGAGAAGGAAAAATCACCCCTTTCATACATCCACTGATTTGTCAGCTCTTCTGACTCTGCAGCCAAAAAGATAACTCTTTATTATCTTACAGCAGAAGTGTCAAGCACGAAGCCCACAGGACTCCCAAGTACTGCCAGAACAAGAACAAAGTGTAATTGGAAAATACTTAGCAAAATAAATAAAAATGTATTAAGCCATGGATAATATTACATTTTAAAACTAAGGTAATGAGTGCCCCCATAGGAATCCTTTCATACAGATTAGTAGTTCCCATTTCTATTAGAGTCTGACACTATTGTCTTACAGTAGTGAGTGTAAGACTCAGTGACGAGTCACATATGGACAGAAGCAACCCTCTCAAAACTTCTATATGGTTTCCTGCAACCAAAAACCAGTGACCCCAGTTGATCATGTCCAATTGGGAAGAACATGAAGATGCCCCTCCCCCCACTTCACTGATGGTACTAGATTTGATATAGCTTTCAGGATATTCTTTATTCTTTTTTATTTTTTTGGAGGGGGAGAAGCAAGGCAATTGGGGTTAAGTGACTTGCCTAAGGTCACACAGCTAGTATCAAGTGTCAAATTTGAACTCAGGTTCTCCTGACTCCAGAGCTGGTACTGTATTCACTACACCACCTGGTTGCCCTGATATTCTCCACTCTTGTCAGACCTAATATTATCCAGAAGAAAAAAGACAAATGTTAGCTACACTAGTTATGAAGAGAGATTTAATACCTACTATACACACACAGAGGAACTTACAGCTTGTGCCAAATAAATTTATGTTAGGATCTGACTGCTCTAGCTAGTGTTGAAACTAACTTTACTTCTCTTGATTTAACATAAGAAATGAGGACATCAACCAAAAAACAAAAGGTCAAAATTAGTCTGAGACTTCCACCCTCCTGGGGAATGAAAGAGTCATCCCAGGGTCAATGCTCTTTCCTTTCTCTTCCTCCCTCTGTCTCTAAGGAGAAGCCCTTATCAGGGCAAGCAATGACAGAAGTTACCCCTAAAATCTGAGAAAATAGAACAGAAAATTAAAAGAAATGTCATTGCAGTTCTGTTTGGTGAACAGGATAAAATGAGTACAAATTTTGATTCTGATCTTGTTCAGCTCAAGTCCCTGGTTTAAAGGATGAAAAAGGCTATTATGAAAACCTGGGAAAGGCCCTGAATTCTTGTAGTGAAGGCAGAAAAGCTGTTTTTATATCCTTGTTTATTTTTCACTTGAAGGTAATCTTTAAAATGTTTAAATGCGTCACTCTTACAACCTCATTTTAGGTTGTGAGTTCCTGAGGCCAGAGTCTGGGGTATACAGTTCTGTGGAAACACCATACAGAGAAATCTGAGGACAGAGGGGTGCTTAACAAGAGAATATGGGGAAGGAGAGGGAGGAGAAATATGGAGAGGCAGAAAGGGAGAAAAAGACCATGCCAGTTTAGTTGTTTAGACACAACCACAATTCATCTGTAAATATGGATAGATAGAAAAAGGAAAATATAGGATGGATAGTAAATAGAAAATATAGGCATATAAAACTAAACTCAGGTAACCAGCCCCACCAATATTGTCCCTGTTTAGATAATAAGCACATTTCAGCATTTTTCAGTCATCTGAGGAGTGTTCCATTTTCTGTTATCTATGGCACTGAGAGAATTTTGCTTTATTATTGACTTAAAAAAACTACAATGGGGATTTTAATTTTTCTTCTCTCTGTTGATGCTTCTGAAAGAGACACATATTTGCCAGAACAGAGTATAACTCCACCTGCTTCTCTAGCTTGGGGTCCAACTGAAGGCTAGGACCCTTAGAGGTTAGGTTGAAAATCCTGACTGATTCTCAGATTTTATTCAAGATACCTTATGTTCCCTCTCTCTCTCTCTCTCTCTCTCTCTCTCTCACTCACTCACTCTATTGTTCTTACTCTCTCAGTCTCTCCTTCTATCTCCCTGTCTATATTTCTTTCTTTCTGATTTTTATTTTTATACAATTTTTAGAGTGGTACAATGGAAAGATCACTGGATTAGAGGGAACCTGGGCTTGAATCTCTCCTGTGTAAGTTACTATCTATGTGATTGTAGCAAGTCACGGAATCTCTCTGGCCCTCAGTTTCCATACCTATAAAATAATGGAATTGGACTAGACACCCTTCTGAGGCCTCTTCAAATTATAGATCTATGATCCTATGATACAATATGATTAAATCACAAATTTTAACACTGAACATCTTGCTTTCTTGGATGGATTGGGAGCCACATCATTGCAAGAAATAATCAGCTAGATGGACTCATACTCCATTGGAATAAGTCATTTGTTGTATTTTTATCTCCCATGCATGCCTGTGCACACAATGGGGATAGGCTTGTTGACTGCTTACTTTATGGCCTTCCTGGGCATTTAAATCATGGAACATAGACATAAAAATCGAAAAGGAATTTGTAAACCTTCTTGTAGAAACCCCTCATTTTACAAATGAGAAAACCAAAGTACAGACAAGTGAAGTGATTTCTCCAGTGCTAAAAGTAACTAATTAGTTATTATGCCAATAACTAATAAGTGGCAAGTCAGAATTTGAACACAGGTCCTTAAACTCCAAACTCAGTATTCTTTCCAATGCACCAAGCTGCCTCTTCAATCTGCTTTATATGAATCCTAGATTTTACCAAAACTGAATAAACAGCAGATCAAGTGGTTGCTGGTAATTTTCCCTTTGATCTGGACTTTCTCTCTGTTAAAGAAAAATGATAGTGTAACTCAGTGGGTGACATTACCATAAGGTCAAATCTGATTCTAGGCTAAGAAAGAAAGAAAAAGAAAAATAGGTTTCTTAAATTTCAACCCTACTTGATGACTCATGATAAATTAATGGATAGAACAAATACTGAATTCCTGTGTTTCAAATGCTCTTTTCCCCCCATTTGCCTTACATTCATCAACGTAAGAAAATTTTAGCAAATAAAAACATCTTAAGATCCACAAACTTCCTGGCGCTTCCTGATAAATTGTCTTAGGGAACTTTTCTTTTCGACTTAACAATTCAGGATGTCTCTGGCGACATGGCTCATGTCAGTCTGATGGTTGAGGAAAATACATTCATTTGCAGTTGCTAAAAGACTGTAACAATAGTGAGGATAATTTAGTGGTAAAAGAGACAGAGGCTGTGCGGGCTAGATTAGATGATATTTTCATGAAATGTTAGCCGCCAGAGCCAGGTCCCTAGGTCTCTGTGCAATTACAGCAATCAGGCTATTACATATAGAACAATGTGCCTACCACCTCTTACATAACAATTACTGGTGACCAGCACAATCCACAGGAGACAAGAAGTTGATGCACACTATAGACTGTTATTGTTTAAGTTTAGTTTTTAAGTTCAGTCTTAACTTTAGGTTAATGCTCATCAAAGATAGTACATTTGTTGATTTCAGTTCTCCCCATGCTGCTAGCATTTAAAAAGATGTTTCCCTCAAAAGTTGTTTTGTTAGCATAAGATTGTTTGCAGCTGAATTCTGGCCGACTCTACTTATATTTTCATTACTTTCCTGTTACCCCATGCCAGATTTGCCGATCAATTCTACTTCAGCGGTTGACTTTGTGGATCAAAGATAAAGTATATTGCTTCCCTTGGAGAGTGAAATCTCCTGGGACAGCAGCTGTAGTGAGATTTACCCTATAAACCATTAATGGACCCTAAAGAAACCATTGAGGCAAAATGTCCAGTCTTCTAATGTGAGTTCTTTAGGATTTAAAAGTTTTCCACTAGCCATTGTGCATATATTCCCTGCTATCATCCCACTGTGGTGCTGATCATAGGACCCCACTGCTAGTTCCTACAGCTCCTTAGCAACACCAGACACTCACAGGGTAGGGTATTTCCAAAAGGGAATGCTTCCAGGGCCTCTCCTTAGCTCTCTTTCACCTCCCTCCTCCAATGGCCTCAATTTCAACATAGACTCACCCCTTTTCCACGATGAAACCTTCCTAGGGCAATAGATGTCAATGGGACAGAGAGGCAAGGGCATGGGCCTTGCACCCTAACTGCATAAAAGACCTGCCTATGATTGCAGGAGGGACAGGGTAATAGCTTTGTTCCCAAGCAGATCTCTGGATGCCAAGCTGCAGCCTGGAATTTTTACAGCTGAATTTTAAACTCCTGACAATGAGCATTTATAATAGAAATGCTGCCAGACCTTTAACTATAGCGACGCCACTATAATATTTATAAGTACCTTATACTCTTTCCAAACACATGTGCTCATTACTTATGTCTCCGCTTCTGCCTCTCTTCTGGGGAACCTTTCTGTATAAACAAAGCAGATTGGCTTGCTTATACTCCCAAATTCTAACTGCTCTCTACATCTCAATCTGTTATGAGAAAGCCAATCCAAGGGGGCCAAGAAATCAAGACTCTTCCATTGGGTTTTTACAAAGCAATGTTGTTGTTGTTGTTGTTTTTTAATATAATACACAAACTGCCTTTTTCTCATCTCCCCTTCTTGGAATTAGCAAACCTATTTTTTTGGCATGTTACTTAAGATTTTTTTTTTCAATTATACCCCCTAAGGGGAAGACATGACTTCCCAGAGGTTTGGAGGGAACCTGTTAACCAGGCCTTACAGACCCTGACAATTAGGCTGGCTTTAAGTAAACAGAGGAAAAGAAGTTCCCCATCAATGAAAGGCCACTCAAAGTGCTGACAGCTTATCTGGTCCAACATAAGCAGGTTTCTGGGGAAACTGATTGCTTAATAGTGATGGGGAATGACAAGGATTTCCTAACTCTTCCATGCAAACCTCAAAGCAATTTTGTGTCTGGGCACAAATTCATCTAGCAGCTAAGAGACAGCTTATATGGCCTGCAGGTGAGAAGGAAACAAACAAAATGAAACAATCCCTTTCTTTGGTGCCAGTTTACAAAGAAAGCAAATTCTCACCATGACTCAGGTCATTGGCCCTGCCACCAAATAAAGATGAAATTCAGAATGTTAAAGAAACAAATCCATCTCTGTCATCTCCAAGGGACACTGATAATGCTAACATTTCCATTAAAACTCTCTTTCATGATATTTTAGGTCATCGTCTCATTTAGGGTTGAAATTCCTCTTGTTTAATCCCAGTTTGGCCAACAGTTAATCAGGAAGGGAAGTTAATCCAAAAAGTTAATCCCTTCTGGGAAGGGATTGAGGCTTGAAGAAAATGCTAATTTTTGGAATCTAAAATCACAAGAGGAAAAAAAGAAAAAGGATAGAGTTCATATTGAGGCTTCCTCCTACCACCATAAATGCTCAGGGCTGCTTTCTTTCCCAATACTGCTTAAGCCCGAAGTCTCCAAAGAACCACCAACACCACGTGATGACAATCATTATTAAAAACCTGTAATGATTAAATAGCCTAGATTTTCAGATACCTATCCTGCAACCATGGTTATTTATTGTATGGTTGGAACACAGTGAAATACATTATCTACCAGTGTGTTATAAACTGACTAGAAGGGGTTGTGAAAGTAGAGGATGTCTGTGATGGGTGGAAGAGGAAAGAAGGGAGGAAATTAATCTCCTCCATTGGCAAGAATCTGTGAAACCATCTTTTTCTAATCTTGAAGGAAACAAACAAAACAAAACAAACTCTCTCTTAAATACCAATGTATGAAGGATGCCAAATTCTGATGATTACTCAAGTCATTGGAGTTGTCATTGATTAAAGATCGATTAAGATAGGATCCCACAAGATACTTGTTAAATTCTTTTTAACTATTTGGATAATTTAAGAGAACTGTGCTACTTGATATCCAGAGGTAATCTTGAACATTTCAAAAGGAAGTATTTCCAATAAGTTTACCAATCTATTAAAATTTGTATTTAAAAAAATAAAAACAACTGTCTTATGTTACCTCTTAGCATAATGATCGATAAGTGTTCTGTGCAAAGGCAGAAATTTTCTTTCTTTTAAAAAGTGTACTAAAAAAAATTTAAAGATAAATAAAAATTTTAAAACGTACTACAAAGATCTGGGTCATATTTTAATTTGTTACTAAAAATTTATCTTTTTCTATTTTGATTTTACTAAGAATCATTCCAATTTCTTTCAAACTTTCTTTTGAATGAATTTACTTATATTTATATGTGTGTTAGGAAACTAGAAAAAGAACATGTTCTAATTTCCCCAGCAGGAGATTTAGGAGATGATACCTAAGATCCCATTCAGCTCTAATGATCCATTATAACTCATGAAGAATCATTTTGTTTACATTTCAAGCTTGGTATAATATGTTACTGAATATAAATAGAGACTTTCATAAAATTAAGAATATTTGTGAATATTGAAATATATTTCCATTTACTATTGGTCTAAGACAACATAGGGACCCTGATCTTCATCAAATCAACAGCCTAAGAAGGAAGGAGTCTAAAAAATATTCCTAATTCTTTGAAATTGCTCATTTTTCCCTATCTTGAACGATATTAGCTGGTGCTAAATTTGTAGCTCTTCTAACACGTTAGCAAAATGATTATTGATTATGTGGATAAATTTGTATATATTTTCTATACATATATACAAGTTCATATATATGCATAAATATACACCGTATATGTTAATATATATATTTGTTTATATAAATCATTAATTTAAAAATAATTACTATGAAGACAGTATATTCTCATATCTATTCTGTCTAAATTCCTAACAAATTATTGAATATAGTTGGATCTCTTAATTCTATCATGAAAGTTTTTAAGAGTTTGGAATTCAGATAGTAGGGAAGCTTTCTATGGATTTTCTCTCCCATTTTGATTTAGGAGATAGTTAATCACCTCTCGGTTTAGTAGAAAGAGCTCTGACTTTGACATAGGAGACACCTAATTTCAAATGTTTGATCTGATATTTCATTCGTTATGTGAACATGGGCTCACTTAATCTCTGTAAACCTCAGTTTCTTAAGGTATGAAATAAAGACAATGGATATTTACCTTACTCACTTTGCAGGGTTGTTTTTAAACTGTAAAGTCCTATCTAAATGTGAGTTGCTATTAAACAATTTTGATCAGATAGAAATAGGGTTTCTGAATGGTCTGTTAAATATATACTGAGAACACTGAAATGGTATCCAATTTTAACTTAAAGAAATTAATTCCAACTTTTTCATTGCTTGTGGGAAATCTCTCTCCAAAGATTCTTTTTTTAATAAATAGAATGTAACACTTGCAGTCCATTAGATTACTTAAGATGCTCCATATTATATCATAATGACAAAAGATATTGACATATTTTATAATATGGTCCTTAATAATCACTTCCATTGTTTAAAGTGACATTTTCAAGGAGTTTCTGACAGGCAATCTCCAGATATTTCTATTGACCAGATTTCTCAAAATCACAATTGCCAGAAGAGTATTTGATAGTCAAAAATAAAGGACTAGCATCCCACAATAATAAGAGTTAACATTTTATAGCACTGTAAGGTTTACAGAGTTTTCGTATAAAACTCATTTGAGCCTAATGACAACCTGTGAAATATGTGATATTATTATCCCCATTTTATAGATGAGAAAACTGAGGCTAAGAAAGTTTAAATTATTTGCTCAGGGACACATAGCTGAAAAGTGCCTGAGGCAGGGCACGACTCCAAATCCAGAACTCTATTATCCTACCACCTAGTTGCCTCTAGTCCCACACAAGGAATGAGGAATATTTAGCTTAGAATATTGAAGAATTAGGGAGTAGCATAATCCCAGTCTTCAATTACTTGGAAGAGAGATTAGATTTATTCTGATAAATTAAAACAGATATTTTTTCAGTCTTACTAGAATTCCACAGAGCAAAACCATAACTACATGGTAAAAGTTTACAGGGAGGTAGATTTTGGCTTAACAAAAAAAATGGTTTAATAGTCCATAAATTGAATAGCTACCTCAAAAAGAATAGTTAAGGCTACAGTAGAACCTGACTGCTTCTGTCAATTATATTGTGGATTTCATCTCTCTTTTAATTCTTAAATTCTATGATTTTATAAGACCCCTGTGCCATGGTGAATTTATTTCATCTCTAAGTTGTACTATATTTTAGATAATACCAGTAAAATGGGTTTCTTTGGGCCCAAATTTTCATAATTACTATTGGTCCTTGATAAGCCCTTGAATGATCTTTATTTTATATCAAATTCTGTAAATCAGATGTGGGTGATGATTTTCTAGCATATCATGGAGGATGTTTTGTGCAAGGTCCAAATGCCTATAGCTACTGCACTTCTCCAGATTCTCCAGCTTGCTGACAATATTGTAATAATTGTATTGAGCCCTGGAACCTTATAGGGCTTCCTTACCTAGGAATCCAAACAAGTAAAACCAAGCAGAAGAAAAATTCATATTGCCCAAATGATGACCTGGCAGTTGCAGGGGCAGTCCAATGAATTGGCAGATCAATTTTGGATTTTCTGTACAGAGAGATCATGAGATAGCTCAAAAATGTGTAAAAGGAAGACATTGGGCTAGACTGCATTAGGGAAATTCTTTCAAGTGATACCCTGCTACAAAAGCCCAACTTTTTTTAATTTTATATGCTACAAACCATAAAATGCTATCATCTCTGAAGAATAAAAATTGAAGGCTACCCAAAGAGTAATGAAAAAATACATAGAGAGTATAAATAAGCTAAAGCATAGTATTGATAAGAACACATATATAAGAAGTGGCAAATGACATATCATTAAAGACACGATACCAAAAATGAAATGGATTACTTGTCAAGTCATAAGGATGAGAGATGATATATAGATTGTTCAAGTGTTGCACTAGGATCCACAAAATACCTAGAAAGACCTAGAGGAAGGACTTTAGGGGTATGTTCTCAAGGCAGTACTAATTAATGGAATGGTAAGAAGATTATATATGTGTGTGTGTGTGTGTGTGTGTGTGTGTGTGTGTGTGTGTGATATATATGATACATAATGATAATATATGGATGGGTTTGAATCTGCATAGTGAAGGTAATACTCACATTTGATATACCAGAGATCCATTATAGCATTAAAATACCAAAGCCTAAGAACTTTTTGCCAGAACATTCATCTTTTTCATTATTCTCTTCTGTTTGTTAGCTCCTACATCTCAAAAATTGAGGAAATTGAGGGTATCGGGAGAGCAAGTAGTTAATTGTGGGAATTGAGTGAACCATACTGAAACATTCTTGGACCTAACTCCATTCCTTTTCTAGTCAATCATAAGTCTAGTCCAACTTCTGTCCTGTGAGAAAACTTTACTTGTGGGAACTGGGGAAAAAACCTTATTGTATTGTTTGAACCTTGCCCTGTGTGGCTGGGAAACTGGACCACCTCGCCCTACTGTTTGGAGATCCTTAAAAAGGCCATAGTTTATGCTGACCAGAAACCCCAGTCAGATCCAAAGATCGACGCAAGGAGTTTTCTTACAATTATACATCTCAAGCAACCCATGTGTCTTATCTGAAAACATGTTTCCATGTTCCTTTGATTGCTACTTGGAGGGAATGGGCCGTCTCTTTTTCTGAATTCAGAGAATTGCACCTTTTCACTTTCCCCTCTCACCTTGGAAAGTCCTCAATCTTTCATCCAATTAGAAATCAAATTACTTAATGTTGTATTGTTTCCTTTTTAATTAACTGGCCTTATTTGATTGGTTGTTTTTAATGTATAAAATCAGTCTTCCCCTCTATTTGGGTCTGGGCCTAAGCTGAGGAGGTCTAGTCCCAGTTTGTTGGGCAACTGTCATGCATTGTTTAATAAATCAATATACTCCAAAGATCAAACCTCAATCATTTCATATTTTACCTGTCACATAATGAATATAGCTATAGTATCTGAAATGAATAATCATATTTTTCTCTGTAGCAGTGGTTCTCAGAGTACATCCACTAGCGCCTTGTAGTTTACCCAAGATGTTTTCAGGTGGGCCTTTGAGGTCAAAACTCTTTTCTTAATAATATTACTGTATTATTCACCTATTTAAGTTATTCTTCCCTTTTCCAATTACATATGTGTAAGGCTGAATTTCCTTCATGTACTTCAACCAAAACAACAGACAATGTAGAAATAGATATGGGAACCCAGCTGTCTTCTATTTAGCCAGACATTAAAAAGATTTGCAAAAATATGTAAAACTATGCCATTCTTCTCACTGATTTTTTTTTTGTTTTGTAAACTACAGGGTTGTTTTTTTGTAAAATCATGTTATTTATGGTAACATAATAGGTTCGTTGATATTTAAATGAATTAAATAATTGTAAAAACCTATCCACTTTAATTTTAATACAGCAAATATCGATAAACAAAAGCTCTTTGGGGGTCCTCAATAATTTTTAAGAGTGTCAAGGGACCCTGAGACCCAAAAGTTTGAGAAAACTCGTGTAAGGTTTCTTCTATGTCACTCTTAGTCTTGGAACTCCACCCGCCAGCCTCATGGTTCATTTAGCTTCTCGATCAATTTTATGTCTCAGATTTCAGTTTTATTGAATTTTGGATTCCAATCCAGATTTACCACTATGAGGTCTTCAGATGCTGCCAACATAGATGTGAAATTCATAATTTTCCAAGTAGACCAGATAGAATATGGGTAGAAAATATATTAAAGATAGAAAATCACCTTAGTAGATGGTTTTGATGGTAAAGCAAAGTGAGATGACAAGAAAAACGTCTTAGCAGCAAAACTAGAAGCAATAGGATGATATTGCAAAATGATGACAGACAAAAATAATGCTTCTACAAATATGGAAAACAACCATGGGAGATTGCATGGCACATTCTGGAAAAAAAGATAATGATTGGTATTAATAAAAATTCATATAATTATTATAATTTGTATTCACTCACTGTATTTCAACATACCTAAGCACATATTATTATGTCTCCCTGTTCAGTTTCTGAGGACAAAAAGCAGTCCATAAACAGGTAAAAAGGACTAGAGGATCATCAATCCACATTGATTCAATGAGAATTTCTTAATCATTCAATCAATAAACATTTATTCATTCCTAGGTACCAGGTACTTTGCTAGGGGGTAGGGTTAGTGTGTTTTCACATGAGTATAGGAAGGAAATCACTATGAAGCTCAAATTTTTCAGCAATAATATGTCTCGTCCCACAGACAAAATATTGTCTGTTCATTATTTTTTAAATAGATCTTTGCGTTGCACAAATGATTTTTAGTGGCGAAAAAAAAAAAGAGAGGTAGCTCACTCTGCCATTTCATGTTTTGGTCTTCTGGAAAGTATGTTTCCCCTGAAGATTAATGATGACAATTAGCATTTATCTAGTGATCTAAGCTTTGCAAAGGTCCTTACATATGTTACCTCCTTTGATCCTCACGACAACACTGTGAGCAGGCACCACTGTTATCCCCATTTCACAGATGAGAAAACTAGGGTTGAAGTCTTTCTAGAAAACTAGGGTTGAAGTTGTGTCTTTCTCAGGGTCACACCACTAGTAAGTGTCTGAGGCTGGGTTTGAATTCAAGTATTCGTGACCACAAGTTATCCATTGTGCCAATAAACTGCAGAAGATTAAGGGAGATTGCTATATATTGAAAACCACATTAATTCCCAATGCTAAAGTAGAGAGCCATTGTATTCTCCTACCTTATCTGTGATACTGCCATTTCTTCCCCAAATTTCTGCTATAATTGACATAATGAATTGAGTTGGTTGATTTTCAAATATGTGCTGGTACTGATTATATCAGACCAGTCTTAATTAGAACAAAATGTATTTTTACAACTGCAAAAGGGAAAGGAAAAAAAATCAGAGAATTTTAAAGAAAATATATTGGGGGTAGGGATTTAGAAAAGCAAGGCTGATGACAAGGTAAATCACATTAAAAGAAAAAAGAAACTCAGAAGAAAACACTTTCTGTTCTCCTGTCATGCACCAATTCACCAGTGTAAAGGATCCACATCCTCCATCTCTCCATCTATTTCTAGAGGAAAACCTTCAATCTCATATGCTCAGCTACTTTTCTATAGCCTGACCCACGCATGATCTACCAACGGTGAACTTGGCCAGAAAAAGATTATACGAGTTTGAGAGTGTTGTAGATGGATTCCTATGCAGAGATTTAACTGGTACACTAAGGGGGGGGTAGGAGGGATTAGACATACATGATTGAGGATGTTCAGTCATTTCAGTCATGTCTGATTTTTTGTGATCCCATTTGGGATTTTCTTGGCAACGGTACCAGAGTGGTTTGCCCTTTCATCCTACAGCTCATTTTACAGATGAGGACACTGAGGCAAACAGGGCTAAGCAGTTTGTCCAAGTGTCTGAGGCCTGATTTAAAATCCAAAAGATGAGTCTTCCTGACTCCAGGCCTGGCACTTTACCAACATATATTATTATATGTATATTGTCCTGAATGTGGTACTCAATTTTGCAAGGGCTTAGTATGACACCTGCCCCCCTGCTAGGATTATTGCTTGTTAGAATAGCACAGCCTAATTTAAGCTCTATGTTTTGCAACTAGCCTATATTTGAGCAGTTGATTTCAGATAGCTCTTGAAAACAGGAAGTGAATGCTATAATTTTAAAGAACTGTTTGGCAATCAACCCACTAAGAATAAGGATCCCAGATTTTTAACAGGGGAAAAACAAGCAAACCTCAGAGACTTAACATTGAAAATCCTCAAAACAAAGCATAACAAAAAATAGTTTTCTGTAGTTGACTTCTGGCAGCTTTTTTTGTGACAGGGAAGTAGGGGGAAGGACACACTTTTAAAATTGCCTGAGCAATAAAGAACTGAAAAGCCCAATATGTTCCTTTAAAATAGAAGTGTGGCATGATGAAAAAATCAATTTATTTTCAATTATGATCCATTTCCGATGAAGAAAAGCAGAAGAGGATCATTTTGTCAAGGCAATTACCCTCCTGAAAGCTAATATGTTCATCATGTTGAATCTGAAAGGAAAAAAATGACAATAATTGAGAGAAACATTATTCTCTTTCCCACGGAAATGTTGCTGTAAAATCACAGGGAAATAATTAAGTGCAGAGGTGCTCTTTAAAAGGAACAAGAGAAATCTAGCAGAAGGAGTACCTTTGGATTAGATAGGAATTTGTACTCCCTAGGGCATATGTTTACCACACCTGGAGGTGCCCAAGACCTGCTAAACAATGTTTAAATTGGGTTCTTCAAGTCAATCAAAATAATTGCTTTGAATAAAGCAAATTATAGCCAAGAGCTGCAGAAAACCTTAACTGGAGTCCTGTTAGTTTTCAAAGTTTGGGGCATTAAATCCCCACACATGTTATATAAACCCAGTTTGCACTGGAGTAAATGATAGCTGAAGCAGTACCTGTGCCCCACTCAACGAAGCCTTAACTCACTGAATCACCTGAAGGTCCACACCTTCTAAGACAACAGATGAAAACAGAGGTTACTCCATAGTTGAAGTAACTGGCTTCCAGAAAAACACTTCTATGCAACTCGTTTCCTTTTTTGGTGGGTGGGAGAGGGTCCAGACAGTAGTCCTTACAACAAGGCAGGGCTACTTTAAACTCAGAGAGAGATTGGAACTTTTTGGGTAGTCAATTAAGAAATGGGAAGTTTTTTACTCTTCTCTCCACTGGGGAAAGAACAACTCTGACCAGATACCACTGAATAGTTTTCGTAGACTTGCTCTAGCCTGCTCAGGGGAAAAGTCATGAAACTCTAGTCAGTGCATGGGGGTGGGGGAAGAAAGGAGGGGGTATGAAGGGAGAAGATTGTTAGAATTTAGAACCAGGTTATGGCCTACTAAATTTGGATCTAAAAAAAAATTAGTTAAAAGAACTTTAGGTGTCTCAATTCCTAACCCATACCTCCAATCACAAGGCAGTGTGGTATAGTGAAAGGATGGTATGAGTTCAAATTCTGATGGCATGAACATTGAGCAAGTTACATACCCTTTGCCGTCCTCAGTTTCCCTTTCTGTAAAATAGTGGAGGGGGGATTGGACTAGATGACCTTTGAAGTTCCTTCCAGCTGTAGATCTATTATTATAATAAAACATACATTGAGGTTGTTTCCTTCTTCAAACTACATGCAGAACTCCCACTGATTCTAACTATATGTTGGATCCAGCAATCAGACAGACTCCTGCCTGTGGAAGGATAGAAAAATCTGAGGTAAACCTCAAATGGGATGCATTTCATTTTGCCAGAGGCTTTGAAAAAGTCCCACTTAAAGGGGCCCAGGAATCCCTTACAAGAGCGACCTTCTGCCTCTTAATTTCTATGTTGCACATAAGCCCTTCTCTCATACAATGTCCCTGAAGCCCTGTGACGGGGCTGAGGCATTTCATGAGCATGTGCTCCATAGAGAAACACTCGGAAAACAACTCTCTTAAACAAATAAACAGCTCAGCTCTTGAACTTTATGCTCCTAATCTCTGTCATCATTAATCACATTCAGAGTTTGACTTTAAAAGCCTGAAAGGAAGGGAAAGGAGAAGGGAAGGGAAGGGAAAAATAAACTCCTAGTCTCAAAAAATTTGTGAAACAGAGAAACTTGAAACTTACCTATACATCCTACAGAGACTAGAGGAGGGATGCAAAAAGAGTTCAAGGTGGGTGTCCTGAAATGGCTACCTTCTAAATTTGCATAATGTCACTCCTGGGTGTGGCACTGAAAGTTATTATTTCAGCATTCTGGGACTATCTCTTATTAGAACTCTTTAGAAACCCACTGAGGAGCTGAGATCCATGTCATAAAGTTCTCTGGGCCACTTGTATTTATGGTCTTTTCCTCACAATGAAAGAAATACTGCTTTAGGGTTGCTATTGATTTGCCCAATAAGTAGAAGAGGCTGTAAGGATAGCTGGGTAAAAAGATGAGAGAGGACAATGGCAAATAGAAGGCAAAAGTGATCCAACATTGCCTAATCATCCATTTGACAACAAAAGCCATAGTGTTTTTTTAAGTACCTACTATGTTCCAGGCGCTGTGCTAGGCCTGATGATATAGAGATAAAAAAACGAAATAGTTTCTACACTCACAGAGTTTACGTTACATCAGGGGAGACAACATGTACACATATAGGTATGTGCATAAATAAAAAGTTTAAAAGTAAGGTACTAGCATCTAGAAGGAGCAAGAAAACCTCATGGGGAGGTGCTGAGCTTGAGCTAAGCTTGGAAAGAAAGTAAGGATTCTCAAAGGGGAAAGTGATGGCATACCAGGTGTGGGGCATAGCTGTGCTAAAGCACAGAGTATGAGGAGCCATTTGTGAGGAAGAAACAGTAAGAAGGTGTAAGCAGCAAGCACCCTAGCATACCCAGGATGGCTGCTAGCATAAGTTCTTGATCTGCTTTTCTAAAGGAAAGCAACTTGAAAAGGTTAACCATCCTACTTTAACCAAACATATATCATTTACCTAGTTCACGGGAAAAAGTCAGCACCCTGAACTTCAGAGAATACAAACGGAAGTTACAAGCAAACAAAAATACAGAGAAAATAACACAGTTCAGCATACAGGGCTTCCAGTTGTCTGACCATTACATCTATACCTAGTTAATCACCAGAGAGGGGAGCACCAACATCTGGGTTTTCAAAGCCTGGTGGGGGGGATAGGGCTCAATGGCTGCCCAGAGCCTCATCTGGTCAAATCACACAACTCTTCCCAAAGTGAGACCCAAAGCAAAGCCTCGCCTCAGAGGTATATATAGCCTTCTCCTGGGTCAGAGAACATCACAACACTCTCTTGACCCACTTGACTACAAAGTAACAAAAGTTGTGCCTCCTGAAAAACAAGCCTCCCATCACAGGCTCCCCTTGAGCACCTGCAGACTATTAGGGGGCAAAGTATATTTTCAAATCAGGAAAGGTCCTCAAGATCACCTAGGCCTATTAAAGGACAGGGATGATCTTCAAATTCCCATTACCATTACAGAAGGCCAGTTTGGCTGGATTGTAGAGTACCTGAAAGGGTTACATATGATAAATCTGGCAAGGTTAGAGGTAAGCTTTAAATGTTTAAATTCTATTTATGCCCTTTGTTTTACATGGGGTGGAATTGTAATAGGATGTGTTACATGATTTGCCCATTGTGCCCCAATAAGCAGGAGTGGCCTTGGATTACAAATCAGTAAGTGTGAGGTACTCCAACCCTGACTAATCCCATGAAGGACAATCAAGGCAACAAGGCTAACTCTGTACTGCTATGTGCAGTCAGATTTGGTGCAGGGCGAGGGCAGCTCACTGAAGCTGGGTCTTCCTTCTAGCTTTATTCCACCTCAAGTCACCTTTGAGAGAACACTGGAAATGGAAATATGTATTAGCTAAAACTGGTTGGTTCTCTCATTTTACTCTCTGCCTCGTTTCTGCTTTAATCAGTTTTTAAAATTTTCTTTTACACTGGCAGCATCTATTTTCTTTTCACCTCTAATAAGAAAATGTTGCCTATTTCCAAGAACTCGAAATATGTATGAAGTGGGCATATTCCTAGTGGTCTTTCTACACATAAGTAGATGAGATGACTACCACTTAGGAAGTTGAGTTGTTCGCCACTATTCACTTCATTTAGATCTTGCTTATGACATGGGAATGTTCCTGATTTATAGCTCTTAGTTAGTGAAATAATAGGACTTTTTCCTTTTCCCCTTTCCCCCCTATAGTCAGGAAAACTGCTGATTGCTTTCTGGCTCCAACTATTGTTGCTGGTTGTCAAAGAGTACTATTCAAATGATGAAAGCCAGCTGGGGTTCTATATGTTTGATGAGGCAATAAGATCTGCCTGATGAGGGCAAACTTGGAGAAAAGGTGTTAATCACCAATGAGTGGATATAATCAATCTACAAAAAAAGATGGATCTACCAGTTCAATCCATTGCCAACATCTGGACCCTCATTTTCTGAAATAAGAGGGAAATAGCTATTTAAACAGCTCTTATAATAGTAATTTATTGGATTTGGAAGTACAAAATCGGAAATTCCAAAATAGACTCTCATTTGTACCCTAAATAACTAAAACAATTTTCTATACTTTTTCATCTTTGATTTCAATTTAATAAATCTCCCCCTCCAAAAAAGTAAATAGACGTTTAAAATGATTATCTATTAGTATTTAACTTCAGCTCATTAAGATTTATTTACTAGTTTCTTAGGAGGCTGGGGAAGGAAATAAGGGAATAACATTTTTCCAATTACCCATTCTCCTTGCCTCCAGTCATTCAGTCAACATGCATTTATTAAGTACTTGCCATATGAAATACACTGTGTTAAGTGCTGGGAATAGAAAGCCAGGTAAAATCAGTCCCTGACCTCTAAAAACTAGTATCCTGATGGAGGGAGCATATAGATAGTTAGGTGCAGATGAGATATGCTTATCACTTGTTCATTCACCTCTGACTTCATACTATCATTTGGGGTTTTCTTAGCAAAGATACTTGAGTGGTTTTCCATTTCCTTCTCCAGCTCATTTTATACATGAGGAACTGAGGCAAACAGGGTGAAGTGCCTTACCCAGGGTCACACAGCTAGTAAGTGTCTGAGACCAGATTTGAACTCAGGAAGAGAAGTCTTCATGACTCCAAGCTGGGAGCTCTATTCACTGTGCCAACCTAGCTGCCCTAAAATATTGTTGTTGTTGTTGTTGTGTTTGTCCTCTGTTCTTGAAGAGGACCATGGCATCAGGGAGATGATGACATGACTTGCAGTTGACTTTGATTTGAGTGAGGGAGGGCACCAGCCTCACTTTCTCCTCCAGAGCCATCTGGGCCCAGTGACCAGATATTCATCAGGATGACTGGAGATGGCCCAGAATACAATGGAAGACCCTGGTCTTTTTAAGCTAAGGCCTTTTCAAGTTCTCATTTTTGAGTGAGGTAACACCCTACAAGGCAGACACACAATGGATGAAAGTTATCCTTAGAACAACAGGCTTAAGAGCCAGCAGGAGTGACAGTGGACCAGGAAAGACCTCCTGCAGAGGGTAGAATCTGCACTGTCTTGAAGGAAGTCAGAGAAACTATGAGGTAGAGATGAGGAAAGAGAGGATAGACTGCTCTTACAAACCATGTAGTCAGGAGATGGTGTCATGAGAAAGTAACAGCAAACTGACCAGTGTTGCTGGATCATACAGCACATACTGGTATATGAAGACTAGAAAGGAAGTAAGGGGCCAGGTGCAAAGGGTTTTTGATAATAATTATCATGATAATTATTGTTATTATAGTAGCTAGCATGTATGTAGTGCTTTAAGGTTTGCAAATCACTTTAGAAATATTTCCTCATTTGAGCCTCAAAACAACTTTGAGAGGCAGGTGATTTGTTATCTTCATTTTATAGGTGAGGAAACTGAAGCAGCAGCAATCAAGGGACTTGTCCAGGGTCACACAGCTACTAAATCTCTGAGATGGGATTTTAACTCATTTTTTCCTGACTTTAGGCCCAGTGCTCTATCCAATAAACCACTTAGTTGCCCTCATTCAGGACAGTAGACCCTGGAGGTATCTCCTCTCTTCAATGCCTCCTTCATATCTCTATTAGAGTTAATTTTATTAACTAGCCACTCAAATCCCATAGTTCTCCTATCACAAAACCTTTAGTGACACTCTTTGTTTACATAATAAAAGTCAAACACTTTGGTCTGGAATTCAAACCTTTCCCTGGTCTGGTTTCAACCTACATTTCCATTCTTTCTTCATTCCCCTTTAGTTGTCAAGTCAGGTTGAACTGCTAATTGTTCCCCATTCTTTCCCTATCCTTTCCTCCACTCCATGCCTTTGCCCAAATTATCTTCCATACCTAAAATGGACTCCTCTTACCCCTTCCCCTCCATGTATTCTCACTGAAATTCCTTATGTCAAGGTCCATATCACATGCCACCTTTCCCATGAAGCTCTAACTGGAAGTGATTTCTCTTTCCTCAAATGAATTTTAAAGCACTTTCTTTGTGTGTCTTTTTTTTTTTTTGCCAGTGAATTCAATCCAATTCAACAAATAATGTGTATGTGTTGGGCACTGTGCTTCAGCTAATAATAAAAAACTAAAAAATTAACAGTGTCCTTCAATGATCTAACATGTATACAGCAAAGTAAATAGAATATATATACAAAAGAAACAGTCATCTGTGAAATGATGGAGAACTAACAAATGGGGGGGGGGGAGAATCAAGAACAGCCTCTTATAGAAAGAAACACTGCAACTAAGCTTTGAAGGGAGCTAGAAGTCCCAAGAGGCAGGGATGAGGAGAGAGAATATGAGTCACAGTGTGCAAAGATGTGGAGGCTGGCGATTAAATATTTTGTAAGGATGATGACCAGTAAGCCACTTTGAATAGTAGGGCATCTGGGTGATAGAAAATTGGCCCTAAAATCAGGAGGACTTGAGTTCAAATACATAGACCCTTACTAGCTGTAGGACCCTAGGAAAGTCACTTAATCTTGTTTGTCTCAATTCCTCACATGTAAAATGAGTTGAAGGAAGAAATGGCAAACCAATCCAGTATCTTTGCCAAGAAAACCCCAAAAGGGATCACAAAGAGTCAGACAAGACTGAAATAACTCAATAACAACAATGACAATTTTGGATAGTACGTAGCTTACAGTACAAGGAAGTAATGTGTAATCAACATAGAAAGGCAGGTTGGAACCCGATTGTGAAGGGCTTTAAATGGAACTGGAATTTGTATTAAAGCTAGTCACACACTTTGCCTTATCTCCCCTTTCATATCTCATCTTTATATCACCAATACCGAGCATGGTGTCTTACACATAGAATTGGGTGGAATTTTCCTAAATGATAGACCCAACTCTGTTCTTACATGGTGAATCATAGCTCTCTAGATTATGAAAGCGTCATGCACTTTCATGGCTTGTAGAGATCACTACTCTAGAGAGGGAATTGTACAGCTTTTGTAGAAGGGCAAAACATCTGCATTAAAATCTTCTGAAATTATTTTCTAAAAACATTATTAAATGATACCTAATCACATGTGGCTGTGTTTTAATCATATATTTTCTGAACCATTTTATTCTGAATATAACAATATTAACCCACCACTTAATGAAAAAGATGTGATTCTTTGTTAGCATGAAGCCTTTTATATTGTTGAAGAGATCAGAATAACATGTCTATTATTCCACACCAGAGATAGCAACTGTCACATCAGTCTGTCTTATGTATTTGGGGTTTTTTATTTAATTTGGCTTTGTGTTTTGCCCATGACATATACTGACTGGATGACTCTAGGGAAATCACTTAACCTCTGTGTGTCCAAGGCATCAAGACACTGACTATAAGTTTCAGTAAAGGTAATGAATTGCATCAGTAGAGGGAGTCCCCTCACCCAGGGGCTAACACTATCAATGAAATCACATTTGGATTCCCCATCCCTATCCTTATGGGTACCAACTTCATCATCAGGACCTTAATTAATACTTAGTATTAACAATTTTGCTTTCTTGTCTCCTTAAACCTGCTCATTTAGCCAGTTAGACAAAATAGCACTGGTATAATGAATATTTCTTACATTAAAAAAACACAAAACCATACACTCAATGGGCAGTAATTATACAGTCCAGTGTGGTATGGTAGACAGAATACCATCTCTCAGAGAAACTCTATTCATATCTCCTTTCTCATGCATAGCAACCTGTGTTACATTAAGTAAGACACCTAACTCCAATGGGATTCCATTTTCTCACAAGGGAAAAGGGGATGGAGAGTCAAGGTCATATTTTTGTCCTCTGAATTTCCTTCCAATGCTACATATTTGATCCAATGATCTCATTCAGTACTTCAATCTAGACCAATAAGAAAGCAGATTTAATCACATGACTTACCCAATTCCTAACGATCCTTAACATCAATCAACCATACAATTTGTGCATGTCCAACAATGATAGGAAAGCAGACAGGTCTGAAGTGTATTCTAATCTATCATTACAACTTTTCTTTCTTCATCCAGCTCTGCAGACAATTTTGTGGAGTCATAAACATCCATAGATCACAGTTTGAGTAATGCTACTCTAAGGAAAACAAAATAAAGAGTAAAGATTTTTTTTTCTCCAGTGTAATGGCCTGATGTGACACTGACTACTATGGGCCCACCTGAAGGCCAGGAAAGATACATTTTATCACTTTCTCATTGCCTGAAAGGCCAAGTAGGTTAGATTTTATCCTTTTCCACAGTTCTCCAGTATGACTCCAGACCCCATAAATGGTGTTCTCCCAAGTGTATCACCTGCATTCCATTTCTATTTGCCACAGATTAGCTTTTCCAAAGGAATATTTACTTCAAAAGCCATGATCAAAAATAAACAAATTTACTCCCCCAATACAGGAGAGGTGTAGTCCTCCTCCTGCCTTATACCACTTCAGTCTCTGGGCAGGGGAAGATGATTATGGTCACAACCTAGCTCAATTCCCATAGAACATAGTCCCCATTCTAAGTCCCAAAGTCCCCTTGGGCTCATGTCCCAGGGACCCTGGCTTCTCAGGGGCTTCCATGCTGAGGTGGCTAGCCATTTCTAACACTCTGACAACAATTCTGGCTCCAAGATCACCATGGCTTGAACTCCTAGGTCCTTTGGGGATCACCACCACACTGAATCTGAGGACAAATAACATAGAACATAAACAAATACCACCAGGCAAAAGAGGGAGAAGAGGGAAAGGACTTTCCTTCCCCTTCCCCATTCAGTTCATGGCATTCACACTGTGAGTGAACTGGAATCTTCACCCTCTGGAAACAGCCTGTAAGACAGCAGCATCAAGAGAGTGTCAACCACCATGTATAGATAAATAGTCCTTTTAGCACAAATGTGCCATTGAGACATGATCATTTTTTGTACATGGAAAGACTCAGCTGTCAGGCTGGACTAAGATTTAAAGAAAAGAATAAAGCAATAGACAAAACTAGGATTTAAAGTATAGTTTAACAAAAGGAATGAAAAAAGCTAAGCAAGACAAAGGGAAAGGCATGGAACATTTTATTAAGCTTTTATGTTCCTTTTCTAAACCACATCACATTTTTTTCTTTAAGTTTACACTGGGAGTTTGACAATTGCATATGGGATATGACTTGATAGGTAACTCTATCTCTATGTCTGCCTCTTTGTCTATCAGTATCTATATTTTATCAATATCTGTTATCTCAAACCAATGCTGGCCCAGGGAACAGTAGAGCCCTCTGCTCCAAAAGATTTTTACCTCTTGGCTCTCACAGAATGGATTCAGTTCTGGAGAACCCATCTTGGCCTATAAAATAAAATATAAGGCTTTTGTTTTTATTGCTTTCTCTAATTCTTTATATCTACCCTCTCCCAGAACCTCTGGGAAAAATAACTGAAAGGCTAGGTTTGATTCAAGTCTAGAGTTTCTAAAAAAGGTATTAGAAATATACTCAACACACAAGGTAAATGAGGTATAGTACAGTTTTTTTTTTTAATTTCCTTCACACAAAAGAAATGCTTAATACACAAAAGTCTCATAAGAGAACATTGACAAAAACTTAAAAGGGGGCAAAAACCAAAGTATACTATTATACTCTCCCAGGAGATTGATACTTGAACCATTTTTAAATGAACCTTTGCCTCAACCTTGCATGAATGTGAACAATTCCCTCAAGATCTACATCTCCAGAAAGCTCTGTTATGACTTGGACCCATCCTCCGGGCATTAGTCATCTTACCTAACAAAGTGTTGCTGCAGAAAAACACCTGCTACTGAAAAATCCAGGAACAACCAAGGTAGCCACTCCACAAAAGTCCATCTCTCATGATTGCTATTCAACCACCTATGGTCAGAGAAAGGAACAGAAAACAGAAGAGTCAGTCATAGACTCCGGTACAGTCTCAAGTTTATCTAGGTCAGTATATATGCTCACAATTGCCACATAGGAGCAACTTCCAGAGGAGAAGGGATGCAAAATCAAAAGTATGTCTTGTGACCTATTAACTGGCTCAAAACACTCATTTCCATTCTTGTATATTATTTATTAAGAAAATAAGGCATAATTTTTAGTTTCAACACTTTTGTATCATTGATCCCTTGGTCAAAGGATTTGATGTCAATTTGCTACTATGTTCACCATTTAGATGTGGCAAACTGATGGTTCCCAATCACAAACAGAAGCTTCATTTGTTTGGGTAATTACTTGGTTGTAATTCAATGACCTGAGTTTGACAGCACAGTTTTGATTAAGCATTACAGAAGGTAAATTTAGTTCCCGTCAAAGTTTACTCCAACATGCACTCGCACTAGTTTGTTAGTTTGCTATCATGTGGATACAGACGGAGAACCCAAATATTTTAATACCACAAAGATGTGGTAAGAAAAAATCGTACTTGACTTTTTTCTCTTTTTTTTATTTTTTAGTTTACATCATTCATTTCCACAAAATTTTGAGTTACAAATTTTCTCCCCAATTTTCCCTACACACCACCCCAAAACAGTGTTCCCATTGAATATCCCCTACCAATCTGCCCTCTCCCATTTCTTCCCCCATTCTGCCTTCGACTTTCAATTAGGGTACAGTGGATCTCTATGCCCCAGTGCCTGTATATCTCATTTCCCAGTTACATGTAAAATATTGATAAAAATATGTATATATATTTTTAAACATTTGATTTTAAAACTTTGGATTCCAGATTCTTTCCCTTCCTCCCTTGTCACCCACCTTCACTGGGAAGATAAGCAATTCAAAATAGGTTGTACATGAATAGCTACACAAAACATTTCCGTAGTAGATATATTGTGGAAGACTAACTATATTTCCCTCTTTCCTATCCCACCCCACTTGTTCTATTCTCTACTTTGATCCTGTCCCTTTTCAAAAGTGGGTGCTTCCAACTTCCCTCTCCCCCAGACTGCCCTCCCTTCCATTATTCCCCTCTCTTCCCTTCCCCTCTACTCTCCTGTAGGGTGAGATACCATATTTAGTGTATATGTCATTCCCTCCCTAAGCCAAATTCAATGAGAATAAGGTTGACTCATTCCCTTTTATCTTCCTGTTCTTCCCCTCCATTGTAACAATTTTCTCTTGCCTCTTCTATATGAGATAATTTACCCCATGTTGCTCCTCATATCCTTTCATTATATTCCTCTCTCACCTCTTTATTTCACCTTTTAAGTATCATCCCTTCCTATTAAATTGGTCCTGTGCCCTCTGTCTATGTATACCTGTAGACATATATACACACAATCACATATGTATTCATATGCCATATACCCTCCTATATAGACATATATATGTATGTATACATATACACACATGTACATACATACACACACAATACATTTCTATTCCCTTCAACTATTCTCATACTGAGAAAAGTTTCATAAGTTACAATTATAATTTTTCCATGTTGGAATATAAATAGTTCAACTTTGAAAAGTTCCTTACGATTTCTTTTCCCTGTTTACCTTCTCAATCTTCTCTTGCTTCTTGTATCTGAATGTCAAATTTTCTATTCAACTCTGGTTCTTTCACCAAGAATCCTTGAAAGTCCTCTATTCCACTGAATTACCATATTGTCCCCTGGAACATGATACTCAGTTTTACTGGATAGGTGATTCTTGGTTTTAATCCCAGCTCCTTTGACCTCCAGAATATCATATTCCAAGCCCTTTGATCCCTCGAGGTTGAAGCTGCCAGTCCTGAGTTATCCTGATTGTGTTTCCACAATATTCAAATGGTTTCTTCCTGGCTGCTTGTAATGTTTTCTCCTTGATCTGGGAACTCTGGAACCTGGCTATAATATTCCTAGGAGTTTTCTTTTGGGGAACTTTTTCAGAAGGTGATTGGTGGACTCTTTCAACCTCTATTTTGTCCTCTGGTTCTAAAATATCAGGGCAATTTTCCTTGAGAATTTCTTGAAGGATGATTTCTAGGTTCTTTCTTTGATCATGGCTTTCAGGCAGTCCAATAATTTTTAAATGATCTCTCCTGGATCTATTTTCCAGGTCAGTGGTTTTTCCCATGAGATATTTCACATTGCCTTCTATTTTTTCATTTGTTTGGATCCGTTTAATAGTATCTTGATTTCTCATAAAGTCACTAGCTTCCATTTGCTCCAATCTAATACTGAAGGAATGATTCTCTTCAGTGAGCTTTTGAGATTGTTTTTCCATCTGGCAAATTCGGGTTTTTAAGGCATTCTTCTCTACATTGACTTTTTGAGCCTCTTTTGCCCCCTGAGTTAGTCTATTTTTTAAGGTATTATTTTCTTCAGTCAGGTTGTTGACTCTCATTTCATAATTTTCTTGAATTGTTCTCATTTCTTTTCCCAATTTTTCCTCCACTTCTGTTATTTGATTTTCAAAATCCTTTTTAAGCTCCTCTATGGCCTGTAACCAGCTCAAATTTTTCTTGGAAGTTTTTGGTGCAGGAGTTCTGACTTTGTTGTCTTCCTCCTGTTCCATGCTTTGATCCTTTTTGTCCCCAAAAATAGGACTATGAAGTTGGGTTGCTCTGTTTGCTTTGCTTCCTTTGCCTGCTCAGGTTGCCACTCAATTACATGACTTTTGGTCTTTTTGCCACAGTAGAACTCTGGTACAAGAAACAGGAGCTTTATCCCAAATGCTAGGGTTTTCGAAGCTGCTGAAGGTATTAGTTGGGTGCCCTCTCTGAAGCCTCTATACACTCTGGCAAGCTGGTCATGCACCCCAGGACCACCACCCGAGACAACAATCCAGATCCAAGCAGGTTAAAGCAAGAGCGATTACCCCTCAGACTGGTCACTTGGTCCCTCCACAATCTGCAGACCAGGAGCTGAAGCTTCCACATGGCAGCAGCTGCAGGGTGCCTCAGCAGCTTCTCACCCTGGGGGCAAAGGCCGGATTACACTCTGAATTCCCAGGTCCCAAAGTCTACCCTGCACTGACCTCTCACTTTGTCCTTAGCATCTATGGGTGGATAATTCTGGAAACCACAGAAGCTGCTGATGATCTGAAGTCCCTCCAGCCAGCAGCTGGTCAGTCCGCTCTGGGCCTAAGACCTCTGGCTCCAGTGGGGCTGGGGTTGGCGCTGTACTGGCCACTGCTGCTGGCTTGCCAGGCTGTCCTCAGCAGGAAGTTAGCTTCTCAGTGTCATTTTGTGGGTTCTGTAGCTCCAAAGTTTGTCTAGAGTCATTTTTACATGAATTGGTGGAGGTGGGAGGCAGAGCTGCGAGGAACTCATGTTTCTACTCCACCATCTAAAAAATACTGCTTGACTTGAGAATTCTGTTCTTTCTCATACCATTATAATCTACTCTAAGAAGTCTATTAGCTTCAAGTTAATGGAAACATTTTGATTCCCTTACCTAAAATCTTCATTGAAAAATTTTCATGGAGGTTTCATTTCTGCCTTGATAAAGATACCAAAGTGTCTTCATCTCGTTTATAAAATGTGATATCTTTTTCAGCTCAAAACATCTAGGGGCCTATGAAAAACCAACCGATAACAACTTAGTAATTGTTAATGGAACAATAAAACAATTTCAGAGAGACCTGTGAATTTCTGTGGCATACTTTCTACCATTAAGAGGATAGTCTCAGGAGCTGAAATTCTCCACCAATGCCTTTTATTTTTCTTCTAATCCATCAAGATTAAAGGACAATTCTGAGTGACTTCTAGATTTGGATATAACTAGCTATGGTCTGGAGAACTTATTGTTTAAATGCAGGAGGATGCCAAGCTACTGTTTCTTCAAGCAACATTCTATGTGTTTCTTGCAAGTCGATTTTTAAATGCATGGCTGCCCTCTTTCTCTGTTTCCAAACAGTCTCTTACCTGAGCTTCTGCTTTTTTCCCACCTATGAAAATTGTCTTCTTTCAAGAAGCATTTGAAATAGTAGTGTTAATTTTGCCAGAGTTCATTGCCAAAGGAATGGGCTCTTACCTTGAAAGCATGGTCTAGAGGAGGAGACATATGCTAGAAATTACTAGATTCTCTGCCTATATATCCTGTTAACTTGCTTAAATAATAATGACAATGATGAGGAGGAGGAGGAGGAGGAGGAGGAGGAGATGCCAAGTGACTTGCCCAAGTTTATGTAGATAGTAAATAGCAAATTTAGCAATAGAACTTTGGTCTTCCATTTCTAAGATCAGTGTACATTTCTTTTTTTTTTATATTTGAAACATTTAATTTTAAAACTTCGATTTTCAGATGCATTCCCTTCCTCCCTTGTCACCCACTTCCTCTGGGAAGATAAGCAATTCAGTATATGTTGTACATGTATAGCTATGCAAAACATTACCATAGTAGATATATTGTAAAAGACTGCTTATATTTCCCTCCCATCCATCCCACCACACACCTGGTCCATTCCCTACTTTGATCCTGTCCCTCTTTGATAGTGGGTACTTCCAACCTCCCCTCCCCCCAAGATGCCCTCCCCTCCATTATCCCCCCTCTCATCCCCCTTCCCCCTACTCTGCTGCAGGGTGAGATATCCCATTTAGTATGTATGTTATTGTCTCCCTGAGCCAAATTCAATGAGAATATGGTTTTGCCTTTTTGCCTTCCTATTCTTCCCCTCCCCTGCAGCCACTTTCCCTTGCTTCTTCTACATGAGATACTTTACCCTACCCTGTCTCTCCCCATCTCCTCTTGCCACTTTATTCTCTCACCTCTCAACTTCACCCCTTAAGCATCATCCCTTCCCACCAAATTCAACCTGTGCCCTCTATCCATGTATAACTGTAAACATATATACACACATTCACATATGTATTCATATGCCCATATACCCTTCTTCAATTATTTTCATAATGAGAAAGGTTTAATCAGTCACAGTTATTGTTTTTCCATGTAGGAATGTAAATAGTTCAAATTTCATAAGTTCCTTTTGATTTCTTTTCCCTGATTACCTTCTCAAGCATCTCTTCCTTCTTGTGTCTGAATGTCAAATTTTCTATTCAGCTCTGTTTTTTTCCTCAAGAATGCTTGAAAGTCCTCTATTCCACTGAACGACCATATTTTCCCCTGAAACAAAATACTCAGTTTTTCTGGGTAGGTGATTCTTGGTTTTAATCCCAGGTCCTTTGCCCTGTGGAATATCATATTCCATGCCCTTCGATCCCTCAGTGTAGAAGCTGCCAGGTCCTGGGCTATTCTGATTGTGTTTCTACAATATTGAAATTGTTTCTTCCTGGCTGCTTGTAGTATTTTCTCCTTGATCTGGGAATTCTGGAACCTGGCTATAATATTCCTAGGAGTTTTCTTTTTGGGATCTTTTCCAGGAGGTGATCTCTGGATTCTTTCAACCTCTATTTTGCCCTCTGGGTCTAAAACATCAGGGCAATTTTCCTTGAGAATTTCTTGAAGGATGATTTCTAGGTTCTTCCTTTGATCATGGTTTTCTGATAGTCCAATAATTTTTAAATTATCTCTCCTGGATCTGTTTTCCAGGTCAGTGGTTTTTCCAATGATATTTAACATCGCCTTCTATTTTTCATTTGTTTATATCTCTTTAATAGTATCTTGATTTCTCATAAAGTCACTAGCTACCATTTGCCCCTATCTAATTCTGAAGAAATTATTCTCTTCAGTGACCTTTTGAGATTCTTTTTCCATCTGGAAAATTCAGCTTTTTAAGGCATTCTTCTCCACATTGACTTTTTGAGCCTTTTTTGCCATTTGAATTATCTATTTTTTTGTGAGGTGTTATTTTCTTCAGTCAAGTTGTTGACTCTCATTTCATAATTTTCTTGCATCATTCTCATTTTTCTTCCCAATTTTTCCTCCACTTCTCTTATCTGCTTCTTAACGTCCTCTATGGCCTATAACCAGATTGTATTTTCTTTTGAAGCTTTTGGTGTAGGAGTTCTGACTTCACTATCTTCTTCCTATTCCATGCTTTGATCCTTTTTGTCCCCCAAATTGGAGTCTAATGTTGGATTCTTCTGTTTGTTTTGTTTCCTTTGCCTGAGCATATTGCTACTCAATTACTTGACTTTTGGGCTTTTTGCCCCAGTAGGCTTCTGCCATCAGACAGGGGAGCTTCTGTCTCAAATGCTGGGGTTTTCTCAGCTGCTGGAGTTTTAGTTTGTTGCCCTCTCTGAAGCCTCCACATGCTCTGGCAAGCTGGTCACACATCTCAGGACTTCCACCCTAGACCACAATCCAGGTCCAGGAAGATTAAAGCAAGAGCAATTACCCCCCAAACTGGTACCATCTACAGGCCAGTATCTGAAGCTGCAAAGTGGCACCGGCTGTGATGAGGCATCTCAGTGGCTTCTCGCCCCTGGGGAAAGAAGCCAATGCACTCCCTACTAGTGGGTCCCAAAGTCCACACTGCATTGACCTCTCACTTTGTCCTTAGCATCTATGTGTTGATAATCCTGGAAACCGCCACAGCAGCTGGCGTTCTGGAGTCCCTTCAGACTGCTGCTGGTCAGGCCTGCCCTGGGGATAAAACCTCTGGCTTAAGCAGGGCTGGGGTCAGCTCCCAGAGCATTGCACTGGCCCATTCCTGCCAGGCTGCTGGGCTGTCCTCAGTGGGAGGTTCGCTTCTTTGTGTCATTCTGTGGGTTCTATAGCTCCAAAGTTTGTTCAGAGTCCCCTTTTACATAATTTGGGGAAGGTGGGAGCCAGAGCTGTGTAGAAGTCCTGTTTCTACTCTGCCATCTTGACTCCCATGTGTTCATTGAAGTTTCTACTCCAGCTATTCTCTAGACAGATGAAATAATGAATCCAAAACTCTCTCCTCTCCCTCCACCCAAAAAGAAAAGAAAAGAAAAACTAGTGACCAAATAGCGAAGATTTATGATGATAGAACTTAAGAGCCTTACAAAATGTTAGAGATTATATAGCCTACAAGCCTGCTTCTAATTTTATAGGTAATACTAACAACTCCCAGCTATATTAAAGTATCCATAAAACTTTCTTAACTATATTCCTGTTCGTGCCAATTTTGCAGATGGAGAAACTGAAGCCCAGAAAGGTTACATAACTAGGCCAAGGTCACCTAGCTAGTCACTGGTAGAACACAGTTACATGCATTTTTGGACTTTTCTGAGGAGTTTGGATACATATTATAAGTAACAAGAGAGTAGAAATCAGTACATATTGGAAATTTAATGGATTGACAAAAAATAAATTGACAGAAAATGTAAATTAGGTTAATAAACATAAACAACATTCTACATAGGAATAATGGAAGACATTACTTAATATTTAAGTCAAACTGGCCATTATCTGGTGGGTTTAAATATGTTAGAAATTTCACAAGATTTAGTTAGTAGGGCTAGAGTGGAGGTCATATATTCAAGGATAGTTATTATCTGAATTTTCAGACCCAGAAGTTACTGCCAGAGTTCAAATATTTCCAACAATTCTGACATCAAGAGATCATGAATGCTTATCCTGCATCAGCATCTCTGGCTGTCAAGCTACCAAATAGCTGCATTCAGTGAAGGGAGAAATGAAGAATAGCATATCTGCATTAAAGACTCAAGAGCTGAAACATACAGCAAGTCTGAACGTGAATATAAATATAACAAGTGTTTTTGTAATAACTATAGTATTCTTGTAGAGATACCAACAGGTAAGAGCAGGGCAATTCTTGAAAGCACTCCAGGTCCCCATCACCAATCAGAAATCACAGTAAATTAGACCCAGCTAAGCTTTGGAGCCATGACATGTCTTAGCAGGTTGCTATAAAGAAGTGTAAGATGCACCTGTTTACAATTAGCTGCAATGGATTCCATATAAAATTCTTCATTACAGGGAGGTGAGAAAAAGACTATTTGTGCAGTGAGTGCAGTCTTCTTTGTACTCCAATTATTCTGTGATTGATGGAAACAAGAGCTATATCAGTTCTTTCACCTAATCTTCTTTTAATATGATTTCCAAGAAAAGCCAGGGGAAGTCTCATTGATCCAAATTCACCAAATATTTGCTCTACTTACCACTTTTTTTTTGAGCAATTGTAGAAATGTCCTGGAAAACCTTTCATAGTGGTCCTAAACCATAGCTGCTCCTTGTATTATAGACTTTAACTGATCAGTTGTTTTTTCCTATTGATCTTCCTTCATATGATAAGTGTGAACAAGAGAAAAAAGCATAAAAAAGAAACATCTTGGTTTGCTGTGCTTTGCTGTAATTTCATTTGGCATTATGAAAAAAGAAGGGTCCTATAACATTGGTTTATAGACATTACAGAGTACCAAGCCAGTGGGCTCTTACCCACTGCCACAGTGTGCATTCATTTTGAATGTGTCACTGAGACAACTAAGTGCCTAAGGAGTGTTTAAAATAAATAAATGTTTGCATATCATCATCTCAGATGATGAGATAATGCCAATTAGTAGTTCTGAGTTACCACCAAACACTAATTGCAAATCTGATTTTTCTTTCAAATACACCCGAGGCCTCTTTATTAAATTGCTCCAGTAAGATATTTACACCCAAAGGCTGAAAAGTTGACTTCAAGATGAGTATAGTGTAAACAGCCTCTAGGCTGGAAAACATTTAGAGAAGAACACCACAGGGGAAATGGCACTACTTGATGATATGGAAGTTTTTTTCTTGTGGAGCCCTCTTTCCCTGGGGCTCTTTCATATCATATGTATTGTAGGTTGACCACTGATAAACTATACTGATGAATACCACAACCAACACTCAGACCATGTAGATGATTTCAGGGGCTACTGAGTGGGGGCTAAGGGGGCCATGATTTCAGTGGTAGAGTTTAAAAATCTGGGTTATAGATATCCATGGGTAGAAGAGACTTGCCTTGTAATAGAAGTCTAGGAAACACTGGAAAGCATCTATCTGGTTCCAATAGAGGATTACACATTTTCATCAATTTTGAGGAGGAAAAATGTTCTTAAACAGAAAAATCTTCCCCCAAGTCAACCAGAACTCCTAAATGAACAAGAAAAAATCCAATCCAACTCTTCATCAGACTCAAACCAACTCAGTTTACCTATCTCCACACTTATCCCTCTCTGTTTCTGGGATGTTTCTTCCTTTCTCCACAAATTCCCCTGCATCATGAGATAATTTTCATCTAGCATTTCTCTTACCTTATCACTTTAACTGAAATGTGGCTCTCTGCTAAGGATCTATTTCATCTCTTTTGTATCTATTGCAAATTCTTTTCACTGGAAGCTACTTCTGTCATCCCCCCTCACTCATATGACCAGAAGGGATAGTTGGCATATATTGTCCCTTTCAGATCATTCCTGTACCAATAGTCCCTCAATAATTTTTCCTCTTTTGAATTTCATGCAATTCATAGATACTTCCCTCTCCCCATCCTCATTGTTATCTACTGACCTCTAGTTCACTCTACAAACTTTCTCAATGTCTCCAATACCTAATCATAGTCTTCCTCTTTCTTTCTCAGGGACTTTAATAGTCATGCTGACAACCTGAAATGTAATAGTGTCCAAACTCAAAATGAGTATTACTTAGAGGTTAATAGAAAAGCATATAAAAAGGATGTGAATAGATATTAAGCCCTGATGAGGAAGTGCTAAAAGCCAAAGTAATGTCATCAAGGAAATTAATGACAGGAAGAGAAAACAGTTTGGTCACATGCAAAAGAGGATGAGTAAGATGGTCTGAATAGTCTACTGGTAGCCCCATAATGTCAGAAGTAGGTTGGGTGGACCCCTGAGGCAAACTTATAGGAGGACATAAGAGTTGCACAATATAGGCAGGCATATATGGGTTGCAAGTGCATCACTGAAGGGAAATGATGTTATGAACAATCAATGAGTATTTTCATATCTGACTAGGCATCATGGAATACCATAGTTTCCAAAGAAATGGAACGGACAGTTAGCCAAAGGACAATGGAAAGGAACATGATAGATATGAACAGGCTTTGACACATTTAAAACAAGAAATTATACAGAAGTAACATGAATCATGTCATTAGAGACATGTATTATCTAAAAAGAAAATGAACTGGTCACATGGTGAGCAAAGGATAAACAACAGGAAGTGCGTGTTCCATTGGTATCCTAATAATACCAAGAAAACTCAAGGAAGTACACCCGCATATAGGATGAAACTTCCTTAACGAACTTACAAGAAGTCATCATGTACAAGGTCTGCATAGAATAGGCAGGCATGACTGTGTTTGTGATCTACTTCAGTGGAGGGAATACTGGCATTCATAAAATCATAAATCCATTCGTGATTCTGTAAGGCTCCAATGCACATTTTCCAAAGAATCACATTTGTGCATTATCCAAATATTCTGATACATATTATCAGTAATGAATCACATACAAGAAGCAGCAAAAACTATATCATAGAGGAGATATATGACTAGAAAAGGATCATATATTTCGAATTGGAAGGAACCTTATGGGTCGTCAAATCCAATCTCTCATCTTACATTGAGATAATCGAGGTCAAATGAGGTTAAAATGTTTGCTTAGTATCGCATTGCTAGTAAAGGTGTGAGGCAGGTCTCAAATCCATGTCAGGTCCTCCTGACTCTCCATGTCAGGTTTGCTAGCCACAATACCATACTATAGGTCAATAATTAGTCAATTAATCAACAAGAATTTATTGTATATTGGTCAATATGCTAGTCATTGAAGATATAAAAATTAAAAATGAAACAATTCCTATTCTTAAGGAGCATACATTCTCAGGGGAAACATCTGCATATATAATTCTTTTTTTTTTAAACAAATGCTTTATTAACTTCTGTTTTACATCATTCATTTCCGCCACATTTTGAGTTACAATCATTTTCCCCCCATTATTCCCCTACCCAACCTCCCAGAACAGTAATCCCACAAGATATCGCTTCCTCCAATCTGCTCTCTCCCATACCTTCTCCCATACCCCCATCGACTTTTCCATTAGAGGAAGGTGAGTCTTTGCATCCCAATGCCTGCACATCTTATCTCCTATTACAAGCAAAAGAGTATTAATAATAGTATTTATATATATTTGAAACATTTAATGTTAAGACCTCGAATTTCAGATCCATTTCCTTCCTCCCTTGTCACCCATTCCCTCTTGGGAGATAAGTAATTCAGTATATGTTGTACATGTCTAGCTATGCAAAACATTATCATAGCAGATATATTGTACAAGGCTGCTTATAATTCCCTCCCACTCATCCCACCCCCCACCTGCTCCATTCCCTACATGATCCTGTCCCTCTTCTATAGTGGGTACTTCCAACCTCCCCTCACCCCAAGGATGCCCTCCCATCCATCATCCCTCCTCTCATCCCCCTTCCCCCTATCCTGCTGCAGGTTGAGATATCCCATTTAGTATGTATGTCATTTTCTCCCTGAACCAAATTCAATGTGAATGTGGTTCTGCCTTTTTAGCCTTCCTTATTCTCCCCCTCTTTTGCAACCACTTCCACTTGCTTCTTCTGCATGGGATAGTTTACACTACCCTGTCTCTCCCCATCTCCTCTTGCCACTTTCCTCTCTCACCTCATAATTTCATCCCTTGAGTATTCTCCCTTCCCAACAAATTCAACCTATGCCCTCTATCCATATATAACTGTAACCATATACACACACATTCACATATGTATTCATATGACCACACCCCTTCTTCCATTATTTTCATAGTGAGAAAGATATCATCAGTCACAGTTATTGCTTTTCCATATAGGAATGTAAATAGTTCAACTTTGATAAGTTCCTTTTGATTTCTTTTCCCTGATTACCTTCTCAGGCATCTCTTCCTTCTTGTGTCTGGATGTCAAATTTTCTATTCAATTCTGGTTTTTTCCTCAAGAATGCTTGAAAGTCCTCTATTCCACTGAATGACCATATTTTCCCCTGAAACAAAATACTCAGTTTTGCTGGGTAGGTGACCCTTGGGTTCATTCCCAGTTCTTTTGCCCTCTGGAATATCATATTCCATGCCCTTCGATCCCTCAGTGTAGAAGCTGCCAGGTCCTGGGCTATTCTGATTGTGTTTCCACAATATTGAAATTGTTTCTTCCTGGCTGCTTGAAGTATTTTATCCTTGATCTGGGGATTCTGGAACCTGGCTATAATATTCCTGGGAGTTTTCTTTTTGGGGTCTTTTTCAGGAGGTGATCGGTGGATTCTTTCAACCTCTATTTTGCCCTCTGGATCTAAAACATCAGGGCAGTTTTCCTTGAGAATTTCTTGAAGGGTGATTTCTAGGTTCTTTCCTTGATCATGGCTTTCAGGTAGTCCAATAATTTTTAAATTGTCTCTCCTGGATCTATTTTCCAGGTCAGTGGTTTTTCCCATGAGATATTTCACATTGCCTTCTAATCTTTCATTTGTTTGGATCTGCTTAACAGCATCTTGATTTCTCATAAAGTCATTAGCTTCCATTTGCTCCAGTCTAACTCTGAAGGAATGAATCTCCTCAGTGAACTTTTGAGATTCTTTTTCCATCTGGCAAATTCGACTTTTTAAGGCATTCTTCTCCTCATTGCCCTTTTGGGCCTCCTTTGCCATTTGAGTTAGTCTATTTTTTAAGGTGTTGTTTTCCTCAGTCAGGCTGTTGACCCTCATTTCATACTTTTCCTGCATCCTTCTCATTTCTCTTTCCAATTTTTCCTCCACTTCTCTTATTTGATTTTTAAAGTCCTTCTTAAGGTCCTCTATGGCCTGCAACCCGCTCATGTTTTCCCCTGGGGCTTTTGGAGCAGGACTTCTGACCTCACAGTCCTTTTCCTGCTCTATGCCCCCAAAATAGGAGTCTCGGGTTGCATTTTTCTGTTTCCTTTGCCTTGGCATGTTGCCACTTAATTACTTGACTTTTGGGCTTGTTGCCACACTATGGCTTTAAGGCCAGATAGAGGAATTTTCGTCCCGAACGTGTGGGGGGCAACTTCCGTTTCTGGCAAGCTGTAAACCCACCCACGACTTCCACCCTAGATCACAATCCAGATCCAGGGAGGTTAAAGCAAGAGCGATTACCCCCCAAGACTGATAGCTGGATCTCCCTACAAATTTGCAGGCTGGGAGCGGGAGCTGCCTCTGAAAACTACAAAATGGCATTTGTCCTCAGCGGCTTCTAGCCCCCAGGGGAGGGAGCCGACACATTCCCTAATACCAGTCCCAAAGTCCATAGGACACTAACCTCTTACTTTGTCACAGGCAAGTCTATGTTGATAATTCTGGAGTCGCCACAGCTCCTGGTGTTCTGGGGTTCCTCCAGCTGGCTGCTGGCCCTGCCGCCCTAGGGCTAAAACCTCGGCTCATGCGGACCTGGGCTCGGCTCGGCTCGGCTCTTGCGCTCTGCGTGCTGCACACTGCCAGGTCCCAGACTACTGCGCTGGTCCTTCCTGCAGGGCTGCTGGGCTGTCCTCAGTGGGAGTTTAGCTTCTCTGTGTCGTTCTGTGGGTGCTGGAGCTCCAGAAGTTGTTCAGAGTCCCCTTTTACATCGTTTGGGGGGAATGTGGCGGCAGAGTGGCTTGGATGAGCTGTTTCTACTCCGCCATCTTGGCTCCGCCCCCCTGCATATATAATTCTATAGGGGATAAATATAGAGAGAATAAATACAAAATACAATTTAAAATTTAGTTAAATATAAGGTAGTTGGAGAGGAAAGACAACCTTGTGGTTATCTGGAAAAAGCTTTATGCAGAAGTTGACACATGGGTTGCAACTTGAAGGAAGAGAGGGATGTTATGAAGAAGTAAGGAAAGAGTGAATTCCTGCCATAGTAGATGGCTAGCACAAGTGGAGGTGAGAGATGAGGTAATGTATAGGAAAAAATAGAAGAAAGAGCAGTTTAGAAAGGCTATAAGGTATACGGAATAGTGTATAATGATGTTGGAAAGATAGCTTCGGACCAGTTTGTACAGGGCTGTAAAAAATTAGGCAGTTCATATTTCATCCTAAAGATAATAGAAAGCCATTAGAATTTGTAAAGATCTACATTTAAGGAAAAACATTTTGACAACTATGTATAGTTTGGATTAGAGAGAAGAGAGACTTGAGGCAGGGAGGCCAATTAGGAGGTTATTGCAAAAGTCTAGACAAGAAAGGATGAAGGTCTGAACTAAAGTATGATTTGGTTATAAGTAATGTTAAATATTATATAATCCTAACTATATATTATAACTATATATAATGATAATACATAACAATAACATATATTGTGTCTGTATATGTGTGTGTAAATACACACACGCATATGTAAAATGGCATAACTAAGTTACATAGTTGGTATAATTAAGGTTATCGTTTCCTTCAAGCCATAGCCTTCTACATAAACCTTTTCCAAATAACTCCAAATGTCTTTCCTCCCTAACTATCTTGTATTTAACTATGTGAGTAGAAAGATAGGATTACATGGGAGAGATGTTCTGGAGGTAAAAACTAGCAAGGCATGGTAACTGACTAGATATGTGAAGTTAGGAAGTGTATGGCACTGAGAATAATTCTGAGGTTACAAGTGTTGGAGACTGGGAGAATGATGGTACTTCTAAAATAAATAGGGACATTTGAAAGAGAAAAGGGTTTGGAAAGAGAGATGAGTTCTATTTTTGGACATTTTAAATTTGAGATGTCTCCTTGGTGTTTAATTTTAATTTTTATGTAAATAGTATTTTTCCAATTACATGTAAAGACAGTTTTCAACATTGATTTTTTTAAAGAATTTGAGGTCCAAATTTTTCTTCCTCCCTCTTTATCATCCCTCCTCCCCAAGATAGCAAGCACTATGATATAGGTTATATATGTGCAATCATGTTAAACATATTTCCATATTAGTCACGTTGTGAAAGAAGAAACAGAACAAAAAAAAGCACAAAAGGATGAAAATGAAAATAGTATGCTTCAAAATGTATTCAGACTCCATAGTTCTTTCTCTACATGTGGATAGTATTTTCCACCATGAATCTTTTGAAATTGTCTTAGATCATCGTATTACTAAGAAGAGATAAGTTGATCATTGCAAAATGTTGTTACTGTGTACAATGTTCTAGTTCTGCTCACTTTACTCAGCATCAGTTCATGTAAGTCTTTCCAGGTTTTTCTGAAATCCACCTGCTCATCATTTCTTATAGCACAATAGTATTGTGTTACCTTCACATACCACAACTTGCTCTGCCATTCCCTAATTTATGAGCATTCCCTCAATTTCCAATTCTTTGCCACCACAAAAAGGGCTGCTATAAATATTTTTCTACATGTGGGTCCTTTTTCCACTTTTATGATCCTTTTGAGAAACAGACCTAATAGTTGGTATTGCTGGATCAAAGAGTATGCACAGTTTGATTGCCCTTTGGGCATAGCTCCAAATTCCTCTCCACAATGGTTGGATCATTCCACACTCCATGGTAACTCTTAAGGTGTTCAGCCCACAAAGATTAGATTTAGTCATCAGTTCTTGGGTAAGGACTGAAGGCTTCCCAATGATCTGAAATCTAATGGAAGAGGCACTTTCTGCTCTATCTACAGATAAGACAGGCTCTGTTACCACTCCCAAACATTTCAGAGTTGGCCCATGGTCCATACACCCGGGGAGCCTGTCATTAAACATTGAGTAATAGGGGTTGAATGACATCCTGGTAACGTTTCATTAGTACCAGTAAAAAGGGGAGTGTGGGGACCCCCAGTGGTATGACAGAGCCATCAGCCTCTGTAGAACCAATTGTTAAATTGAGCATTTATACCTCAGAAGTCAGTAAATCCCACAAATCAGAGGTTGATTTATTGTCTTGTTGATTTTCTAGGCTTATAATGATAAAGAAAATGTTAACTGCAGATTAAACTTATAAGTATTTAATGCCATACATTTTTGGGAGAGCCTATTGTTAAAAATTTACCAGTATACCCTTGCCCTGACTCCACTGAAAATATCCAGGAAGTTGACTACTTTTTCAGGAAAACCTGCTTCATAGGAAGTAACTGTGTCCCATGAGTCAAGTTTCCCACAACTGCTAAAGAATGGCATTAAAGCCTCTGACTTCTGTCTTTCCTGTCATCTCTGACTCAGTGCCAGTATTCAGGGTTTTTTTTTTCTTCTGTTAATTGGAGTATAGGGTATTCAGGAAAGAGTAGTACCTTGGTATGAAGGCTTGTTAAGCCCTTTCCAGAACTGTGTATCCACATTTGATGTCCACCTGCCATCCAACTCTCACCAGTGGCTCCAAGAAGCTGTAGCATATGCAGTGACTACACTCCTGTAAACCATTTCAGAAGACAGGCTAAACCAGGTTGAGGGTAACTGAGGGGTCTCAAACATGTTGGTGAGTTAGGGATGTGTCTACCCTAAGCTTGTGAAAATTTAACCCTGGAGAACAGACAGATGAGAAAAATGTATTCCAACAGCCATGAAGGCAGCTGAAGTAGGCGCTGTGGAGTACTCAGAGCTTGGTGAGACACTGAAGATGCCAATATTATCCATTGCATCCTGGGCCAATGCTAGTTGTATTGACTTTTGTCTTGGCACTGGACTTCAACAACTCTGGAAGAGAGAATAAGGCTGATTGCTTTGCCTTAAGCATGGCAAATCCAATTTATGTCGAGATAAAAATATTTCATCCATACCACTTTACAATATTTTACCTATCTCAAAGTCCTATGGTGACAGGCAAGTGACAAAGCAGCAATGCAGATACACTGGGGGCTATAGTTACAACCTTGCACATCAGTAGCCCACATCATTGTCATCTTCTCACTGGACAGAAGCAGCAGTGTTATTTGGCAACTATTTGTGCTGTGAAGTTTGGATTTAGTCAAAGGGCTGAACTTAAAAAGTTCACAGGTTTCCCACCCCTGAACTCATTGTAAGGAGAAAAAACAGACAAGATGTGAGAGTGACTAAAGCAATGGGGGGGGTGGGTGGGAACAGATTCATAGACATCCTCTCTAAGCTAAGCATTCACTTTCAACAAAAATGGTGGCCCCAAGGCAAGATGACTATGAGAAGACTTATTGGCAGCAGGTTAGAGTACTTCTCTATGAACAGTTCATTGCTAACTTGCAACAAAAGCTGAGCCAACACACAGTTGGAAAAAATGAGGTAGAAAAGGAGTGAGCAGCTTACAGAGAATTAGTTTACAGCAATGTATTTACTCATCTGGTTTAGAACACTTGAAAACATCAAGATTGGTTTGATGAAAATGATGGGGAAATTCAGAAGCTACTAAAGGAAAAACGAGAACTCCACAGAATTTACCAACAAGATATTTCATCCATCTCTAAGAAGGCAGTATATATCCATCAAAAGTAAAGCACAAGTAAAACTTAGAGAGATACAGAATTCTTGGCTTAGTAAGAAGGTATATGAAATTCAGTTTTATACTGATAGTAACAATTTAAAGCACTTTTATGATGCCCTGGAAGCTATTTATGAGGCAAGGATCCGTGGTACATCTCAACTACTCTGTGTTGATGGAACCATACTGAGTAGTAATAAGGACATGATCCTGGAGAGATGGGCTGAATGCTTCCATAATGTTCTCAATTTTGGCCTAACAATTAACAAGAAGAAAACAGAAGTTCTCCACCAGTCAGCACCATACCATCCATATGTGGAACCATCTATTTACATAGCAAATCAAGAAATTTTTGACTCTATGTTTAACTCTATGTTAAGGTTCACTTACCTTGGCAGTATACTTTCTAGGGATGTCCACATAGATGACGAAGTTGATGTATACATTGCCAGAGTTAACTCAGTGTTTGGGAGGCTCCAAAGGAAAGTGTGGGAGAAAAGAGGTGTTAGTCTGTCAGCTTGAAGGTCTACAGACTCATTGTGCCAACCTCATTGTTGTATGCCTGTGAAACCTAAATAGTCTACTAGTGCCATGCCAAGAAACTAAATCACTTCCATTTGAATTGTCTTAGGAAGATTCTAAAGATCACCTGGTAAGAAAAGCTACCAGGTACTGAGGTCCTTTCTGAAACTGAACTGCTAAGCATTCAAACTCTACTGAAAAGACTGCAACTCCGATGTTCTGGTCATGTTGTTTGAATGCCAAATATACATTTGCCTAAAAGTCTATTTTATGGAGAACTCACACAATGCAAATGCTCATAAGGAGATCAAAAAGAGTGATACATAGACACTCTCAAGATCTCTCTCAAGATCTCTGGGATCAAGTGGAAGACATGAAAGAAACTGGGATAGGACCGTCCAGTGTGGCATACCTGCATCAAAGAAAGCACTGTATTCTATGAGTGAAGCAGAATTGCAGTAGCTCAAAAGAAATGTGAGATGTGCAATTTTAGACATCTCCACTCCAAATGTTCATATGGATTATTTGTGCCTGACCTATGGTAGAGTCTTCCAAGCTCATATTGTTCTGATCAGCCACAGTCAGATACACTGAACCTTGACCCCAAATTAGTGATATCATTTTGGTCCTCTTGGAGAATGAATGACAACCATCAACAACCACATTAACCCTTAAATTTTTTGCAAAGAATGTGTGGAAAAACTTTTGGGGTAAAGCTCTTTGATAAAATGACTGACATCACAAAATCACTAATTTGGGGATGACTCTTAGGGATTTTAAGCAAAGTGAATTTTTAAAAATCACATTCCAAAAAACAAAACAGAATAAATCCACTACTCTCTATAACAGAGGCTTAAGGTATTTCCTTTTTTCTTTCATAGAGGATTCTCTCTTCAATTTTATTTTCAATCTCAGCTGCATTTCCAACTGCCCTCCCCCACCCCATTTCTCTTTAATATGGATTTTAGAGTATGGTCCTGATAATTGGTCCAGTATTATAATCATCAAATAGGTTTTACAGAGTTATGAAGTTTTTCCTTGTAGATGTTCTCTTTTAAATATCTGAATAGAAAAATATCTAGAGGGTTTAAATGTAGAATGTAGGAGGACTGCCTGAAGCCTGTCTTTAGATGGCTCTTACTCGATGAAAGGATTTTCCTCCCTTTTCACATGGAAGGTATGACATATTTCCAACCTCATGTATTTATCATGCTCAGCAAGCGCTGCCTTAGCAGCTGATATCAAACAGTTTAACTCTGAGGCACTTTTCACTGGTAACAGTTTAATCAAATGCTTCTGATCTTCAAAGAAAAAAACTTCTTTGGACTATACCCTGCTGCTTCTATTACTTAGTAAAGAGGGCTTCAGCTCACAGGTCTTCAAGAACTCTCTTTAGATATGTTCAAAATGCCTTTTATCTTGAACGCCTTCCCAAGTTTTAAAATGCTTCTTCAACTTGAGCTATTTGATGTATGCATCCCAAAGAGGATGATAAGAGGGATTCGGCAATATACTGTGGTCCTTTAATAACAAACAGATGTTTTGGCAGGGCCATGTTGGATGATAGCAGCGGTAGTTTAAGAATACCAGGCAGCAGTGTACTGGTTATCTTTCTAAACCTAGACACAAGGGGCTCGCCTAATTGTGCTAATAAGTAAGCTTTGGGGAAGGAATCATTGTGAATCCCTTAAACATTTGGTTGAAAAGAACAAAACATAATATCTCATATTGGTCTAACCAAGAAGACCAAGAAATGAGCTCCATCCTTTTTTTAGAATATAACCAGGTAGTTCAAACCTCACCATTACCAGCATTTATTCTTGGGCATTTGCCTCTGTTTCTGCCAAGTGAGTGTAGTGTGTTAATCTTCTCTAGCATGAGTTGGCAAGAGTCCTGCTTCTTCACTTTTCTTTGAGGAAAAAATGAGAGACTGTTTTTCTTTGTCTGGGAGAGGGTTTCTAATCCATCCCCACAGACAGGAAAAGAGTCTCTCTCTTTTGAGAAGAAGTAAAGTCAATTTGAAGTTTATTTTGGTCTCTTTTACCCAGAAAATTTAAGAAAGCATTTCACTCACCAAATGACTGAGTATTAAATGGGAATGTTTTTCAGAATGTGCTGGTCTGAACATGAAGGCAAGAAGGAAATCAATGGAAAGCTGAATCAAAATCAAACTCAAAGTTTTCAAAGATCATTCAGTTTATAAACCTACAGTCAAGGCCACCATAAACTCCCACACAGAGCCCTCTCCCAATTTCTTCCATTTACCTACTTATTTCATAGCAAGGAATCTTTGCTAATCTAATTATTCCAAACCATTATTTAACTTCCCAACATAATGATTATAACTTTTACATAAAGATAGAGCAGTTTGGATTATTTCATCTTGATCAGAGAATGTTAGAACTGGAAGGAATCATAGCTAACACATATAAATTACAGACCACTCTAGGACCTTTCCAAGAAAACCCCCAAATGGGGTCACAAAGAGTCAGATAGGACTAAAACTACTGAACAACAAATAAGAACAACAACAAAGCACTTTACATGCATTACCTTATTTGATTCTCACAATTTTGTTAGGTAGATATTATTTTTAGCCCCATTTTACAGATAAGGAAACTGAGACTGATAGAAGTTAGATGAGTTACCCAGGGCCATACAGCTAGACTGAGGTAGGATTTGAACTGAGGACTTCTTAATTCTAAATTCAATATTCTATTTACTACACTGTCTACATTTCTCTGGTCTAGTCCAACCTCCTTATATAACAAGTAAGAAAACTTACCTTGCACACTTTAGTCAAATGCTTCTATTACTACTCTGGCTAATGTTTCTATCCCTGTCTAGTTTCAAATAGTTGGAATATTTCTTTCAGGGCCAAAAGTAATTAGAATTTTTCTAATACAATTGGTTTTTATTAGAAGATACAATGACAGATTACAAACCTCCTTGAACTGCAAAGCAACATGGACAAAATAATATCTTAACAATAACTGAGTATAACAATATATGCAAATAAATATGCACTCTATTCAAAAAAATCTGATATACAAAAATATAAATTCATAAAATAAATGGACTAAGGAATGAAGATTCTAAATACAGAAAAGTTATAAACTTTGTATAAGGATTCACTTAGTGGTTCTCCCAAACAGGAAGCTTCCCATTTTTTGTTTCAAATGAGTCAATCCACACACACAAAAAAAAAACCCATGTAATTTACATGGAAATTTATAAGTACATGACTCAATACTGTGGAGTAAAATCACACACACATATTTATGCATAGATATAGATATAGATGATTAGATTTGTAGATACAGATAGTGAGAAAGAGGTATACACACATCCATTATTTGACCTATGAATTTGAGTTATAATAAAGGTATGCGAAACCTGGCTCATATAAACTTGCAAGAGCTAATTGTTAACATCTCAATATAAGCATTTAAACCTCAGAAATCAGCAAATGCTTCAAATTAAGGCTTAATTTATGGTTTTGTTGATTATCTGGAATAAAGAAAGTGATGGAGAAATTGTTAATGTGCATAAAGACTTTTTTTTTTTTTAAAGCAATTGGGGTTAAGTAACTTGCTCAAGGTTACACGGCTAGTCATTTGATTTATGCATGGGTGCTCATTTTCTGAGGCCGGATCTGATCTCGGGTCATCCCAACTCCGAGGCCGGCGCTCTTACTCACTGCGCCACCTAGCCACCCCTTTAGGGCAATTGGGGTTAAGTAACTTGCCCAAGGTTACACGGCTAGGTTTTTGTTTGTGCGGATTAGGTGTCGGAGGCCGGCTCCGAAGTCAGGTCCTTCTGATTCCAGGGCCGGGGCTCTATTCACTGCGCCACCTAGCCGCCCCAACATAAAGACTTTGAAAGTATTTTGTGCATAGTACTTTTTTTTTTTTTCAGAGATCCAGGTTTTTATGTTTACTGGCACACCTCTGGTTGGAAGGAACCTTGGAGATCATGAAGTCTGGCACTATCATTTTCTAGATGAGGAAGTCAAGTTTCAAGGAGCAAAGTGACTTGGTCAAAGTCATACATTAAGAAGTAACAGTGAATTGCTTATCTTCCCTGTAAGGGTGGGTAACAAGGGAAGAAGGGAATGAATCTGGAATTCAGAGTTTTAAAATCAAATGTTTAAAAATATATAAATACTATTGTTAATACTGTTTTACATATAATTGGGAAATAAGATGTACAGGCATTGGGGCATAGAGATTCATCATGCCCTACTGGAAAAGTAAAAGGGGTTATAGGTGAAGATATGGGAGACAGCAGATTGGAGGAGGGCATATCCTGTGGGACTGCTATTCTGGAGTGGTGGGTAGGGGAAAAATGGGGGAAAATGTAACTCAAAATCTGGTGGAAATAAATGATGTAAACCAGAATTTAATAAAGCATTTGGGAAAAAATTTTAAAAATAAAATAAAATAAAATAAAATAAAAAGAAGTAAGAGTGAGGATTCTAACCCAGGAAAGGTGGTTTCTTAGACATTAATAGGCAGCATAGTGAATAGAGTCCTACACTTAGAGTCATGAAGAAGCATGTTTGAATCCTGTTTCAGACACTTACTAGCTCTGTGGACTTGGACAACTCTGGGACTTAGTTTCTACTTCTATGAAGAGATTGTGTTGAACTCGATGACCACTAAGTTCCCTTCTAGCTCTATATCTAAAACCCTTTGCTTTTTTCACTGTCTCCCATTGACTCTACCCTTATTGTAACAATCAAGAAACTCCATCATAGTCTTTATAGTCTTGAAAACTGCCCTATGAATATAACATGCTTCATCAATTTCATAGCTAAATTGCATAGACATAATCCATGAGGGCAGGAACCATATATTTATTATATCATTTGTCCACCAGTGCCTTTGTTAGTGTTTTGAACAAGTAGTTGCTAAATCAAGGAATTGTGAAAGAATGGATGAATGAAGAAATGAATTAATGGAACATGTGCTTAAATGAAATATCAGGTATATAAACTTTAGCTTGCTATAAGTTAGAAATTACCATCTTTGTTAGATCTTAATTTTTTTTGGTCTTCTGAAACCTGTCTGTTCCTTCCTTATATTTTAAATAAAGATAATAGAAATGATAATTCATATGTATAAAGCACTTTACAAAGTTTTTCCTCATAATTGTGCTAAGCAAAAACAGTCTAAGTATGAGCAAAATCATAGAGGAGACTGAATAAATCTGAGAGGTGGCATGGCTTGCTCAGAGTCACATAGCTTATAAAGAATTCAGTGAACTCTAAAACATGGGTTTCTGTTTATCAAATGCAGTGTTCTCTTCATGACACCTTGCACCCTCCCATTGAAAATGTCTTCCATATGCATACAGATCATTCTCATAAAGCTCTTCTAGTGCTGAGAAAGCAGACATGGGGGTCAGTAGTTGCTAAAGTCTACTCAGCCACCTTTTTATTAAAAAAATCACTGCTCACCTTTCTTCATGTAAGTTTCAGGACTTGATAGTTAAAGAATCTATCACTGCAAAGACACAAAATCAAAAGACCAAAATGTAATGGGGAAAGAATTATGCATATTGAAAAAAAATGAGACATCATTTATGAAAGGTTTGTTTTTGTATTTTTATTATTTATTTTTTATTTCTAAGGGAAAAGTCATTTAGAATCATATGTAGATTCTTTCTCAGCAAACCTCAGAGTTCAGGCACTACTTTTCTACTCTGCTGAAGAAATTGTAGCTTGAAGGGGCAAGGATACTTTGCTTTCAAAGATAGCTCACAAAAGAAACTTGAAGAATAGGTTCAAATGCAAGTCTGTGTCCTCAGCCTGCTGCATCCCTTGCATTAGTAACAGAAACAGATAATCCCTAAGCAATTAGCATCTGCATGGCTGAACTGTTCCAGCAACTATGTATGGCAAGACAAAGTTTAGATGAGATGCAATCCTTGCCTTCTAAGAGTCTATAATATAGTAGGGAAATCAATATACCAAAAAAGATTAATCTATGTAACTAAGAAAGTACATAAAATATCTTTGTGGGGCAACCTAGCATAGACTATAAGCTCCTTGAAGGCAGGCACTATCTTTTTGTATCCCCAGCATTTAGAATGGTTTCTGGCACATAGTAGGTACTTTAAAAATGTTTACTGAATGAATAAGTGAATGAGTGACTAAAGATAAAATTTTAAAGTCAGGAAAGCCTGGGTTTAAGTCTTGATTCTGATACATACTGAATGTGTGACTTTGGGCAAGTCAGACCGTTCTCTAAGACAGAGAAGGTGCTATTCTACTTGGTTAGAGGGCAGTTTCCTCATGTAGAAAACATGAGTTTTCCTCATGTAGAAAATCCAGTTCCAATTCCCATCCCTATAACATGCCTTTAACACTCATGTCACTGACGGTATTAGATAGTCAAGAGCATAGACTTCTTCAAAGACCTGGACAACAGATATGTAGCACATTATCATTTATACTTTCAGACAGGATCATGGCAGTAAAAAATAACCAGTATCTTGAAGGGCAGAATCAGAAACTTGAAACAATTTTGCTACTTTAGAGAACATAACAGGATGAAGTTCAATAATAAGTTTGATTGGGAGATAGGTAGAAGAATGTAAAGAAAGAAAATAAAGGCCACTGGGAATAAACTCATTGTGAATTAACGATAAAGCACCATGCTTATGAAAGGATAAAATTTATCTCTATATAGAATTTTTAAGACTGAAAAGCACTTATAACAATTCTCTAAGGTATAAATGGCAAGTATTATCATCTTCATTTCATATATGAAGAAACTGAAACTTAAGAAAGGGAAGTGAACAACCACAATTTATATAACTAATAAATGTCAGTAAGCATTTGATCTAACAATAGCTGACACAAAAGCAAGGGGGACTTACACTATATATTCTAGTTATACTCATTATATATCAACCCCTGAGTAAAGTTCTATGTGTAGTACAATTCTGGACTGTTCCAGAGGAAGAGAAACACACAAAATTTGGAAGGATTTGAGGGTAAAATCACTCTGAAAGAAATAGAGAGTTGGGAAATAAGACTAATTAAGAAAGATTAAAGAAACTAGGCCATCCGGATGGAAATGAGATATCCAGAAAGGTGAATATTAATAGCTTTTTTAAGGGTATGAAATTAATTAATTAAGGGTATAAAAGTTTTGTATTTGAAGATGACTACCAGCTACTCCTCTGATAACAGACAAAATGCAAAAGAAAAAAAAAGCACGGAACATGAAGTATTCAGATAACATATGAGGGATTTCACAAATATTGGAAGGGGCCATTGAGGAAGGTTGTTTGAGTCCTAATATATATTATCCTCATTCTAGGAGGACTTATAATCACTTGATCTATGGTATACCTGAGGACAGGAAGAAGTATGATGAACTCTCAAGGTCATCTCTATATTGATATGATTCTATAAGGGCCCATTTTGTCTGTCCATATTACTACATGTAATTTATTTCATAACTTTTTTTAAATTCCAATTTTTAAAATCTATTAAGGGAGTAAGAAGAAACTAAGAGAACTAAACCATATTCTTCTTGGCATTTCTTTTCTTTTTCTTTTTTTTCCTTTTTGGAGGGAGAAAAGTAGGGCAATTGGGGTTAAGTGACTTGCCCAACGTCACACAACTAGTAAGTGTTAAGTATTTGAGTCTGGATTTGAAGTCAGGTCCTCCTGATTCCAGGGCTTGTGCTCTATTCACTGGGCCACCTAGACACCCCAAGTTTGGCATTTCTTCCAAATTAATGTCACTACACTTTCCATGTTCCATAAAGAGTTAAATGATGACTTTATGTGAAGATTTCCTGACCATTTTAGTTTGTGTAACACATTCACTTCACTAAAACATCTACCTCTGTCTCTGAATAATCATCATTCTATTGCAGTCTCATTAGAATTTGCTAAATTTCTGTTCCTAAATTAAGGACAGGGTTATTGTATGGAAAAGTGATTTATACATCTGACGGCAATATATAAATGTGAATTAATACCACTACTAGTACCACCCCTGCCACCCTTACCACCACCCCACCCCCACCCCCACCACTAACACTACCACTACTGCTGCTACTTTGCTATTTTGTTGCTCTGTTTCTATGAAATTCAAAAGTAATATTATGGCCTTTTAAGTTAGCTGCCCTAAGACATGAGATATAAAACTTTAGGCATAATTCAGAAGCAATGTTTTCTCTTGTACGCCTTTGTACCTTGGCTTTCTGTACTTCTCTCTTCTCATCCCCAGTCAGCTCCTAACTTGTCCTCCTTCCATTTCTAATGTGTTCAAGCCCAACATTCCCCACAATTTTCCCAGAACTCTTGACCTCATCTGCCTGTAAGACAAAGTGGTTGGTGCTCCATCGTCTAGCCCTCTCTGCCATCCCTTCTCCTATAAAAAACCCACTATCAGCTGTCAGAAATAGAAAGAATCTAATGGACTAATTTACACTGAGCTCTTTACAACTGACATTGAAAGTGAGCCTCCAAGGGACATTTTATCTTAACAAGAGCCAACCTTTAGAAGTGTTTCATAATTTGTTGACTAATTGACTTAGGAACGAATTCTCTAATGAGGAAATGTCAGGCTCTATGATAAGAAGATGTGGGAGGTCTTATCTTCCTCCAGAACCCTTTAGTCATAAATACTGATTTTCTTTCATAGAATCATACAATGCCAGGCTAGAATGATTATCTATTCCAATATCCTCATTTCTTAAAATAAATGTAAACTATCTAATACAATTTGAGGAGTAAGAGAATTTGTCCTGACATACACACTACTACTCTAGCTCAAATTAAAAAAAAGCATTCTGGACAAATCTCCAAAATATAGCCCATATCTCAGAACTTCGGATATATAGCCTCACATGGATCAAGTTCAAACTTGATGACTTCATAATATTCATTTTGCCCCCACCCAGGTTCTCCCTTGAAAACATCAGAATTTGCTTGCACCCCCACATAGGATTTTCATCAGAAGTTGACTTGTCAAAATACTAAATACCCTTTCAAATATTAAAGCTGAGAAAAAGACAAATATAGGACTGGTTGTGTTTAACCCCAAAGGAAACACAAAAGAGTTGTACAAAAGCCTATAAAATTTTAGAACAATTCTGTCTGATGACTTATAAGTCACCCGAGAGGGTCCAAAAGTCCATCCCTCATGGTGTAAACCTGCAGTTGAACCCGTAATCCCAATAAGGAGAAGAATTCAGGATTGAGGGAGCTTAACAGCCCTCTCCTCTGGGAGGGGCCATCTCCTCTCTGCAGACCAACATAAGGCACACAATTGAAATTACCAGCAAAAGACAGTTCTAGATTGCTCTTCCACATCACCATACCTTGCTCTACTGTTCCTTCCTATTTAAACCTCTATTCTTTCATCCCTGTTTGGGGATAGTTCCTTTTGTCCCGAAGGGCTTTACATATGTACTGGTCTCTCTCTAGGTCCTCCCTCCAGCCTCTTAACTCCCTTCTGATTCTGTGTCTCCACCATGTGTCAGTTTCTTCCTTCCCTGGAGCCATATGGTCTTCTAGAGGTACTACATGCATGAGTAGGCCTTTTCTCCAGTCTGTGGCTGTGTATAGGCCAACTCTATACCTTATCTCCATTTTAAAGGTCAAACCTTAAAGCATAACTCAGGTGCTAGAATCACTGTGAAATTGTCAGTGCTAGGACAAAGGCTTCATCAACATGGATTAAAGGTAAAGTGAATTGACACCTTGTCTAAGGAATTATCACTTTGTCAAAGTAACACAAAAGGGGAAAGGAAACAGCTATATATTGAGGGAGAATCTTCATGCATATTTTGAAATCAGCTATGAAGCTATAAAAATCTTTTAAGGAAGAAAAAATTTCACCATGGTTGCATTTCACTGAGAAAGTCTTTCAAGGTAAGCTATACAAAAGCAACTAAGGGGCCCTTAAAAGAAGAAGAATTGCAAACTGTACTATAGTGATATTTTATCAGATTGTCCTGATCTGGATAAGGAAGGTCACCCCTAACCAAAGGAGACAAGAAGTGATTTTGAAAACCTTCTGGGAAAGCAAAGGACTGAAGTCTCTGATAGAGAGAATTTAGAGATTTTCCTTATTAGGAACAAAGTTTACTTTGGGAAATACTGATCCAGCTGCACAAGGCAGGTTCTTACATACCTGCCATTGTGTCACTGCAATGGAGAGCATCTGGGCTTGGAGTCAGAAGGCCTGATTAGCCATCATGACAACAGATAGATAACTGATAGAAAGATAGAATTATATATAACTACAGTTATCTATATTCTACATATGTGTGTATATATGTATGTGTATATGTGCATATAGGCTTATATATATGTCTATACAGACATGCATACATATACACAAATAATGTATATATATGTATATGTGTGTGTATATCATAGATGTGTGTGTATGGCTCAGGACAATTCTTTCCTCTGAACACCTATATATAACTAGACAGACAGACAGATAGATAGATAGATAGATAGATAGATAGATAGATAGATAGATATAACCTATCCATCTTTCTATCTGCTTCCTAGCTATGTCAACTTAGGCAAGCCATTTGATCTCCTTGTGGTCAGTTACAACATATGTAAAATGGGAGGCCCAATCAGTGTTTTCCAACAAAAACTGTACTTCAAAGTGTATACTCTATTAATCTCTCAGGCTTGTTGTGAGAATCAAAGGAATTAATGAATATGCCATTGCCTTGTTAACTGAAAAAAACATACAAGTTTGAGGAATTATCACCCCCAGGATACTTTCTTCAATCTTAACTTTGCTGGCTCCTTGGTCAGATGTGACCTTCCCTAGACTAGGACAGGAAGGAAGTAAATGCCATATTTGCTGCCTCAAAGAATTGATGCATCTCCCTAAGTACCTAACTTCCTAACAGGAAGGCTTCAGGACAATCCAGGCTCAATTTATCGAAACATTAAGAAAACTATGTAGTTTGCAAAGGAGAAAAATTGCTATAAGTTTCTTTATTGTTGTTATTGTCCTTAACAAGACCCTGTACTTGGTATAGTAAGTGTTCTAGTCTTCTTCAAGCCTCTTTCAATAATCTCATTTTCCAATCCAACAAACTTTTATTAAGCCCCTACAATGTGCCAGCCACTGTGCTAAGTACTTCAGATACAATAAACAAGCTTATAATTTAAAGGGGAGAGAACATGCAAAAGGAGGTATGAAAGTTGGGGAGGAAAGGGAAGACAAAGGAAGACCAGGAGGTACCTAGCATAGAAGCATCTTGTTCTATGCAGCTGAAATGAGGAAGGGGAGCAGATGTGAAGTGGAGTGATTTGAAAGTTTCAGTTTCTGCTCTCTGTGAAGGAAGGCATTAGGAGGGATTTGCTCCTCGGCCCTCCAGAGTGAAGAGGAGGATGACATTTGGTCCTCAGCCCTCTAGAGTGAAGAGGAGGATGAGGGAGGTGGTATCAATCAAGGCTTGAGTTAGCAACTTGGTGGTGAGTTTAGAAGTGATGAGGTTATCCTGGAAGGGGTATCTTGTTTCATGTAGTTGAAATTAGGTAGGCTAGCAAGTGCCAAGTGGAGAGTTCTGTCATTCAATCCTCACAAAACCTGTAAGGTTGAACAAGAATAATTATGCCTTTTTAAGACATGAGGAGACTAAGAGCCCAACAAGTTAAGTGATTTAAGCAAGGCTTCACAGCTAGTTAATGACAGAGCAATGACAGGACAAGGGTTCCTCTCTTTTGAAACCAAATCAATTTATCAGCTGTTAGTAAATACACATAAAGTGCTAGGCACTGTTCTAGAAGTTCAACCAGTATTGTACTATCAATGGCTCCCACCTTTTCAAGTATGAGTGCCTCTTCTAAATTAAAATGACAAACAAACTAAACAAAAAAGAACTTTCAAGGACCACCACATGAAGGTAATTGTACTATCAGTATCTGTTGATAGAAGGCATGACAACCTGCTCCCATGAATTGAGTAATGTTTTTAAATTAATTCATATTTTCATTAAGATGGCATTTATCACCATTTGAAAAATATGAATGCATATATATCAGAGGCATAGTGTTAATTTTATCTAAAGGAAATATGCTTACTTCTCTGTTTCTTTCTTTTGCTGAATCATTTAGTGGGCTAGACCCATGGAAATAATTTCTGAAACCCAGAGAGGATCAATGCCCACAGGCTGGAAATCATTGCACTAAACAATTAAGAGTTTGAGATATTGTTAAAAACCTAATTAAGTTCTCCTGGAATGTTTCTACTAGAAAACCTATCATAAATGCTATTTAAAAACAAAACAAAACAAAACTTTTTTTTTTTTTTTAATAAAGCCTAGCATGGGAAGATGCTACTTTGGCAGGACATAGATGGAGGATTGATGCCTTATACTTTAGAGTACATAGATTACCCATCTGAAACAACCAATACCACCCAGTCTTCTATGACTACAACCTTGCTTTCTGATTTATGGGACAGTAGAAGAAGGGGCAAGCTAAGTTTATTTTGGAAATAAAGTCCTTCTTCCATAGTAACCTACATCTAGGAACTTCTCTCCTTCACATTGTCAAGGATGTCGAACAGAAAACAAAACCTTTGAGCAAAGTATGTCAAAATGACTGATATTTACTGCTCACTTCAGCCTCTACTGGGCATGGGCACCTCTTTAGAGGATTAAGCATAGACTACCACTGGTATGAGATGGAAGACAGATAATAAAGAAGGGAAGACAGGAAGAAAGATCAAAGGAAAGAAAGGAGAAAAGGAAGGAGGGCCAGAGGAATGGAAGAAGGAAAAGGGAAGACAAAGCTGGGAGAGAGGGGAAGCATAAGAATTGGTTGCTATATCTTGTTAATTTATGTTCATAACATTATTTCCTCCTGTTACCTGTTCATCACTCACAGCATCTTGGCTCTTATTTCTTCCAGCTTCTCCTTATTGCAATATGGATAGCTACCAAATTAAAATTCCTAATGCATAGATCCGACCACATCACTTCCCCACTGAAAACATATAATACACATGTACATATTGTGTGTATATACACATAAACTCTGCCTCAGTTTACTCATCTATATTTTAAAACCAATAAATATTGCTAAGCAGTTATCAGATTCCTTTTAATGATGAAGGCCCAGGTTCTGATAATCCCATTATGCCTCCAATTCACTCAACACTTAACCAGAGTACATTTTCATGGATAGCTGTACTCATCTGTTAAGTCTAGAGATGTAGTCACTGTAGATTTATCTAAATAGAATCTTGGCTCAGCCCTTATCCAGAAAGAAGCTCTACCCTCTTCCTTTTATGCTTTCAATGAACCCTAAACCACATGAGCAGGCATAATGGAGTCAATCTTGTAAGAATTGTTTAACTCTATATAGTATTTAGTACTACTCACAGAAATAAAAAGAAATAAAATAAAATATATTGAAACAATCACTCTCAGGCTCTGTGCTCAAATATCGTATAGCCAATTTGCACTTATACCCATATACCCAAATTGTATTTAACTCCGTAGGGATATCCTAATCCCAGGAGTTTCCAGTCATGGTTCCTGTGATTATACCCAGTCCTCTCCTTACCAGATCCCCCAATATTGGAGTTAATAAGCATTTCCAATATTGGAGTAAGCTAGTACTTCACCATTTGATTTTCAGAGAAATCTCTAAGATATCTGAATGCTTTATGTACTTTACTCAGACTCTTCTAGGATCCATTTCCAATCAGTTATGGCACTCTGGATCCAGTCTATTTCAGTTGCTTCCTGTGTCCTCCCTAAGTAGAGACCCTTGCATTCTCAATTTGGATACTGATTCCTCTTTAACTCAAGCCCATCTTCCAGCCATTCCATACTCATCATCCATCCAGCCACCCCTTACTCATCAATCACCTCCTGAGTCATTTTCTGCCCAAAGGCATATATTCCCTAACATAGTCTCACCACAGAAATACAGATGCTGGGACAGAAGCAGTCTCTCTCCTTGCTGATGGATGTCACCTTGTCTTCCTTTGTATATCCTTCTACATTCATGAGTTTATGTCCTACTTCATTTTTTCCCTAGACCTTTAGAACTTTTGAGTTCAAACAGAATTTTTGCAGCCTATCCACCTTTGAAAACTTTATTGGCAGCACAATCCTGGGGCACAGAGATGGCAGTATGTCAGATGGGTTGTAGATACAAACTAGGCTGAATATAAAATGAAGGGCTTAGGTTAGAAGACCTTGGAAACAATTTTGAGATTTTAGTCTCTGATCCTACTTCTAAAGGGTTCTTCCCTCCCATCACTTTGACTGTCTCTCCACCTAGTAAGAATGGACACCAATATTAATGCATTAAGAGGACAATCAGCAAGACTTCATTGGATGCCATTAACTAGCACTGTCTCCAATATTATTTCTTAAATTTATTTTATTTTTAATTTATAAAATAAAACAAGTATTTCCCTAACATAGTATAATAAAAAGACAACTGCACATGAAATTGGAAAGCTATTATGTGCAACTTGCTATTCCTTTTAAATAATTTTATTATATATTTCAAAGGAATAGCAAGTTGTACATAATAGATTCAAGGTTTATACTGTCTGACCAGAGCTTAGGAGTATAGACTTGTCAAAGGAAGATGAAGAACTTCTCTCTATGGCTCCAAAAAAAATAAACTAACAGACCATCTTGACCCTTTGGAACATTCTCTTTTGTCTTCCCCTGCTCAGGAGACAGACCAGCAAATGGTAGAGATGGACTGACTCTTTTGGAAGAGGGGCCTACATAGAATCTTTGTTCCCACCTGGAACTAATAATAGCTACCTTGGGGCAAAGATATTTAAGAGTTATATAAGTTTACCCATAGCTTTCTGAGCACAATTCAGTGGCTAGAGTTCCTAATAATAGACTTTTCTATCCCAAAAGATAGCAGCAGCTGTGGCATTGATAGGGTTTGTGCAGAAGCAGATATAACCTGAGAGGACAGTTCATGGACAATTATTATGAAACCCAACTTCCTATGTAGAGAAGGGGAATTTCCTATGCAGTATGATAGGAAATTTAGCCTTTTTGCAGGAGAAGTGAGATTTCCTTGGCAGGACTAATCCATGACTTCCCTATTAGGCAGTCCAAGTATGAGAGTTCTTATTTTTTAGATTTTAGCCGTCCAAAAGCCTAGAGAAAGAAGATTTCCCACATAGTTCCTGAACAGTATCCAGTCTTGGATAAGAGAGAGGATTATCCACTTGGCACCTATAGTTGATGCACTAAACCCATATCATTAGGGGAAAAAGTAAGCTATATGAACTTTGCCACCACTACTACTAAACCCATATCACTAGGGGGAAAGGTAAGTTATACAAACCTTGCCAATGGTACTACCACCACTATTGTAATGAGATATTTGTACAGTGCACATCTAATGAACATGGTGTGTGTTAAGCAGCAGTCCAAAATATGATTGTTTCCTGAGCAAAGACTGAATACAGTGATACTTTGATTCTCAAGATTATTATATAAAACCCTGTGGGAAAGAGTGACTTGCTGAAATGTCAAAGTGGTGACCAATGGCAATCCCAACCACAGTTTCTTCTTGAGGGAAACCTATTTGAATTTACTTAGGTGCTATATGTGTTTGTGGGCCCTGTGAATCCTTCACTTTATCTATCTCTTCTCAGGAGCGAGATGAAATAAAAACTAGCATGCTCACATTCATTGCTACCTCTTGTGTCTGTAAAGGGGATGAGATCTTATTATACTCATTTGAGGAAACCTAGACATGAGTTAGAACCAAGATGTACTTGAAGATTTCTCAAGTATACTCCAGATGGGGGGGGCATAACTATACAAAGAGAAAATAAGATACTCCATGGGTCAGCCCCTGATGCTGCACCTTGTCCTTAGGAGGTCAGGAGCATAAAGGTTTTTCTGAGCCATGGATGATAATATGCTTATGTACCACTTCCATATCTCTTGGAGCCCTAATTTCATTATCTTTAAAATGAGAATAGGGGGCAGCTAAGTGGCACAGTGAGTAGAGCACCAGCCCTGGAGTCAGGAGGACCTGAGTTCAAATCCAACCTCAGACACTTAATACAAAAACTAGCCATGTGACCTTGGGCAAGTCATTTAACCCCAATTGCCCTCCAAAAAGCAAAAAAAAATTTTTTTAAAGAAATGAGAATAATAATCCTTATAGCACCTATTTCACACATTTCTGCTGAGGAAAGTATATGGCAAACTTTAAAGTGCTATAAAAAGATGAATTATTATCATGACAGAAAGACAAAGTAGTGAGTTAAGAGAACTGACAAGTGCTGGCCCCAACTTGGCTTCTCTCACAACTGGATCCCCACTCCTTTCCTTATTGTTCTCTCCCTACCAGCTTGCCTAGATTCCAAAGAATATCACTAGTTGATACACTTAGATGAATACTTTTGCAAGCCAATAATGTTTACCTGGTCATTTATCATCTCATCCCTTTCCATTTCTTTTTTTCTTCAATTTATACAAAGCAAACATTTTCCTAACCCAAATGCCAGTGCTGTTTTAATAGCAATAAGTACACAGAGACACACAGAGACCTCACATATCCCTGCATTGCAAACTCCAAGTCATATGTGCTTGGACTCTGACTCGCCTTTCATTGCCAAGATTCAGAATATTGAGCAAGCGGGAACAGTGGAGCCAAAACAAATCCAGTTATTCCACCAGCACATTGTGAGGTGCAGAGCAAGCACTTTCGATATTGTGTAATTAAGGCCGTAACTAACATCACAGAGGGAATTAGCCTCTAGATTGTGACAGAAACAAATCAGTTTGGCTTTGAAAGGTTTCCTTAAAAAGAAATATTTTGGTTCCAGTGTTTGTGCAAGAGGTAGAAAGCCTGCTGTCCTTGACACAGGAAGTAGATAACACCTGTCAGTAGAATTCAAACCACCTGCTTGAAGTGCCTTGGGGAATTCAGCCTACAGCTGGCTGCAAATTCTCCAATTTATGGACTGCACCTTTGTAGAACTCAGAGCTTTTTTTTGTTTTTTTAGAGTGGGCAAAATGTTTTATATTCGGCAACAAAGACTCTAGATCTATAAATTATTTCTGGTTGTGGTATTTCTCCCCCCCACCCTGGGGTTGGAGAAAGGTTACAATCACCTCCCTCAGTTTATCAGGCTGCAAAGCAGGGGCTAGCTTTTCACAGGCTTAACTCTCCATACAGGGTCCTTGTTCTCCATATAAAAGACACAATAATAAAAACCCAACCTAGAACACAGTGTCTGTTCTTCAGAAAGGAAAGCGATCCAGAATCTTCAGCATCAGACGTATGTATAAAAGATTAACTCCAATGCCAAAAGTAACAGCTTCAATTGGATTTCATTACTTTGCTATGAGGTGGTTCAGTGTTTTTCTTGGGAAAGCCCTTAATGAGTTCAGCAACCATACGAGCTTAATACATGTTTGCCATAAGCATTCTTTTTTACTTTATTTTTAAAATCTTAATTAATTCTGAAGAAATCGAAAGAGTCAAATAGTTCTGGCACAAGCATAACCCTTTGCCTTCATTTTTTTTCATGAAAATCCTGGGACAACAAGAGGTGATCCAATCACCCCCCTTTTCCTTAGAATTTCTGAAAATTAACTGGAACTGCTATTTGAGAGTCTGAAGCTTGATTGAAAAGGAAAAAGCTGGGAGGGAGGGAGGGACAGGAGGGAGAATAACCTTCTACCCACTCTGGAGCAGGGTGGCCCATTTCCTTAAAGGAGAAAGATGAGGAGGAATAAGCAAAAAATGGAATTAGGCTTCTTGTTCAAAAAGCACAATACCTTTGTCCTACTTAGTGTCAAGACCAGGAGTCTTGGATCCAAAAGCCCTGGGTTTGAATCCTGGCACTCATATTTATTAGCTGTGGGATATATTGAGCAAGTCATAAAAAGATTGGGCTCAGAATTCCCTTAATCTGTTTGAACTTCAATTTCTTCTCTGTAAAATAAAGCTATTTGGACTACCTACTTGTGTGAGAAAAATGCTTTGGAAATCTTATAAAGGCTATCTAAATGGTAGGGTGCCTACCTATATCACCCTGGGTAAGTCATTTAACTTTCTTGGGCCTCAGTTTCCTCATTCATAAAATGGAGGGGTTGGACCAGATGGATGCTTAGGCACTTTCCAACTCTAATTCGATGCTTATTTTTTTTACTTCTCTTTTTATTATTACTTTCATCATCATTATCATCATCCCTCAAATATAGAGAAAAGAAGATATTTACAATAATATCCATTGAAATCATGAAATCACCTTTTAAAAGAAATTAGGATGGGTAAATATATGTACATACATGTATATTTGTGTTTTATGAATATATATGCTTAGCTACACATCATACCACAAACAATTCAAATTAAACACCACCCCAATAAGGCCTTCTCTTTCCATGTCTATGCTTGATTCTTTGTGTAAATGTGTGCCACATGTCAGGACTTCTCGCTGAGAATTGGAATTTTGGTTTCTGAATCACACATATGGTACACATGCCAACTCCAGTGGAAAAGAAAAATGAAAGAACAATGCACCCCAATCATGTATGGCTTATGTTCATGAATAGAGCCCTTAGGCCAGTAAGTGCTACCAGTTTAAGGGCCAAAAGTGACTTACGAAAGGTCAAGCAAATATCAGACTTGCAGCCTCCAGTGAGTCAGAATCCCTCAGAGGCAGAATACCTGTGCCAAAGTGTGAACAATCTTCTTTTAGTTCAGGGGGAGACAAGGGAGGAGTTTGGATAAATGAATCAATAGTTTTAGAAATCTCTAACCTCCACTGCCTCCCACTCACACACAGAAATGATTCCAAAAGGATATATGATGTTCCTGAGTCATGTCTGATGCTAGAAGTTACTACAGAGTCTCTTCTTTGATATCATCAGAGAAGGTTTCCTGGAAGGTTGAAGTTTAAAGTTGTACATTGAAGGATAGAAGAGATATATGGTTCATTGGCAGGTTCATTCATTCATTCACTGAATAAACATTTATTTTAATTTATTTATTTTGCTTTTTGGAGGGCAATTGGGGCTAAGTGACTTGCCCAAAGTCACACAGCTAGTAAGTGTGTCAAGTGTCTGAGGTTGGATTTGAACTCAGGTCCTCCTGATTCCAGGGCAGGTATTCTATTCACTAGGCTACCTAGCTCCGCCCCTGAATAAACATTTATTAAGCCCATATACTGTAAGAGCACTGTGCTAGCCACTGAGAGAGAATGCCCATAAGTTTATAGAATTTAGTCTTGTAAGGGGATGTAACAGCAAGTACCCTAGCATACCCAGGATAGCTGCTAACACAGGTTCTTGATCTGCTTTTCTAGAGGAAAGAAACTCAAAAAGGGGTTCACAATCTTACTTTAATCAAACATATATATCTATCTATATATCTATATAGATAGATATAGATATATCTATATATCTATATAGATATATAGATATCATTCACTTAGTTCAGGGAAAAAGTCAGCACCCTGAACTTCAGAAATTACAAACAGAAATTACAAGCAGAGAACAAAATACAGACAGACAAAATAACACAATTCAACAGACCAGCCCTTCCCACTTCCTTACTTACAAATGACAAAGCTGAGACCTAAGGAGGTTAAGTTACTTTCAGAGGTAGTATTTGAAATTTGCTAAATTTGTGTTATTACTATAGCATCCACAAGGAAATGTGTAATAGACTGTTGTTGTTTGTCTTGTGGTTGTTTCTCCTTCATTCCAGAAGAGGACCAATGGCCTCAGGAAGGTGGTATGTTAATTTGCAAGTGAACTGAATTTGAATGAGGCAAGGCTATGCAAAGCTACCACTCTCCCTCTCTTCTCCAGAGCCATTTGGTTCCAGTGGCAAAACATAGATCAGGATGACTGGAGATGGCCCAGAATACAGTAGGAGACTTTAGCCTTTTTAAGCTAAGGTCTTTTCCCAGGTCTCTGTCTGAGGTAAACCCATTCAATTTAAGGCTAGGTAAGAAATGAAGGGGCAAACGGCCTCTTTTACCTACTTAAAAAAAAAAATCTGGGAGGGGAAGACCCTCAGGGTTTCTGGCCAGAAGGGAAACAATTGCTATTTACACTATGAGCCAACAAAAAACCAAACAGTGACCAACTGAGGCTTGGGCTGGAGCCCATTATTGTCCAATCTATGAGAGTCAGAGAGATTTGGATTTAAGGCATAGCCAAGTAACTCCATATAAATCAGAATGGCTTTATCAATGCCTAGTTTCCAGAGCTACATTTCAAGAAATTAATATTCCTTGCAAGTCTTTCCTAGGTCTTAGTTATCTGAGGCAACATCCATTCTGTGATTTAAGGTTAGGTAAGAAATGAAGCAAAAGATGGCCTCTTTTACTTACTAAAAAAAATCAATTTAGGAGGGGAAGGCCCTTAGGGTTTCTGGTCAGAACAGAAACCATTGCAATTTATACTCACTCTGAGTCATGAAAACCCAAACAAAGACCAACCAAGGCTTGGGTTGGAACTTATTACTGGCCAATCAGTGACAGCCAGAATGATTTGGGTTTAAGGCATAGTCAAGTAGTTTCATTTGAATTTGAATAGGTTGGTTTAGCAGAGCTCTATTTCTGGAAATTTATGCTCCTTTGGGGAGAGCCCCTAAATATATGATTTCCCCATGCAGGAAGGAAGGGGAGGAGGAAGGAAGAGAGGAAGGAAGGAAGGAAGGAAGGAAGGAAGGAAGGAAGGAAGGAAGGAAGGAAGGAAGGAAGGAAGGAAGGAAGGAAGAAAGGAAGGAAAGGAGGGAGACAGATACAAATCTGATTCTCCAAAGAAGGGACTTCAAAGTTACATTGATATGCCACTGATAACTGAATCCATGTCATAGAACAAATTTGTCAAAGGATAAAATGTACAAAGAGAGAAGAGAGAAGAGGACCAAAGACAGAACCTTGGGAAACACACCTTGAGCAGCTGGGCAGGGGGTGAGGAGGCAAGAAAGAAAGCAAAGGAGTATTTAGTGAGAGAGGGGAACCTGAAGAGGGAGGACAAAGTATCCATACTAGAGAGGGATTAACTGTGCCAAAAGCAACAGAGATTAAAAAGGATGAGGACCAACCACCTTAAAAAGAAGAAGCCTTTAGATTCCGAGATTAAGAAGGTTGAAGTACTTTTTGAGAAAGTGGTTTCAATGGAGGGCTGAGGTCAAAAGCCAAACTACATGGTTTTAAGGATAAAGTGGATAGTTGTGATGAGGTACAGGCTCTGGGAACCCCCTTGAGCTCTCCTTGAATCTTTGAGGTACAGGCTCTGGGAATTAAATTGTCTCATTTGATGAGGTATTTGCATGAGGCCATAAACCTTACATTGTGGCTGGGCCCAGCCCTCTGTTACTAGCCTAGCCCTCCATTGTCCATCTACTTCCCACCCTAGAGCCCATCAAAATATCAATCCACCCTTGAACTGGCCTAGCCCACCATTGACTGTAGTCTCCAGGTAGCCTGCAGCAACTTCCCACCCTTAATCACTCATTGATCTCCTCGGACTCCAGAAGACTCTCCCCAAACTCCTCCTCTAGACCACCCCTAGATTCTTCCCACAACCCTTCAATATATGGGATCCCATAGAGGCACTGAGGCAGCTCCCCCAGCCCCTTTTGCTGCACCCCAACCCTTTCCCCTTTATTCCCCTTCCGTTTTCCTCTAGCCCAACATCCCTCATTCCCTTCCACCTACACCATCCATATCTCCTACCCTGCATCTCTCAGCATGGCCCCTCCCCGCTCAGGGACCCCTGCTCAGGTCCCAGCCTCTGATCTTGCTGAGGTGCCTCCTTCTGTGGCCCCTCCCCCTGAGGCAACACCTATTCAGGCCTCAGGCCCTACCCCCATGGCAGTCATAGAGGTATCTCCCCTTCTAATCCCTTCCCCTTCTCAGGTACCAGCTGATCTTCCCCCTTGCCAGCTGGATCCCCCAGTCTTGCAGTCTGGTCCAGTTCAGACAGCACCCCCCAGTCACTCTCTTACAGGAAGTGGGGCTTCCAATCTCCCTTCCCAGGCCCCTGTCCCCACACCACCTTTAGGACTTTTTCCCTTAAGGGAAGCAGCTCTCTCTAGAGTACATGTCCCATTCTCCATATCCAATTAAGCCTGAGGCCTGGAAAGCACTGCAACCATTAATTGAAAATTTCTTAAAATATAAAATCCTCATCACTTGCCAATCTCCATGTAACACCCCAAAATTCTTCCTGTGTAAAAGCCTAATGGAGAATACCAAATGGTTCAAGATCTCAGAGCTGTTAACAAAGCTGTCATCCCTATATACCCCACAGTCCCCAATCCATATATAATATTTACTCAGATCCTTGGGGGTACCCAATGGTTTTTCATCCTAGACCTCAAAGATTCAAGGAGAGCTCAAAGGGGTTCCCAGAGCCTGCACCTCATCAGTTGGGAAGTAGAGAGGAAAGGAACACACACTTTTTTTCAAGAAGTTTGTCACTGAAGAGGATGAGAGATATGGAACAGTACAGGCCAAGGGAGAACTTAATTAGGAATAGGATGACTCAAACATGGTTTTTAAGCAGATAATAATACTAATAGCTAACATTTATATGGTACATATTATGTGCCAGGTACTATGCTAAGTGCTTTATATTTTTTATCTCATTTGATTCTCACAACAATCTATGTTTGGAATATAGGGACTATAATTCCCCCATTTTATAGATGAGACACTGAGGCAACTAGAGGTTAAGTGACTTGTCCAGGGTCACACAGCTAGGAATTTTCTGAGGCAAGATTTGAACTCGGGTTTCTCTGACTTCAGCCCTGATGAGATTGAATCAATGAAGAAAGCTGGGGAGAGTGTAGATGAGTGCTAGAGCAAGGTCCTGGGGGACATAGAACGGATAAAGGGAACAGCCTGACGGATGATACAGGCTGCCCCAAAATTCTTCATGTAGTTTTGAGCTATTAAAACTTTAAACCACACAGACTTTTTTTTTAAACAAATGCTTTATTAACTTCTGTTTTACATCATTCATTTCCGCCAGATTTTGAGTTACAATCATTTTCCCCCCATTATTCCCCTACCCAACCTCCCAGAATAGTAGTCCCACAAGATATCACTTCCTCCAATCTGCTCTCTCCCATACCTTCTCCCATACCCCCATCGACTTTTCCATTAGAGGAAGGTGAATATTTGTGTCCCAATGCCTGCACATCTTATCTCCCTATTACAAGCGAAAGAGTATTACTAATAATATTTATATATATTTGAAACATTTAATGTTACGACCTCAAATTTCAGATCCATTTCCTTCCTCCCTTGTCACCCATTCCTTCTTGGGAGATAAGCAATTCAGTATATGTTGTACATGTCTAGCTATGCAAAACATTATCATAGTAGATATATTGTACAAGGCTGCTTATAATTCCCTCCCACTCATCCCACCCCCCACCTGGTCCATTCCCTACATAATCCTGTCCCTCTTCTATAGTGGGTACTTCCAACCTCCCCTCCCCCCAAGGATGCCCTCCCATCCATCATCCCTCCTCTCATCCCCCTTCCCCCTATCCTGCTGCAGGTTGAGATATCCCATTTACTATGTATGTCATTTTCTCCCTGAACAAAATTCAGTTTGAATGTGGTTCTGCCTTTTTAGCCTTCCTTATTCTCCCCCTCTTTTGCAACCACTTCCACTTGCTTCTTCTGCATGGGATAGTTTACACTACCCTGTCTCTCCCCATCTCCTCTTGCCACTTTCCTCTCTCACCTCATAATTTCATCCCTTGAGTATTCTCCCTTCCCAACAAATTCAACCTATGCCCTCTATCCATATATAACTGTAACCATATACACACACATTCACATATGTATTCATATGACCACACCCCCTTCTTCCATTATTTTCATAGTGAGAAAGATATCATCAGTCACAGTTATTGCTTTTCCACATAGGAATGTAAATAGTTCAACTTTGATAAGTTCCTTTTGATTTCTTTTCCCTGATTACCTTCTCAGGCATCTCTTCCTTCTTGTGTCTGGATGTCAAATTTTCTATTCAATTCTGGTTTTTTCCTCAAGAATGCTTGAAAGTCCTCTATTCCACTGAATGACCATATTTTCCCCTGAAACAAAATACTCAGTTTTGCTGGGTAGGTGACCCTTGGGTTCATTCCCAGTTCTTTTGCCCTCTGGAATATCATATTCCATGCCCTTCGATCCCTCAGTGTAGAAGCTGCCAGGTCCTGGGCTATTCTGATTGTGTTTCCACAATATTGAAATTGTTTCTTCCTGGCTGCTTGTAGTATTTTCTCCTTGATCTGGGGATTCTGGAACCTGGCTATAATATTCCTGGGAGTTTTCTTTTGGGATCTTTTTCAGGAGGTGATCGGTGGATTCTTTCAACCTCTATTTTGCCCTCTGGATCTAAAACATCAGGGCAGTTTTCCTTGAGAATTTCTTGAAGGGTGATTTCTAGGTTCTTTCTTTGATCATGGCTTTCAGGTAGTCCAATAATTTTTAAATTGTCTCTCCTGGATCTATTTTCCAGGTCAGTGGTTTTTCCCATGAGATATTTCACATTGCCTTCTAATCTTTCGTTTGTTTGGATCTGCTTAACAGCATCTTGATTTCTCATAAAGTCATTAGCTTCCATTTGCTCCAGTCTAACTCTGAAGGAATGAATCTCCTCAGTGAACTTTTGAGATTCTTTTTCCATCTGGCAAATTCGACTTTTTAAGGCATTCTTCTCCTCATTGCCCTTTTGTGCCTCCTTTGCCATTTGAGTTAGTCTATTTTTTAAGGTGTTGTTTTCCTCAGTCAGGCTGTTGACCCTCATTTCATACTTTTCCTGCATCCTTCTCATTTCTCTTTCTAATTTTTCCTCCACTTCTCTTATTTGATTTTTAAAGTCCTTCTTAAGGTCCTCTATGGCCTGCAACCCACTCATGTTTTCCCCTGGGGCTTTTGGAGCAGGACTTCTGACCTCACAGTCCTTTTCCCGCTCTATGCCCCCAAAATAGGAGTCTAGGGTTGCATTTTTCTGTTTCCTTTGCCTTGGCATGTTGCCACTTAATTGCTTGACTTTTGGGCTTGTTGCCACACTATGGCTTTAAGGCCAGATAGAGGAATTTTCGTCCCGAACGTGTGGGGGGCAACTTCCGTTTCTGGCAAGCTGTAAACCCACCCACAACTTCCACCCTAGATCACAATCCAGATCCAGGGAGGTTAAAGCAAGAGCGATTACCCCCCAAGACTGATCGCTGGATCTCCCCACGATTTGTAGGCTGGGAGCTGGAAATGCCTCTGAAAACTACAAAATGGCGTGTCTCCTCAGTGGCTTCTAGCCCCCAGGGGAGGGAGCTGACGCATTCCCCAAATACAGGTCCCAAAGTCCATAGGACACTAACCTCTTACTTTGTCCTAGGCATGTCTATGTTGATAATTCTGGAGTCGCCACAGCTCCTGGTGTTCTGGGGTTCCTCCAGCCGGCTGCTGGCCCTGCCGCCCTGGAGCTAAAACCTCGGCTCACGCGGACCTGGGCTCGGCTCGGCTGGGCTCCTGCGCTCTGCGCTCTGCGTGCTGCCGGCTCCCAGACCGCTGCGCTGGTCCTTCCTGCAGGGCTGCTGGGCTGTCCTCAGCGGGAGGTTAGCTTCTCTGTGTCGTTCTGTGGGTGCTGGGGCTCCAGAAGTTGTTCACAGTCCTTTTTTACATAGTTTGTGGGGAATCTGGGGGCAGAGAGGCTTGGAAGAGCTGTTTCTACTCCGCCATCTTGGCTCCGCCCCCAAACCACACAGACTTTTGAGCCACTCTGTTAATCCAAACACAAAGGGCATGTATAGATTCATAATTCAAATCAAGATCAAGGGTGGTAATAGAAAGTCCCCCTGATTAGAATAATGGGAACAGGGAGAAAAGTAATGCTGAGGAATACTGAAATCACTGGGCAAATGCCACAGTGACAGTGAGTGCCCTCTCTTTCAGTCTTTCAGTCACAGATGCAAATCAGTCAAAAGATTTTGGGATTTTTTAAAAGTTTTTTTCAATTAACAAGGGTTTATTTTATCTCCCTCACATCTCATCTCCTCCATGACCCTCCAAAAGAAAAACAAAACCTTATAATAAATATTTATAGTCAAGCAAAAGAAATTCCTATATTGCCTATGGCCAAAAATGTGTTTCATTCTGCATATTTAGTCCAGCTCCTGTCAGAATGTGGGTAGCTCTTTCTTCACCATCAGTCCTGTGAAACTGATGAGGTACAGGCTCTGGGAACCCCCTTAAACTCTGATTGAATCTTTCCATTTTATCTAGGCCCAAATCTCTGTTACTGGCCTAGCCCTCCTTTCTTTGTCCCGCAACTTCCCACCCTTGATCCTCCCAATACCCAAATCTCCAGGTAGCCTCCAGCAACTTTGCTTATTTACTGGAGACCCTCCCCAAACTTATTACTGGAGTCTGACCTCATTAACTTCTCCTGAAGACCCTCCCCAAACTCCTCCTCTAGACCATCCCTAGTTTCCTCCCACAACCTTTCTGTATATAAGACCCTATCTTGCCTCCATGTATGCGAGAGCACCATAGAATTTTCCAATAAAGATACCAAGGCTCCTTAAGAATCTACCCAATATGGCAGACTTTTAATAAACTCTGCTTTTCTTTGGCTGGGAGAAGACTTGAGTTGAATTCATTTGGCAGGACTCAGTATGTTGGTATTTTGGGGTCTTGTGCACCCCTAACCTTATACCTCATCATTTTATGGTGAAATCTTCAAAACCATAGTTGATCACTGCATCAATCAGAGTTCTGATCATGGGACAGAAAGGTTAGAATTTTAACAAGTATAGTTCTGCTCTATAGCTTTAGTGTTAGGAAGAGACTCTTGGAGAACAGGAAACATTGAGGGTCACTCCAATGAGAAGAAGGTAAGAAGGTAAAGCGGGAGGGTCTACTGCCCCTAGTAGTCTTGAAGAGGGCCATCATAAAATGATGAGATATAGGGTTAGGGATGCTTGAGACCCCAAAATACCAACATGCCAGGTCCTGCTGAAAGAATTTGACTAGACCCCAAAATACCAACATGCCAGGTCCTGCTGAAAGAATTTGACTTAAGTCCTCTCTTAACCAAAGAAAAGCAGAGTTTATTAAAAGTTCGCCATATTGGGTAGACTCTTAAGGAGCCTCAGTATCTGTGAGGCTTGTATTGGACAAGCAGGCTTGTATTGCACACAGAGCAAGTCTGTGCTCAAAAATTCTATGGCACTCTCACACCATATGGAGACAAGATGGGGTCTTATATACAGAAAGGTTGTGGGAGGAATCTTAGGGGTGGTCTAGAGGAGAAGTTTGGGGAGGGTCTTCAGGAGGTGTTAATGAGGTCAGACATCAGTAAATGATTGATGAAGGGTGGGAAGTTGCCAGAAGCTACCTGCAGATTTGGGTATTGGAGGATCAAGGGTGAGAAGTTGCTGGACAAAGGAGGGATAGAGATTTGAACAGAGCCACAATAAAAGGCTGATGGCCTCATGCAAATGCCTCATCAAATGGGAAGATTCAAGAGTTCAAGGGGGTTGCCAGAGCCTGTACCGCATCAGTCTCATTTTATAAACTGAAACAGACCTAGGACCCTTTCCCCCAAACCCTTTTTTTTCCAGACTGGATTTTCCTATCTCACCCATGCTGGCCGTACAGGGGCCTCTCATAAGCTTGAACCCTGTTGGAAGCAGGGTTTGATCCATTCTATTTAGGACCTGCTCTGGTTTGCCTTCTCTTGGGCAACCTCTGATATTCCACCCTGCTTACTTCCAGAGGCTCACCATATTGGTTCCAAACTTAATTCAGACACTGATCAACTTTAGCCATACCACAGCTCAGAACTTCTGAGTTCAAGAAATCCAATAGCTCCAATCTCTCCAGGAGCAGAGATTACAGATATGGGTTACCACAGCAGGCCCTGCAACCCTTCTTGCAGAGGACTCAAAGTAATGGACTAAACTTGGTCTCCTAGAGATTTCCATATTACAGACCAACTAAACTATCTCTAGACTTCTAAGCACCAAACCACATGATAAGAGAATGCCTTGGGGCAGAGATGGGGGGACAAGGGTTGTGAAAAGACTTGAGGCAAGAGGGGTGAATATACATTAACTTCATCATACCCTTATCAATCAATATCAAGAGTGCACCTTTTCAGTTATTCATGAATTTTACCAAAGAAAACTCACTCCCCTTCCTAGGTGAAAATATGAAGCATCATGTGAGAAGAAGCCATAATTTGAAACCCTCTGGCAATAAAGGTAGAAACAAACACTTTGTGGAAAAAAAGAAGGCACACAAAAGTTTTGGAAACAACAAAAAACTCTCCACTCACATGCCCACCATCACCTCTTGCCTGGACTATTGCAATCATCTCCTAATGATTCTTCCTGTTTTGTTTCTCCTCACTCCAATCCATCCTCCACCCAGCTACCAAAGTGATATTCCTAAAGCATAGGTCTGATCATGTCACTCCACTGCCCCAAAAGCTCCAGTGATAGATTCCCTTTTCCTTCTAGGGTTAAATGAATAAATCCGCTGGCATCAAAAGCACTTCATAATTTTGCCTCTCCAGGATTACTGTGCATTACTCAATTTCATGGACTATGCTTCCCAGTCAAACTCACTTAATTGCTTTTCCTCATATAGAATTTTGCATTGTACCTGGAATCCATTCTCTCTTCACCCCTATCTCTTAGAATCCTTAGCTTCCTTGAAAACTCAGCTGAAGTGTCTTATGCCTCCTCTGTGAAGCCTTTCTAGATTTCTCTCTAGTGTCTCTCTTCCTTTGAAAAATCAACTTGCTAGATATTATGATATTAAACATATAGTTTAAACCTATAGAATTTAAGCTCCTCAAAGACAAGGATGATTTTCTTTCTGTATTTGATTCCCTGTGTCTATATTCATAAGAATAGATGATTTCATCTATATAAGTATTCCTTCCAATAATGCTGATCACACCAAATTCATGCCTGTCCTTCCTATACACAGGGTAGGTGCCAACTAATCCATGCCGAGACATCCTATAGTCTATTACAGTGCTGAGTTCATAGTTGGAAATTAATGAATGCTTTTTTATTGATTGATTCTTTTTTTTTAAACAAATGCTTTATTAACTTCTGGTTTACATCATTCATTTCCGCCAGATTTTGAGTTACAATTTTTCCCCATTTTTCCCCTACCCACCACCCTAGAATAGCAGTCCCACAAGATATTCCCTCATCCAATCTGCTCTCTCCCATATCTCTCCCATACCCCCTTCGACTTTTTGATTAAAGCAAGGTGAGTCTCTGTGCCCCAATGCCTGCACATCTTATCTCCCAATTACATGCAAAATAGTATTAATAATAGTATTTATATATATATTTGAAACCTTTCATTTTAAAAAATCGAATTTCAGATCCATTCCCTGGGAAGATAAGTAATTCAGTATGTGTTGTACATGTATAGCTATGCAAAACATTACCATAGTAGATATATTGTAAAAGGCTGCTTATAATTCCCTCCACCCATCCCACCCCCACCTGGTCTATTCCATACTTTGATCCTGTCCCTCTTTGAAAGTGGGTACTTCCAACCTCCCTTCTCCCCAGAATGACCCCCCTCCATCATCCACCCTCTTATCCCCCTTCCCCCTATTATGCTGCAGGGTGAGATATCCCATTTAGAATGTATGTCATTCTCTCCCTGAGCCAAATTCAATGAGAATATGGTTTTGCCTTTTTGCCTTCCTGTTCTACCCCTCCCGTGCAGCCACTTCCCCTTGCTTCTTCTACATGAGATAGTTTACCCTACCCTGTCTCTCCCCATCTCCTCTTGCCACTTTCCTCTCTCACCTCATAATTTCACCCGTTAAGTATCATCCCTTCCCAACAAATTCAACCTATGCCCTCTATCCATTTATAACTGTAAACATATATACACACATTCATATATGTATTCATATGCCCATATAACCTTCTTCCATTATTTTCATACTGAGAGGGGTTTCATCAGTCACAGTTATTGTTTTTTCATGTAGGAATGTAAATAGGTCAACTTTGATAAGTTCCTTTTGATTTCTTTTCCCTGATTACCTTCTCAGGCATCTCTTGCTTCTTGTATCTGGATGTCAAATTTTCTATTCAACTCTGGTTTTTTCTGTAAGAATGTTTGAAAGTCCTCTATTCCACTGAATGACCATATTTTCCCCTGAAACAAAATACTCAGTTTTGCTGGGTAGGTGACCCTTGGGTTCATTCCCAGCTCTTTTGCCCTCTGGAATATCATATTCCATGCCCTTCAGTCCCTCAGTGTAGAAGCTGACAGGTCCTGGGCTATTCTGATTGTGTTTCCACAATATTGAAATTGTTTCTTCCTGGCTGCTTGGAGTATTTTCTCCTTGATCTGGGGATTCTGGAACCTGGCTATAATATTGCTGGAAGTTTTCTTTTTGGGATCTTTTTCAGGAGGTGATCTGTGAATTCTTTCAACCTCTATTTTGCCCTTTGGGTCTAAAACATCAGGGCAATTTTCCTTGAGAATTTCTTGAAGGGTGATTTCTAGGTTCTTTCTTTGATTATGGCTTTCAGGTAGTCCAATAATTTTTAAATTATCTCTCCTGGATCTATTTTCCAGGTCAGTGGTTTTTCCCATGAGATATTTCACATTGCCTTCTATTCTTTCATTTGTTTGGATCTGCTTAACAGCATCTTGATTTCTCATAAAGTCATTAGCTTCCATTTGCTCCAGTCTAACTCTGAAGGAATAAATCTCCTCAGTGAGCTTTTGAGATTCTTTTTCCATCTGGCAAATTCTGCTTTTTAAAGCATTCTTCTCCTCATTGCCTTTCTGAGCCTCCTTTGCCAGTCTATTTTTTAAGGTGTTATTTTCCTCAGTCAAGCTGTTGACCCTCATTTCATACTTTTCCTGCATCCTTCTCATTTCTCTTCCCAATTTTTCCTCCACTTCTCTTATTTGATTTTTAAAGTCCTTCTTAAGGTCCTCTATGACCTGTAACCCACTCATATTTTCTTTGGGGGCTTTTGGAGCAGGATTTCTGACCTCACAGTCCTCTTCCTGTTCCATGCTTCCATCCTCTTTGCTCCCAAAATAGGAGTCTAATGTTGCATTTTTCTGTTTATTTTGTTTCCTTTGCCTAGGCATGTTACCACTTAAGTACTTGACTTTTGGGCTTTTTGCCACAGTAGGGCTCTGCCACCAGACAGGGGAACTTCCATCCCGAATGTTGGAGTCTTCACAACTTCCAGTTCTGGTAAGTTGGATGCCCACCCCAGACCTCCCCACCAGGTCACAATCCAGATCCAGGGAGGTTAAAGCAAGAGTGATTACCCCCCCAAGACTGATCACTGGATCTCCCTACAGTTCGCAGGCCAGGGGCTGGAGCTGCCACTGAAATTGCAAAATGCCATGTCTCCTGAGCAGCTTCTAGCCTCCAGGGGAGGAAGCCAACATGTTCCCCAAATACTGGTCCCAAAGTCCATAGGGCGCTGACCTCTCACTTTGTCCTAGGCATGTCTGTGTTGATAATTCTGGAATCACCACAGCTGTTGGTGTTCTGGGGTCCCTCCAGCCAGCTGCTGGCCAGGCCACCCTGGGGCTAAAACCACGGCTCACACTGACCTGGATTTGGCTCCCAGAGCACTGCACTGGCTGCTCCCTGCAGGGCTGCTGGGCTGTCCTCAGCGGGAGGTTAGCTTCTCTGTGTCGTTCTGTGGGTGCTGGGGCTCCAGAAGTTGTTGTAATAGCATCAGGGTACCAATGACTAGCAGTTACATTGTCCAATTAATCTCTCTCTCTCTCTCTCTCTCTCTCTCTCTCTCTCTCCCTCTTTCTCTCTCTTCATTGACCTACCACATATTCCATTCATATAGGCCTTTAACGATGTATTTTATGACTCTTTTCAAACAAAAGTCATCTTTGGCAATTTTCTTAAGTCTATATCCACCTGCCCCATGTTTTTTCATTGTCCATTAGTCCACCTAGGGCCTTGATTGTATTAATAACATGATCTTCCTTGATTTGCAACCATATAAGATCATTAGGAGAACTTAACAAAGAGTTGAAATTGTACAACACACGGCTTAGGTAACTGAAAGCACTACAGTGTGTCCCAAATGACATACAACCTAATCTCTTACAGTCAACACTGAGCCAGTTTGTTATTTATTATCGCCCCCTGAACATGGGATTTTATTTTTAAGTTTTAATAGCTTAAACCTGCACTAAAACTCTTGGAATACACTAAATATAGGATGGACATGCATGGATTAGTTGTGATCTGCCTTGTTGGAGAGGCATAGATGAAATCAAATACTCCTATGAGGTATTTGGGTGTGTATAAATACATGCATACACATATACACACATATATACATATATGAATGTGTATATAGTAATGAACCAATTCAAGGAATTTTGCTGCTGAATCTTATAGTATGGGCATATAGTTTGCATTTATTTTGTTTTTTCCACTGTGAGTGGTTTTTCAAAAATCTTTTACAAATATCACTTCTAGTGAAGTTCCTTTGATAATTTTTATCATGCCATTTGCAAATAAGAGGAATTGGAAATCATCACCTCTGATAGGAAATCCTTCTTCTCTTTGGAGAGTGCATGGGATAATCCTCCATGACACTGGAAAAGACTTTTGATAAAAATATGTTTTCCTACAGTACACATTGCTTTGATTTTAAAGTTCAGTGCATTGTTACACAGTTATCTGTTAGAGAATTTTTTATTATCTTAACACATGTACAGGAGTTAACTTTTTTGAAGAGAATCTTTAAAAATATATTTTGTTCTATCAAAATATAACAAATGATTTTATATCAAATGATTTAAGGTTTGTTTATGTTTTGTAATAAACACAAAAGAATTTTATATTCTTTCTATCAGCCAAATCAGTCTTGTGATTAGAAGGAGGTGGTCTGCTGAAGCCTGCAAAAGCCTACAAAATTCTCTTTGTGTGTTTTCATCAAGGTCATCTTGCTGAATGCCTTTATGACATATTGCAAAGTCAAAAACACATAAGAAAAGAGACATGGAAACATGAAGTATATATTAACTTCAACCAAATGAAAAGAAGTGAATGAAAATGAATAAATAAATAGTCTTGATAGAGAAAAAGAAGAAATTTAAATTGCTATAAATCTTTATGCATTGAAATTAATTTAAGGAGGTGGTTAGGTGATGTAGTGAATAGAGCTAGAGACGTAGTGAATAGAATGGAGTCAGGAGGGCCTGAGTTCAAATGTGACCTCAGATATTCAACACAAAAACTAGCCACTTACCCCAATTGACCTCCAAAAAGCAAAAGAAAAGAAAAAGAAATTAATTTAAATACAAAGTTGCTAAGCAAGTATATAAACAAGTATTAATGCTTAATGTTAAGTTTATAATATGACATTTTTAAAAAAGAAAATCTACTAGCCATTGCTAATGTCTTCCTGGGCTCCTTTTTTTCTGGTAAACTACCCAATGATTTTTTTTTTCAATTAAGGATTATTTCCAATTTAAAAGTCCATCCCTTCATGCCTTTAAAATTGTATCACTTCTATATATTTTTGGTCAAATCCAATCATTCTTCCTCACTTAAATTCTAAAGTGATGTTTCCATTTCTTCAGATAGTAATTTGGTTACTGAAGTAATGGAATTCAAATATCATGGTTGACCATTGTCATTAATGAGAGCAGACTAATATAACTCTCTCTAAGCCTATTCCATTTTTACTTCTCTTTGTTGACTTCCTTCCAGTCTCATCTTCAAGTGCTTTCAGAGTTTTGTAGGATAGCCTTGTCTCTCTACAAGCTGCTTCTCATATTTTTTAACTGCTTTTTTGGGGGGGGGGAAGTAAAATTGTTCATAATCTGCCTTCTTCCTTTGTAATGTTTTACAAGTGAGTTTCTTCTGTAAAGATGTATTGTCCTTGGTTGTTATTTCTTGTGGCTTGACAAGTAGAATAAATATCTATTGTCAGAGACAATTTCTGGCATTGTTTAGCCTCCTCACTGGGGCAACTGTTTATCATATTTTAAATTTTTCAAATAATGTACAGTCAGGATTGATACTTTCGTCCATTTCCTATATTTTGAAATCAACCTGTTTGAATAAGAGCTTTGGGTTGGAACTGCTTTAATTATATGTTCTTGTCCTTTCTTACAATATGATTCTGCAGTCAATCAAGCGTTAAAGTCGGGAAGATACTACTTTGAATTGTAGTTCAGATACCACTCAGATTCGAAAATGAAGGACAAACAACCTGTGAATAGACCAAGCTGCCCGTATGGGGAACCAGCTACTTGGGTGACTCAACTCATCATCTCCCTCTCCCCCTCTGTCTTCTCTCCAAAAGAAGGTAAAATTCAGTGGCCAGAAGCTGCCCACTTAACTTGGGTATCACTGGCTAGATTTTTTCCTTCCTTCCTTCCATTCTCTCTTTCTGTCTGTCTGTCTTCTTTCATAAAACCTTAACCCCAGTTCACTCTGAACCTCATAGACCACAGTCTATGCCCAAGCTCCACTTAGTGGCTGTATTTTGGGCCCTCCAGGCTTAGAGAGAATGTAACTGTTTCTCTTTGGAAAAGCAGCTCTGAGGGTTTTCCCTTCCCAGTTTGATTTTGTTAATTTTTTTTTGTAATTAAAGAGGCCATCCCTTCACTCACTTCTTAAAGAGGCCTATTCTCTGAATGTGCATTAACTCACTCTAAGTGAGTACCTGAAAAGGCCTTAGCCTAAAAGGACCGGGTTCTCCCACTGAATCCTGGGCCATCTCCAGTCATCCTGATGAATATCAGGCCACTGGACCCAGATGACTCTGGAGGAGAAAGTGAGGCTGGTGACCTTGCACAGCCCTCCCTCACTCACATCAAAGTCAACTGCAAGTCATGTCATCATCTCCCTGATGCCATGATCCTCTTCCAAAATGAAGGACAAACACAACCTGTGAGAATACTAGCTGTGTGATCTAGCAAGTAACTTGATTTTTCTCAGCCTCAGTGTCCTCATCTGTTAGGATCAAATGAATTAATGTAAGTAAAGTGTTTTGCAAACATTAAAGCATTATATAAATGCTAGCAACTATTACTTTGACCTTTGTTCTGAACAGCTGATATAAATACAAACAATCTTAAATGGATTCTACATCACAAACCATTCATGATCCTAATATTTATTTGTAGCCATAGAGCATGAAGAAGCAATACTAATCTTATGCTATTCTGCTCTGGTTAGACAACATCTGGAATACTGAGTTCAGTTCAGGCCAGTACCTTTTAGAAGAGACTGACAAAATGGAAAGCATCCAGAACCACCAAATGGCTGGTGACTTAAATTTGTATCATATCTGGGGTGGATACAATAACTTTATCAAACACTTGACATGTTGTCCTATTAAAGAAGGATGCCACCTGGTCCCAGAGAGAAGACCAGAGACCAAGAGTTAGAAGTTATAGGGTAGCAAGGCTCAGCTGAAATATAAAGAAGAGAAGCAATATAGCAGAGTGAATAGGGGGGGCTAGATTTAAGTCAAGAAAGACCTAGGTTCAAGTCCTTACGACCTGTGTGATTATGCATGTGATGATGGGCAAGGCACTTAATCTTTCTGTGGCTTAGGCAACTCTCTAAGACTAAAAGATAGCAATTACAGACTGCTTTATGATTTACAAAGTATTTTACTAATGCTACCTTCATTGACCCTTTCAGCAACTCTGTCAGGCAGGGGTATTATTATCCCTATTTTTTAGCTTAGGAAACTGAGGCTGAAAGAGGTTCAATGATTTGCCCAAGTTCACAGAGCAAATAAGTGACTATGGAAACATTCATACATAGGTCTTCCTGACTCTAAGTCCAATACTCCTTCTGATGTGCCATGTAGCTATCTTTATATATTACAGAAGAGTAATTTCTGTGCATTGGTGGAGGAAGTACCCCATATCAAATCTGTCTATCTATGTATATATATAAGTATGTATGTATGTATCTATTTATCTAACTACCTATATATATGTGTGTATATGTTTTAAATTGGGAGAGAAATGAGAGGTTGGGTTAGATGGACCTTGAGACCTCTTACAGCTCTAAATTTTGGATCCTAGGAGTCTGTAATTCTGTAATGCTACTATTACTTTGGGTTCTGTTTAAACTCTTTGGCAAACATCCTGTGTTGCACCAGATCCACAGAGACACAGAATATATCTCCCCCCTAGGAGATAAACGACTTCATGTGTTTGCCTTGACCCCATCCTGAAGCATCTATAGAAAGGACAAATGCTCACTATTCTTCACACTTTAGGGATTTTTTTTTTTTTGCTTTTTGGAGGGCATTTGGGGTTAAGTAACTTGCCCAAGGTCACACGGCTAGGTTTTTGTTTGTGTGTGCATTAAAGGGATTTTCAATAGTTTTGTATATGTGGCTTTCAGGCACCGAACTTCACCTTGCCTGGTTTAAATCACCATAAGCGTTGATGAAGGAGAACAGCTCGTCCAAGTAGCAAATGGCTTTGGACCCAGTTAAAATGGGAAATACAGAAGGATACCAAATATGTGCTGGCTAAGGGAAAACACTCCAGAGTTCATTTGCACATAGAAAGGCCCTGGTAACAACCTAGGGCATTTCTGTCACAATTGCTTCTAAAATAGGCATTAGAAGTCCAAAAACACTCCCACAAAGTAAGCACACATCAAGCCCTAAGGGAAATCACATGTGATCAATAAAAGAACCGTAAAATATAGTGTTTTGTGTGTTTCTTGTTGGAGGGGGGGAAGTTCTTGATAGGAGAAATATGGAATTTTCATACCCTCTCCAATTCCTTTCTCTAATATGTTCCTCTTAGATGAAATGTGGTATTGTTCCTTATTGGGTTATTGTAATGCCTCCTACTATTCACATGTTCTTTTCCACCTTTGCTAGAACAAGGAGGGTGAATTTCTCCCCAACCTCAACAAAGTAGGGAGCCATTTTCTATAAAGGTTGGACAATCTTCCCCAAATATACCAATTTAAGGACACTGTGCAGTTCCATTAAAGGCATAGGGATGCTCTAGGCCCACAGACTAGAAAGGGAAAACTAGGCAAGAGTACAATGACAGCTGATACTGTCAGTGAAATTCTCTCTGCCCACTTTGGAATTGGAGGGAGCTCTAAGCAAATAGAAAAGGAGTTTTCACAAAGATGTCATGAAGGTACCAATGGGAGAGTCAAGTCATTGTCTTCCCTCATTTGGACTATGTTCTCATTGAGAGCCGGAGTTCTTTTTGTTTTTCTTCATATCCCCAGTGCTTAGTAAAGTGCCTGGGCACAGAGGAGACCCTTAATAAACACTTGTTGATCATTTGCTTTTTCTTCATGAAACTCAAATGATGCAGAAACTGTGGGAGCACACTTCATTTCTCTTCCCAGCTCTTAGAACTCTGTTTGAAAACCTAAAAGCCATCAACAAATAAAAAGTATCCATGAATAAGAACCTAATAAAATGAATTCATTTTTGCCATGAGGTACATTGAAGTAACACAATCAGTCCTATCAGTCCTATCTAAAAATACCTAGCTAATTGTACTAACAGGGTGAAGCTTGCTGTACCACACACAGTCAGGGCAGGTCTGCGTGCTGTTGTAGCTATGATAAAAAAGCTCACTTGACAGTTATGGAGTATGTCAAGTTACAGTGTTTTCATATATACCATGAAAGGTTCTATAGATTTGAATGAAAATTCATTAGTGATCTATTTTAAAGTTCTATAGAACCTAAAGTCTCCATTTATTTCCTTTTTCTTTTTTAAACTATTCACACCTTACTTTATAAGAAAAAGTCTTAGGCACCATTTAAATCATAGCTAAAGTTTGGGCTAGTTTGGGCCAGAAAAGAGACAGAGACACACAGAGAGAGACACTGAATGAGAGAAAGAGAGAGACAGAAACAGAAATAATCTAGGAGATAAAACTAGGAGATAAAAGACATAATGTCACTCATTAAGAACATGACCTCTTTGGGCCTCAGTAGATAGGATACAGTGGTTCAAGCTGATGAGTAATTCCAAATATTTTTTAATATGATGATATTTTATAATGACAAAAATTTCTTAACTTCACATAAGAGTTATACTATAAATAAATGTGCATTGAGAAGAAATACCATGACAAAAATGCAACATAATTTTAATTAGATAATTTTAAATTAAAATAATCTCACTTTAATTTTTAAAGAATTTTAATTTGTTGGTTGATTAAACTATTTGAATTAACTGATTGAATTAATTTTAAAATACTTTGAAATAATTTTGTATATTATTAATCACAAGTCTATGCATTTAAAAGACAGAGATACATATGTGAAAGGTACTGTGATGTAAGGGACAGTTGGGTGGCATATCAGATAGAGTGCCAGGACTGAAGTAAAAAAAGACTCATCTTGAATTCAAATCAGGCCTCAGGAACTTATTAGTCGTGTGACCCTGGGCAAGTCACTTAACCATGTTTGCCTCAGTTCCTCATCTGTAAAATGGGTTGGAGAGGAAATGGCAAAACACTACATTATTTGCCAAGAAAATTTCAAATGAGGTCCTGAAAAGCTGGACACAACTGAAATGACCAAATAACAAAAACTGTAACATAGAGCAGTGATAATAAATTCAAATAGAAATGGGGGCCAGTAAAGCATATATAAGAATCTCTATGGGTCATATGTTGACTTAGAAAACCATGCAAATTTATATTTTTCTTTTTTTTTTTTTAATTAAGACATTAAGTCAATGAAATCAGATAGGAACTACATCTTAATCTAGTTTGGGTTGCACTCAGGCGTGTTGTAGTAGCCATGTAGCAGCTAAGTAACTGTTCGACACCTCTAATATATAGGGTTGAAAATAGGCCTTGGAATCAAAAAGATGTGGTTTCAATTCTGCCTCTGCTATACAGTCAGGTATGATTAAGAGAAAGCCATTTAACCCCTCAGGGCGAGCTAGGTGGCAAAGGAGAATGAGAAATTGGCTTGGAGTCAGGAAAACTCATCTCCCTGAGTTCATACCTGGCCTCAGACACTTACTAACTGTGTGACCCTGGGCAAGTCATTTAACCCTGTTTGCCTTATTTTAAGTAACATGTAATTGATGGTCTAGGTTGGTGGAAAAGTTTCCCCAAGAGAAGTTCCACAAACTAATGAAATCATAGATTTTTACCCCTCTTCCTCACCATTCATAATAAAGTCACTAAGGATTCATCAAGCATCTACCACTTACCAGAGTGAAAAGCAGTAAAAATACAAAGAAAGGCAAAAAATAATCCTGCTCTCTAATATTATTTAGTCAACAATAAATATGTCTGCATATTTTTAAACTGAGTTATTGAATGAGATATAGACTTGATGATGATTCTGTGGTCCCTAGAATTCATTAAGACCATCTACTTAAGCATGCTAGGCTGACAATTTGCATGAGAAAATGAAATCAAGGATGTTTCAGAGTACTTGAAGTCTGTTTGCTTTAAGAATAATATCAAAAAATTCAAGAAATAGACATTTTTGCAGTTCACCAAAGATAAGTCCTCTAACTCCACAAGTGAAACTAGTGCTAAGCTCAGGATAGAAAGACAGATGGTGACCAAAAAGCCTGAAACATTTTTTTTCTCTTTTCAGACATACATTTATTAGTACCTAGCATATGAAAGGCACTGTCAGTGGTCATAGTCAGGTTATGTAGTCTCAAGTCTTGCATTCCAGAACTGAAGCTATTCTGGGGATTTATAGGATACAATTTGTACTATAGCCCCACTGAGGAATCAGCTCTAGCATCAGACTATTCCCAGAAATGTACAGAACATCCAAGTACCATAGCATGGGAAAGGAAGATGTTTCTGAGTCATAGTAAGAATATCCTAGGCATCCAGAAGAAAAGCAAGCCCTCTCCCAGAGCAGATACCTGAAGGGGATCCATGGGTCTACATACCCCAGCTCATTTCCAAATTGCAACCTCAGACAACTCTGCAGGCCCAGAGAAATGAGAATTACCTCAGGGTCCAAGGTTGCAAGACAAGAGACCAACAGATAACTGAGCCATATCCATGCCTTTCAAAAGTTACAAGGAATACCTAAGCCAAAATGAAAGGAAAAGACAAAGTCCTCCAGAGGCTATGCCTTTTATTAGAATATCTACATTTCCATGGAACTTGAGACCACCTTCCATCCCGTCTGTATAATCTAGTATGAACCTAGTTGTTCACATGTTATCTCCATTAAAATGTAAGCGCTTTAGTTTAAGGGGCTGGTTTTGGTCTTTTTTTCTCTTTTTACCTCCTGAACCTGGTACTTAGCAAGTGCTTAATAAATGCTCATTGATAGTTAAAACAAAAAGTACAGGGTGACTTAAAAAGGTTACTCAACAAACTTTATATAAAAGTACAGAACTCCTAGGAGTGGAAACTCCCTCTGCCAATGTAGATTGGTACCTTCTCTGCAGCTTAATCTCAGACTTTGAGAGTTGGCTAGGGTACTAAGAAGCCCAGTGATTTATCCAGGATCACACAGCCACTATGTGTCAAAGGCAGGGCTTAAAACTGTCTTTCTGGTTTCAAGCCTGACTCTCTATCCACTATGCTTTGTTGCCTCTTAAATATCTTAAATTCAACATGTTCCAAACCAAAGTCTATCTGCTTCTCCCCCTTTCCAAACTTCTTTATTACTATCAAATGTGCCCCTATTCACTCCATCATACAGTCTTATAACCAAAGTGGAATCCTTCACTCCTTACTCCCTTTCACCCACCATATTCAATCTGTGGCCAACTACTATCTATTTTGCTTTTGTAACATCTTGTTTATGTTTCCTTCTCTCCCACACACTAGCTTTAAGATGTCCCTGTCATCCCCATTCAATAAGTTCCAGTGGCTCATTATCATCTCCAGAATCAAATAGAAAAGTCCTCTCTTTGGTTTTCAAAGACCTTAATAACCTGGTCCTCTCCTGCTTTTCCATCATTCTTATTATGCCTTACTCCCCTCCATATGCTGAGGTCCTGTGCCACTGGCCTCCCTTCTGCTCTGCAAACAAAACACTCCATTCCCTGACTCTGAGCACTTTCTTTAACTATTCCCCATGCCTGGAATGTTTTCCCTCATCTTCATCTCCAGGTCTTCCTGGCTTCCTTCAAGGCCCAGCTAAAAATCCCACATTCCACAAGAATCCTTTAAGCCCTTCCTGATCCCCCTTAATGCTAGTACCTTCCCTCTGGTGATTATCTCCAGTTTATCCAGAAAACATTTTGTTGGTACATAGTTGTTTGCATGTTGTGTCCCCTTTGAGAGAGGAGACTGGTTTTATCCTCCTTATCTTTGTATCCCTAGTGCTTAGCACAGTACCTGGCACATTACTGTTGTTCAGTCATTCAGTTCTTCATGGCCCCATGGACCATAACTCACCAATGTTGTCCATGGGATTTTCTTGGCAAAGATATTGGAGTGGTCTGCCATTTCCTTCTCCAGTGGATTAAAGCAAACAGAAGTTAAGTGACTTGCCCAGGATCACATAGCTAGTAAATGTCTGAAGTCATATTTGAACTCAGGTCTTCCAGACTCTAATCCCAGTGCTCCATCCACTATACCACCTACCTTCCTTTTACCTGGAACATAGTAAGCAATTAATGTTTACTGACTTACATTGCAAGTACTCAAAAAGTGCTATGTGTCTCACTTAATTAATAAGTAATAATAAATTTGCTTCACTGTGTACTGCATCTTTACTCACTTTGCAAGAGTTGGTATCTATTTCCAATGCAGAAATAATGTAATTTTAAGGTTTATTGTAAAGATATTTTGCTTTTATGACCTGTAAAATTATAGCATGCTTTCCTATTCATAAACCAGGCTTGTAACTTTAAGGACAGTTCTTTTATCATCCAGGGAATCCTCTTTGCTATGTTGATATCTCTATAAACAACCTAATTCGGTGCTTACAAAGCTATAGCCAGTAGCATAGAGGGAAACTTTGTGAGTTGCTATGACAAAAAGTATTTATTACCTGGGTACCAAACTCTGGTCATGAGTATCTCTGATGAATAAATATATAAATAAATAACATGTTATGTTTTGGTTACCACATAGGATGTCTGTGTTGGTCCTGGTCCCATACTGCTATCTAAAGTCATTAACTTTTCACAGGGCCTGACATAATTTGCACTAAGTTGACATTATCTTTAGAAACCCAGGGTCATGCGTCATCCACAATGAGGCATCAGAGTAGGACTTTAATTGAGGTATGTTTACATCATGTTACATTATTTTTGCATGTGACATCTCTGAGTTGCCTGCTAAAGGATGGGATTGTGAGATATATTTTTCTCCAATGAATGGCACAATGAAGAAGCCAAATAATTTCTTAATAAGAAATATTGTAAAGCATTCCGAAAACTAGATAGATGTTAATGCTCACTATATATACTTTAGAGAGGAGGATCGGTATATTTGTTTCATTTAGAAAGTTGCTTTATGTGACATCGTATGTAAGATGGCTGGCTTGGGGTCAAGAACAACCAGATTTGAATCCTCATTCTTCCACTTACTAGTCATGACACAGCAGGTATATCAAACAATCTTTCTGAGCCTCAGTTTCCTCATTTGGAAGATGAAGATAAAGCTTACAGTCCACATCTCAGAGGGCTGACTGAAAGGTCAATCTTTAATCTCTTTCTATCTACTGGCTTGTTTCAGGATGACAGCCTTTTGTTAGACTGATCATAGTCTTTGGAAACCCAGTGATCTCCTAATTGCTAAAAGTAATGATCTTTCCTTAACCCTCATCCTTCTTGACCTCTCTTGACTTCTAAGACTTCTCTGAACTTTAACATTATTGATCACTTTTGCCATCTGCAGACTCTCTCCTCAGTTTTCATGATACTGCTTTCTCTCGGTTTTCTGCAAGTCTGAAACCAAACTCATCATATTTCCCCCAAAACCTACCCACCTCTCTCCTGAACCTCCCTAATACTGTTCAGAGTAGATAGTATCCTTCTAGTCATCTTCTACTCCTTGCTCTCACTAACTCTACATATCCAATCAGTTGTTGTCTCGTGGTTTCTATCTCCATAACATCTCTCATATATGTCCCATCTCTCTCCACTAATATGGTTACCATTCCAGTCCAAGCCTCCTATTGGATCTCTCTGCCTCAAGCTTCTCCTTCACTCCAATACATCCTCCACATAACTGCCAATGTGATTTTTCTATAGAACAAATAAGACCACATCATTTCCCACTCTTTGTCATTCAACAAATCCAATGATTCTCTGTTACCGCTAGAAAAAATTATAAACTCCTCTAACTTCAAAGTTCTAAACCACCTGGCCCCTTCCCACTTTCTAGTCGCCTTACATGACTCCCCTCTGCATATTTTATGGTACAATAGGATGGGCCTTCTGAGGCCAAGAGCATTTAGTGATTTATACCAGTCCCACAACTAGTTAATGGAAGAACTAATCACAGATTTCAGGTCTCTTGACTCCCAGTCAAGTCCTTTCTCCTCTATTTCATGTTGCCTCCTAGGATCCCCCCACAATAATGCTATTTCCAAATGTCATGCCCCTAAACAAAATACAGTTGGCTTTTGGTTTCTTTAGATAAATGTCCATATTCAAAATAAATAATTTCATATGCTGGGAGGATGCAGAGAGTCTACTGCATCTCTCTGTACAGGAAAAAAAAAAAACAACCAGCAATTATACATAGATTTTTCCTATTGCTGACTCCTATTGCTGACCTTTTAAAGTCTAACAATAGTACTGTGGCTTCATTTTTCCTTAACACTATATGATGGAATCCAGAAGCCAATAATCCAAAAGTTAATGTCAAATATTTAGACTAATGCATATCAGGATTATTTTAAGTTAGCAATGAACAAAGCTCAAATTTCATCTCAGGGTTCCTGAAACTATGGATGGAGAACCACATGAGAATATTTTCCCCCCAAAATTCCAGTACTCTATATTAGAATTATGTCAGAGATAGGTTGTAGAATTTAATAATACTTGGAATCTGTTCCTGATCATTTTAAAGTTTGTAAGCATTTTTAAAAAAGTGCTGGGGGATCACTAGGAGCCACTCCAGTCCTATTCTGGATGCCTCATAGGGGGTGACCAAAAGGTGATTCTCAAAGATTATGCAAGTGGCATGTAAGCTCTGCCAGGTCCTACTAAGCTGACAGAGTTTCAAGCATAGGCCTGACAAGGGCACTGTATATCTGCCATCCAGGGGCCAACCTAAGTTTAAAGAAAAAGTTATCTAATAGGGGAAGAATTTTGTTGAGCCATTGTAACTCATGAAATCCACCAAATCAGGCACAGAGCATTGTAAAACTACCCTCACCAATGATGCCACAAAGGTTTGAATGACTGAAGTACTTTAATCAACAAATATGTATGTGAAGCTTATCTTTCTACTACTGCAGGGCTGTAAAGTATAGCAATGATCAAACTGTAGGTAATTATTTAATGAATTTGATTAGGTCAAAGACTAAATATGGATAATTTAGGGGAAAACAACTTTTTGTAAAATTTTAGAGCAGATAAGGACCTTAAGATTCCAATCCATTCATTTTAAAGATAGAGGAGACCCAGAGGGTTGGAGTAACTTAGTCGTGATCATAGAACCTCTGAATTACGAATTCTCAAAAACCAACTAGTCCATGCTGTACCTCGACAAGGATTTCATCCTAAGCACTAGAAAGAAAAGGATTGAGAGAAGTGGTCAACCAACCTTTGTTTAAATATTCCTAGTGAGGGGAAACCCACAACCTTTTAGAGTGGGTTCTTTTGGACGGTTCTAATTATTTCTATTGAGGGCAGTTAGGTGGCACTGTGGATAGAGTATAGGACCTGGAGTCAGAAAGACACATCTTCCTGAGTTCAAATCTGACTTCAGATGCTTACTAGCTGTGTCACCCTGAGCATGTCACCTAACACTGTTTGCCTCAGTTTTCTCATCCATAAAATGAGCTGGAAAAGGAAATGACAAGCCATTCCAGTAAGTTTGCTAAGAAAACCCCAAATGGAGTCACAACTGAAGAGAATAACAACAACAACAACACAAATTGTTTTTATGTGCATAGAAATGGTGGAATTCTTTAACAGATTGTAGGCAACTAGAAAAGGGTCTGTCTTAGAGTATATAAATACCCAGAATTCCTGATTTAAGATTCTAGATTGTAGGCCAACTAGAAAAGGGTCTGTTTTAGAGTATATAAAAATCCAGAATTCCTGATTTAAGATTCTATGTAATGATACATAGAGAAGAGAGACTTTAGAAGGTCAGAAATACTGACCACTATTGACATTTTATTTGACCGTACATTACCAAAATGTCTATTATTTACACAATATAATATAATATGATATGATATGATATGATATGATATGATATGATATGATATAATATAATATAATAGGGCAGCTAGGTGGCACTGTGGATAGAGTACAGGGTCTGGAGTCAAGAAGACATCTTCCTGAGTTCAAATCTGGCCTCAGACACATACTAGTCATGTGACTCTGGACAAGTCATTTAACCCCTTTTGCTTCAGTTTCCTTATCTGCAAACTGACCTGGAAAAGGAAATGGCAAGCCACTCCAGTATCTTTGCCAAGAAAATCCCAAATGGGGTCACAGAGTCAGATACAAGTAAAACTAAACAATCATATAATCTAAAGGGCAGGGACTATATCTTTTCTATCCTTCTATTCCTAGTATACAGCACACTGTCTAGCACATAGTGGGTATTCACTGAGTGTTTTTTTGAATAAATTAATAAACTTCATTTATAGTAAAGAATTGAGACATGAAGAGTTCATATACAAAGATATATAGGCAATTGCTCCATACAATTGTGCGTTAGTCACTCTAGCCTATACTAAAACAAAGTTATAAACCACAGAGCTTTGCAAAAATCAACAGAAGCAAAAGCAGGTGGAAATTAAAATGTGAAATTTAAACCAGTGTTTTGGATTTAGCTCAAATTGCGGGCAAAATTTTGATACACTTTTGTTTAACTTAAAATGAATTATTTTCTTCTCTTTGGAAACTGAAGAATATAATAAGAAGCTTTGTAAGCTCTGGAGAGAAAAGAACTTCCTTCTGTTCCCCTCCAAAATTCTGTAGAAGGTTTCTGGGCTCCTAGCTACAAAGTGATCAAGAAAAAAAAAAAAAAAGCATTTGGGTGGCTAGGTGGCGCAGTGAGTAGAGTGTCGGCCCTGGAGTTAGAAGGACCTGAGTTCGGATCTGACCTCAGACACTTAATACACACAAACAAAAATCTAGCTGTGTGACCTTGGGCAAGTTACTTAACCCCAATTGCCCTCCAAAAAACAAAAAGAAAAAGAAAAAAAGCATTTTCAATATCTTTATTTTCAGTGAATACAAATGGCAGTTCTGGAACATTATAAGGAAATGGGAAAGGGGGAGGGTAATACCTGAATCAGTAGGGCTTTAAACTCATTAGTTCTATTCATATTTGTCAGTATACACCCTCAGAATAGGTTTGAAAGTCCTTGACTTTCATAAGAGTTATTATGCAAGCCACACATTCACACCAGAAGAAAGACATTCTCCCTCAGCCATGAGGAAATCCAGAAGTTAATCTTAATCTAAGATAAACATAATCTAACCAATTAGGTTAGCTAGGGACAAAAGTCTATGTGGCACCTAAGCACCTAGGAATCCTACTATGGATAGCAATGCTATACAAACCAATTCTATGTGGTAGAACAGAATTCCAAATTAATTCACAATAATTCACAATGCAGACAACTTATACTGATTTATAAATGCTTAGAAAAATGGGGGGATGGTACATGAGTATTAAGAAAAGAAAGAGGTGATCACTGGGATTAAACATGGGTTCACTGAGAACCAACCCAACTAAATTGAATCTTATTTTTTATAAAGTTACTAGACTGGCCCCATAGGATAGTGAATAAAGTATCAACCTTTTCATAAAAACCTAGGTTTAAATTCTCTTTCTAATGCATACTAGGTGTGTGGTCACAGGCAAATTACTTAACCTCTCAGTGTTCCAAAGCAACAAATGAGAAATTAAAGAGCAATTGCTAATGTAAAGAAGTAGAAGGATGCTTCCACAGCAGGAAGTTTCCTATACCAACAAAATCACTGAAATGAAACAAAATAATTTTTTTTAACTAGACTGATTTAGACATAGTATATATTCATTTCTCCAAGGCATTTAATAAAGTATTTTATGATGTTCTTATAGAAGAGATGAAGAAGAGTAGTAGTAATAGCTAACATTTACATGTCACTTCATAGTTTACAAAATACTTTCTAAATAGTATCTCATTTTACCCTGAAAAAAAACCCTAGGAGGCAGGCTTTAGTTATTATTACCCCCATTTTACAGATGAGGAAACTGAGATAAACAGAGATTAAGTGATTTGCCTAAAATCACAAAGCTAGTTAATGTCTGAGGTTGTATTTGAACTCAGGTCTTTTTGACTCCAGGTTCAGCAGTCTTAATTTAGTGCCACCTAGCTGTGAACTGGATCATAGTAAAATTAGGTAGTCATAGCCAACTGAAATGAGTACAACCAAATACTGCTAAATAATGGCATGATATTGGTGCAATGGAATTTCTTTTTAACTCAGGAGTTTAGGACCTAAGAGGTAGGAAACTGTGTTCTAATCCTAGATCTAGAGCTAAGAGTCAAAATTTCTCATGAGAAGGTAGAGGAGGGAAATTTACCAAGACAACCTTTAAGATTCCTACCAATTCAAAGATTCCACAATTTCCAGTAGGGAAAATTAGGAGTGGACTATGATTAAAAGACCATCTGAAGAGATGTTTATATGACTATTGTTGGTTTTAGCTCCTCAAAGAAAGGGATTGTATCATTTATGTTCACTCTCATTAAGTAGCACCAATCACAGTAGTGGAAATAGACATTTAATACAAGATTGTGATGACTCACACAAGTATTTAATTTTAGGAGTTATGATTCCTTTAGTATGATTTCTAAGTCTTTACCATGCAGAGACATAGAGAAAGTAATTAAAGGAACTACCCCCAGGAGTTCAATAGAGGTTTCTCTATGTGGATGATTAAGTATTTCCAATTTAATTTTTTATTGTTTATGTCTGACTCTGTTACCCCATTTGGGGTTTTCTTGGCAAAGACACCAGAGTGGCTTGCCATTTCATTTTCTCCAGCTCATTCCACAGAAGAGGAAACTGAGGTAAACAGGGTTAAGTGACTTGCCCTGGGTCATACAGCTAGTATGTGTCTGAGGCCAGATTTAAAGTTGGGTTTTAAACTTTTATCCTGGCACTCTATCCACTGTGCCATCTAGCCGCCCCATCCTTTATGAGATATGGAAGCTACCTCATAACCAAAATTTTAAAACAATTTAACAGACAAATGAATCATAATAAATCTCCTGTTTTCTGAAGCCTGTGTAAATGAATATGAAAGATACCATAGTGATCTGTATACAACATCCAACCCGGTAACTGGAAAATTATACTTATTTCATTATATTTATATTTACTTGAGCTACAGTCAGTCTTATTTCTCTACCCTTCAGTTTCTTTATCTGTAAAATGAAAAGGAGAATATGTAATTCCTCATTAATCAGAAAATGTTCAAACTAGAAAAGATCTTTGAGATAATTAGTAGTAGGAAAATTATGCTAAAATAAATATTAATTACTGACATTTATATACTAACTTATGGCTTGAAAGTGGCATGATTATTGGCACCTGACCCACTGACATTCACTTATATTTTTAATTTTTTTTTTAATTTTTTGCTTTTTGGAGGGCAATTGGGGTCAAGTGACTTGGCCAAGGTCACATGGCTAGTTTTGGTGTTAAGTGTCTGAGGCCACATTTGAACTCAGGTCCTCCTGACTTCAGGGCTGGTGCTCTATTCACTGGCTGCCCCCACCAACATTCACTTATGAGCCAGACCTTAGTCTCTAGAGAATATGAGCAATATTCTATTTGACTCTAGACCAGCCACCCCTCATTCTCCAGACTATGTCACTATGTTTCAGCTGAGTCTACTCTCCCAGGCCCCCTCTTCCATTGGTGAGTTCTCCCCAGAAATGGCATTTTGGGGAAGGGTTCCAGACAAGACATCCCTCATTCTCCAGACCATACTACCATTCCCCTATTACCTTCATCTGCTCCACACACACATACTTTTAGCTTCATTTTTATGTTGTCTTCCCTGATTAGAACATAAGTTCTTTGGAGATAATGACTGTCTTTCTTTTTGCTTTTATTTATATCCCCAGTAAATAGCACAGAGCTTTGGTATTGTAAGCTTACTACTGATTGACTGAAAAATAAATTGTTACTTTATTTCTTTTGCTTCTCACAACAGCCCTAGGATATAAGTACTGCAGGTAATATAATTGCAGAGTAGAAACAGCACGTCCAAGGCACTCTCCCCCCAGATTACCTCCAGACTATGTAAAAGGGGACTCTGAACAACTTCTGGAGCCCTAGCACCCACAGAACGACACAGAGAAGCTAACCTCCCACTGAGGACAGCCCAGCAGTCCTGCAGGAAGGACCAGCACAGTGCTCTGGGAGCCAGCAGTGCAGCACGCAGTGCATGGAGAGCCGAGCCCAGGTCCACCTGAGCCACGGTTTTAGCCCTAGGGCTGTGAGGCCAGCAGCCTGCCGGAGGAACCCCAGAACACCAGCAGCTGTGGCGATTCCAGAATTATCAACATAGACATGCCTAGGACAAAGTGAGAGGTTAGTGCCCTATGGACTTTGGGACTAGTATTTGGGGAATGCATCGGCTTCCTCCCTGGGGGCTAGAAGCCACTGAGGAGACACGCCATTTTGTAGTTTTCAGTGGCAGTTCCAGCTCCTGGCCTGCGAACTGTAGGGAGATCCAGAGATCAGTCTTGGGGAGGTAATCACTCTTGCTTTAACCTCCCTGGATCTGGATTGTGATCTGGGGTGGAGGTCGTGGGGTGGATATTCAGCTTGCCAGAAACGGAAGTTGTCCCCCGACAGTTCAGGACAGAAGCTCCCCTGTTTGGTGGCAAAGTCATACTGTGGCAACAAGCCCAAAAGTCAAGTAATTAAGTGGCAACATGCCAAGGCAAAGGAAACAAATTAAACAGACAAATGCAACATTAGACTCCTATTTTGGGCAAAGAGGATTGAAGCATAGAACAGGAGGAGGACTGCGAGGTCAGAAATCCTGCTTCAAAAGCCCCAAAGGAAAATATGAGCGGGTTAGAGGCCACAGAGGACCTTAAGAAGGACTTTAAAAATCAAATAAGAGAAGCGGAGGAAAAACTGGAAAGACAAATGAGAAGGATGCAGGAAAAGTATGAAATGAGGGTCAACAGCCTGACTGAGGAAAACAACACCTTAAAAAATAGACTAACTCAAATGGCAAAGGAGGCCCAAAAGGGCAATGAGGAGAAGAATGCCTTAAAAAGTCGAATTTGCCAGATGGAAAAGAATCTCAAAAGTTCACTGAGGAGATTCATTCCTTCAGAGTTAGACTGGAGCAAATGGAAGCTAATGACTTTATGAGAAATCAAGATGCTGTTAAGCAGATCCAAACAAATGAAAGATTAGAAGGCAATGTGAAATATCTCATGGGAAAAACCACTGACCTGGAAAATAGATCCAGAAGAGACAATTTAAAAATTATTGGACTACCTGAAAGCCATGATGAAAGAAAGAACCTAGAAATCACCCTTCAAGAAATTCTCAAGGAAAATTGCCCTGATGTTTTAGATCCAGAGGGCAAGGTAGAGGTTGAAAGAACCCACCGATCACCTCCTGAAAAAGATCCCAAAAAGAAAACTCCCAGGAATATTATAGCCAGGTTCCAGAATCCCCAGATCAAGGAGAAAATATCTTGTGGGACTGCTATTCTGGGATGGTGGATAGGGGAAAAACGGGGTAAAAAAAAATTGCAACTCAAAATATGGTGGAAATGAATGATGTAAAACAGAAGTTAATAAAGCATTTGTTTAATAAAAAAAAAAAAGAAAAAAAAATCCATCAGTCTTGGGGTGGCTAGGTGGCACAGTGAATAGAGCACCCATCCAGGAATCAGGAGGACCTGAGTTCAAATCTCACCTCAGACACTTAACACATACTATCATGTGACCTTGGACAAGTCACTTAACCCCAATTGCCCTGCCTCCCCCCTCCAAAAAGCAAAATTAAAAAAAAAAAAAGAATCCATTATTTTTATCCTGTTACAAAAATTAACTGACTTTTAGAAATATAATGGCTCTCAGCTCTACTTGGTCCTTTTGTTTATTTTATAGTTTATAAAATAAATCAATCAACCATCAATCATTTATTAAACTGCCTTCTACGTGTATCATAAGATTCAGATGATACTCAATGAACTGACATCCTAATGCAAAGACAAATATGAATAAAAATAAATATAAATTTAATGAAACAAATACATACAAAGTCATTAAATACAAAATAGTTTGAGAGGATTGGGGTAGCAGAAGAAAGACTTCCTGCAGAAGATGTCTGAACTCTATCTTAAATGAAGAAAAGTCTTGTAAGAGACTGAGATGACACTAGAGTGGCTTTCAGTTATTAGTGTTAGCCACTAAAAATGGATAGAGTCTGAAAAGTGAGTGTTGTTCATGAAGGAAAAGGAGAAGGCCAATTTTACTGGATCTCAGAGTATGGGGAGGAGGAGTAATGTACAATGGAAATGGAATGATAAGTTGGGAGAACTGCATAGGGCTTTGTAATGGAAATGCAAATTTAAAGATCTTCCCTGCCCCTAGGCCCTTTGATAGGCTTAAGAGACCCAGAGAACCTACCTTGACTTGAAAATATATGCTGCCTCCTAATAGGCTGAATGTGGTCACATGGAGCCTGTGGCAGGAGGCTTGGTTTTCAAGAATGCCCACACCTTGATGCTGTGTGATTGGACAGTGGGTCAAGAGGGTGGTTACATTCTCTGACCCAGGAGAAGGCTATATAATCCCTGATTTGAGGCTTTGCTTTGGGGCTCACTTTGAGAAGTATTGTGTGATTTGACCAGATGAGACTCTGGGCAGCTGTTGAGAGCCCCCCAGCTTTGAAAACCCAGATGTTGATGCTTCCCTCTCTGGTAACTGTGATTTGGTATTGATAATGGTTGGATAGTTTGGAAGCCTGTCTGCTTGATCTGTTTGTTTCTCTGTCTTGTAAGTTCTGTCTGTATACTTTGAAGTTCTGGGTGCTGACCTTTTCCCCCTGAACTAGGTAATATATGTTTGATTGATTAAAGTGAGCTTGTTAACCCATTTTGAGTTGCTTTCCTTTAGAAAAGCAGATCTAAGAACCTGTGTTGGCAGCCACTCTGGGGATGTTGGGGTGCTTGCTGCTACAGGCTTCAAAATCTAAAGGGAGTAATTTATATTCTATCCTAAAATCAATAGGAAACCACTAGAGTTGACTGAATAAGGAGTCACATGATCAGATCTGTCCTTAAAGAGAATTACTTTGTCAATAATGGACTAGAGTGGTTTAGAGACTTGAGGCAGGAAGATCAGTTAGGAAGCTGTGAAAATAATATGAATGTAGTTATCTTGGTGTGTGGAGAGGAGTCAGATGAGAGTGATATTGTGAAGGTAAGAAAGCAGCAAGATTTGGCAGCTGATTGGATATCTGAAGTGAGGGGGCAGGTACAGTTCAGAATAATGCCAAATATTGGATCTGAGATTCTGTAAGTATGTGTAATGGAAATGCAGATTTAAAGATCTTCCCTGCCCCTAGCTTAAGTGCACCAGGAGCCTGTGGTGGGAGGCTTGTTTTTTCAGGAAAGCCCACACCTTGATACTTTGTGATTGGGCAGTGGGTCCAGAAGGTTGTTACATTCTCTGAGCCAGGAGAAGGCTATATAAACCCTGAGGAGAGGCTTTGCTTTGGGGCTCACTTTGAGAAGTGTTGTGTGATTTGACCAGATGAGACTCTGGGAAGCCGTTGTTGAGAGCCCCCCGGCTTTGAAAACCCAGATGTTGATGCTTCCCTCTCTGGTAACTGTGATTTGGTATTGATATAATGGTAGGACAGTTTGGAAGCCTGTCTGTTTGATCTGTAAGTTCTGTAACTCTGAAGTTTGGGGTGCTGACCTTTTTCCCCTGAACTAGGTAATGTATGTTTGTTTGATTAAAGTAAGCTTGTTAACCCATTTTGAGTTGCTTTCCTTTTGAAAAGCAGATCTAAGAACCTGTGTTGGCAGTCACCCTGGGGATATTGGGGTGCTTGCCGCTACAAAATGGCGACGAGGGATGGGATCTGCTGAGTAAAAGGAAAGTATGGGGGCTGGGATAATTGTTTGTTTCCCAGTTGTGGTAGCTGTGATTCTGTGGAGCCATGGAGCAGGAGAGAACGACCTGCATGCTGACTTCACTGAGCTGAGAGCAGGAATGGTGAGCTGCCTGCATGGAGACCTGTGGAGAAGCCTGGAGCTGCTGCCTTCTGCTGGAGGAGAAGGAACCCAGGAGTTTGGAGTTCAGCCACAGGACAAGATAAGGACTGTGTGGCAAAGCAGGGGCACTGAATGTGTTTCCTTGTTGCATCCCACAGTTTGGGACCCAGGGGGAGGATGGACTTGTAACTATGATGGGTGGGGTGAAGTGCCATGCACCCCAAGGACCCCACATTGGTTTTGTTGCCCAGCTCCCTCTCTGGATTTGGAAGCAGGGGCTGGAGCAGTGTTATGGGAAGGACACCCCCCTCCTCGCAAGAGAACTTTATGTGATAATGCTTTGTATTTTGTGAATTGATGTGATAATGCTTTGTATTTTGTGTTTAAGGCCCAGTGGCCACTTTGGTAACTTTAGATGTACCTTGAAAATATGACTTAAGGGATGGTTAGTGATAATTGAAATGTAAATTGTCTATGTTATGGGCATACTTAGTAAGACTTTACTGAATAAGTAACCAATTGTACTTTGAGATATTGTTACAGATAAGAGACTAATTGAGTTAATCAAGACTTTGCCCCATGAGTGGAAGACTTGTACTTTGAAAACTGATGTAACTGATTGAGTTAACTTAAGAGTGACTATTTTTTGATTTTACTGATAAGTGGACTGAGTTAACATTTGTCCCATGAGTGGAAGACTTGGACTATTGTATTTTGAGATTATATTGTGATTTTCTTATGTACCTGGAAAATGTGACCTAAGAGATGTTTAGTGCTAATTCAAATGTAAATTGTGTATGCTATGGGCAAGAAAGATCTTGGGGCCGAATGTAATGGAAATGCAGATTTAAAGATCTTCCCTGCCCCTAGCTTAAGTGCACCAGGAGCCTGTGGTGGGAGGCTTGTTTTTTCAGGAAAGCCCACACCTTGATACTTTGTGATTGGGCAGTGGGTCCAGAAGGTTGTTACATTCTCTGAGCCAGGAGAAGGCTATATAAACCCTGAGGAGAGGCTTTGCTTTGGGGCTCACTTTGAGAAGTGTTGTGTGATTTGACCAGATGAGACTCTGGGAAGCCGTTGTTGAGAGCCCCCCGGCTTTGAAAACCCAGATGTTGATGCTTCCCTCTCTGGTAACTGTGATTTGGTATTGATATAATGGTTGGACAGTTTGGAAGCCTGTCTGTTTGATCTGTAAGTTCTGTAACTCTGAAGTTGGGGTGCTGACCTTTTTCCCCTGAACTAGGTAATGTATGTTTGTTTGATTAAAGTAAGCTTGTTAACCCATTTTGAGTTGCTTTCCTTTACAAAAGCAGATCTAAGAACCTGTGTTGGCAGCTACCCTGGGGATATTGGGGTGCTTGCCGCTACAGTATGGTAGTGCCTTCAACTTAAAGAAGTGCCTTTGAAAGAAGGGAGGGTTTATGGGCAAAGATCATGAATTCAGTTTTAGATGTTACCTTTAAGATGTCTCTGGGATATCTAGTTTGAAATGTCTATTAGGTAAGTTGCTATGTACAACTAAAGCTCAGGATAGAGACTGGGGCTGGATACATAGATCTAGGAGTCATCTACATAGAGATAATAATTAAACCCATGATAGATCATGAGATTATTAAGAGATAGAGTATAAATGGAAAAGAGGACCCAGAATAGAACCTTGGGGAACACACAGAGTTAGAGGGTTTAATATTGTTGATGCAACTCAGAAGGATCAATTAGCTAAGTAGAAAGAAAATCAGGAGAGTATCATCTCAGTATCATAAAAACCCCAAAAGGAGTACACAGTAGAAGGTTAACAACAGTGTAAAATGAAGCAGAAAGGTCAAGAAGGAATAGGACTGAGATGACACCATCAGATTTGCTAGATAAAAGATCATTGATAACTTTGAAGAAAGCAGTTTCAATTAAGTGAGGTCAGAACCCAGATTGCAAAGGGTTGAAGAGTGAATGAGAAGAGAGCCGGTTGAGAGAGTAAACTTAGACAACTTTCTCAAAGAGTTTGCCTATCCTGGAAAGACTTATGTGAACTGATGCAAAGTGAAATGAACAGCAACAACAATATTGAATGATGATCTCTTGTGAATGTTAGCTATTCTCAGCAATATAAATAATCTAAGCCTATTCCAAAGGCCTAATGGAGAAAAATCCTATCCATCATTAGTGAAAGAACTGACACAGTCAGAATGCCAATTGAAATATACTTTTTCCTTATTTTTCTTAGTGGTTTTTTTGTCTGTGTTTGCTTTATGACATATATGACTAATAAGTAACTATGTTTTGCATAATGGTACATGTATTAACCTATATCAAATTTCTTGCCTTTTCAATGAGGGGGGTGGATGGGAGGGACAGAGAGAATTTGGAACTCAATTTCTTTTTAAACATGTTAATTTTTTTACATGTAATTGGGGGAAAATGAAATATTAAAATTCTAAAAAGATAAAGAGTTTGGTTGAGAAAGAGAGAAAAGATATAGAATAATAGCCTGAGGGTTTGTAAAGGTCTAGTGAAAAAAAAATGTTTAAAGATGGGAAAGATTTGAGCATTTATGAAGAGAGTAGGGAGGAAAAGAGAGAAAGAGAAAGAGAAAGAAAGAGAGAGAGAGAGACTAAAAATTTGATAGAATAGATGATGATCAAAGATGTAAATTGCCAGAGATAATGGGACAGAGAGGATCAAATGTACCTGTAGAGCTGCTGACTTTCACAAAGTGAAAAGCCATCTCTTTGCAAGCAACTGAAGAAAAAGAGATGTGGGGAGCTTCAGGCAAGAAAAAAAGGTTTGGAATACCTTCATGGAAACAAAGATAAGGGATGAATTAGGGAAAAATAAAAGAACTGCCTTGCTTTAGTGAAGGTCCAGTTAAGGTTGGATGAGTTGTATTTGTAGTATATCCAATCAGAAAGCTTGTGAGACTTGCTCAAGTTTTGTTCAGTAGCTTATAATTAGGAGCTGAAGAGGAAAATGGTGAGAGGAATCCAGGACTGAGATTTGGCAAGAGAAGAGTGGTGAAAGGACAAAGAAACAAAGGATTCAAGGGCAGAGGATAGTATGAAGGCCCCTTATTACTTTGTTTCTTAAAAACTATTTTTGTATTTATTTTATTTGTTCAATTAACAAAAAAATTCTATTTTCTCTCCCTTTTCCACTCCCCTACTAAAAAAAAGTAAAAGAAAAAAACTTGTGACAAATTTGCATAGTAAAGGAATATAAATCCTCACATTGGTCATAAGAGAGCATAGAACCAAAATGCTTAACTATTGAGTTGAGTATGGAAGGATACAAAAGGTATACCAGAGAAATAATATGGCCTGAAAAGATACTGCAGGGTAAGAGAGTTGGAGGATTTGATAAGGGAGAAGAATAGCATAGGAGAGGTATAGGAGAGGTAGAAAGATAGAAAGTTACAGTCAAATAGAGGAATATCTGAGTTTCTAATTAGAAAAGTGGAACACTTTGGGGCAATGGTAAGATCTAATGTGTGACTAAAACATTTTCAGGAAGTGGAAGGTTAAGGTGTTTGAGGGGATATCTGCATAGATATTTAAGTTCTGTAGTATAAAGGAAGGAATTGAGGAGAAGAGTGTAGCAGCAAGCACCCAAGCATCCCCAGGGTGGCTGCCAACACAGGTTCTTAAATCTGCTTTTCAAAAGGAAAGCAACTCAAAATGGGTTAACAAGCTTACTTTAATCAAACAAACATATATTACCTAGTTCAGGGGGAAAAGGTCAGCACCCAGAACTTCAGAGTATACAGACAGATCAAACAGGCTTCCAAACTGTCTAACCATTATATCAATACCAAATCACAGTTACCAGAGAGGGAAGCATCAACATCTGGGTTTTCAAAGCTGGGGGGCTCTCAACAGTTGCCCAGAGTCTCACCTGGTCAAATCACACAATACTTCTCAAAGTGAGTCCCAAAGCAAAGCCTCAAAGCAGGGATTATAAAGTCTTCTCCTGGCTCAGAGAATGTAACCACCCTCTTAACCCACTGCCCAATCACACAGCATCAAGGTGTGGTCATTCCTGAAAACCAAGCCTCCTACCACAGGCTCCATGTGACCACATTCAGCCTATTAGGGGGCAGAGTATATTTTCAAATCAAGGAAGGTTCTCAGAGTCACTTAAGTCAATCAAAGGGCCTAGGAGCAGGGAAGATCTTCAAATCTGCATTTCCATTATAAAGAGGGAAATGATAAGTTAGATTCTGAATTTCTTAATAAAGGAAGGAGAATAACTCGGGATTTATGAGTGGAAAATTTTAACTTAGTGGGTTTCAAAAGATGAAAGGTCACTGAATAAAAGATAAATGAGAAGACTGGAAGGGAAGGGCAGTGAGGAAAGAGAGTATTCCATCTCCCCCTCTAGGACCAATTTAATGAGGGAAGGGGAGGCAAGAGAAAGTACAGACTGCACTGGAGAGGATATCTGGGGATATAATGTTATCATAAGGGAAATATGTCTCAGTGAAAGCTAATAAATGAATATGACAGTAAAGGATCCAGTATAAAGGAGAGCACATTCACTATAGACAATACATTATTAATACAATCACAATAGCCTTAATTAAAATTTTTATGTATCTTTGATCTATTTATGTTTGAAGCAAAAATCAGGATACAGGAAACATTTAGGTAAAAGAAGCTATGGAGGGGAAGTTGAAGAAAGACCTAACTTTTTTTTTTTAATTCCATCAGTCCTTAAAGAGGTGAGTATGGCCAGAAGTGTCCTCCTAAGTCCTTTCCTCAGATATTCCTATAGGGGAGTGATAACCCTTCTTGAGAGATTCCCTTCTCTGCTAAATTTCAGCTATCAAGAAATATGCACACACATACATAAAAACAAAGATCAGGAGTAGAACAGGTTTTGGAAAGTATATATATAATATGTATTTATATATGTATATGTGTATGTATATATCTATAGCTACAGAGAAACATATCTAAACTGTATTTTAGTCTTTGGGGGTGGGGGAGGGTATGTATATATTTAAAACTATAGAGAAACATATCTAAATTTTATTGTGCCCTTCGGGGAGGGGGAGGGATTGGCGAGAGGGGAAAAAAGAACAAAGCAAAAAAGTACACAGATAAAAGAAAACTCGAAAGGAAGCAAAGAAAAGATTGACAGTTATCAACACAATGAGTATTATATAGGCTTTCTTGAAATGAAAATTTATCATTACATATTTTGAATCCTCTGTTATACTCTGCTATGCATATGACACACTTTTTTTCTTTCTAACTTTGTATTTAAGACATGTTTTTGTTTTTTTTTTCTCTATTCTGTATTTGTGTTTTGGCATTTGAATCTAAAATAAAATTTTGAAAAAATAAACAAAAAGAAAAAAATTCAACCATCTGTTCACTTTTTCCTTTCAGTCTCATGATGCAATAGGTAGAGCTCTGGGTATGTAGTCAGTTAGACCCTTACATGTTTGACCATGAGCAAATCACTGTAGCAGTAACCACACTGTCATACCCAGGATGGCTGCTAACACAGGTTTTTAGATATGCTTTACTAGGAAAGATAGCTGTTTTTAAGGGATCAACAATCTTTTAAATTACATTCACTAGTTCAGAGGAAAAGTCAGCACCCTAAACTTAAGAGAAAATACAAGCAGAGAAATAAAGACCAACAGACAGGACTATGACTGCCTGAATCAAGTATATACCTTACATACATCTCTGGATGGAGAGAGCCTTTACATTTGAGCAGATGTGGAGCCCTGAACATATGACCATTCAGAATCTAGACCAGGGAATCACAAGATCCTTCTCATAAGCGAGCCCCCAAAGCAAAATGCCAACCAAAGTATATATACATTTCTCAGAGCCAGAAGGCATCATAACCCTCATGACTCACTACCTAATTAGAAATTAGCAAAAGGTGTGAAAGCCTTCCTACAAGCAAGCCTCCCCTAAGCAAGCTTCCCTTAATGGGCTCCATGTGAGGCCTATTTATGGGCGGGGGAAGGTCTTAAATACCATTAACATTTCAATCACCTTCTATCTGCCTCAGTTTCTTTAACTGTAAAATGAGGGTAATAACAGCACCTACCCCACAGGATTGTTGTGAAGATCATATGAGATAATGTTTTAAAATAGCCCAGTTCCTGGAACATAGTAGCCATTTAATAAATGCTTATTTCTTTCATTACTTCCTTTCTTCCCTTTTTCCTTTCCTCCCTCCTTCCTTCTTTCCTTCCTTTCTATTTCTTCTTTTGCTTGTTGCCACTGCACCTTCATTTTTTTTTTTTTTTTTTGCTCAGCTTGTTAAATCCCAGGCAGAGCTTGGGAAGCTGTCTCTTCACTGCAGCTGCTGCTGCTGACTTTCTACGGGCCCCCCACTCCTTCCTTTCAGTTCAGCCCTTTTGAAGATTCTTTTTTAACAACTCCTGGTGTGTCTCCAGTTCAATAATTTCAATAATTCCAAATAGCTGTTAGGGCTAAGAGGGAATGTATGTATTCCTCTACAAATCCACATATTTCAGTACAATGATCAATCAGTTCTCCAATTCCTATTACATTCATATTTATATCCATATGAGATCCAGTGGTTGATACCTAAGAGTGATCTCATATGGATTACATGAAGAGTGCAAAGAACACCAGGGCCAGGAATTGAAAGGTTCTTCTTAGTCATGTGTGTTCTTGACACATGTGCATCATTCCTATTGTACTTTAAGTCTGAGCCCTGTCTCCTCAGAGACCATATATTGGGGGGGAAGGGGGAGCTCAGTACAAGGGAGAGTGTCTTCCCATGTTGGCAAGAATGTTTTCTAACTATAGTTCTTGTGACACCTCCTCAGTAAATACCCAGATAGCATCCAACCACAGTGAAACCATTTTCAGCCCATTCAAGACTTGAGAAACTCTAATCATACCCGGGCATTTGCCCCTTGGGAGCTGAAATAAGATCAGAAAAGCCAAGTTACCAGTAATGGTGACCCATCCACAAATCACTAGGTTACCTCTTTCTCAGTATATATTATCTTCCATTTGTCTGCTCATGGAACATGGATATTTGCTGACAATTTTTTTTTTAATTAGAGGAAACCTTGGTTCTGGAGACTGCCTGCTCCAATGCCAACTTTCCTCTTACCGAATCCCTCACCAAAAAAGCCAAGGCCTATCAACTTGGAAAATCTTGTCAAACAATCTCAATTTTATCCTTTATCTTTTTCAAATGTTAGTGGATGGCAGAGAAGGATTTAAAAGCCGGAGGTGGTATTCCTGGCTTTTCCTTTACACATGCTATCTGCAGTTATATGTGTCTGTGTGACTTTAGGCAAATCACTTGATTTTCTCCAACCCTAACCTTAAATTTAAGTTCCTTTCCCTCTCTATAAACTAGGGATAAAAGTCCCTACCCAACTCACAAAGTTACAGTAAGAATCAAATGGGATGATGAATCCTAAAATGCCTTATAGACTGTTATACACATGTAAAGAGGATAGAAAAATGACTATTAAGTACTTAAAGCTAAATGGAGCCTCAGAGGCCATCTCACTCTTTATTTTACATGGGCAGAAACTTCCTTTTTTGTGGTTAATCCCCTATGAAATTCCCTTTAGTGTAGACTGATAGGATTTAGGATCATTGATTTCAGATTGGATTTCTAATTTCAATCAGTGCTCATCTAGTCCAATCCTCTTATTTTAAAGAGAAGAAAACTGACACCCAGAGAAATACATGAACTTGACCAAGGTCCCACAGCAAGTAAGTGGCAGAGCCAGAACCCAAATCCTCAGATTTTAAATCCAATTCTTTGATGGCACCCTCACTGCCTCCTTTCTTAGATTCAATTTTCCATCTTGAAAATCCTTAGTCTTAGAAGATAATTAACAAGAAGAGAACTGTGCAAGACATAAAGCACTACATCCTCCATACTATTTCGTGCTTATCTCTCATAATGCTTAGCACAGTTATGGATAACAAATAGCAGGTGAATGAATTATGTGGTAAACAGCTAGCATACACACAGGATATGAAAATTTGCAAAAAGGAAAAAATATTCTAAAATGAAAATTCTAGTTGTCTGAAATACAAACTGGAATGAATGAACTAGAAAGAAAAGTTCAGAGCTGGAATTTTCCTTAGTAATTGGTTAAGAGTGAGGAGGACGATAGGAAGCTTGAAGAATTGTTTTTACAGGGAGAATGAGGAAAGCAATGGGCAAAACCAGGTCAAAACCATGGCCGCAAAATTCATCAAACTGATCGTTGAACAAGGGCAGTTGACCCATACAAAGATTTCCACTGACCCCCTTAACCCAAGCCGAGAAGTCTTTCTAAGGTGATGACTGAGCAAGAGATAATTATGAGGGAAAAAATGCCTACTCCAAATTTATATCTTCTAATTTTCTTGGATGCTGTTGGAGCCCCTTGGAGACCAGGATATGAAAAGAATAGCATGACAGAAGAGGGGTGGGAAGAAAAGTAGTCTTGGAATAAAGCCAAACAATGTGGAAGTAATTGAGACTTACCAGGATAATTTCCATAATCGTTTTTGGATGCACAATAGCTGGAGAGTGTGCCATAGATTCCCATTTATTGGGGTTCTGGGGTTATAGTACTTTCATAGAAGAAAGCTGTCCCATTGCCTTTTCAGATTTTCATACAGCCTTTATTAAGGGGTTTGCTGGTATGGTGTCTATGGCTAACAGACTGATTTTTTCAACAGTTTATGACAGAAGAGTTCTGGTCTTCTGTAGTGGTTGCTATTTATTTTTGTTCATTTCTTCCTTTAATAATTTTGTCTGTTATCTTGTAAGAAAATGGGTTTAATAAATCAGTTCATCAGCAGTTGAAGAAACATTTTCAAACTAAAGAACTAGACACAGAGCTGTGCAAATATCAGAGGCATTTTAAGCAAAAATTACAATGCAAGCAATAAACCCTCCTGCTATGTGATAACCGAACAAAATTAACCACTTTTCCCACATTTCCTAGGACAATTTGCTACCATTTCAACAAATAGCAGGGGTATAATATGGTGTATGCTTATTCACTATCTCATAATAAAGTGCAAATGTACTAAGTACATGCTTTATCCCCAAAGATGATATAATCAGTTCAATAAATTCTATTCACCAATCCATTGTATTCCTAATATTTACAGAGTTCTCTACTGAAATTCTCTGATGAGGAATTCTGGCATGGATGTGACTGGGGAGGCTAATAGGCTAAGTCAGGGGAGTACAAGGTATAACAGGTTCTCTGAACCTGGAAAAGCTTAATTGTTCAAGCTTAGGGTATAGAGTCTTAAATTCCAGAACCACCTACCTACTCCAGCAAAACTTAGGGTTATCAGACCAGCCTAGTTAAGTCAATCAACCCACAAGCATTTATTAAGTACCTACTACATCCAGACCTTCTGCTAGGTCCCAGGGATGCAAGGGCAACATTTTTGCCCTCAAGAAAGTTAAATTCTACCAGGGGACACAATGGTATATATAACAATAGATACAAAAATAAATCTAAAGTCATTTTCCTGGGGAAGTGTTTTCCCCTGGTGGGCAATCAAGACAGGTTTTGTACAGAACATGGAGCCTGAATTAGAGAGGCTCATTTTCAGAATTCAGAAGAGTCACAGCAACTAAAGAAATTATCTACCAAGGAACAGAGGGGTTATGGTCTGGGTACATAGATGAAGTATCCACACGAAAGAAATCATAAATCTATGGATGTCCATACAAGAAAGTATTCCAGGCACTAGGTGGAAGAAATAAGAACATGGAGACTTGTGAGTAAAAACCATCTAAACAAAAAGCTTCTATTTCCACAGGAGGCCTATGCTTCCATTTTTAAGGCCAGCTTCATGCCAGAAGGGTTCTTTGAAACTGAAGTGTTCTGAGACTACATTTCAGGGAAATGTTCCATGTTCCCTGACTTGGGGGTGGGGGCTGGGGGTGGCTTCCTGATGTCTGTTTCTTGTTCTGCCTTAATAACTCTCCTGGAAAGCACAAATGTTTGGGAAGTGGGGGTGAGGAAGAAGAAGGTCACCGAAAGAATTTCCCAGAGCTAAGGCAAAAAAAGTCTGCCTGGCTATAGGGCATGGTTAATCCTCTAAAAGAAGTTCCTGAAAAGTGAGAAAAAGTAATTCACCCAGTTTTCGAGTTGATTAAGGGGAAAAAATGTAGAATGGTTTTCCACATCACTTCCACCACTGTTTATGAGGGCTGAGAGAGGAAGACAATGAAATGATTCTGGAGAGCAAGAGTTAGAAGAATGTAACTCCACCCCTTTGATGTTCAGATCCTCACCTCAGCTGGAGCAGGTGGGGAATGAGGAGTATGTATGTAAGTAGCAGTGACCAGAGCTTGCAGCCAAGAGAAAGGGCCCTGCCTTATTACAGTGAGTGAAAAGAGGGCAGAATGTCATCAGGCTTTCCTTGCTGGGGCCTGCCTTTCAGTTCATTGCATGAGTGATGAGCAAGCTGTCAGGAGAAACAATAAGTGGTCCAGGCCAATGGAAGGTCACCTGAACAGAGAAGCATAAGCTGTAGGAATTCCTGTCTGCACCATGGGTTCTCCCATATCCGTGTCTTGAATTTTAAGAATCCAGAGTTCCTGAGCTCTTCATCTGATGCCAGGAGTCAAAGTTATGTCATTCCCATATGCCTTTGTGTTTTTACAGGTGGAGGAGGACATTAAAATATGTTTTGGGGCACATTTGACTTTGCCTGTAATATTGTTAGGGGCAGCTTGGGTCTGAGGGAAGCTGTACAAATGCAGGTGCATGGTAATTGTTTTATTATATATTATTTTTGTTCCTTTTTAAGGGTTCTAGGTAAAAGCTAAAAATGTTATACAGTTAAGCATATCCCCTGTTCACTTGGCCAACAAATTTATTGTGCCAAGGTCACTGGTCCAAGGTTCAGTTAAATAGTATACATTGAGGAGGAGGGGGAGTTTTTTATTGGGTGGTGGCCCCAAAACAAATTTTGATTGGGTAAATCCATGATAAACTTAGACTAAAGTAGTCTGACCACCTAGAGAAAGGTAGAGACAGAATATGAAAGGTCACCCACTCCCTAAGAACCATGAAGCACTTAGTCTTTCCTAAGTAAAACCTTCTCAGTAGGGTAGAGCATATAACCAGCAAGCAGTAAGAGCATCGGACTTCTCCGGACCTGCTCCCTTTTGGTAACTAGCAACACCATCTGGTATTTCAACATACATATAAATTTTATGCTAGAAGGCACCTTAGATGTTATCTAGTGCAACCATCTCATTTTATAAACTAGTCTTCAACATTTCCTCACCATGATCCTTGAAAGTTGTGCATATCTTATCATCTCCATTTTACAGATGAGAAACTGAGGCTCCAAGAGTTTAAATGACTTTTCCAGCACAGCAACCATTAAAATTCTGAGCTTTGGGTCTCGCTCCACTATGTTGTTTCCTCAGCTTACAGATGAAGATACAAGAGGAGGGAAATTATTACTCAAAGTCACATAGCTAGTTGAGGACAGCATTAGAATGAGAGGAGTCAAAGGAGTTTTAGGCATACTTGGAAAATCATCCTGAAAATGAACCTGAGTATCCTAGCTTTTTTGAGAAACAGCTCCCCCCAGATTTGCTTTTTCATGTCCTTCCTTCATTCTCTATCTCTCCTCCCTGAAAAATTCCCACTCTTAAAGCAATTTTAAGGTAATTGAGCTAAGATGGGACTCCTATCTCCGATGCAAAGAGAGACCTAATTTTTAAGTCTATGTTCACCAAATAACTTTTTTTTAAAGGTATTGACTTCTAATACTCCATGCACAATGCAAATCTTTGAAAGCCACCCTGGGCAGCTATTTTCTTCCATCTCCTCCCACTACTTTAGGGACTGATTAAGCATCATTTATACCTATGACACCCACACAGAACTATGCCTTTATTCCCTCACTCCATTTTATTAGAATTGGAGCAGATAACCAAAACGGAGTGGGGAGAGAAAACAGCTTAAGGCAAATAACGAAGTACAATTGGATACACTTATCTCATGTAAACACAGCTTTAATTGACTGAATCATTTCTTAAGCAATTGTAAGGAAAGTATGTAATAGATCTTAAAGTCTTATATATTTTTTTCCAATCTGGCAAAGTTCATCTGAAATCTGAAATCATCTGCAGCAACCACTTTCAAAAATACGGCCAGTTCTCCAAACCAAATTACTTCTGACTCCACAGTAGCATTAGCCCATGAAATAAACTTCTACCAGAAACTTCACTTCCCAGCAGCAATTATCTGTAATGGTCTCAAAAGCTATTATGCTATTTGAAGAGATGTCTCAGAAAATGGCCAACAGGGAGGCCAGTAGAGAAAGGCAGTATTGGAAAGTGGAATCTTGCCTCTGCTACTACATATTCGACCTTGGGGAAGCATTTGACATCTCTGGGTCTCAGTTTCCTTTTCCGTTGAACAAGATGGCCTCTAATCCCCTCCCTCTAAGATGGGAACTAAGATGGTTCCCATACACCTCTAAAAATATGATCCTAACTCAGCAATGGTCTTGTGTATTCAACGCCTAATAGGAACTATTGCTCACAAGTGCTTTCTAGTCATCATTAAATACAAAATACAGTGACAATGCCATTGGTTAACTACCAACACATTCTCATTCACCCCACCCCCACCCCAGGATCAGACACAAACTGGTGGAGTCATTTTGGGTTAAGAGTCTTTACCATGGGCCAGAGTTGAGCCCTGCCACTCATTTACATCCTTTCCCTACGGGGCAGCAATGACCCCTTTGATTTGGCCCTAGTGAGGAAGTTAAAAAGGACTTGACTCAGAGAGTCCTTCTGCAAAGTGGAAATCAAATCCCTTTGTTAGTCTTCAAAAACTCTAGGCGTAGGCAGACAAACATAACAGGAAGGCACTGAGCACATTCATAACTCCGGAAGCAAACAGAGAAAGCAGCAGCAAACAGATCTTCCTTGGCAAACTGGCTGCAGCCACCGCAAAGCTTTATCCCTGCAGATCACCTTAGACCTGATTCTGCTCTGTCTTTCAGAGCAACGGCCTTTGACTGTCAAGGGGAAGCCTGATGAGAAACGCTCACTACCAACCTGATTACTGATGACTGTCTTGGTTTTTTTAATGGGCTACCCTTCTTAGGATATAAAATGAAGTTATTTCTAAAGAGAACCAATGAATATGATGATTTGTGTGCTGGCAAGCAGATTTACAATCCACAATGTAATACCAAAATTACAACAACACGGGGGAAAAAATAGTGCACTCAGTTCCAAGTCCAGCTTTGAACTACTTTATCCTGAGTGTTCTTTATGTTGATTACCCCCCAATTACATGTAATGTAGACCCCAGCAAAGTGGAGACAGTATGTGATAGTTTGATTAAAGTAAGCCCACAGGGAAGAGAAGAGATCCTGCAAACCCTCCGTTTTTACCTAACCTAAAATACATGAAGAGGGGAATGCAGAAAACAGATCTGACAAGTCCTTGAACAATGTTTCAGCTTTCTCATGCCTCAAAATCATTTTCTCATGTCAGGACTGTTATTTGCTCTAAAGTGATTCCTATGTGAGGGCAAATTCAGTGTAACCTTTCCCACACGCCTTCATCAAGATGGTTTAAAGAGGAACTCCCCTCACTGGTAAAACTAACAAACACCCTGTATCAGGCTAAAGTCCTGAGCCTGTAATGCTGTAGATGTTCTCTTTTTCGTGGGCCTGTTAATTACAATTTTTTCTAAAAAAGATGGGTTTTTCCCTACTTGGATCCAGATCTTATCCTTTGCCTAACTTATTTTGTTAATAAAGATGACTCGGACATTTATGGGAACAGCTCACTAAAAAAGTAACAGACACCAGAGACATCCAAAAAATATGGACACCCTTGGTGAAAAGCAGAGCTTATTTATTATTAAAAGGAGTTGGAAGAAGTCAGGTATACTACCTTTCTCTTTTCCTTTTTTTTTTTTTTTTTTTAATTTGGCAGATACAAAGAGAAACTCCTGGGAAGTTCTCCTTCATATGAAATGAGAAGGGGAGAGCGAATCACCTTTGGTATCAACATGAAAATTTAATCTGGCAATCAATTCTATTCAACATTTACATTAACTCTTACTGTGTACTGCGTACTGTGCTGGGCACTGTGGGAGCTCTAAGATTTATGTGAGACAAGTTCAGTGACTTGGTTCAGATCTCACATCTGCTGCTTACTATTTGTATGACCTTAGACAAGTCATTTAACCTTTGTGGGTGTCCTGAGTTCTGTTTTATTCCATCTTTTTTTCCATCTTTTTTTTGTTTTTGTTGTTAACCAATTCTGGCACCTAAACTTACTATTTGACCATGGGCAAACCGCTTAACCTTCCTGAACTTCATTTTCTTCATCTATAAAATAGTGATAATAATAATAATAATAAACTATAGATCTCATAGGGTTGTTGGGAGGAAAGTACTTTGTAAACTGTAGAATGTATGTTACTTATCAATAATTTCAAAGTATGCTTATTGCATTTGTGAATGGCATGGAGCTAGTTAGAACAGTTAATATTTTGGATGACAGAATTTGGATCCAAATAGATTTTGGCTGACTACAATGATGTGTCCAATTTAATAAGATAAATTTAACAGAGATAAATATAAATTCCTATACTTGCACTCAAAAAAAAAATCAACTATACAAACGAAGGGTAGGGAAGATGTAAATGCTAATTTATTGTGAAAATTATCTGAGAGCTGTAGTAGACTATAGAAACTATAAATACCCAAATTATTTATAAAGGACATGCAAAGAAGGATGCTATCTGCATCTAGAGAAATAACTGACAAATATAAGTGTGTATGGAATAATTGTGTGTGTGTGTGTGTGTATGTGTGTGTATAATAGTCTCAGGATGGAGTCAGAGAAAAAAAGAAAGAAATTTACATGATAACCTTATATATTTAAAAGAAATAGCATGTTGTACATAATGTATTTGTAGTTTCATGTAGTTTCATCTTTTTTATTATGCTATGTTATGGAAATGCTTGTTTTATTCCATAAATTAAAAGACAAAATAAAATTGAAGAAACTCTTGTTGAACATGGCAGCATGTTGAATATGACAGCCATAAATAGAACAGAAGTAATATCCAGAACAAGAAATGCAAGACAGTCTCTTTTAGACCACATCTGGAGTACTAAGTTTAGATCTTGGTGCTACAATTGAGGAGGAATATTGACAAAACAGAGTGAGCCTAGAGTAGACATTGAGATAGTGAGTGGTTTGGTTTTTTTTTTTTGTTTGTTTGTTTGTTTGTTTTTTAATGTGCTGCATGAGGATCAGTTGTTGAAAGAAAAGGGGTGGGCTGGGTCTATTTAGCTATCATTTATCTAGGATATTTGTGGGGAGAATATTATTTATAAATAAAATACATTCTATATATACTTATATAATGATATGTTGTATCACCTTAGTAGAAAGTAAGCTTCTTGAGAGTAGATGTTGTTTCATTTTTTTTCTTGTCTTTGCATTCCTGGTACCTGACACCTAGATGGTTCCTAATAAACGTGTGTTGGTCCCTGATTGAACTTTACCTGCATAAAAGAAGCCTAAATGGGGAAATGATAGCTATCTTCAAATATCTCAAAATCTGTCAGACAGGAGAGGAATTAGACTTAATTTTCTTTTTTTTTTTTAACAAATGCTTTATTAACTTCTGTTTTACATCATTCATTTCCACCAGATTTTGAGTTACAATCATTTCCCCCCCGTTATTCCCCTACCCAACCTCCCAGAATAGCAGTCCCACAAGATATTGCTTCCTCCAATCTGCTCTCTCCCATACCTTCTTCCATACCCCCTTCGACTTTTCCATTAGAGGAAGGTGAATCTTTGTGTCCCAATGCCTGCACATCTTATCTTCCAATTATAAGCAAAAGAGTATTAATAATAGTATTTATATATATTTGAAACATTTAATGTTGAGACCTCGAATTTCAGATCCATTTCCTTCCTCCCTTGTCACCCATTCCTTCTTGGGAGATAAGTAATTCAGTATATGTTGCACATGTCTAGCTATGCAAAACATTATCATAGTAGATATATTGTACAGGGCTGCTTATAATTCCCTCCCACTCATCCCACCCCCCACCTGGTCCATTCCCTACATGATCCTGTCCCTCTTCTATAGTGGGTACTTCCAACCTCCCCTCCCCCAAGGATGCCCTCCCATCCATCATCCCTCCTCTCATCCCCCTTCCCCCTATTCTGCTGCAAGTTGAGATATCCCATTTAGTATGTATGTCATTCTCTCCCTGAACCAAATTCAATGAGAATGTGGTTTTGCCTTTTTGCCTTCCTATTCTCCCCTCCCTTGCAACCACTTCCCCTTGCTTCTTCTACATGAGATAGTTTACCCTACCCTGTCTCTCCCCATCTCCTCTTGCCACTTTCCTCTCTCACCTCATAATTTCATCCCTTGAGTATTCTCCTTCCCAACAAATTCAACCTATGCCCTCTATCCATATATAACTGTAACCATATACACACACATTCACATATGTATTCATATGACCACACCCCCTTCTTCCATTATTTTCATAGTGAGAAAGATATCATCAGTCACAGATATTACTTTTCCGTATAGGAATGTAAATAGTTCAACTTTGATAAGTTCCTTTTGATTTCTTTTCCCTGATTACCTCTCAGGCATCTCTTACTTCTTGCGTCTGGATGTCAAATTTTCTATTCAACTCTGGTTTTTTCCTCAAGAATGCTTGAAAGTCCTCTATTCCACTGAATGACCATATTTTCCCCTGAAACAAAATATTCAGTTTTGCTGGGTAGGTGACCCTTGGGTTCATTCCCAGTTCTTTTGCCCTCTGGAATATCATATTCCACGCCCTTCAATCCCTCAGAGTAGAAGCTGCCAGGTCCTGGGCTATTCTGATTGTGTTTCCACAATATTGAAATTGTTTCTTCCTGGCTGCTTGGAGTATTTTCTCCTTGATCTGGGATTCTGGAACCTGGCTATAATATTCCTGGGAGTTTTCTTTTTGGGATCTTTTTCAGGAGGTGACCTGTGGATTCTTTCAACCTCTATTTTGCCCTCTGGATCTAAAACATCAGGGCAGTTTTCCTTGAGAATTTCTTGAAGGGTGATTTCTAGGTTCTTTCTTTCATCATGGCTTTCAGGTAGTCCAATAATTTTTAAATTGTCTCTCCTGGATCTATTTTCCAGGTCAGTGGTTTTTCCCATGAGATATTTCACATTGCCTTCTAATCTTTCATTTGTTTGGATCTGCTTACCAGCATCTTGATTTCTCATAAAGTCATTAGCTTCCATTTGCTCCAGTCTAACCCTGAAGGAATGAATCTCCTCAGTGAACTTTTGAGATTCTTTTTCCATCTGGCAAATTCGACTTTTTAAGGCATTCTTCTCCTCATTGCCCTTTTGGGCCTCCTTTGCCATTTGAGTTAGTCTATTTTTTAAGGTGTTGTTTTCCTCAGTCAGGCTGTTGACCCTCATTTCATACTTCTCCTGCATCCTTCTCATTTCTCTTTCCACTTTTTCCTCCACTTCTCTTATTTGATTTTTAAAGTCCTTCTTAAGGTCCTCTATGGCCTGCAACCTGCTCATGTTTTCCCCTGGGGCTTTTGGAGCAGGACTTCTGACCTCACAGTCCTTTTCCCGCTCTATGCCCCCAAAATAGGAGTCTCGGGTTGCATTTTTCTGTTTCCTTTGCCTTGGCCTGTTGCCACTTGATTACCTGACTTTTGGGCTTGTTGCCACACTATGGCTTTAAGGCCAGATAGAGGAATTTTCGTCCCGAACGTGTGGGGGGCAACTTCCGTTTCTGGCAAGCTATAAACCCACCCATGACTTCCACCCTAGATCACAATCCAGATCCAGGGAGGTTAAAGCAAGAGCGATTACCCCCCAAGACTGATCGCTGAATCTCCCTACAATTAATTGCAGGCCAGGAGCTGGAGCTGCCTCTGAAAACTACAAAATGGTGTGTCTCCTCAGAGGCTTCTAGCCCCCAAGGGAGGGAGCCGACACATTCCCCCAAATACAGGTCCCAAAGTCCATAGGACACTAACCTCTTACTTTGTCCTAGGCATGTCTATGTTGATAATTCTGGAGTTGCCATGGCTGCAGATGTTCTGGGGTTCCTCCAGCCGGCTGCTGGCCCTGCCGCCCTAGGGCTAAAACCTCGGCTCACACGGACCTGGGCTCCACTAGGTTCCGCTCCCTGTGCTCTGCACTCTGCCAGGTCCCAGACTGCTGCGCTGTTCCTACCTGCAGGGCTGCTGGGCTGTCCTCAGCGGGAGGTTAGCTTCTCTGTGTTGTTCTGTGGGTGCTGGAGCTCCAAAAGTTGTTCAGAGTCCCCTTTTACATAGTTTGGGGGGAATTTGGCGGCAGAGTGGCTTGGATGAGCTGTTTCTACTCCACCATCTTGGCTCCACCCCTAGACTTAATTTTCTTAGCCACAGAGGGAAGAACTCAGATCAATGCATAGCAGTTGCCTAAGTAGATTTTGTAAGGGGAAAATGTCCTAATAATTAAAACTATTCAAACACTATGGGCAGCTAGGTGGTACAGTAGATAGAGTACCAGCCCTAGAGTCAAGTGGATCTGAGTTCAAATCCAGTCTCAGACACTTACTAGCTGTGTAACCATGGGCAATTCACTTAGCACGGTTTGCCCAAATGGGGTCATGAAGAGTCAATCATGATTAAATCGACAGCATATTCAAACACTGAATGAGCTTCTTCTTGAAATAAGGCAGTAAATTCCCTGTCACATGGGTCTTCAAGATGACCACTGCTCAAGGGATTCCTGTTCAGGTGTGAATGGCTTCTGAGGTTCCTTTAAAACTCTGTGTGATTTTTTGACTCTATGAAACACTACACGGGATAAGTTTTTCCAGAGAAGCAGTACTGTAAATGTTATGAATGGACAGTGTTATGAATCATTGATCTAATGACATCTCAGCAGAATTTCAAAATTTTATCATGGGGTTTGGTTATAAAGTATTAAGGATGTTATTATAAAACAGTGATAGTTGGGGCAACATCATGTAGGTTATGCTTACATTTGAAATTTCATTGACTTTTTCTCAATGTACTTCTTGAAGAGTATGTTTAAACTCATTTCTTCCTCACTGAAATATTTTCCACTTAATATATACCATTCTTTGTCAGATTTTGACCAGCTGTGCTCAACAAGTAGTTTTAGAGAAGAGAGCACATATAACTGAAAATAAATTCAGAAACCATTGTCTTCCCCTATCCCCCCTAAAATTCCAGGGACCTAAGAGACCAGAAGTCAAATCTGGTCCAAAAATGATCATCCTACTCCTAAGGAAACATATTAGAACTGACAAACTATACTGGGAAAAGACTAGTTTTGGATTGAACTCAAAATGGGAAGCTAAAACAAAACTTACTTTGAGATGAAAGGAAGGTTGGTGGCTCTTTTTTACTCAGTTCACTTGCCTAGCCCTCATGAATTAGTGATATCACAAGCATTTCCATGTTGGCAACTAACTGTAATACCATAAACACAAGATTATGACTTCATTGCAGGATCCAGCCAAATGAGAAGCAGAACCATGAGGGAAAGAGTTATTATTAAAACACAAATATTTTCAATAATCGAAAGGGGGATTTGGGAAACTAATACTGTCCAAGTACATTTTTTTCATTTACATGTTCTTGCTGTTCTTGTGTTCTCCAAAAATTGACATTGCTGACACGTACATGACAGTCTAAGTTAAGTATACTTCCAAGGAACTGGAAAGCAAAACAGGAGTCAAACTACCAACCAAAGATCTCTTAAAAGCATCCCTCTGAGTCCTGGGTTCCTACCATCTTCTAGTCATATAAGTGGTATCTGTTCTCTTATGAGAAGCCTTAATGATGACTTTCACTTTGTTGCCACACCCTGAAAAACAATGGTGAAGTGAATCTAGCATATGGTAATATGGCAAATCTTGGCATGCTACTCATTTCATCTTTCTAATTAAATAATGGAAGAAGAAAACAAAACCTAAGGATGGTATAAATAAGAACATAAAGGCAGCAGTAGAAGGGGCTACATGGCTGGTGAGGCTCTCAAGAGTAGCTCTCTGCCAACCTACTCTTGCCCCAACTTGGAGCTCAAAAAAAGGCTCTTACTAGCATGGCAGATGAGAAGAAAGACTGAGGCCATGGGGAATGACAACAAATACCGCTCTTGCGTGTGACCTACCCTCAAACCCAAAGGGATAGAAACAACATAAAGGTTATTTAGAATAAAAGCAACAGCCATCAGATAACACACAAGGCAATTGCAATATATTTTTCCTTGGTGATACATAAAAAGTCACTTGGGGCTCACCATATGACTCCCAGACCATAAACAGAATGTTATCGGAGGCAAAGGTTTTAATTTTATACTTCAGCATTAGAAACAAGCGATTCAACCTTATAAAGTATATTGCCAATGCTTTAGACAAACAGAACTGCAGACAACTAGACTGATTTCCCCATTCAGTTTTTGCAGAGATGATTTCCTGAGTTACAAGGACTGTTCAGTGGTCAGTGAAGATCTCTCTTCTGCAAAGGGAATTGAATCATTCGTTCAGGAACAGTCTACACAAGGGAACGCATGACTGAAATCATTCGCATGAGAGCAACACCACCCCAGAGACTCAAAGATTCTTGTACTCCAGCTCAGCAACAGTAGAGAAGGCATTGCATGCAATCCTTGGAGACATGCTGCAATATGAGAATTGGTCACAAAGGAAAAGCTTTCTATAAGTTATGAGAATTGTTTAAGCTCAGCAACAGGGGTGGGAGAGAATAAATGAGAGAAAGAGAGGAAACTGACTTGGATTGTGTGTTAAAATAAAATATGGTCTACTTGGATCAACTAAGTAGCTGGGCAGAGAAAGTAGCTTGATGTTTACATACTTACGTACTTGTCACCAGATACAGAAATCTATGTATTCACTTTATGTTTGGAGAGGTGTTCTTGGAGGACAACTACTGAGCACAAATCTTGATTTTGAAACAAGAAAGATATTGCTACATATACTAGATTAAATAGAGGAACCTGAAAAACTCAATTCCAAACTAGGATATACCTGAAGCCCACAGTTTCAATTCTCATTTTATGGTAGCATTGCAAGCATCCAAAAGACAGAAAGAAGACTTCTTAGACTTCTCAAAGAACATGAATATGGCTCCTTTAGGAAATATTTTATTGCATTTTACAATTTCACACATTATAGGCAGCCTTCTCAACCCAGAAACGAGAGAATAACAACAACAGCAATAAATATCTAGCATTTTAAGGTTTGTAAAACAACTTTACAAATAATATCTCATTTTTTCCTCACAACAACCCTAAGAAGCAGGTGCTATTATTATTAGCCCTGTTTTACAAATGAGGAAACTAAAGCAGACAGAAACTAGTAGATTTTACAGGGTCACACAGTAAGTGTCTGAGACCAGATTTGAACCTGGGTCTTACTCTTAATCAAGTGCCCTGTCTACTGCATCACATAGCTGCCTTTATCCTCTGTTATCCCTCATTTTTTCAGGGAAAACAATGGAGTGTAGTCTGAAGTAATCACTGGGGTGCTAGCTTTGGAATACACTCTGGATTTGGTTCTTGAGTTCAAAGCTTTCTAGTTTTGTGGCCATGACTGAGTCATTTATCCTCCTTAAGATTTGGTTAATTCTTCTACAAAATGCCCTACTGTGTCAAAAGGTTATTAAAGGAGTCAAAAAGGATGATTGATGTCAATTGTTTATTAGATGCCAGACACTATTATTATCACTACTTCCTCTTTGGTTTTCCTCAAGATCTGACATCTGTCACTCTTTGCTTTGTTCAGCATCTCTTTTCAACTATACAGTTATCCCTTTCATTGTGACTTTCCTTATTATGTTTTCAATATATCATGGTTCAACTTAAGAAATTAAATGGGAAATTGGGGGGAGTTTTTCAGAAGTCACAGATGACACATGAAAGCCAGAAAACAATACATAAAAAGTTTAGGAAGGGGGGCGGCTAGGTGGAGCAGTGAGTAGAGTGTCGGCCCTGGAGTCAGAAGGACCTGAGTTCGGATCCGGCCTCAGACACTTAATGCACACACAAACAAAAACCTAGCCATGTGACCTTGGGCAAGTTACTTAACCCCAACTGCCCTCAAAAAAAAAGTTTAGGAACTCAGAAAGACATAAAATATATGTTTAATATTGGTTAATAACAACATTTTTTATCTTTTAATACTGTAAACCCATAGAAGAAATACCATAAATGAAAAAGAAAAAAGTCAGACTTCTTCTCAGGTACAAAGGGAGAGCCAAAACATTTTATGTGGATTTTCCAGACTTGGGGGTGCCATGCCCTTAAGCCCCCTGCAATGTGGAAGGGATAACTGAACTTCCCTTTCCTTAATCTTCCACTGGACTCTCACCAGGAATTTAAGGCCCTTTTTGCTTTACCTCCAAACTCCACAAATGTGATTTCCCTGATGACTTGATTGATTTGCCCTGCCCCTCCTCCTGACCCCCTCAAAATCACTATGAAATCTTATGAATTCTGAGGAAGGTGGGGTATGTGACTAAGACAATAGCTTCTACTCCCTGACCTCCAAGATAATGGGAATTGCCAAAAGAGATCTTCAAATAACATCAAAAACTCTCTCTTCCAGTTTTAAAATGGAGGCAGCAGTATCCTAGGAAAGTTTGAGAAAAGTTTGTTTCTGGATTAAAATTAATGACCCGAGTGTTTTTAAATATAACTATTGTTTTTGTAAATTCTGCTTTTCAGAACTTCCTTCAGCTTCTCAGAATAAAACACACAAAGTACTTTAACCAAATTTCTGTTTAATTCTCTAAAAGTTTCTTTTTCATAAAATCTTATTTTTCCTTTTTAAAAAATCCCTTAAGTTTCAATGGTATCCCAGCTGCCAAGGGAAATTTTGTGGCCACAGCAAGATTTTCAAATGAAGGAAAATGTCAAAAACAAAACCCCCCAAAAAGGAGAAAGGGAGGGGCCTACATTACCCATTATTCAATATCCTTGGAAGAAAACTCTGGACTGAAGAAAAACAGACCAATATAACAAATACATAGAAGATCTTTAAAGAGATTGTAATTGGGTTCAGATTCATTCTGGCCAAGTTGTCTATACAATTAATACAAATGCTCACATTCCTTAAGAGGCGACCCAATATGGTAGATTTTTAATAAGCTTTATTTTACTTTGGCTGAAAGAAGGATTGGTACTAATTCATTGTGGCAGGACCTCACTTACTGGTATTTTGGGATCCTGAGCCCCCATAAGCCTCAACATTTTAAACCCCAACATTTTTGTTTCCCTGATCTAGAAAACTGCTAATCCTAACTTCTACTCCAGCCAAGACTGGAAGGTCTTTTGGTGTTGTGATGGAGGTCATGACTTTCGGACAACAGCCATATCCAGCTCGAACAAACCTGGAAGTTTTACATTTTGAAAGAAGTGGTGGAAGACTTGAGGGGCCTTCCAGTTGTCCTGATGATGTATACCAGTTGATGTTAAAATGTTGGACAAGTGAACCTACAAGAGACCATCCTTCTGGTTCATTGATAGCTGTTTGGAACACCTGAAAAAGAGGTCTACAGACATCCCTGGTATTTTAGGATACTACAATGATAGCTACAGAGAGTATGAAATCTCCCAGGGTATTGTCAATCAAGCATTTGAAGTAGAATCACTATATGTGGACATAACATCTCACTACTAATTTAGTACATGGAAAACTAGAGATGACACATGAGAATACAAGTTGAGAAACATGAGAATGAGACCAAGTACACACCTATGCAATCCCTCCCAGAGATGACCTGATTTTGAAAGCACCAAGGGATAATTTTTCTAGTTTGTACAAAAGGGAGAAAATACCAGATAAGTGGGGGTATAAACATAACCGATACTCTTGCCACCAACAAGACCACCACCCCAAGGTAACAGAGCTTTCATCGGTCACTTCTGATCCATGTGCATACTTTCTCATCTCTACAGAATCTCTTTATTTTAAAATTTCCATCAACTGGTGAATGAATAAGTTGTGATATGATTGTCATGGATTATTACTGCGCTGTAAAAAAGGATGAGCTTGATGATTTTAGGGGGAAAAACATGGAAAGACTTGCATAAAATAATGAAAAACAAAATGAATAGAACCAAGAAAACATTGTGTACAATAACAGCAATATTGTTTTAAGAATGACTGAGCAAGTTATTTTATCTATTATAAACGCTTAAATTAACTATAAAGGACAGATAATGAAAGACACAATCTGCATCCACAAAAAGAACTTTTATTATTTTTTGCTTTTTGGAAGGCAATTGGGGTTAAGTGATTTGCCCAAGGTCACATGGTTAGTTTTTTTTGTGTCTGAGGCTTGCACTCAGGTCTTTCTGAATCCAGGGCCGGTGCTCTATTCACTGCACCACTTAGCCGCCCCGCAGAAAAAGAACTTATAAATAGAAATATGTATAGAATAATTTTATGTGTTGTGCATATACACATGTACATACATATTTGTGTGTGGTAGCCATCTCTAGAGCTAGGGGGAGAAAAAAAAGAAATTTCTGTGATAATTTTGTTATATATTTGAAAGGAATAGCAAGTGGTGAATATCAGGTTTGTAGTTTCATGTACAATCATCTTTTTAATTGGACCACATTACAGAAATGCTTGTTTTATTCCATAAATTAAACATAATTTTTTTAAAAAGAGGCTTTAACTGCATGGATAATCATGAATAATGTTCATATTATTCCTTCAATAATTACACGTACCAAAGATCTCATTAATGTGAGTACTCACTTTCCCTGTGTATCTACCCCTCTGTGTATCAACCCAGCTACCCCTCATCCTGTGGGATTCTTATCCAATAACTCTGATAAATACCCCATTAAAAGATCTACCAGGCATGTCAGTGGCTCCCCATCAGGTCTTTCAACATTCTATAAGTATTAGTGGGGCATCTAGGCAGTACATCTTTTATCTATCACTTTTGCTACATTAATAGCCCACTTCCGTTTCTTTTCACCAAGGTTCTTTTTTATTTTTTAAATAAATTTTATTGCTATCTTTGGTATTTACATCACCTATATTTTCTAATATGTCCTTCTTTTCCTCTCTGCAAGGCAGCAGAAACTCCACTACTACCTATAACAAACAATAATGGAAAAGAAGAAAAAAAATCTATAAAACTAATCAATACATTAAATATATGACACCAAGTGCCCATATTCACCCCATCTCTGAAAAGAAGGCAAGAAAGGTGATCAAGACTATTTTTAAATTTTTTAAATGAATAAAGTGAAAACGACAAAGTATCATGGTATAAGAGACAGAACCCTAGTTTGTAACCAGACGGGTAAAGTTGGAATCCTGAACGCTTAACACCTGATTCTGAACACTTACTATCTGTCTGAGTTTAAGTAATTTTCTTAACCCTCCTGAGCCTTGTTTTCCTCATTTGTATAAGAAAGAAACTAGAAAATATGTTGTAGGGGCGGCTAGGTGGTGCAGTGAATAGAGCGCCGGCCCTGGAGTCAGAAGAACCTGAGTTCAGAGCCGGCCTCCGACACTTAATCCGCACAAACAAAAACCTAGCCGTGTAACCTTGGGCAAGTTACTTAATCCCAATTGCCCTAAAGGGGCGGCTAGGTGGCGCAGTGAGTAAGAGCGCCGGCCTCGGAGTTGGGATGACCCGAGATCAAATCCGGCCTCAGAAAAGGAGCACCCACATATAAATAATGACTAGCCGTGTAACCTTGAGCAAGTTACTTAACCCCAATTGCTTTAAAAAAAAATATGTTGTAGGGGGAAAAAAACCCAAACACTGTATTTGAAGTCAGGACAATGAAATTAAAATGTCATCTTAGCCAGTCAAGCCTCTTAAGCCTCTCTTAGGCATCAGTTTCTTCTTTAAAATCAGGACTTTCCTCTACACTTTTTATCACTCTAAATCCTGTGATATCAAACTTAAATTTAGATGATTTCTAAGTTTCCTTCCAGCTTTAAATCTTGTGATCTTAAGTAGAAAAGGCAAAAGAATGAAGTTAATATTTGTAAATGGAATTTCATGCTGCTATCAGACACTTTGTCCCCAATAGTCATTGAAACGGTCACAAGTGGCTTAAAAAGTGAATTAGAGCTCAATGGAAAAATAGAAAAACCCTCGTGCCTCTTCTGCTCCTTCATCAAAGCTGTTCAGATAAACCAGCTGGTTAGGTTCACACCAGGAAATAAAGACCAACATATGGACACAGAGAAAATCATAGACCCCCCCCCCCCAATTGTGAACCAAGGGCCTCTCTTCAGAGTCTTCATGGGATGAGGTTGAAATCCCAATCCAGCCATTTTATAGGGCCATGGACTATTAACTGGCCTGGATAAATTATCACCTTTAGCAAAGAGGAATGCTAAGCCATTAGCCACAGGCAGGTTCACCCATGGGAAGCCCAATAAATCAACCTCTAGCAGGAAATTTTACTTTCCTCTTAGTCTGAGTCTATATATCTGTGCTTCCATGCTATAGTTGAGGGGAAAATACTGTTAATTCAAGTTGAAATTTCTTTAAATTTTAAAATTTAAGATTGCTTAAAAATATTTTCTTGACATTATTACATCAGTACTTAGGAATGATGAGTCTTTAAGAACCATAGACCTTATTCATTCAAAGACTGAATTATAATGTTTCAATTCTTTAACAATTAAAAATTAATTGTCATAGAGGGATTAACTGAAATACAATTGCTAAGGTGATAAGACAGTATAGAAAGAGCAAAGGTCAAGAAACCAGAATCCTGTGTCTGATATTTGTCATGCATATTGTAGAAGGGATTCCTGTCCAAGTGTGGGATGAACTAGATACCTTTTGAGATCCCTTCCAGTTCTAGGATTATATAGGAATGGTGGGACCACTGTTTACCTACCAGAGCTAATTTAAGGACAGTACTTTCTTATACCTTAAAGCATTGGTAAATTTTGAGCTGCTATAAATTTAATGAACTCATGAATATTTTTACCGATAACATTAAAATGAGATTCCAGCCTCTGCTCTGCTCTGGAAAGGTCAAAGTTTTGTTTTTGTTATTCTCTCTACTCAGTCAAAAATGAATGCCAAATAGAAGAACAGATTCTAAAGCAATTAAGTTGCTGTTTTATTTTATTGTTGCTGTTATTAACCACCTCCCCTCTCCCCCTTAACAGATGAAAAATCAAACCCCAAAAAGTTTCAGTGACTTGCCCAAGATTGCATAGTAAAATCAGTGTCAGTCAAATTTTCCTGACAACCAGCCCCACAGTCTTTCCACCATAGTGTTCTGAACTTCTGAACCAAAGACAACATTCTGTGTGTTCTAGGAAGGAAGGAAGGAAGGAAAGAAGGAAGGGAAGAAAAAGGGATGGGGGGGTTGTACATTTATATAGAATTTTCTAGTTTTCAAAGCTCATATAAATTATTTCATTTGATCCTGACAATAACCCTGTAAAATAGACAGAATGGGTATTATTATCCAAATTTTACAAATATAGGAGCTAAAGTTCAGAGATGTGTAATGAGAATGGGAATTTGAAGGTCTTCTCTGCCCCTTAATAAACCTAAGAAAATTTGAAGACCTTCCCTGATTTGAAGATCTTCCCTGTACCGAAACAGGCTGAATGTAATCACATGGAACCTATCATGAGAGGAGTTTGCTGAAGGATAGAGCAGAGCCCACAGGAAGCTGGGAATCAAAGCAGTTAAAGCTGGAGTTGGGAGTGGGGAGGACATACTCCGGGAGACAGTTAGGCTCCTAAGTGTTTGTAGGAAGGCTAAAGGATGGTGTGGTTCTCTATGGTGTTATGGTGTATTAACTTCTTTGCTGCTATGATGGATTCAGCTTTCTTGCTTTGGGATTTGATTTTCTGGTGTCTGGATGAATGTTATGCTTCTGTCTTCCATAAGGAGAGTCTGTTATATTTTGTGATTGAGAACTATGCCATCATATTTACTGTCACTGTTGGTACTGTAAATATTATATTGGTGCTACAAGATGAAATTACTTCCCTAAGGGCATATGGTTAGTAAAAAGTAGAACTGAGAATAGAATTACATTTTTTAACTCCTACTATCATGATCTTTCAATGAAACCATGTTTCCCATCTATATAATCTTTAGCCATATTCCATATGTCGTTGAACTCTAATAAAACTTTGGGAAGCATGTCCATTTGAAATGTTTATCATTAACTGTCATTTCATTTCAAAATGTTACATTGAATGACAAGACAAATTTATAATGTATTTTAGATTCATTGTACCAAATTTTATAAAACCAATCAACTGATTTGAGAATTATATCATGGAACAAACAATTTTTCGTCAATTAGAGCTGTTCAATTATTGAGCATCCTACTTTATAAAGTAATGAATTCATTGTTTCTAGAAATGGCAAGAAGAGGTTAGATGACTAGGGTTGCTTGAATTATGGTCTTTTCTAACTTTAAAATTATATGATAGATAAATACAAAGCACCAGCTAGTCTGATTGAAATAGAGACTTAATTTTGTTTTAGAAAATCAATATCATAATATCACTTGAAGATTGTTAAAGACATTATTGGATTGGCTGTTTTCCCCTTATTCCAGCTAGGATCAGTTTAAAAATTCACAGACAAAATCAAATTTTTCTGCCTCTAACTTTAGTAATATAATTTCTTCTGAATGTATAGAGAAGATGGCTTTTAAATGGCATTAAACTCTGACTCTACTCATGTGTAACTTGAGCACTCACATTGAGAACTTGAGTATCTCATGTTACTTGAATTTAATTTACTCATTTATAAAAATAGGAATCAGACTAAATGGTTTCCAACTTACCTTCTATTACCATTGTTGCAATATTCTATGAAAATGCCTATTTTTTTGTTGTATTAGTATTTTAATTTGTAATAGTATTTGAATGTCTAATTTTATTCCAGTATTCTAATTTTATTAATGTCTTGTGGGTTTTTAAGTTGGAAGGGACTTTAGAGGCTTTTTAGTTCAACACCCTCATTTTACAGATGAGGAAACTGAAGCACAGTGTGGTTAAGTGATTTATGCAGGGTCACACAGTTATTAAGTATCTGAGCTAGACTTGAACCCAGGTCTTCCTGACTTCAAATCCAATACCCTGTACACTCCACCATTGATGCCCAGAGGCCTACAATACTGCTCAGTGTTCTGAACCAGAAAAATATGTAATCAGGAAATATTTAACAAAATTAAAATACAATAAAATATAAAAAAGAAAATGCCTTTCTTCGTATTTGAGGTTTGTTTTATTTTGTAAGAAATACATGAGATAGGCTATCTAGACCCTCTAAAACTCCATTGGCCATCCCTCTTTGATTTGAATTCAACAATTATATTGGAACCCAGTTTCCTCTGCCTCTAGAACCAGTGCCCTTTGCACTGTAAAACACCTACCCTCAGTCAACTTTCCTTGGAAATCAGAGAGGCCTGTACTAAGGTGACAGCAACATCAAAGGAAAGAAGGAGTCATGTTTGAGACATTGCAGAAGTGAAATCTCCAGGTCTTGGAAAGATTGGAAATGGGGAACAAAACATAATGAGAAGTCAAGGATGACACTTAGGTTGCAAAGCTGGGGGACTGGTAGGATAGTGCTGCCTTTGATAGTAATAGGGTAGTCTGGAATGGTGAAGGTTGAGGGGAAAGATATTTAATTCATTTTTGGATATGGTGAGTTTGAGGTGTCTGCTTGAGGCAGTTGGAGATGTGAGACTAGCAGAGAGATTAGGGCTGGATAAGAAGATTTAAGAATCATCAATAAAGAGAGGATAATTAAATTCATGGGAGCTCATAAGATCAACAAGTGAAATGGTATAGAGGGAGAAGAGGTTCATGTTTTACCTTCCCCCTCCCACATTCAATCTTTCCAAAGCCTGGAGATTTCACTTTTGCGACATCTCTCAAAAATGCCTCTTTCTCTCCTCTGACCCTGCTGCCACCCTAGTACAGGTCCTCATCTCTCCTCACTTAGACTACTGTAATAGCCTGTTTCAAGTCTCTCCCCACTCTACTCCATTCTCTACTCAGCTGTCAAAGCCCAGAACAGTGCTCCAGTCTTGGGTAAAGATCCACCAAAGGACACTGGAGAGCAATCAGCTAGGAGGAGATTTAACAGTGCAGTGTTCCAAAAAACCCAGAGAGAAGAGAGTTTCAAAGAGAAGAAGGCAATAGACAGTGTCACGGGCTACAGAGGGCTCAAGATGATGAGGATTCTGCAGCTAGTAGAGAAGGCAGTCAAAAAAGGTTAAATTTACTTTCGTTATTTTTCTTGTTTGCATGTTATATGTGTTTTCTTTTGCGACATGGCTAATATGAAAATACATTTTCCTGACTTCACATGTATAATTGATATCGTACTGCTTGTCTTTCCAGTGGTGGGGAAGGGGCCAGAGGGAAGAATAGAATTTTGAACTCAAAATTTTTAAAAATGAAAGCTAAAATTTTTTATATGTAATTGGCAAATATTTATTGAAATAAATAAAAATGTATTAAAGAGAACACAGAGCCTAACCCCTAATTTTGCAGATGAAGAAAGTGAGATCCAGAGAAATCCAATTAATTTCCTGAGGTCACATAGCTAGGAAGTGATAGAGCTGGTATTAAAAATCTAGGTCCTATGACTACAAGGACGATGCTCTTTCCTCTTTTCCAAGCAAGTTAAAAAAAAATAGGCCCTATAAAATAACGAAACTGAATTTCTCTGATGGCTCATAAACATAACTCAGAAGATTTCTAAGAGTTTAGAAAATATTTTGAGCAAAAGCAGCACCACCAAAATAAGTATAGTCTCTGAAGGTTTACCACTTTGACAGGAAGTCGGATATGCAACTTTGTATGATGTTTATTTTTTTTTAATGTCTAATTGCTGTGCAGGGAGCTTGTGCTTTCACCGTAGCACAAGTGAAACGACATTGGGGATATATCATTAAGGGAACTAGAGCTGTGTGTGTGTGTGTGTGTGTGTGTGTGTTTATGTGTGTGTTTGTGAATAAAAATGTATTAGTCAGCAAGCAAATAGTTGTTTCTGAATCTTAAACCACAAAAGGTTCATCCTGGGGCATTCACAGACTGTAATCTTCCTGGGTTATGCAATCCTGTCTGCTCCCATTTAATTAGACAGGTGTATTCAGAGTTGGGTCTATCAGCCTTCATACTCCCTGACTGAATCACAGCAAGGAGCCTCATGCATACTTCCTCTGCCACCTGTACACTCACCATGTAGTCAGAAAGCTGGACCGACTAGAGGACAGATAGTACAGACTCAGAAAATCCAAGCTAGGCAGAGGATGGCGTGGGAGGCTTAGCATGAATTGTAACTGTCCCGCTGACTAACATTCCATCAGGGAAGCATACAGGAAGCTGAGCAGAGACAGGAAGGACACTGCCCCGGTGCTTCCTCTCTGCCACTTCAAAAATATCGGTGAACAGGCCTCTTCAAAAAACACTTTGGACAGATCCTGCCTTTAACCCTTGGCCTTTGCCTCATATTATGTTGCTGAAAAATAGAAGGAAAGTTCTGTATGGTGCTAACACAGGCTCTCAAACAGGATGCTTGGGGATAATTATTGTAGAGCAGTTTGTGTGGAAGGGTTTGAGTCATGGGATGGTTTCATATTCAAAGTGAACACATTATTATATTTTTGGAGGAAGCTTTTCCCCTACTTTGTTCTTAGCTCACTTTACGAGGGTTCCTTCATAGCATCCAAACTAACAAAAAGATATATGTTAATACATTCATGGTAATAAAATTGAACTTGTTAAATATAATGTTAGATGTGTAATAATGTATCACAGATCCTAGAATTACAAGTAACGTCTGTTCTACTGTCCTCGATACTCTGTTGTGCTTTCCCTTTTGAGACATAACCAAAAATTTACTATAACCTGAAGTGAAATTTCCACAGGGGGAGGAAATGGAATTATACACTTGACAGTGAAGTTTCCTTCTTTAAACCAAAGAAAGGAGCTCCAGGACACAGATTTTCAGTTGACAGGGACCTGAGCAAATGTTTTCTTGACCAATGAATCATTTCAGTCCTAGTGTTAAGAAGCTACCTTACATCTATGGCATGGTCCTAAAGGGAATAACTGAGTCAGGCATTAACTTTGTAGACTCTAGGGCAAACATGAAAGCCTCCCATATTGTTCAGCCCAGTTAAAAGTTTCTTAACCTGGAGTTCATGGACTCCCAAGAGGTTCACAGATAGATTACCAGAAGGTCCATGAACTTGAATGGAAAAACTATATCTCTTTATTTTCATTAACCTCTAACTGAAATTTAACTTTCCCCTCAATTATGAATGTAAGCAAGAAAATATTATTCTGAGAAGGGATGGGCTTTATCAAACTACCAAAGTAGCCCTTGATACAAAAAAAAAAAATGTTACAAACTCCTGGCCTAGACCTTTCTGTTCAGATATTCTTGTAAGATTCACAAGTGTGGAGTATTAGAAAGAGCACTATACTAGGAGTCAAGAGTGAATACATAAAAAAGCAAAACTTGAGTTCTGTGAGTAGCTGTGTGAACTAGGGCAAGTCATAGTTGCTACGCCTCAGTTTCCACATCTGTAAAATGAAGGGATTAGACTAAATGGCTTCTTAGATCTCTTTCTGCTTTAAATCTATGGTCGATGATGATAATGGGATATGTGTCATCATCTTCAGTATATTTTTTCATTATTATTCAACAGAATTTTTGTGATGTTTTTAAAGTCGTTAGGATCACAGAGAAACAGTGCTGGCTACTGGTGAAAGATCCTTAATCCTGGTTTCCAATACAGTCTGAAATACTAATTTTCTGTGTGACCTTGAGCAGGACAACTGACCTTCTGGTGCGACAATTAGCCCCACTGTTAAAAGTAGGTAGCACCTTAATTAAAAACAGATGGAACAACTAGGCTGAACCATCCTGAGCAAGTAATTTATAAACAGCCTCTCATGGCCTTTGTTCCCCCTACTTCAATAGCAATATTTCAGGAACTCCTCAGTTAGTCACAAGTTTGCATAACTTCATGCCTGCCATTTCTAATCAAGAGAGCAGCTTGAGACTCCACAGACCAATTGTGTATACACAAAAATGCACCAATTTCCAAATCATGGTATGCAAAATACATTGTTTTCATTCTGTTTGAACATATGAGAAAAGATTAGTTGAAAAAGATAGGTTTATACCTATAATTATACCTGTAATATACCTAAAATAATTGCAAATACTATATCATATGTCAGAGAAACTAATAATATCATTTCTAAGAAATGTTAGCAGTACAATTTCTCTAGTTGACTTTTTCACTAATATCAGGATACAAACTGTGGGCCTAATTCCCAGCCCCCAGGGTCCTCTCATCCTCTTGATCCTGCAAAGTGAGGAACAAGCTGAATTAAGCCCTGGGCTCAATACCTAAAAGGGCCAGGGGAAAAAAAAAGAGTCAAAACTATTCTTCCCAGTACCTCCAACCCTAAGTGCCTCCCTCCCCTTTGCCAGTCAGTGAGGGGAAATGGTCAATAGATGTGGAGGGGAGAGGGAGAAGAGGCTAAGGGAAGACTAGGACATTGAATTTTAGAGCTGGAAGAAGTCTTTGAAATCATTTCACTCCACTTGCTGATTTTATGAGACTTTGAAAGGAGATGTAAAATGATTTCCCCAAGATCCCGTATCTAGTTAGTAGTTAGGCCTAGTAAGGGAAAAGAAGCATGGAGAATGTGTGTGTGTGGGGGGGTGGGGGGGCGGAGGAGAGGAAGGTGTCCAGAATAGCATATACAAGGGCGTAAGGTGAGTATTTCAGACTATATTGAAAACCAGGATTAAGGATCTTTCACCAGTAGCCAGCACTATTTCTCTGTGATCCTTACCACTTTAAAAACATCACAAAAATTATTCTGTTGAATAATAAAAGGCCAAGGAATACTACCTCTCCCAACAATTGGTCACATTCCATAAGGGCCTAGAGCAAGCCGTGGGCAGCCATGGCACATCAGGGATAATATATCATATCCTCTAGATGCTCTGAATAGGAAGGGGGAGCACGTCCATATACTGCTAATTCAGATACTGTGCTTACCAATCCAGAACATAAGGAGAACAAAAGTGGGCTCATCTAATAATTCACAGGAGAAAATAGCAGAGAAGATAGACACCACATGAATGCGCCCATATGTCTCCATAAAAATAATGACTTACCTTCCTGTAAGGCTTAATGATTAGGAAAACATTACCATTGTCATTTGATGGATGGAGAACTGAGGCTCAAAGACCAGAAGTGACTTGCTCAAGGATGTACTTCCACAGGATGAGATGACTTGAACTCATTGATGTTAGTTAAGTTAGTTTTATAATTGCTTCACTTTTCTTTTAATTTCTTTTTCCTTATCTTGACACCACCTCTCTCATCTGAGGAACATTCTCCTAGATAGAAAAAGGTAAAACAAGTTGAATAGTTCTGCCATCCCTCTGTGATGTGCTGCCATCATCCCAAACATCCCAAGAAGTGGACCTATCCCTTCATAGTTACTTTTTTTTTTCCATTTCGAATTGCTACAAAGGCCCTTTGTGTTGACCTTAGCATTTTTCAGTCTTCAGTTTATATAGTGGGTTTAGCCTTTCCTACATTATTCTTACTGGTTCATGCCACTTTGGGGGTCATCCTTGTTTATAGTCCCCTCTTTGTATATTTTGAATATGACCTTCTAAATTCTGACCTCCTTGGAGAGTTCTTTTTGCAGCCACATCAGTTTCTTTTTTTCCTCAATAGGATAATTTGTGACTATATTGTCTGTTATTTTCTTGATTATCTCCATCAATCTTGAGCTGACAGGATCCCACTTTTCCTTGAACTTTTTGAACTGTATGATACTGAATTCATATTAGGCTTGTTTAGTTTTCCCTTCCTCACCTCTCATAAATTCTAAGGAGAGAGGATTGCTTTCTCCCAAAGTTTCCACAGTTTACCAAACAGTACTTCCAAGTTATTCTGAACCAGATTCTAGAAGCAGCCTCTAACATCCTTTCCTATACCTTCTGAAAGATGCCTTGCAATTGTAGAGTTAAACTTTGGTCCTGTCTTCTGACTCATAATCCAGAGTTATTCCCACTATTCCACATTCACTGTTTCATATTAGCCAAGAGATCTGGTATTCTGACCATGATATCACTTCTGTTCCTTCTTTCTTTTAAATTTGCCCAACTTAAACTTGCCCATATTCTTCACTATGTTTCTCCCGTTTTAGGATTACAGATTTCTACACATAGACATAACAAGATAACAAGGTAAAGGAGTCCACACATATTGCTTATGTCTCTCTGTCCTGTTATCTTCTCCTGTGAATTACTGACTGTCCTTTTGTTTCCTTCTATGCCTTAATTGTTGCTTTCCACAGTAGCTGACTTGGTCGCTATACTAAAAGAAATTGTAGATATGATCCTAAAGTCACAGTTAACAATCTTTGAAAAATCATAGAGAATTAGAAAAGCGTCACAGAACTAAAGATAGAAAATGTTCCAATTTCTAAAAAGAAAAGAAAAGGAAGATGGTGAAACCCATAGCTTGGGTTTCTGGAAAGCTTGAGGTCAATTTCTGAAAAAAAATTCTAAGCTGCTTATTAAAGGAGGAGCTCTGTAAACATTTGGAAGGGGGGCAGTGATCACTATGAGCCACCATAGGTTCATTAAAAATGAGTCATATCCAAGTTAACACATTTCATTTCTGCCAGAGTATAGCATAGCACCTGGCCCATAGTAGGTGCTTAAATTTTTTTTACTGACTCTTGACTGTGTTACTACAACATAAAGATGTTGGACATCTGACAAAGTCTCCCAATATCCATACAGTATGGAAAGAAGTATAAGCTAGATGATAATATAGCTAGGTAGATTCATACCTGGTTGAATGGCTGAATCAATGGATTTCTCCTGGAGTGTCTACTGGAGTGTGCCAGTGATATATTCTTGGTCTGACCTGTCTAACATTTTTCTCAACAACTTTGGTGAAGACATACATAGCTATCAGATTTGTAGACAGCACGAAGCTAGGAAAAATGGTTTACTACATTGGATGACAGTATTATCTCAATGTGGGTGCTCCCTCCCCCAAAAGACTGTAACCCAATTCAATTCAACTCAATAAACATTTATTAAGTTTATATTATGTGCAAAGTAGGCTCCAAAATTTGGAGCGGCCTTACAGAATTGCTGTGGCAAAAACTCGATCCTCCCATGGCCAATCTAACACTAGGTCTTTCCTAACTTAGTTAGGCTGGTCCTAAAACAATAGATTGTTTTATGGGCCTAAGACTTTCCAGATTGGCAAAGTGTTATCAGAGCCTTGCTTATGAGAACCCAAGGCTTCCTCCCTGCCATGATGAAGCATCAGGGTTGGATTTTTGGAGAAATGAATATTATTTAACAACATGGTACTCAGTAGTAAGTACAGTATAAACTGATTTTGTTCCAAAGTATCTGATAATACTTCTCTAATATAGGCTCCAACCTACATAGTTTTGAAGTATTGTTGAATTGGAACAAATATGTAGAATTGGGACCAGGTTGGTGAGGAGATTCAAAACCATGCCTTGCAAGAATCCAAGAAAGGATAGGGGGGATTTTAGCCTTGAAAATAGAAATTTTATTATGGACATGAACTTTGTTAAATAATTGAAGAGCTGTCAAGAGGAAAAGGAACTGGGGCTGTTCTTTGGAATGGAGAGCAGAGAAAAGAAGAGAGGTGAGGAGATAATGGAACTTGGAAAAATTATTCTAGAGAACCGAGCATGTACTTGAAGTTGGAAAGGAAAAAAAGTACATCTTTATTTCAATATAATTTGTTTCCTATGTAGAACTATATATTTTGATCTTGACTTTAAAAATATTATTTTGAGAAGTAATCCACAGTCTTTACCAGTCTGTGTCACAAAACAAATTCAAGTCAACAAGCATTTATTAAGCACCTACTCTTGTGCCAGCTACTTTGCAAAGCACTGAGTATATGAAGAAAGACAAAAATTCCCAACTCTCAATAAATCACAGTCTAAAAGAGAAAAGGAAATGCAACCAACTATATAAAAACAAGCTATCGAAGATATTGAAAATGAGAAGTCACTGGCATTAAAGAGGATCTGGAAAGGTTTTTTACATTCTAGGCAGACTGGCCTAGATACTTGCTCCAAACGCAGACTTCCATCTCCTGCCTTCAAACCTGAACTTAATGCGTACAATGTTCTTTCTCTTCATCCCCACCTCTTAGAAGTGGGGATGAAAGCTCCCTGGTTTCCTATAAGTACCAGATCAGGTGTCACCTTTTCTGATCCCCCAAACATAGTTCATAGAAAAATCACCATGCATTTTACCTATCCATGCTGTTCCCCCGCTCAGAAAAATGTTGGGTTGTTGGTTTTCTTTTCGTGCAAGAACTACTTAATTTTTGATTTTGTGTTTCTAGTATTTACCTAACACCTGGCACCTAATAATCACTTAATAAGTGCTTGTTGAATTGAACAGAATGACAGTAATGGTTCATTATAAGGAAGAACTTTTTTTAACAAGTCCAGTGATCCACTGTATCTGTGATAACTAACTTTGATAGACTGGGCTCCTCTCAGTAACGCAAGGTTATAAGACAACTCCAAAAGACTCATGATGGAAAGGGATATACACATCCAGAGAAAGAACTATATAGTTTGAATGCAGATTGAAGTAAACTACTTACTCTCTCTCTTTTGTGTTTTGTTTTATTCCTTCTTTCTCATTGTTCACTCCATTGGTTATAACTCTTTTTTACAACTTGACTAATGTTTAATGTGAAGGTATTTGTAGAACCTATATCAGATTGCATGCCTCCATGGGGGGAGGGGGGAGGAGACAGAGGGGGAACATTTGGAACTCAAGGGATTGTGGAACTGAATGTTGTAAACTAAAAGTAAATAAATAAATTTAAAATAAACAATTACAGTGATCAAAAAAATTAAATGAGCAGTAAGTTCCCTTAGACTATAGGTATTCAAGATGAAAATGAGATAACTTTTTGTTAGAGATTCATGTTTTAAGTAAGAGATGGGCTCTTGCTGGTCCTTTCCAGTGATGGGATTCTAGGAAATCAGGCAGAGTTTTCATGTTTTCTATTTCTAGCAAAGCAAGTTGCTGGTGATTTTTCAGATACAAAGTGGAAAAGTGAGTTCCTTGTTAATCTTTCATTGGTATATGCTAGGCACTCTAAGTTTGCAACAAAGGGCAGAAGTTTTACAAAAGAATACTTAGTTTGAAAAATTCAAAAACTCATCCAACACTTCCAAAAACACAAATAAAATCTCTCCACAACATACCAAACAGTTCCTGAAAATGCAGGTCAAATTTCATTACCAGGTAACCACTCTTTTGGTGATAAAACTTTCTGAATTTCTCTCAGCAATTCCTCAAAATATTCCTATTAGTCCAATAATTGGGGTCCTTTGAAATCTGTATACCCTATCTGAGCTTCCATTCTGCTGGTATAGAAGGAATCATAATTGGGAATAGTGGAAAACCCAAAGTTACATAAACATAGCCTTATTTTAAACCTCCAACATCTTCATAAATACACTAGGAGTGGAGAAGATTGAGGTGAGAAAAGGGCTTAATAAACGGTGTCCATTTCAAAAGGAAGTGTTCCTATTAGAAAAAGACTGGGACTCGTTGCCACTGCATCATATGTCCTTGGCAAAATGTTTATCCACTTTGTGACTCCATTTTTCAACTGACAGGAAAAAGAAAAGAAGGTAAGCCCAACAAGGAAAGGACCATTGTCTTTTATCCTCCATAGTACCTACTTGGTGCATAACAAATACTTCTTAATTTATTTCCCCTTGCCACCTCATAAGAACATTCACTAAAATTAGTTTGACTTTTAAACTTCACAAATTTGATTCTTTTTTATTGAGCTCCAGGCCCTACATATCACAAATATATTTTAGTAAAGTTTTTTTTTTTTAATAATCAACATGAAAAAGTGATCCAGAGCAACACAACAGTCACCTGACCAGCTTATAAAGATAAGCTTGCCGTCTTTTAAATGAAGCTCTATACTTTGCTGTGGAAACAAACTGAAAATAGAAAATAGACATAGAGCCCCAGACTTGGAGTCAAGATCTGAGTTCAAATCCTGATGCAGAAACTTACTAGTTTCTGATCATGAACAAGACATTACCTCTCAGCTTAGTTTCCTCATCTATAAAATGATGCTTGAATTAGAAAACCTTCCTTAGTTCCTTCCACTCTAAAACTAGATGTCTTGCAGTTCACAAAGTTTTGTTTCTCTACCCAGAATTTAAGGTTTTCATTGGTGTACAATTACTAGTAAACTGAGATGCTTTCTAGTTTTAAGCATAAGGCTTACAAGCAAATCCTAATTTTTAATCTCCATAATGCTACCAATTTGTTCCTAAGTGATTTTGGATAAACAATTAAAATCATATGCTCCTCTGGAATCATAGTGCTACAGCTAGAAGTGGTCACAAAAATCCTAATAACTGGCCATCTAATCTACCCTCCTCATATTACAAATGAGGAAATTGAAGCCCAAGTTGCTTTAAGTCCCACAGGTAAGAAAGGTCAGAGGTGGGATTTGAACAGATATTCTTCCCACTATATCACATTTTCTCTATTATTTACTTCTTAGAAATCTGAGAAGAAAAAACGTCATAAACATAAAAAGTTGCTGGGCTTTTTTAATGGTAATACTTGCTGCCAACTGAGAATGGAGCCCCAAATATCAACATCAACTTCCTAAAAAATGTAATAGAATTCTTAAGGAAGGATTCCTTACATAGGAAGGCTCACCCACATGATAAGATGAGTAAAGTATGTAAAAGGAGGAGAATGTCAAAGATTAAAAAATGAAGAGTGATCTGAATTTGAAAGGGAACGAATAATCAATAAAAAATCAGAGTGAAAGAATCTGGATGGCAAAATAGAGGAATACTTTTAAAACACCATTTTAATAAATAAATCTAGAAGGAACAGAAATCAAAAGAAACAAGAGACTAACACAGAAAGTGCTACTGATTTCAGAAAAAACTGTCAAGATAGGTTAGGGAATTCAGTTTCCATTTATTATTTTAGTTACTGGAGAGGCATGAAACACAAGAAAATATTTTCAAGAATGGCAATTTTGGAGAAATGGCAAGCTATATTTATTTCTCATAGAGAAAACAAAGCATTTAATAGTCATTCAATTGATTTTCACTTTTAAAGAAAAAGGGAGGGAAGAAAGAAAAAAATAAAGAATGATCCCTTACTAGTCACATTTGAAAGGGATAGAATTGATCATAGATAGGTCTTTTGTTACCTGATGGTTAGATTATGAAAAAGGATGAATTCTGGAATTGAGAATTTAACTTTTTTCTGGGTACCACATTTCCTGAGATATATGAATCTTGCATACAGACTGAATAAAAAACTACTTGGATTTAGCTTGTATTTTTTCTTAATGTTGGAAAAGCTTAGCACTGAAGTTTGCATCTATTATCTTGGGTACAATCAGAACCTAGTCAATCCATCCTTGTGTTATCTGTAGGTCTGGGGAATTAAAAAGATACAAGCAGGGATTTTTTTTAAGAGGGAAAAGGGCTTGCAAAATGAATTTGCAAATGATGTCTTTTAATCAGAAGACTATTATTATATTGTATGTGAGGTTTTTTTTCCGCCTTTGGTCAAAAGGTTTTTTTTTTCTTTCCTAATTTGAATGAAACGAAACTTGCAAAACTCATGTAGATTAACCAGGTCTGACTGTAATTAAATTTATGAATACAGGGAAAATATGAAATTTTATTAACTGTGGAAGGAATGTGGGTCCTTTGCTGCCCAGCAAGTTCACAAAGACAAAGGAGATCAGTTTACAGGGGTTAAGTAAACATAATATTTTATATTACAGTTCAAATGAATCCAATTCCAACAAGACTAAGTAAGAGTCTAAAAATTGGTTTACCAGATTGAATATTTTTATGAACATTAAAACCCATTACATTGCTCTGAAGTATAGCTACTGAGCAGCCAGAGCCACATAAAGAAAAGGTTTGTTTCTCGGTCCTAGAGGAGAGTTACTTCTAGCCTCTGCTCCACAGCTGCCTGTGAGGTTCTCTGTATTTTTTTAATGTCACTTTATAGCATTCATTCTATAGGCTTAAATGTTTCTCAAATTGAATCTTAGCAACCTGTCTTCCAGAAACTGTGGGTGTGAGTTTAAGTAAAGAAGAGGAGCTTTCTGCAGAGGAAAAGAATGTTAGATTAGGTGTCAGAAGGGCTTGCAATCATGCCACCTACTACTTGTGTGACCTTAGAAAAGTTACTTAAGCTCTGCAGGCCTCAGTTTGCTCCTGTGTCGAAGGAATGGATTAGATCCAAAAATATCCTAAGGTCCTTTCCAGACACAAATTCTGTGATCTTAGAAAAGCTTGAATTCAATTTATCAAATATTTATTAAGCCCGTATGCTAGATGCTGGAAAAATAAGGATAAAACTATTAATACGGTCCCTGCCCCTAAAGGGTTTACCTATTTAATAAACAAGATAAGAAATAGACTGTAGCTATTTATATGCAAGATAGAATGCAATAGGGGCATAGAAAGATCCAGTTGTAAAAAAGAAATATGAGGAGAAAACACTTATAATACTCATGTTAGAGTAGAAGGTATTTTGATTTGGGTAAGGAGATTTTTTTTAAAGGAAGGGATAAGGAATAGACCCATGATTTCTGTGGTTTAGGGAGCTCCCTCTCCTAGTGAAGACAAGCAATTTTTCTGTTTTTGAGATTCTAGACAACACTTGAGAGTGAGGTGATTTGCCCACGGTCACAGAGCCAGCATGCAACAGATTCAAAACTTGAACCCAGGCCTTTCTGACTCGAAGACCATCTCACTACCCTCTACACCATACTGTCTTTTCTAGGAGATGGATCAAAATTTCAAGTAATTTCATTTGGAATGAAATGAATCAAATCAACAGCACTGAAACATATGTCTATAGCAGCTCCAACAAGGACAAAAGCCAGAGAACAGCATATTGTCTATCACTTGGCCCCACCTCTACTTTGCTCCCTTACAAAGCCAACAGGACCACCTTGAAGCTGAATCTTCAAGTTCATTCATTCTTTGGCAAGTAAGTTTGTTAATTAGGTCCAATTATGGGGGTGGCAGTGACTCCCACAGATTAATATTTCAGTAACAAAAAAAAAAAACCAACTCTGTCTATGCAAGAAAACGGTATCTGTTCAGATTTAGGGATCAAATTTCAAAACTTTAGAGGAGAAAAAACAGTATTTGATTCATGAGCAAAGAGGAAAGGAAGATACTCATTCATTTCTTTAAAAATGGATATATCCTGGAAGCCCAAAGCTGTTTGCTCAAACATAAAAACATGACATCTAACTACAGTGTACATGTTGCTTTGTGTTTTTAAAGAATTATCCTCCCCCCTAGTACATGTATTTCTTTGTTTCTTCTTGACAAATGTGTTGTGACTTTCCAATGATTTAAAAAAGCACTTTTTGAAAATATATATTTCAGACTAATAAAAATGGCTTAAATTTTTATAATGGCTTTTTACAGAGACCAGAAAAGGCTTCCCCCATATAGCCTCACCACACACATTATCTCACAATGAAAGGACAGACAAGGGAATTTCTTCCTAAGCCTATTTTTTTTTCTTGAGGTCTGGGGAAACTGGATGAAAAAGTTCTGTGAAGCTCAAAGCTGTAAGGGCGATTCAGTATCTGCTTCCTCTCTGGGGAAAAGGTGTATGCACAGGACTGAAATGAATGTTATCTTAACCAAACAGCCTTGTCCCCCACATTCTCAGAGGTAGGGCTCACTGTCCATCATGACCCAGATGGCAGTTGTACCAGGTGAGGGCTCTGCCTTAATTTCATTTTCTTTGTAAAATATTGCTGAAAATATGTTGCATCTCCTTATCCTTCTTTAAAATATGAATCAGCTATTCATAAGTGTGTAAGAGGTTTGTGGGTATGTATAAGTATAAGTATGTGTGTGTGTGTGTGTGTGTGTGTATGTATGTTTTGGAAAGCCTAGGGGTGGTATCTTGCTTTATTACACTCAAAGTAATCACACTAAATGTAATTAGAATATTTTTTAAAAGTATGAGACTAAGGACATTGCCTTGACCGACAGAGAAGCAAACCAAAACTAATAACAGTAATAATAGTAAACTAAAGACTTGAAGAAACTAGGGAAAGAAATCATTGCTGGTGTTGGAAGATTGAAAGGGATAGTGGGGGTGGAAGGAGGCGGGATTCTGTAATGAGCAAATACAACTTGGAAAGGCTGAGTTCCAGGATGAGAAGAAGCAGTAAGGCTTTGAGTCTCAAGGATCCCTTTAATGGGACAACAGTGCTAATTACCAGAGAGGCAGCAGAATTAGGCACGCATAAATATTTGTGTCCTACAGATTTGGATTTCAGCCCTCCCTTTGGGTTCCCCCTACGCTCAGTCTGCCTGTCCTCCCCTCCCCTACAGTCTCCTCTCTCTTCTTTCTCCCTTCCTCCCTCCTTCCCTCCCTCCCTCTTTCTCTTTCCCTGCCTGCCTGCCTGCCTATCATCTTGCTCTAATTGTTTCCAGATTTGTGTGGGAGGTCAGGGCCCGGGAGTGCTGCTTCATGCCAAGTTTATAAACAGAGCAGTGTTTCCAGATGGCCACTGGCTCCAGCCTGGCTAGCAGGTTGATTGGGACCAGAATAACAACAGGTGGAGAACAGACAATGAATTCCTTGACACTTATTTTACTCCCTCCATTTTTTCTTCCCCCTGCTTTTCCCCCACTCCAGCCACCAGGGCCACCACTAGCAGATCTCCAAAATATTTAAAAGGAAAGGACTGGGGGATGGGGTGGGGATGGAGTTTGGATTTCTCTTCCTTAAAACATACACATTCAACTTGGTCACATAGTCAGGTCCTCTTGCTGTGAAGGTGATGCATCTATTTGTCTTTGGGAGAAGAGCTCCCATTTAGAAAGCTGGGTAGGGTTGGGGGGAGAGAAGGGAAGAGCCTGAATATGATACCTTTGTGTAAGAAAACAGGGAGGATGGACCAAGAGGTCTGGCCCTTAGCAGCTGTGAGTTCTTGCATACAAAAAAAGGCCCCAGAGCACAGGGAAGATACCTCGCAGCAACCATGTCCTCCTCCAAGCCCAGGGAGGATTGTTACACAAAGGATCCCGAAGGCTCTCCCTAATTTTCCAGATACTATTATTCCTCTGTAGTCTCCAGTACTCTCCCACTCCCCGCCCAAACTCTGGAGAATGCTGCTGTTCTGAAATTTGTTTTTCCTCCCTCATCCTGCTTCCCACTTTCTGAGTGTTCGGGAATTGACAGTAGCTGGGACTATGTGGTGTTGTTCCTGTGGAACATGCATTCTGGGAACTGTCTGCTAGTCCTCTGAAATGGAGGTAAATCCATAGGCCTAAGTCCCATTCGGAGATCTGAGGAGTCCAAACAGAAGGGAGCAAACTCATGTTGTAAATTGAGTAACTGAACTGATCAAATACAACAAAAGCAGCCTCAACCCAAAGCCTTCTCTACAGCAAAATTTCCTTTGGCTAGAACAGGGGTGGGGGGGAGTTGCTTTGGGAAAGGACTGCCAAGTTGGGGCCAACTATTTTATGAAGTGAAATGAAATGCTTTAGTAAATAGGTACAAAGGCTCCAGATGACTTCAGTTAAGCACAGAATTGCAGCAGCAGTTACTACAGTGATTGAGAAACTTTATAACAGGATTATACATGAATGAATAAATAAAATGTTATATTGCAGGATGAGCTATCACATTGTCCCCCCCATGGATACAGGCCTAACCAGAAGACCATACAATAGAAGCATGATGAACACATTAGATCATTCTCGTTAGAGAGAGAAAAAAGCTATGAGATCACGAAACAAGTCCTCTGCCAGGCCAGAAAAGAGACTCCAGATAACAGATGAAGGAGTGATTAAACTGATACCATGTCTGATTTGAGCCAGAAAGCCAAGATAGTGTTGCTGTGTGAATGATTATGATTGCAGATTTAAAATTACTGACCCACAAAACTAAATTACCTGCCAAAAAGAATAAAAATATAGAAAAATCATGTTTTCTAACTGTCCTAGAGTTCAAACTAGGTTGTTTTCCCAGATTCCTCATAATCTTGGTTCTTACTCATCTAAATAAATTCATCAACAACCAAAGTCACACAAATATTTAGACAGCTAAGTGGTACAGTAGAGAGAGTGCTAGTCTTGGAGGTAGGAATGCCTGAGTTCAAATGCAGCCTCAGACACTCATTGTTACTTTGAGCAACATCTCTCAACCTCAGTTTCCCCATTTGTACAATGAGGATAACAAAAACACGTACCTCACAGGGCTCTTGTAAGGATCAACTGAGATAATATAATTTACATAAATGTTAACTACCATTATTTCTTAAGCTCTCAACATGTAGAGTACAAGGTATTATGCCAGCCACCGGGAACACAGGGATAAGAATGAAGAAGACTGCCTACACAAAGCTTGTGGGAGATACAACATGTAAAAAGGAAGAAAAGTTGAGGGGGAAAGAGCACTAACAATAAAGAATGCAATGGGGAATGACGAAAAAGAAACTTCCATGTGAATGAATTAAGAAATTACAAATGAGCAATTCAGAGAAACACGGGAAGATTCCCATGATCTAACACAAAGGGAAATGAAGAGAATCAAGAATATAAGCCATGACTACAACACTGTGGAAGAAAAGATCCCTAAAAATAAGCTGAACTCTGAGTAAAAACAAAATCAATGACGGTTCTAGGGAAGAAATAGCAAAACCAACAGCCTCCTTCAGGGAAGAGAAGAGGGGGACTACAGGGACAGAATACCTTTTACATTGTCAGAGAAGATTTCTCCATTGGATGTTCTCTCTTAATCATTTTTCTTTATTACAAAGGAGGGTTCAATCTGGATGGGTGGGAAGTAGTTGTAATTTAGGACAGGGGGGAAAGAATGGATAAAAATTTATTAAAAAAAAAAACTAGGACCAGGAAAATCACAGGAGGTGGCCCATGAGCCTTGAAGGAAGCTAAGGGTTCTAAGAGCTGGAGAGGAGTGTGTCCATTCTAGGAAGGCATGACAGCTCTGCAATGCACAGAAGAAGTATATTGTAAGACACCTTCAAGAAATGGTCAATAATCCAGTATGTCTGGAACACAGGGCACACGGAGGTAAGAAAAGTGACTTAAATCTGAAAATTTAGGTTAGAGATGGATTGTGAGGAGGTGGAAATGCTAAACTGAGGAGCTACATTATGCCTTGGTGATTCATATAAAGATCAATGAAGATAGTAGCAATGTGTGGCTAGATTTTTTTAGTAACATTTTTTAGAACTACTTTGTTCTATAGTGTTTACACTTGCCTATTTTAAGCAAGTGTTTATTTTGCTTGAATTAATGTATCTGAAAAGTATGATAATATTCCTCTTGGGTAATCAGACACACTTAGCTCCGTACCCAGCACCACTGCCCACCTGGTGGCAGCATATTCCAATTGCAGGCAAAGGACTTAAGGAGAAATAGCTTTCTGGGGGCTACGTTTTATAAATCCTCATTGCATATACCCCAGATAATTCTGTGGGTAGCAACTCTGCTTTACTTATCTTTATATCCTCCTTAGACTTAACACAGTGCTTTACATAGAGTAGGTACTTAAAAAAATACTGAACAGGGAAAGATTGATTTATTCTTAAAACATTTTGTCAGCATACTTTAAAATGTACTGTGACTGGGCTGGTTTTTGGCTTAAGGGTTTTTTGAAATTTTTACAAAATGGAAAGGTTTTAAGTATAAGGAATACTAAATATTATGGAAATCTAGTCGTCCATGTAGCTTAGAGTAAACTACACTGGCATCATGTTCACCTTTATGAATCTAAGTATTTACTATTTATTGTAGTTCTTTCCTCTGAAGATTTCAAAGTACCCTAGAAGGAACTTTTAAACAAGAAGCATTTACTTAAAGAAACAAGAGCAAAATGAACAAGGGGATGGGGAAAGGGAAGAGTCAGCGGAGGTAGGGAGATGAGGAAGGAGGTTGTGATTAGGAAAACAGAAGAGGCACAGATAACAAAGGGGAGAAAGGGTCAGGGAAAAATAACAGTAGTAAATTCAGAGTTTAATGTTGTAACAATCAAAGCAGAGGTAGGCATGGTATACTGGAAAATGTGTTCATTCAACAATTCAATAAATCATGAATTCATACTCTATGTATCTCCATAGCTGTGTAACCTTGGGTAAATTTTGTCACCTCTCACTATATGCTTCAGGAAGCTTCCTGGCATTTATCAACTAGGTCACAGACTGTTGCAATATATGTTGATGGAGGGAGCTCACATCAAAAAGTTTCCCACCCTGATAAAGTCACAGATAATTTCTGTATTTGCATATTTGCATAAATCAGAATATCTGATACAAGTTCCTGTTTCTCAAAGTAATATGATTTGGTCAGCTCCTACCTTAATTTGCCACTTAAATATATGTTGCTAGAATTTTAGGGACAAAGGATGAGCAAGATATTGGAAATTTCATAGAAAAATGTTATTACTAGTAATAAGTAGCCCATAATTGGACCCTGATAATCCATATTGTATTTATAAATACAGAAAAACTACTTCACTTATAAAAATTAAGCTACTCTGTTTTTCTATCTTTATAGTTAGGAGCAATGCTGCCCACCCCAAATCAATGGAGCGCATGTGAAAGAAATTTGGCCTTTCTCAAAAGCCTGTTAAGTGACAAACAACAAAAACAGAAGACAAAAACAACAAAAAAATTGAGTCTCTGCTATCAGGCAGCTTACATTTTGTTGTATGCATATACACAGTATGGTCAACAGAGAATACATACAAAGTAAATTCAAGGTAATTGCAGGAGGGGCACTGGCAACAGGAAGGATGATATGTAGGAAGTAGTGCTTGAAATGACCTCAAGGACTTTGCTGTTGTTGTTCATATGTGTTTGACTCTTCATTCTTGGCAAAAATAATGGATTGGTTTTCCATTTCCTTCTCCAGATCATTTTACAGATAAAGAAACTGAGGCAAATGGAGTTAAGTGACTACCCTGGGGTCACACAGCTAATACCTGAAGCCAGATTTTAACTTAGGAAGATGAATTTTCCTGACTACAGCACTCTATCCACTATGCTGCATAGCTGCCCAGGGCTTTAGGATGTCTCAGAAATTGAAGGCAGGAGAGAAAACTCTGCTGGGAGAGCTTCTAAAAATGTATGGAAGCTGCAGATGTGAATATACTGATATGGGAACAGTAAATAGGACAATTATTGGGAATGGTGTGTGTATTTGCTTGCATATGTGTGTTTGGGAAAGTACATGGGAAATAATATGAAATCTGTCTAGATCTAGAAAGACAGGTTAGGGTCAGATTGTAATTGGCTTTTAAGGTCAAACACTTCAACAGTAGCCTCAATTAATCTGAAAGCCAAAGCCAAATTCTCTACTCTGTCTACTCATTTTATGAGGAAATTTTCCCCCAATTTGTATGCTTTCTGGATGTGAGATTTTGTCCCAAACTACAAAGCAATAGGAGATTCTATTATTCCCTGAATAGACCAGAATACACCTATGCAATTTGTTCCAGGGAACTATAGTTACAAGACTAACCTGATAGCCAAACTAAATGGCTAAGGGTTTAGAGAAAGTCCCTCAATAACCAGGAGACGGTGCAATTGCTTTCAATCTCTCTACTGCCACACTTAGCATGTTCAAGTTACAAAGGTTCTATTATGTCAAATGATAACATCTGGCATTTCATCAAAATAACCAGTGGAGGATCCTTTCTTAATTCTGATAAATGAAAGCAGTCTATACTTTAGGATTAGAAGTGTTGGACCACATGGGAGTATTGGTTTTACAAGGTGCCAATTTGATTTTGATTTTCACTCAGAAAAAAAAAAAGGCTTATATGCAAAAACACAAAATGATGGAAAAAATTTTCATTTGAGAACAATACTTTTCCTTTTGAAATGTGTTGGGTTTTTTTTTATATAGGTTAATGTGCTTTTTTAATGCAAATTTATTTTATGCATCCTTAAGTTGTTTAAGCAGTATAATGAGGGAGTGGACTAGGTATGCTGAGGTCTCACAGTGTGAAAGGCCTTTAAATCATGGGTGTTTACTAGCAGCTCTGTTGTACAGGACAAGCATAAATACTTCCTGAAGTAAAGCTTATTTAGAAGTGAGCCACACTGCTGAGCTAATGTTCTTGCAAGTAAAGTTCTTGCAAGGCTTCTCTTTATGTAACTTCTGAAACACCTCTAACCAGAATTAAGAGATTTTTCCCCCTTAAAGAACTTGGCAAGCAACAGAAAAGACTAGTGTGGAGGAGGTGAGAAATACCATTTCCAAATGCTGAAAGAGCCAAGAAAACTATCTGTAGTGATTTAACCTAAATTTACTAACAATGGATTATTTATTATTGCCAAGTTTAGACTTCCACATTTCAAAATCAAAGATTTAGAAAGTGTTTATGATAAGGACATCCTTTTTTTCTTTTCATCTTTACAGTATTTATTAACCCATCTAAACTTTCCACTCTCTTCCCCATACTAAAAAGTTCATCTTTCCTTAGACAATATTTTTATTAGACAAAGGCCCTAGTGTCCCAGTATATCACTATGTCTGCATTTTATATTCATCTTAGTACTGTTAACTAATCCTTCCTTAGACAATATTATTAGACAGAGATCCTAGTGTACCAGCAAATGTCTGAGTTTTATATCACTCCTACCTTAGGTAGCAGAACCATGTTACTATCAACAAATAAGCTTACTAAGTCTTTACTAAATCCTGCCTTTAGTCATAACTAACATATAGGTTTGGTCGAGGTTAGTAGCAACCAATAGGAATGCAAGTCTTTTCTTTGAAACTAAGGGCAAGTCAGCAAAACAGAGCAAGCAGACTGTCTCAAAACAATACAACTAATCCCTTGAAAAACCCCAACTAGCACTGGTAATCATTCTATCCCTGGAAGGAGACAGAACAATTAAGGATCTCATGCTATACCGTAGAAAATGACACAGCTTTCCAAGTGGACACCTATTATGCAACAATTTTCTTTATGGTCAGGTTTATCTTTTTAAAAAGTACCATAATAAAGGTTTGTTCACCTGTCTCCTTTTTAGAAGCCCTTCCTTTTTCATAGAAGCTCTTCCTTTTAATAGAATTTTTCAAATGTTTGATTTTAGGATGATTTCATTTTCTTTTGCTTTTTTACCTCAGAGAAATGTAACTTGACAATGTGCTTTCCTGACTTCAGGGACTAGTTTTGCATGACATGAGGATAATTAATGTGAATCTAAAGTATTTTATTATAAAATCTGAACAAGATGTGGCCAACTTTATGTTGTAGAAGCTGAGTACCACATATGCAGACTTAGCATCATGTAGTAATGCATACATTTGCAGGGTGGGGAGGAGGGAGACAAGGAACCAGATGGGTGATTTCATAGATATAGGGAACTCCCCGTGAGATAACGCCTTGAATCAGTGGTAAATAATATCTATGATATCTATGAGAAATGATCATTCACCTTAATTAACTACAATCCTACTGTGAATTCTCAATAAAAGCAATGTGAATTACAAACCTGATCATCTTCAAGCTGTGTCTACATATGACCAGATGAATTTAGACATGACCCTAAAGTAAATCCAGGTTGATGTTTAATAATTGAAATTTAATTGTGACAAGAAATAATTACATATAATTTTAAATCTACAAAATAAATTTAAAAGGACCAATTGATATTTAGGGACTTTAGGACACAATTCTTTTAGCTAAAGTTTTAGTCTCAGTTGCCTAAGACTTTTCCTCAGTAATTTGTCCAGGCACTAAATCCAATCCATTTTCTGGAAAGGGGGAAAAAAATCTTTACGTCTTTATAATCTACACAGAGCGGATAGAAAGAGGTCTTCAAGGCCTCACTTCACATACTGAAGAATGATATTTTCCCCCTAGTAGATCAAGGATCAGTTACTAACTAGGCTCTACTTACAGAATAATTAAGAAATCATCACTTTATTTTAGGCATTCCTTTCCTGTTTTCTGATTCTTTCTAGCCCCAACAATAATAACAACTAGACCCATTTGCCTCATTCAGCCCCATAGATGCTGAGAATCTGAACAATCACCACCACTAGTCAGTCACCTCATACTGCCCTCGGAGAAGGCACCACTGCCCATAATTCACAGCTTTCTGGAGACTGATAGTAATAGCACCGAGCCTCTCCCAACCCTCCCTGCCTCCAGCTACAGCATTATACCCAGGCCATACCTCCATAAACAGTACTCTATAGTCCAAACCTTTCCCAATTTCCATTCCTCATCAGTAATTACCTCATGTCCTCTTCCTTCATATTATGGTTATATGAGTATTATTGTGCTAATCAGAGAAACTATCACAGGAATTAAGGTGTTACCATTGTCAAGAAATAAGCCTTATCTCAGTTAAAATATAGGTCTCCAGAAGATCTATAAGAAATTACTAAAATAGTGGGAATATCAGGTTGAAGAAAGACCAATGAGAAAGAAAGATGAGAGAGAGCAAGGAAGCCCTTTGGCACTCTACCAATCATAATGGCTGTGTTAATTAATGAGGTAAAGGGCAGTTAGGTGGAAAAGTAGATAGAGAGAGTGGCCTGGAGTCGGGGTTGGATTCCTCTTCTTGAGTTCAAATATAGATTAAGACACTTACTAGGTGTGTGACTCTGGGCAAGTCATTTAAACCCTGGGCAAGTCATTTAAACCCTGTCTGCATCAGTTTCTTCATCTGTCAAGTGAGCTGGAGAAGGAAATGCCAAACCATTCCAATATCTTTGCCAAGAAAACCCCAAATGGGCTCACAAAAAGTCAGACATGACTGAACAACAACAAAATTACTAAGCTCCAAAATTTGATGTTGAATTACTGCAAGTCTCCCAGTTGGTTACCATCTTTTATAAATTAACAGATTCATAAGATTTAGCACTTGTGGGGTCTTTAGAGATTATTTACTTTAACTCTCTCCTTTTATAAAGGAGGAAACTGACATACAGAGATGTTGGTGAAAATCCATCCATGATTCTAAAGAGTGTATTATTAGCTCAGTCACAATTATATCATTTACTACATGCTGAAATGTAACTTACTATGGAATCAAGAGCTAAGATTCATTTACTATAGCAAAGGTGCCAAACAAATAGAAACAGGGCCCACTAAACTACATACATAAGGATCCCAGCAGTCTGCATATTGACTTGGTTTTAAAAGATAATATTATCTATGTTTTATTGTATCCTCATTTGTTCTGTTAAATATTTCCTAATCATATTTTAATCTGGTTTGGGCCCCACTCAGGAGTGTTGTGGGCCACATAAGGCTCTTAGGCAGTGTGTTTGACATCTATAGGATGTCTAGGGAACTAAACATACTAACATACTATAGGATTTCTAGGGAACTAAAACAAACAACTTGAGCCAGGGGGAAAAAACACAGCATCTCTGAGATGGAAGGGAATTAAAAAACCTTCTGATTCAAACCATGCTTAAAGAAAAACTTCTTCTATATGATACCCCACATGCAGCTATATATGCTTTGCTTAACAACCTATAATGAAGAGGATCCCACTTCCTTACAAAGAAGTCCATTTTGCTTTTGTCAGGAAGTTCTTCCTTATATCAAAGCTAAAATTCTATCCTTTTCAATTTCTAGACATTGCTCCTCTAGGACCATGCAGAAAAAGACTAGTCAGTCTTCCATAAGACAGCCTTTCACTTGAAGACAGCTATGATATTCTACCTCCCACCACCAACTCTTTTCTCCTCTAGGCTAAACACCATTGGTTATTTCCATTGATTCTAATAGTCTCTTCTTAACCCCTTACCATCTGGTTTCTGACCTTTTAATTTCACCCAACCTGTTCTCTCCAAAGTTACTAATGATCTCTTAGTTGCCAAATCCAATGGCCTTTTCGCAATCCCCAGTCTCCTTGACTTCTCTGTAGCCACTCACACTGTGACTTACTCTCTCCTCCTTTATACTCTCTACTTTCTAGGTTTTCAGTGCACTACTCTCTCCTGGTTTCCCTCCTGTCAATTGGAGCACTCTTTCTCTGCTTGCTTTGCTGAATCTTCCTCCAAATCATGCCTTCTTACTATAGGTGTCCATCAGGATCCTGTCCTGGGTCTTCTCTTCTAACTCTATACTACTTCACTTGGTGCTCTCATCAGCTCCAATGGATTTAATTATCATGTCTCTATTAAAGATTCTCAAATCTGCTTTTACTGTCCTAATCTATCTGCTGACCTCTAATCATGCATTTCCAACTACCTTTCTGATATGTTGAACTGGATGTCCAGTAGACTTCTTAAATTTAACCTTCCTTACCACTGGCACCTTCTTTATTACCCTAAAGGGCAACCCCATCTTCCCAATTCCTTAAACTTGCAACCTAGGAATCACCCTGGATTTTTTCCTATCTCTCACTCCTCATATCCAAACTATTGCCAAAGCCTGTCAATTTCTTTTAAATATACCCCCCTTCTCTCCTCTGACACTACCACCAATCTATTATAGACCCTCATCACTTAATGCCTTGATTATTTTAATAGCCTGCTCATGGGTTTGCCTGTTGTAGTGGCAACCATACTGGCATACATAGGATGGTTACTAGCACAGAATCTTTGATCTGCTTTACTAGGAAAGATAGCTATTTAAGGGTCCAACAATCTTTTTAAATTACATTCACTAGTTCAGAGGAAAAGTCAGCACCCTGAACTTCAGAGAAAATACAAACAGATAAAATAGAGAAAATACAAGAAGAGAAATAAAGACCAATAGACAGGGTTTCTGTCTGAGAAATTAGCACAGATCAACAGAGAGATCATACATAGTTACCAGAGAGAGAAGCACCAACATCTGGGTTTTTCAAAGTGGGGTAAGAGGAGGAGATATTTAACAGGTCTCATCTGGTTAAATCACAGGAAGACTCTTCCAATGAGTGAGTCCCAAAACAAAATGCTAACCTCAGAGTATATATACCCCTTTTAGAGCCAGATGGCATCACAACCCTCATGTCTCAGTGCCTAATTAAAAATTAACAAAAGGTATGAGAGTCTTCCTACAAGCAATCCTCCTCTAAACAAGTTTCCCTTAATGGGCTCCAGGTAAGGTCTATTAATGGGTAGGAAGATCTTATATCCCATTAACATTACACCTGCCCAAGTCTCTCCACACTCCAATCTATCATTCAGTCACAAAGTAATTTTTCTAAAATGCAAGTTGTATCCTGTCACCATATCTCCCTCCCCCATTCAAAAAACCATAGTGACTGCCTATTGTCTCTAGGAGCAAATACAAAATGCTCTGTTTGGCATTCAAAGCCCTTTATAATCTAGCCCCCTCCTACCTTTCTAGTCTTCTTACATCTTACTCCCTGACACATACTCTTTGATTCAGTGATATAGTCTTCCTGGCTGTTTCATTAACAAGATATTCCATCTCTCAGCTCTGGGCATTCTCTCTGGCCATCCTCCATGCCTGGAATGCTTTCCTTCCCTGCTCTATTGACCTCCCTTACTTCCTTTAAATTCTAGCTAAAGTCCCACCTTCTACAGGGAGCCTTCCCCAACCCCTCTTAATTCCAGTGCCTTCTCTCCATTAATTTCCTATTTATCCTGTATTTAGCTGGCTTTGCATATGTTTATTTGCATGTTTTCTTCCCTGTTAGATTGTAAGTTCCTTCAGGACCCAAACTGTCTTTTGCCTCTTTTTGTATCCCCAGTGCTTAGCACAGTGCCTAGAAAATAATAGGTGCCTAATAAATGTTTATTGATTGGTTGACATGATGCAACCTCAAGAAACTTCAAAATTCTAGCCACATGTTCCTATAGGTCCTTCAACTTATCAATGTCATTCTTTTTCTAAAAAAAGCAATTAGGGTTAAGTAACTTGCTCAAGGTTACATGGCTAATTATTTATTTATGTGTGGGTGCTAATTTTCTTTTCTTTCTTTTTTTTTTTTTTTTGCTTTTTGGAGGGCAATTGGGTTTAAGTAACTTGCCCAAGGTCACATGGCTAGGTTTTTGTTTGTGTGTGTTAAGTGTCTGAGGCCGGATCCGAACTCAGGTCCTTCTGACTCCAGGGCCAAAGCTCTACTCACTGCACCACCTAGCCGCCCCAAGGGTGCTAATTTTCTGAGGCCAGAACTGATCCCGGGTCCTCCCGAGTCTGGGGCTGGCACTCTTACTCACTGTGCCACCTAGCCACCCCCAATATTCTTAAAATGAGATGCCTATAACTGAACACAATACTTCATGCCAGGTCTGTACAGGGCAGAGTACAGTGGAGCTATTACCGTTCTATACTTAGCCATTATTCCTTTCTTTGTTTCATTTTGGGGTTTTTCTTTTCAGGTGTAAGGTGAAAGGAGAGGAGAGGAAAGGAGAGCTGCCATATCATCTCATTGATCTATACTGAGTTTATAGTCCACAAAATCCTTTAGCTATAACTTCCCCCCACCTTGCACCTGTGGCACTGATTTCTGGACACGTATAAGATGTGTTTGCATTTATGGCAATTAGATTCTATCTTACTAGATTTGTAGTAATGTCTGTAAAGACCTTTTTGGATCCTAACCCTGACATTCAAATCAATACCTATCCCTTCTGACCTTGTATCATCTACAGATATGATAGGCTTTGTCTTTATCTAATCTGCTAACAAAACTACAAAATAGCACAATTCCCTAAGAGGCTCTACCAGACAGTGCCTTCTAAGCTGACAATGAATCACTCATTATTATTTGTCCAAGTCAGGGGTGAGTACCCTGCAGCCTAGAGACCATATGTGACCCTCTAGGTTTTCAAGTACAACCCTTTGACTGAATCAAAACTTCACAAAACAAGTTTGGATTCAGTCAGAGGGCCACACTTGAGGACCTAGAGGGCCACGTATGGCCTCAAGGCCACAGGTTCCCTAACCCTGGTCTAGGCCTTACCTTTCCTCCAAACCTACCCTTTAACCAAACTTCCTATTTCTACATAAGCACTCCCATTTTTCCAGGCTCCTAGGTTTTTAGCCTTAGCCGTTATCCTCAACTTCTCATTTTTTTACCTACTATATATAATCAGTTACTAAATCTTAGCATTTCTCCCTTCTCTCACACCCAACCCCTCCTCTATTCCACAAAGTCAACATTTTAGTCAAGGCCCTCTTGTCCTCTAATGCAATGGCTTCCTAATGGGTCTCCCTGACTCAAGGTTCTCCCATTCCTCTCCATCTACTAAACAGCTTTTTGACTTTAGAGATTTTTCTTGGGTTTGGTTTGGTTGGTTGGTCTAGTTATTGTGGTGATGGTTTTTACCTTTCTTTGTATCTCCAGAACTTAGCAGAGGGCCCGTCACACAGCAGGTGCTTAATAAATGTCTGTTAAATTGACTTGTTGAATTTAAAGCCCTTCACAATTTAGCCCCAACTCATATTTCCAGATCTTGCACACTGCTCCTTTCCCACACTCTACAGACTAGACAAACAGGCCTTCCCCCAAAGTCCGCACCCAACGCTAGATCACATTTTTCTGCTTTTGTGTTCCCAAACCTAGAACATAGTTCTTCCTTACCTTTACTTCAAAGAATCCTTTACTTCCCTCAAAATGCAACTCAGGCAACACCTTAAAAATGAAACCTTTCAAGATCTTCCCAACTACTTGTATTCCCCCTTCCCTAATTACCTTGTATTTAATTTGTGTATTCTTATACATGTATACTTTGTCTCCGCCTATAGAATGTAAGTTTGTTAAAAGGAAAGCTTGCAATACCCTTTGTATTTGTACCTTCCTTCGGCTCCTTGAATAGTGCCTGGAGCATAAATGTCCATAATAACTGCTTACTGATTGATTGATTCTTGAATTCACCTAAATGTACTACTGAACAGTCAATGTTCCTTCACCTTTTCATAATAATATCAAGAGTATCTATCAAATGCTGTATAAAAATTTAGGTTAATAATAACGGTGGCATTCCCTTTGTCTACCAGTCTTGTAACTGTTCTTCAGAATGGAATTGGTCTGGCATTAGTCTGTTCTTGCTGACTTTTTAGGATCACTCCATTTCTTATCTAGATGTTGTACTAACCACCCAATGAATAATACATTCTAGAATTTTGCCAGGATTTGAAGTCAAGCTCAAGGTCCTGTAATTTGTAAATATTACTATTCTTTCTGAATAGCAGGACAATATCTGTCCTTCTGTATCCCTGTTACCACCCCACCACCCCTGTAGTTCCACATTTCTCTGAAGATCACTGACAATGGTTCAAAAACCCCATAAATACAACTTGAAAATTCAAGAAGAAATGGGATTGAATCAGCAAGTTTTTTAAAGTTATCATTAATTTGCTTAAGTTAACTATATATTTTAGGAAAGAAGCTCAAGCTCTTATTTTATGTTCTTTTTTTTTTATCCTTCACCCACATAAGGTAGGGCTCTACTTCTCATAACATTTTGAAGTGGCTTGAAGGATGAACAGAGATTGTGGCCACAATCTGATTGCACAGTACTGAGCCCTACAGGTGAATTTTTTTTGCACTTTTTAAGAACTTTGGCCGTTACTGAAGTCAAGAAGACATCAATCACTTTTGCTCATTTCCAAATAAAATCTATTTAGCCAGCGGCAATATGGTTTATTTTAGTATCATGCTTACCATTTGTTTTAGTGCTGTGGCTAACTTTCATTAGGTCATTCACAAAAGCCCTCATTCCTATGCCAAGAGGCATAATGATGATGATGATGATGATGATGATGATGATGATGATGATGATGATGATAGCTCCTTTATGTAGTGCTTTAACATTTGCATATCACTTTGCAATAGATTATCTCATTTGATCCTCACAACTGTCCTATGAAATAGGTGTTATTAATATTTATATTTGCAGAGGAGGAAACAGCATTATACTGTTAAATGATGTGCAAATATTCACACAACTAATAATCATATAAAGGGGTGAAGAAAGCAAGTATTTACTAAAAGCCAATTATGTGCCAGGAAGGAAGAAATCTAGCCAGTAAATCCCAAGTTAAGTGGGCAGTTTCTGGCCATCAAATTCTACCTTCCTTTGGAGAGAGGGAGGGAAAGGAAAGCACAAAGATACTTGGGGCAGCTAGATGGCATAGTAAATAGAGCACCAGCCCTGGAGTCAAGAGGACCTGAGTTCAAATCCAGCCTCAGACACTTGATACTACTAGCTGTGTGACCTTCAGCAAGTCACTTAACCCCAATTGCCTTTACTTCCTCTTTTCAAAAAAAATATCTATTTTCTGCCCTCAAAGACCTTACATCCTAATGGAAGGAGATAGCATGTTAAAAGGGGCAGGGGGTAGCTAATCCTGGAGAACAAGGGATGGCTGATCTGGGGTGCTTCTACAAAATGGAGGGTTTCAGGAAGAGCTCATAAACATGATAAGGGTACCACAGTAGTACTTTTCCCACACCCTAATGTTTCCATGTCATCTCTGAATGGCACCTAGTATTGATTTGCTCCCTATCAGACAATAACCCCATGCACAGTAAACCTGTCACTGGGATGAAACTACAATTTTTTTTAACTTAACAAAGGTTTCTGAATCTACTAAACTGTTCTATAAATGATTTTCTTTCTAGGAAATAAACTAAATTGTGAATAACCTAATTAAAATTAGTCATAACACTAAAGTAAACTTTTTCTCCAGTTGAACAGTTATTTTATTTGGAAAGGACTGGAAGTCACTGGTGTTCTACTTATGTCTGATAAGATGTCTTAAATATCTAAAAGTATTTGTATGCTGGACTTTCAGATTCTATTTCTTTCCAAGTAAATTTTCTTTAATCAAGAATCAATTAAAATTGTATAACCCAAACAGGATGAATAATAGTTGAAAGGTGTTTACATCCCCCCCCTCAAATTCACACATTCTACATTCTAAACCCAACTGGTCTACTACATTCCTTGACCCAGTCTTGCCCTTTTCTCTCTTTGTTCATTAGCCCTAGCTTCTGCTCTTGACAAGTGGTGGGTAACCTGTGGCCTTGAGGCCACTTGTGGCCCTCTAGGTCCTCAAGTGTGGCCCTTTGACTGAATCCAAACTTCACAGAAAAATTAGGACTCCACTTGAGGTACTAGAAGGCCACATGTGGCCTTAAGGTCTCAGGTCCCCCACCCTTGCAGTCTCTGTTCAACTGATAATTCATTGTGCAACTTTCCATGATCCTCCCATCTCAGTATTCTTTCCTTTTTCAAATTTCCTAGATCATCTCTTCCTAAACTCTCCTTTGGTCATTCCTTAATTTTGTCAATCAGACAAGAAGCATTTATAAGCATATATGTGATGCATTGTGATGAGATAACATAAAAGTATATGCATATAAGATGTATACACAATAGATGGAAGGCAGCCTCAAAGAGAGGATCTTTAGGGAAGTGGAGAAGGAAGGGAGTGGACTAGGAAAGACATCCTGCAGGAGATAGAATTTGAGTTGAGTCTTCTAAGGAAGACAGGAAAGCTAAAAAGTGGATGTAATAACAGAGAATAGACATTAGAAAAGAATGGGTATGGGTACGAAAACAGAAGGTGAATCAAGTGGGATGAAATAAAATATGTTGTTGGGTCATGACCCCATTTGGGATTTTCTTGGCAAAGATGTTGGAGAATGGTTTTCCATTTCCTTCTCCAGCTCTTTTTACATATAAGGAACAAGACAAACAGGTTAAATGATTTGTCCAAGGTCACAGTTGGCATTTGGAACTGAATTTGAGCTCATGAAGATGAGTCTTTATGATTCCAAGCCCAATGCTATATCCACTGTGTCACCTAACTGTCCTCAAAGTAAAGTGTAGGACTAAAATGATAAGAGGGAGGTAGATTATGAAGGGCTTTGAATGCCATATCAGAGGAATTTGTAGTTGAACCTCAAAGCAATAGGATACCACTGCAGTTTACTGAGTAGAAAGGAAATGTTATCACATCTGCATTATTATACTTAACTGTATATATGTCCTATGGATTCATTTGAATGTAAGCTCCTGGAGGGCAAGGACCATTGTGTCTGTGGTTGTATCCCTTAGAATCTTATACAATATTTTGCATATAGTAGTTGCCTAATAAATGTTTATTGAATTGAATCCAGTGGCCTAAGGAGGAAAATAAAATGATGAGAAACACAATCCAATGAAAAAGACCCCTTATTAATATGGAAATACTCTGGAATGAGAGCTGGTAGTATTACAAGACAAAAATGCAAGGGTAAAAGATCTATAATTAGAAATGTTTTCACCCGAACAGTTTTGGTTTGTTTGTTTTGCTTTTTGGAGGGGGAAAGGCTGAGCAATTGGAGTTAAGTGATTTGCCCAAGGTCACACAGCTAGTAAGTGTTAAGTGTCTGAGGCTGCATTTGAACTCAGGTCCTTCTGACTCCAGGTTTGGTGCGCTATTCACTGCGCCACCTAGCCACCCCCAGATAGAACAGTTTTACCACAAGTTCGGGAAAATTAGAAGAGGGACTAAGTAGCCATTTCCAGAAAGTCTGGCCCTTACCCCCTGTAGAATCTAGGGGGAGGCAAACCTTAGGAAAGGGTCACAATAGAGACTGAACCCTGAGGGCAGCAGCTATAGCATCTATGGTATGGTTGTATAAGCCAGAAAAGCAGCAAAAAAAAAGTTTAGGGGTGACGGTTGCTATAGGGAGAGAAATTAATTTTTTTCCTAGGGAAGAATCCTATCTCCTTCAATGTTAGCATCCTGGCAGTAAAGTCTCATTTACCCCATTGTAGTTAGAGCTCCCCTGAACAAATTAACCCTATTTGCCTCAGTTTCCTCATCTATAAAATGACTGAAGAAATACCAAAGCACTTTAGTATCTTTGCCAAGAAAACCCTAAATAGGTTACAAAGAGTCAGACATGAGACTACATAACAACTGGAGGAGATGTTTAAGAGGTAGTTAAGTGGCTCAGTGGATAGAATACTCTTCTTAGAGTCAAGAAGACTTAAGTTCAAATTCAGCTTCAGACACTTAGCAGTTGTGTGACCCTGGACAGGTCATTTAATCTCCATTTACCTTAGTTCATTGAATAGCAAACCATTCCAGTATTTCTGCTGAGAAAATCTTGACAGGGTCACAAAGAGTTGCACAGGGCTGAATGACTGAACAACAAAGTTAGAGCTCTGAAAAGGGCCTTTTACAACTGAATTCTTTGTGTTGTTCTATGGGATTAAAAAAAATCTATGGGGGACTTTAATTGACTAAAAACTCAGGATGAATAAATAATTTGGTGTCACTGCTATATTGCTATGTCAGTCTTAGAGTAATGGAAATGTGGTTTCCAGAATCAAAGAAGTTAATATGAAATATGTCAGTTCCGGCTGCCATACTGTAGGAGGAATATCAAGTGGCACATCCAGAGGAGAATAACTAGAATGCAAAAAGACTCAGATGATGTCATATGAGGTATGACACAAATAACTGGGGAGAAAGTGGGTGGGACAGGGAGGAATACACAGAAACTGTCCTTGGATATTTTAAGGTCTAATATATACAAATATGTACAAATAATGGCCCTAAAGGGAAAAAGTAGAACTAATAGTGGATGGAAGATATAAGGAGACAGATTTCATTTTAATATAGGGAAAAGTAAACTAAACTAGGAATTAAAGCTGCTTGAAAATGGAATGGGCTACTATGGTGCATGAGTTCCATGTTACTGGAGATTTTCCAGGGGAGCATATTCAAGCAACATATGAATGACCACTTATCAAGTATGCCATAGACATAATTAATACTTTGGGTAGGAGTTCAAACTCAAATATTCATTGAATAGTCCTAAAAAGGATGGAATTGGAGCCAGCTGTATTTAGCAGAAAACTCTAAAAGAATACCTTTGCTTGGAGTTGGCCTGTCTGAATGTAAAATCCTTTCAATTATGTGTTAACAAAATTACAGATTGGGATATATCAAGGATCTGTGACTTGGAAGGTACTGCAATTCTCTCCACTGATATAGATTGCAATCCATCCATAAATTTGCAGATAAGTCTTAGAGAGTTTCCTGAGACTCATAGTGGTTTAGTGACTTGTCTATGGTCACACAAATACTAAGTACCATGGGAAAGATTTGAACTGTCTTCCTGACTTCAACTCCAAGACTTGACTCTTTGGACCCTTTGGAGGGGCAGTTAATAATTGAAAACCTATGGCATAAACAATAGTAGTTTCCTAAAAAGGAGACATGCATTTTATAGTTTTTTTAAAAGAAATAAAAAAAGCTAGCAATGAAATTAACTTCTCTATAATGCTAATGGCTAGTATTTACATGGTACTTTAAGGTTTGCAAAGCACTTTACACGTGTTATATTGCTTTACAAGATAGGTCAAATCTAGGAAAAGTGAAGTAATTTGAAACAAGAGGAAACTATGAGAAGAGAAGGTCAACACATCCAAATCAATATTGACCTCCAAGCCCAACTGAAAAGAGAAAGCATCCCAGAAAACATGAGGCATGGCACTCTCTTTGCTCAAACTGCAGTAACTCCTTGGCAGCCTGAGAATTTTAACATTCTCCAGCTAAATAATTACATTGAGAAAGTAGTGTCCGCAGGAAAAAGGGGCCTGATTACTGTGATTCTTGCCCTACTTTAGAAACATATGTCCACTATGAGTTTAGTGGGAGTTTGCCCTGTTATTCCTTCAAAGTCACAGAGTCAACTCGAGCAACTCAGTGCAGCTTGTGTTTTCAAACAGCGTACTAGAAGGAAGGTAAGTGGGGAAGAAAAATTTAAACATCTCTTCTTGCCTTCGACTGAAAAAAAATTCAGTCCAAGGTGTTGACAGCTAGTTCCGGGGGTTTCCGGGATGCCTCGAATTTTCTGATGTTGGACTTGAATATGATCTCCAGGATTGGGGAAGAACTCCATTTCCTCAGTATTCTCTATGAAAAAGCTTCTTCCCACATTTGCCAGGATCCTAAAGACAGTTCTTCTACTTACTTGAATAAACTTACTGCCAAGTGTGTTCTCTTAGGAGAAGGAAGAAGAGTTGAGAGGGTGGATCTTAAAGGGAGGAAGGGGCTGGGATCGAGGAAAGACCAAAGTAGAGCTTTTTTTTTTCATTAGGCGACTGCTACTTCCATATGAACTCCATAGCACTAGGTTGTAAGATCTAATTTCCTAGAAGTCTCTTTTAATGAAAAGTAGAAGGGGGCTGGTACCATGTCCTAAAGCCTAACTCAAAGAAATACCATCTCTTGTCTAAAGTCTTCCAGAGTTCCTCCAGTTAGTAATGCTCTTTCCCCCTTGGATGCTATACAGAACTTTGCCTCCTATGCATTCATCATGCTCCCACAAAATTGCAGAATTTCTGAACTAGAAGAAACGTTAGAGATCATCCAATCTAACCTGTCCCTCCTACCCACCCACGCTTCCTGTTCAGAGATGAAGAAACAAAGATACAGAGATATGAAGTGACATAGTCAGCTAATGGCATCAACCTCAGGGAGGAAGAAAGTAACACTTAGAGTAATAAGATTTATTGTATTATCATGCCTCCCATTTATCTAGTGGTTTCTGATATTCTAAAATTTGTAGGTCCAGCCACAGGCTTTTTAAAGGTCCATAACAGGGGCGGCTAGGTGGCACAGTGAATAGAGCACTGGCCCTGGAGTCAGGAGGACCTGAGTTCAAATGCGGCCTCAGACATTTAACACAAAACTAGCCGTGTGACCTTGGGCAAGTCAACCCCAATTGCCCTACCTTTCCCTCTCCACCCCCCAAAAAAAGATCCATAACAAATCTCCTTTCCTGAAATCAGAACCATAATAAAAGGAGAGTTTGGTGGCTCAGCCAATAAGAGAGGCAGGCCCAGGAGGACTCATACTCACGAGCACAAATCTGGCCTCAGACACTCACTACCTGTATGACTCTAGATCAGTCACTCAGCCCCGCTTGCCTTAGTTTCCTCATCCACAAAATGAGCTGGAGAAGGAAGCTGTAAGCCAATCCAGTGTCTTTGCCAAGAAAACTTCAAATGGGGTTGCAAAGAGTTAGACATGACTGAAAACTAACGAACAGCAATAATTGGTGCAGAGGACAGCGATGGGACGTCCCATGGAGCATGTAAAGGACAAAGGCAGGCTTCTTCTAGAGGGCAATAGGATTATTCAAGGCACAGAAGACAGTCAAATTTGACTGTGACATAGACTTTATGGAGAGTAGAAATGTGAGGTAAGGCTGAAATGGTAAAATGATGAAAGCTTATGGGGGAACCATGACACCCAAAGAAGTTTGAGTTTTGGGCAGCTAGGTAACACAGTGGATAGAGCACTAGGCATGAGTCAGGAAAAGCTGAGTTCAAACCTGGCTTTAGTCACTTATTAGCTTAACCCTGTTTGCCTCAGTTTCCTCATCTGTAAAATGAGCTAAAGAAGGAAATGGCAAACCACTCCAGTATCTTTACCAAGAAAATAACAAAAGGGGTCATGAAAAGTCAGACACACCAGAAACAACTGAATAACAACAAAGAGGTTAAGCCAAGGTAGTCAGTAAAGCTTGGCTCATCTGAATAGGACAAGGCAGGAGAGGGCAAAAGTAGACCTCTCCTCTTCACTCAGCTGACAAACCCATAGAGTTGGCATCTTTCCAAATATAAAAGAGAAAATGAAAATCTGTGACTTTTTTACTGAACAGATCAATGATCTTCTTTCATACCACAAAATCTGAATGTTAATCCAAATTTTTATATTCAAAATTTCTCTTTTAAAATGGTAGATTAAAAATGTGTTGATTTTTTTACTTTTATTAGAAAAAAAACTGGACTGGTTAGCTGATACTCTCCTCTGCTACATTCCCTTCCCAGAAGCTGCTCCAGGGCTAGGTTTTTTAGGACATTTTAAATTGTTTTAACCTCAAGCTTGCCCTCAAAACCCTCCCCTATATGCTAGAGAGATTAGTAAGTTAAAAAATTAAAATAAGTGAAATAAACTTTCAAAATTCTTTTAACATCTTTTAACATCCTGTTCTTGACCAGATGAATCAAGGTCATTGTGATGATGTGGTTCAAATGACTTAAACAAAAATGGCCCTTTGGTCATACTGGATTTAGTAAAGATAGCATTTTTACCAAGGAGGGAGGGAATTATGAATTGCTTAGCCTATAAGGTATTACAGTAATACTTTTCCAATACAGGATGTGAAAATGTCACTATTTTATCTAATTTCCTGCTACTTTTATGAGAAATTATTTTTAACATTTCTGCTTTTCTTCTGTTCTGCTTGCAGTAGGAAGTATTAGTTCAGTAGTTCACTGGACTCTAAAGTAATGTAATAGCCTCAGTGTACTTCTGGAAGAATAATAGTATGGTGTTATTACTAATGAAAAACACATTCCTCTTATAATGGGGGTTTGTCTTTAATAAAGTTAATTAAAATCAATGGCTATTAATTTGCTTGGATTGCTCACTATATAGCTACAGGAATACAAGATCTTAGTATTTGTCTTCTCCTCCCATTTACTATTTAATTCACTTGTAAAGAAAAAATGAATCCATAGAGTGATGAACTAACAAATTGATTTATCAAGTCTCTTTTGTCTGTGGCCAGAGTGTTTATGAACAAGAGCTCTTTTACTGTTATTAAAACTCTGGTCATGATAAGAATTTTCTTGGTTTCCTTATTTCCAACCTATGTATATGGAAAATTTATTGTCTTCTCCATATTATTTATACCCATCGTTACATTTTTGTGGTTTCTTTTTTCCTCACCTTCATCTTTCTCCTCTTAGTTGTTTTTATATGTTTTTGGTCAATCTTAAGGTTTATTTTTAGGGAACATATACATAGAATGGAATTCTGAATATTGGAATGCAGAGTATACTGTTTGAATGGAAGGGATACATAATCAATGAACTTCTTCTACTAAAATATGCCAAGTTATTCAAAAAACTGAATGGTCAATGATGCACACTCATATGTGAAATTTTTAAAATGTCAAGTGAAGAAATATAAAAACACATTTTGATTAGAAGTAATGAAAAAGTTGTTGAGTCAGGTATTCTAACACACATTTTAGTTGTTACTATAGTCTCAATATCCTTCCCTGAATGACCCAGAAATATAATTTTTATACATAGAAAACCTTTCTGGTGCTTTCTGCATTTATAAGGGCAAAACCTAGAGTTTCTAATGGATGCTGTTAGATGCTTATTTTTACTGAGGCCTTCGAAGGCAGCTTAAATTTTAGCCAGGTGCATTTTGGCTATATAGGTCATAGTTTGAAAGAGACATGCTCAAATTAAGCTTTCATAGTTAATTCAATACCTCCAAGAGAGTGATCTTCCTTAATATTTCAGGAATCTGATATTTCACTGGAGTTAAAACTCCCTCCATTGGTGAAAATCACAAACCTTCTAGGCCTTGGAAGATGAGTGATCCTCTTAAGTTACTGTGGCTGAAAAAAAAAAACAAACCAAAATATCACTTTATAACCAACACTCTGATGATGAGTCTCTCCAAACTTAGCTACGTCTTCAGATGTCTTTGGACATGCCCCCCCCCCCCCAACCAGTATAGACTATATACTCAAACCTTTTCCAGCTTTCAAATTGCCAGAACTCACAACTCTATGAGCAGAGCCTTCAAGAACATCAAATTATAGAATCTCAGACTTGGAAAGGATCTGAGGTAAGAGATTATCTAGTCTAGTTTCCTTCTAAAACACAGCAGACAAGTGGGCACTCAGTCTCCATTTTTAAACCTCAAATGAAGGGGAATCTACTATCTCCCAACATAGTTCATTCTAATTTAGGATAGCTCTATTCTAGTTCTAAATCCATATGTTCATGAGGACATAATGATGTGCCAAATGTAAATTTTAGTGGAGAACACTTTCAATTGGGAAAAAAAAATCATGAAAGTTAAAAAAACCCTCAGATTAATTGATAAACACCTACATAATACATTGCATACCCAAACACATCACCCATTATTATTAAAAATTAATATAACAGAGAGCCAATTATTCAATATTACAAAGGATATTGGTGCAAAATTTCCATTGGATTTTCATGTATCCCCAAATTTTTCCAATCTTTCAACAAAGGGTAAAGAGGTCTTTTCTAAAGACTTCTTTTTATGTTATATTTGCCCTAAATAGCAATCGTTTCCAACAGAGTAGAATTGTAAGCAATGGCAAATCTCCAGCAACTCTTCTTTTCATAAGAGTTATCCATATGGACAGGAAATTCACTGGCAGGAAAACACAGGTAAAAAGGCATTATTTTGCTGCTGGCACATGCCTTTGTATAATTTGCATTGTCCACATTATAGTATATGTCATTAAAGAGAACTGGAATATGGTCACAGAGTAAACAGGCAGTAAACATGTTCCCTCTCTGATATTAAAAAGCCATAGTGCTAAGCCAGCAGTTGAATCTAGTTCAAATGGGCCCCAACAAAAAATTATTTATTATTTATTATGAAAAACTATAAATCAACAGCATGAAAAATAAATAAAAATTTTGTCCAAATGTTTGCTCCCATGAGCAGAACTGAATCTTACTGCTACAGTGTGCCAGATTATGTCAAATCATCTTTGTTGTTGAATTGACTTAATATCTGTAGGAGAAGCCACCTACTATAAAGTCTCTCTACTTCAGACTTGTAGTTATATCCTTCTCCAAATAAGTAAAACCCATGCAATTTCTTTTTATATCAAACAGAGGTTCATCTTCATTAATTATTTCATTAGATCAGCAAACCAGATACCTCTGTGTGCTCCCTCTCAAACATGTATTAGGTCTCTGGCCCTTGACAAGTCATCTAATCATTCAGTGCTCTAGACAATTCTCTAAGTCCCCTTGGTTGCAGTGAAGGTAGCAATCTGCATCACTGAGGGAGGTTCCTCACTGGGGAGTTCTCTTTATTAATGAAATCACAAGTCTAGTTAGTCCCTCTCCCTGTCCTTACCAGCCAAATATCAAAGTTAGATTTAATTTAAATTGATTCCATAAACATTTGCTAAGAATTCAGTGTATATAAATAAAGAAGTATGTCAAAGAATATACTTCCGTCATTCCAGAAACCACAGATGAAGTACAGTGACTATTACTATAAGAAAGAAGACAGTACTCAAAGTTCCTAAAACATCTCAATCTTTTTTTTTCTCTTTTTAGACATGTAATAATAAGGATAATGTTGGTATATTACATTTGCATAGTGTTTCAAGGTTTTGAAAAACTCTTTATAATAAGTACCTCATTTAATCTAGGAAACATCAGGGCATCTAGGTGTTGAAGATGCTCAGTAGCTGTGTGACCCTGGGCAAGTCATTTAACCCTGTTTGCCTCAGTTTCTTCATCTGTAAAATGAGCCAAAGAAGGAAATGGCAAACCACTCCAGTATCTTTTCCAAGAAAACCCCAAATGGGGTCATGAAGAATCAGATGTGACTGAAACAACTGAATGTCAGTCAAGAAACCTCATTTATCTAGCTCCTATTTTTCTGGCTCTCCAGCACCTCTCCAGGCCCTCTCATTTGTACAAAATCTATGACTGGTTTGTCCAATTCCAGTTTCACAAAACCTGGCTTTATAAGAACAGACTTAAACCCTACTCCTTAATCCATCCTTCACCCCCACTGTCAGGCAATCTTCCCTATATTCACACTGCTCTGACCATGGCACTGTCCTGAGCCCTGCACCTACAGTGCCCTGCCCCCTCCTTTCTATTAACTAAATTACAAATTCTTTATCCTTTAATATTATTATCAACCTTCCTTACCAGTCTTGACTCACACAATTATTCCCCTTTACTTGCTCATCATTTTTTAGCTGAACTATACTACTCATTCCCTCATATTCATCCTGCCCTATCTAGTCTCCCTACTTTTGTTCACATCAGTTATCCACTATTTTATCCACAAGATTCCTTCCATCTCTGCCTATTAAAACCCCTTCCTTCCTTCAAGGCCCAGCTCAGGTGTACCTCCTCCTCTGATGCCCTCTCTGATTTCTTTCATGCCACCCTCAAGGCGCTCTTTTCCTCATTTCTCACAGTAAATGTCTGAAATGCCCCTTTGCCACTGCCTTTCAGCAGAACATTCAGGCTAATACATTACCTTGGAGTCCAGTGAACTCCTGAACACTTCAAATCACAAGGAACACATTTATTTGTATATGTCTTTTACCTATTATTAAAACTCCTTGGGGCGGCTAGGTGGCGCAGTGAGTAAGAGCACTGGCCTCGGAGTTGGGATGACCCGAGATCAAATCCGGCCTCAGAAAATGAGCACCCACACATAAATAATGACTAGCCGTGTAACCTTGAGCAAGTTACTTAACCCCAATTGCTTTAAAAAAAAAAAACTCCTTGTGGGCAAGAATTTTTTCTTTTCAGCACCTATCATAGATCTTTGAAAAGTGTAGATACATTACAAGTGTAAAATGAATTGAGAAACTAAGCAAGAAATACCTAGATAGATCAGTTTCCAACAGCACCAGGGGAAAAGAATTTCAAAATGTATATATTACGGTGTTTTGCTGATGCCATCCTTATATAGAAGAAATTATGTTTTTTACAATATTATTGAATTGACACATGTATTTACACAGGAACAGGGCTAAAGAGGAACTCCATGCTATAAGTTTATTTGTTAGATGTACTGTATATAAATACACAGTTTCAGTGCTAGGAGACCTTAGAGTTAATATAATATAATCCCTCATTTCACAGTCGAGAAAACTGAGTTGAAAGGATTGACCTAAGGGTAAAAAAGGAGCTAGAATCCAAGTCTCTGAACCCCTGATTTTTTTTATCATGTCGGAGAAAGGTCCTTCTGGATTGTTCTTTTCTCCCCCTATATCCATATCCAATTTGTATACATGGAGTTGTACCACAGTGTGGTTTCTCATCTGTCTGGAATGGTTTTGATGGGTTCCTATATGAAGAAGAATGAGGAATTTATCAAAATCCCTTCAAACCTCATGATTCTATGAAGTACCAATAATGTCTGTATCCGAAAATTTTAATTTCATTTCAGAGTAAAAGAGACATGAAGTTAAAGCACATGGACAGGAGAAATCTTCCACAATACCAATTCAAAAAATTCTTTATTTAGTGGTGAATACTGTGCTTAGGAGGAAACAGACTCCCAGAAAAGTGTTGGGGAGCAGTGAGCTGAAAACCTAGACATGCAGCTTCTTTTCCAGTTCACCTAGATTGGTGAATAGGATGATTACTACCTAACCTTGGGAGGTCATTGGATTTTATTGTTCTTTAGATCCTTGAATGGTAAAATGAAGATGTTGCTCCTAATAATTTATCATTTTCAATGGAATTTCCGTATACCGAGAATCCCCCAGTTCCATTTCCCCCAAGAAACCTCATTCAGAGCTTCTAAAAAGTAACCAAACATACTAACTTAAGTTTTTCCTCCTACTTTGGCCTGTCTGGTAAAAGTCCAAACAATGAGCAAAATGGCCAAAGGGTAGATTTTGGGAGGGAAAAGGGAGGTCTTAATAATCCACAAATTGGATAATGAACTATTGAATACAGTTGAGTTGGCTATACCCATCTCTTTCCTGCCCCCACATTGATATCTGTGAAGTGTAATGATGTGTGTAAATTACTTTGAGTTTCTTGAAATAGGATCACCACTGAAGTACCAGCTATCAGTATTATTAGCTACTCTATGAGAGGACATTTAAAACAGAAAGCAATTTGACAAATCCTCATTAAGCTATGCTATTGAAATCTTACACTGATATCAGAGCACTTTTCAAGCTCTCCTGTCTTTTTGCCAATTTCTGCCCTCAGATATGCATACACGGCTCATCTTGATTTCCATTTAAAGATGTGAACATCTCACTGGCTTTTCTGACTAGTTGCTACTTGAGTGTTAGGGAAGATCTGCCAGTATATAAGAATGATATAGTCAGTTGAAATTTTCTAGACGCAACAGTTTAAATGGTTTGTGACTAAATTGAAAACTATATACATACATATAAACATTTATATAGCTATATACATATGCATATATATATATTTCATTTTAACTATTGATGATGACAACATAAGTCCTCCCCTCCGTTGTGTATTTCTTCTCTCTACCATTCAGTTCAAAATTACTTTGTCATGGTTTACAGTTGGCTGATTTTTGCTTTAATAAACGTTCAGAACCAAAAGGTTTAAGATCTCATCCCCTGATATAAAGTGTGGAGAGGAAACATCAAGTTAAAAAAGGAAAGATACTGACTACCCCTTTGGACAGCTTATATTTGGCAACTGGATGAAGTAAATATTTCCCATTCCTTTGGAAGTAAGAGAGGAAAAACTTCCAACTAAATGGATTTGAAAAATCCTTCCTTTAGCCCCCCCATAGCTATTCTCTGTGAACCCAGAAGTAAACGTGAGGGCCCAATGTACCAGGGGATAGAAAAATATGCCCTCACTCACTGGCCACTGAAATGCAAGAGTCTCCTTCCACTTCAAGAAAATTGAAGATTAGGCACATTTTGCAATCCTGGACTTCATCCCCCATAGTAGAAGTGCAGGCCATAGTGCTAAGGAACTTGGTTCACTGGAATTTTAAAAGCCCCTACACCTACTGTATAAAATAATGCATCAGCTTTGGCACCATCAACACAGACAACAGCTTGCTTCCAATTTGGCTGCAGATAATGAAATTAGCCACCGAATTACCATAAAGTGTAACAAGTAAACACAAAAGCAGGAGTTAGTTTTTCTTATGCCCCTCTGACTCTATAACAGTAACATCTATGGCTTTTTAGCTATTTAGATTCAAAGCAATGCTTCTGTTTTTGTAAGTCACTATTTTGACCTCAAACAGATAAAGAACATTAAATGACAACATTCAGCAAAAGAGTGACTCTGTTCTTCCCCAGTCCACTCTGTTTACATTAGGAAATCTACCCAGGGATTGAGGAGAGGAGGAAGGGGGGAGGAAGAGGGAGCTGGGGGGATGGTGGGGCGCCTTGGGGTTGGAGTGTTGGCGGAGATGGGTGGGGGTGGGGGCGCCTGCCTTTCATCGGCTGCTCTTTCGGTTCCACTGGCTCTGTCCAAGGCTGGCCCCTGTTTCTCAGTAAGCTTACTCCACTCCAGATGTGCGGCGGCTCCAGAGTGGCTGCCATGTACAGTAAATCGGCATCTAAGGACTCGTCAATCTGTGGGGTAGAGCAATTGTGGTCTCGCCAGGCCGCCCCACTGGCACAAACAGAAATGTGTGCTGCTTGGGGGCAGGGGCGGGAGGGGGGCGGTGGGCGCAAGTGGAGAGGGGTGATGTGTGGGGCGGGCAGGGAGGCGGCCGGAGAGGGGGGAGAGATGGGATGGGGGTGGGTAAAGGGGTGAAAGGTGTTAGTTCCCCATAGAAGTGGGGGAGGGAAGAGCACTAATGACCAACCAGGGAAATGTTCTTAATACGTTTGTAAATTTTCTTGTAAATGTTTTACACTTTAAAAGAAAGGGGAATGCTGTATATCATTTGGAAATGTTGGCTGTCTATAGGTCCCTGTGGATATTACTGGGTTAGGACGGCTTGTAACCAGAGCAAGAGAAACATAAAATATCTGGGAAAACACTGCCAATTAGTCATTACATGTAGATTGTAAAAACAAGAGAAAGACAAAAAGAGGGGCAGAGAAGGGGGGGGGGGGATTTGAGAGATAAAAATGCCCCAGGAAAGAAAATTAAAAGAAACTGGATCTGTGCAGTGGAATAGAATGGGGAAGCCGAGGAAAGCTAGGGACCTTCTCTTTGGCGAGGCGACCTGCAAACCAGCAAGTTCCCTCCTCTGCAATCCTGTAGGATTTCCTGCTATTTCGCAAGCTCTCCCTCTGCTGTGACTGTAAGACACAAGCCGTTTCAGTGAGCAGGCAGTGTGCTTTGGAGCAGAACCCAATTGTGCACAATCCAAGTTAGATATTTATTTCGTATAGCCTGCCGCCTACACAGTTGTTGCTAGCTGAGTTGTAATAAAAAGGATAAGACAGGAACCATTTTTTTAAAGAATAACAAGTTCAGACCAGCCACCCTGCTTCAAGCTGACCATAGCTGTGCTTGCTTTAAAAAATGCTTTTAATTTTACAGTAATTCTAATGATTGAAATAATTTTTTTCCTTCCTGATGCCAAATTCAAGGATATAAGAAAATTTAACATCTAGAGCACTAAGCTCTTCAAGAAGGGTCTGAGCCATCCAAGTGACTCAGTCCTAGTCATTCCTAAATAGCCTGATTCACAAATCAGTTGACCCAATTAAAATGCGAATGGAACTGAAAAGGTGAGCACTTGCATAAATGTCAAGATGTGATACATCCTTCTATTAAAGCTACAGGCAGAAATCCAAGAGAGGCAAAGTTATTACTAGATTATTTTGCAAGGCAAGATGTTTCTTATCCCACTGGTCACCCAAAAACAGGGAGGAAGGGGAAAGGTTGCTAGGGCAGGAGGGAGAGAAGAGAGGACATAGAAGAAAAGCTTATCTCAGCACAATTGAAAAAGATTACCATCCCATCCCTATTCAGCAGGCCTTTTGCCCAAGGAACCACAAAGATCTCAGTTCCAACCTTCTCTGAGTCATGAGTATGGCCACATGTTGCCACATATCCAACCACTGGAAAGGGTATAACTCTGTTAATCAACTAGTGTCCATTTTGGTCTTGGCCACAAGTTAGCAGAAGCACGATACGGTTCTTCCAATGCAAAATATCTTGTATAATATCTGTTTCAAGAATAATTATATGGACAAATTATCTTGGCTTCTAGTAATAGATTTTAAAAGTCTAGTACCAAGATCTAAAAAAAAAAATGAGTAAACCACAAACACTATTTTTAAATAACATTAAGCTAAACAAGAGATGAAAAAATTTAATTAGAGGCAAAAAGTCCATACTAAAGTCCATACTATACTTCCTCAGCTGGGAGCATATCCTCAGAGTATGTAGATAAATGTTCCTAGTGATCACTTCTGAAGATAGAGGGGATATCTTATGTCTGATGTGGGGGACCCTCTAGGGAAGGAAACTGAAATTGGAATCATAGGAGTTAGAGATAGAAGGAACCTCAGGAATCATCTAGTCCAGGTGTTGTTCATGTATTTTTTGGTATCCTGGACCCATTTTATTGTCTCTTGAAATCAGTGGACCCCCTCTTAACAGCATGTTTTTAAATACACAAAATACAGGGTGTTCTAAAAAAAAAAAAAACCTTAGTGTAGTTCTAAGCCATCAGAGCTTAAAACTGCCATAAGCTTTTGAGACATGCTGTCCATAGGCTTACAAAAGAAATCAATTAATTATATTTAAAGAAAGATGTAATTTTCCCCTCTACATTAATAGACTCCCTGAAGTATATCCAAAGAACCCTGAATGGGCCTATGGACTCCAGGTTAAAAACCTGAGCTAGTTTAATCCACTTATTTTAGAGAGGAGGAAAATTAATCCTAAATAGATTAATGTCATATCCAAGCTAAAACATATAGTAAGATAGGATTTTAACCTAGTATCTCTTGATTCCAAATCTCTTCTACTTTATACTACAACTCATAAAATCATTGTTCTAGAATTGGAAAGGACCCCAGAAGTAATCTAGTCCAATCCTCTTCTTTGAGAAAAGTGAGACTTGGGAAAGTTAAATAACTGCCACACCGGAAGTAACAGAAAAAAGTTTTGATCTTAGGTTCACTGACTCAAAACCCAGTTCTCTTTCCACCGTGCCATTTTATCTTATTGCTTCTTACCTGTTCATTACCAGTACAGTGAAAATTATTTATTTCAAATGATGTTTAACAAAAATTGCTGGGAAAACTAAAAAGCAGTATGGCATCAACGAGGCATAAACCAACATCTTACACCATATATCAAGATAAGCTCAAAATGAGTACACAATTTAGATATAAAGGCTGATACTATTAGCAAAGTAGGAGACCAAGGAATAGTTTATCTGTCAGATTTATGGGGAATGGAAGAATTTATGGACAAACAAGAGATAGAGAACATCATGAAATACAAAATGGATCATTTTGATTACATTCAATTGAAAATGTTTGCACAAACAAATCAAATGATTTTTGCTGGGAAGACCTGAACCCCTTTGAAGGTAGGAGCCATGCCCTATATCTCTTTTTCCCCTCCCATTGCAGTACTTCACACAAAGCAGTCATTTAAAGGAATATATTGATGGATTGAAATATAAATTCCTCGTTTTCATTCTCAAACTACAAAAGATATCCAATTATTGTTGGGCAACCTAGAGATACCGGGAGATTCCTCTCCGGCCAACAATACATTTCCCAGACTTTTGTCTCCATATACCCTTCCAAAAAGTACAGAACTAAACATTTTTCTCTTTATGGTACTTTATCTAGAGTGCTGGACTTGGAGTCAGAAACACCTGAGTTGCAGTTAAGCTTCTTATATTCACTAACCATGGACATGTCATGTAAACTTTCTGAAATACAGTTTCCTCATCTATAAAAGAGTACCTACTAAACAGTTTATTTTGAATATCAAAAAAGATAATGCATTTGAAGTATTTGAAAACTTTAAGGTGCTTTACAAATGTCAGTTATTACTATTGTTGTTGGCCTCTGTGGCACTTCTGTCTTGGCATATACTCGGTGTCTCCATTTTTTTTTCTCTTTCTCAGATGGCTCATTGTCTTCCTTCCTCCCTCTTGTAATGAATATTCTCTAAGATTCAGCCCTTAGTCCTCTATTTTCTCAATGTACTCTCTCCTTGAGAATTCTTATCTATTCTTATAACTTCAACTATCATCTTGATGTGAATGATTTTCAGATACAAGTCTCCAGGCTCAATCTATCTCCTGAGTTCTGAGTGCCTACAATATTTTCACTTAAATATGCCATTAACCCTTGTAATAGCAACCATACTGGCATACCCAGGATGACTGCTAGTACTGGTTCTTAGATCTGCTTTACTAGGAAAGATAGCTGTTCAAGGGGTCAAAAATCATTTTTTTAAATTACATTCATTAGTTCAGGGAAAAATCAGCACCCTAAACTTCAGAGAAAATCCAAAGAAAATTGAGAAAATCCAAGTAGAGAAATAAAAACTCACTGTGAGAAATTAGCATAGATCAACAGACAGATGCAACTGTCTGATCAAGGCAATACATACATAGTTACTGGAGAGAGAAGCACTGGCATCTGGTTTTTTCTAAGCTAGGGGGCTCTTTAACGGTTACCCAGAGTCTCATCTGGTCAAATCACAAGAATACTCTTCCAAGGAATGAGCCCATTGCTAACCTCAGAGTATATATACCCTTTTCAGAGCCAGAGGACATTACAACCTTGCTGACTCAGTGCCTAATTAGAAATTAACAAAAGGTGTGAAAGCTTTCCTACAAGCAAGCCTTCCCTAAGCAAGCTTCCCTCAATGGGCTCCAAGTGAGGCCTATTAATGTGCAAGGAAGATCTTATATCTCATTTACATTACAACCCTTCAAATTCAACATTTAAAAACAAACTTGTCATTTCTTCCTACTGTGCCCTATCTCTTCCTTTCCCACCCCCACCAAAAAAAAAAAAAAGTCTTGGGAGAAGGATTGATTGATCTAGTGGCTATTGACTCCTAAGGAGTATGAGGACAAATATGTGAAAATGTGACCATACCTACTGCTATTTAGGGGTGCACTATCTTATGTAAGAGCTAGAAAGGGCCTTCAAGGTCATTTTAGAGGCTAGGAAACTGAGCTCCGGAGAAACAGTGACTTGCCTAAGGTTAAAATGTCAGCATTCAAAACCAACTCTTCTGCCTCTAAACTCAGTAGTCTTTTCACTACATACTACCTTGACCTTCCTAGAAATGTATTCCAGATGAGACAAAAAGCCTAACTGGATTTACTAAACCTGTTGACCAACCTCTGACTACTCGGGAGATAATAGGGAACAAAGTTGGAAAAAAATACTTGTGAATGGCTTCAGATAACTATATATCATTGCAAGCTTCCAAAATGAGAAATCAGGTCTATGAGCATTCAGAGCTATGTTTTATACATCAAGTATGAGTATTAAGCAACTAACAATTAAATTCCAACACATGGAGTAAATGTGAACTTATGGGTATCACTGAGAGTGGTGGAATGAGACTCACAACTAGAATATGGCAATGGAAGAATAGAACTCAAAAACAGATAGATGTTAGAGAAAGAGAAGTACAATGGCCCTGCCAGTCCCTGAAAATGCATGGGATTTTGATGGAGAAGCTCTAAGGTGAAGATAAAAGGTGAGAGAAAGTGTTCTATCATGGAAACATATTACATCCACCCAATGAATTTAAAGAAATGGATGATAAATTTCTGACACATCTCATTGCAGTGACAGGATACTTCATCAGTTTGAAATCTATTGGAGTTCTCTTTCTGCTAAAATGCAAACCACCTGATAAGTACTTGGCTTACATTGTTAATGATCTTTAAGAAACTAAGTGATGCAAAGGAAGGAATTGGTCTTCAGTACCTAATTCTGAGAAACAAGTGGGAAATGGTTGGTAAAATTAAAATGAGAATAACTTTGGATAAACATAATCATGTCACCTTTAAATTTATGATAGCCACAAAGAGGAGCAGTAGGTATGGTTTAATAGAATTTATACTTTTGTGAAATCTGTTTCAGAAAGTTCAGAGAAGAAAACTGTATGATTCTGTAGCCTAACAGGAAGATAACTCATGTAGAATGGGAGATTCAAGAGTGAAAAATCTAGCAATTCAATTATGAATGATAAAATCCAATGATTCCCTGTAAAATCTTGTTCTTTTGGTATTTAGAGCACTTTACAGCTTGACCAAAGCCTATCTTTCCAGCATCATGATATACTGCTATTCTTTCCTTATATTATGCTCTAGCTAAACAGGATTCCTCAATGTTTCTCACCCAGGACTTTCCATGTCCTACCTCTGTCCTTGCACTGGCTGAACCTCTCTCTTATGCCTGGAATACTTTCCCTCCTCATCTTCATCTCATTGAACTCCCTTCAGGATGATGCCTGACCTGTCACCCTTCAGGATTCAGATCACACAGCTTCTATATGGATCTTTTTGAGATTTCACCCTCTCCCACACCCACAATTGATAGCACCCTCCCTAAACTACCTTGTATTCCGTTTTAATTTATTCTGTACATATTTACATGTATATATCCTCTAATTGAGTGTAAGCTCTTTGAGAGCAGGGGGTGATCCATTTTTGTTATTGTATACCCAGCACCTAGCACTTGGCACATAGTGAGAGTAGTGTTTTAAAAGAGATTGATTTGACTCTGTGATGAAGTCAGATTTTAAAAGGACACATACAAAAGATGAAAACAGAGGTGGGTGCTTACTTCTACACCTCAAAGAATTTAATCAATTCAAATACTTAATGCTATAGAAGAATTACATTTCATCTATCCATTCTTATCCTGTGTGACTCTTGTATTTTCTTCCATAAATCTTATAATGTACTGAAGGACTTCCTCCGGTTCTTTTAACCTCTGTACAGGTGAGCAAAGGTAAATATAAATTAGTGCCACAGGATATACAAGAACAGTGCCAGAAAACCTGTGGTCTAGAATGATCAGATGACTATAAAAAATACTAAAGTAACAACAATGTAGCAAGGACAGGGGAGGGGCTTGTCTAGGATTAACCACATTCCCTTATAAATCACCCCTCAGAATATTACTTGACTCATTACTACTGTATCTGATCTTAACATTCCATACTCTAGGGTTTATTTGGATATTATTTCATTAATTAATAAAATTTCAACATATTTTTAAATTAATTAACTAATCTCAGAACCCCTTCCTCAAGACACTTAAATTATATATGTATAATTTATTTTCATTTTATAATTGTATATAGTATTTATTTTATGAATTGGAGAACTCACCTTTCCCAATGGTAGTTTCTCATTTCTCTACATATCAAATCCTTTAATTTCCTAGGATTAAAAATTTTTTAATATCTTTAAACGCAATTTGTTAATAATGAGATCAATAATAAAGAGGGGATTATTTACAATACTTTAACAGTGACAAAGATCAGAGTTAAAGTCACCTCAAACTCTTAATGTATAATGGCTAATAATGTCTCCTCATTATAAGAACACAGTCCTACACCATTTAGTTGTAATGGAAATGTAGATTTAAAGATCTTCCCTGCCCCTAGGCCCTTTGATTGTCTTAAGAGACTTTGATTGGCTTAAGAGACTCTGAAAACCTTCCTTGATTTGAAAATATACTCTGCCTCCTAATAGGCTGAATGTGGTCACATGGAGCCTGTGGTAGGAGGCTTGGTTTTCAGGAATGACCACACCTTGATGCTGTGTGATTGGGCAGTGGGTCAAGAGGGTGGTTACATTCTCAGAGCCTGGAGAAGGCTATATAAACCCTGATGAGAGGCTTTGCTTTGGGGCTCACTTTGAGCAGTGTTGTGTGATTTGACCAGATGAGACTCTGGGCAGCAGTTGAGAGCCCTCCCCCCACCCCCCACCCCCAGCTTTGAAAACCCAGATGTTGATGCTTCCCTCTCTGGTAACTGTGATTTGGTATTGATGTAATGGTTGGACAGTTTGGAAGTCTGTCTGCTTGATCTGTTTGTTTCTCTGTTTTGAAACTACTGTCTGTATACTCTGAAGTTCGGGGTGCTGACCTTTTTCCCCTGAACTAGGTAAATGGTATATGTTTGTTTGATTAAAGTGAGCTTGTTAACTGATTTTGAGTTGCTTTCCTTTTGAAAAGCAGATCTAAGAACCTGTGTTGGCAGCCACTCTGGGGGTGCTGGGGTGCTTGCTGCTACATTAGTTCACCCACAAAGGTCTTTTCTCAAGAATGCTCTTCACACTCTTTGTAAGAGCAAAAGTGAAATGGTTCCATCAATAAACAAAGGCTCTCAGTCTTCTTTCTCTCTTTCTTTTCTAGCTTCTCTTGAACCATCAGGCTCTTTTCACATTCATCTCTCCTAATAGTCACTTTATAATGTTTCTTCATAAAGTAATAGTTAGGATAGTTTGAACAAGAAAGAAGTTTCTCCTCACCCTCTTTCTATCTCATCCATAGTTTATTTCATAGATTTTCATATTCATAGATAAAAACATACACTCATACAGACTCAGAGAGAAATAACTCACTTATAACTGACAATTATAACTGTAACTCCTGGTTTTTATGATCTTAAAGAGACAAGAAAAGTTTCGATAGCTTCCATGGGAGACACTTTTGAAAAAGGGGTTATTACAACAGCGGAGGCTATGTCCAGGGCAAGAAAAATAAGGGAAGGATAATCCTGCTGTCTAATATACATGTCATGACATTAACTGACAACAGAGGGCAAAAAAATTACTTGATTTCCATTATGCTTCTATAATGATGTGAACCCCCCACAAGGAGGGTTGATATGGGTGGTTCCCCATTTACAGGATTTTCTTTCCCTTTAAACAAATTTTAATGGGTGCGCACCTAATGTATTGCATAATCACCCCCTCCAGGCTGCTTGTCCTGCCTGGACTTTTGCATAAATTGTTTTATCTGCGTTAGGTCTGGGGATATGTCTATGTAGACATACCTACATGTATGTATACAATCATATTTGCATGTATCCATATATAGATATATAAATATATGTGTTTATGCATCTATACATACCCCTATATATACACATGCGTTTACATGTATATAAACACTATATACATATGCATGTATATATACACATACAGACATGTGTGTATGCACATACAGGGTGTCCAAAAAGCTTTAATGCAAAGCTTAAAATTGCACTGACGTGTGTGTGTGTGTGTGTGTGTGTGTGTGTGTGTGTGTGTGTAAAATTGTCTTTGCTTTTAGGATTTCCTGTTCATAGAAACTTTACCTAGGGGTAAATTATCTGCATACTCTCCTGGCTTTTTGCACTTCCAAATAAGACCAATATCTGTTCTAGCTCCTCCCTTAAATGTCTCGATTGCACTAAAGTGGGAATGTGTTTCCAATATCTCTACAGAGATCAAAACCTTTGTTGAATCTTTACCTATAGCATTCATTAATTGTACCAGATAAGGATTTGGTGGACTTTTGATTTTTCTTTTTTATAAAAGTAGGAAACTGATTCACAAGTAATAAAAATAATGGTAAGAAATTAAGAAATATATTATTTTTAAGGAAACAGTTATGTGAGCTACCTATGATGGGGAACAGAAGAACCTTATCCCCTTAAGTTCCACCTTCTTCTATGGCAAGAAATCACCTGGAAGGCATTATCCACCAGACTAGTGAAGATGTGAACTTTAAGTTAAAACTCATTTAATAGGCAAGGTGGTGATGTTTAAAAGGCTACATATACACCAAAGTACTTATAACAGATTTTTTTTTAGTGGTAACAAAGAATTCCAGGGGAAAAAGGGGAAGAAATCCAAGATGACTAAGGGAAGCCAGTTTTTGCCAGGTTCTCCAAACACCACTGCCACCACCCACTCACCCCTGGTACAACTTAAAAAACACATTAAGCCAAATTCTGAGTGGGAAAGTCAAGAAAAAGGTAACAGAAGACATTTTTCTAGCCCAGGGAAACTTAGGAAGAGAGAAAGATAGGTCTGTAAATACTGTGGTAGGGAATGGCCAGGAATATGACATAATGGAAGTGGCACTGTCTGTGGACTGTGGCAGAGGCAGCACTAGGAGCTGTTCAGTGCCCAGGGATGGGAAGGAAAGAAAGAAATCCCAGGGGACCCTTGTAATAGCACTGATGGCAGAAAGAGAAGCCATCTGGTAGCTCTGTCACCCATCACCCAGTTCTGGATCACAGTTACAGGAGAGAGAGGAGTGATCATGGTTAGGAGGGAGCAGGGACCACACTTAGGTAAAGAGTAGAACATAGACCAAGAGGGAAGTGACCAAAACTTTCCCCAGATGATACCATTTTGGAAGCTCTGAAAACTTACAGGTCCACACTGAACTGTGAAAGCAGCAGGACAAAAAATAGAGAAGCTCAAGCCAGAGCTTCCCTTACCCCAGATGTGAGCAGAGCCCACTTCTAATGTAAAATCCAAAAGCAAAAAGGATAGGAGAATGAGCAAAACAAAAAAAGAAAGAAAAGAAAAACAAAACAAAACCTGATCATAAAAAATCTGATATTGTGACAGGAAAGCTCAAGACACAAACTCTGAAAATAATGACTTAAAACATCTACAAGCAAAGTCTTAAGGGAATAGTGCAGATAGAACATAAACCCAACAAGAATTCCTCGAAGAGCTTAAGAAAAAAGATTTTAAAAGGGCAAACAATTATTTTAAAAATCAAATAAAAGTGGCAGAGGAAAAAATGGGGAAAGAAATGAAATCAAGACAAGAAAATTATGAAAAAATGAATTAACAGCTAGATTTTTTAAAAGCACAAAAATACTGAAGAAAATAACTATTAAAACAAGAATTGATCAATTGGTTAAGTGGAAGCTAATGAGCATGAGACATCAAGAACTAATAAAACAAAGTTAAAAGACTGAAAATAATTAAAAATGCAAAATATCTCATATGAAAAGCAACTGACCTGGAAGATAGATCAGAGAGATATAATTTAAGAATTCTTGGACTACCTAAAAGCCATGATTAAAAAGAGTCTAGACATAATATTTCAAAATATTATAAATGAAAACTGCCCAAATAATTTAGAACCAGAGGGCAAAGTAGAAATTGAAGAATCCACTAGTCACCTCCTGAAAGAAATCTCCAGATGAAAACTTCCAGGAATATTATAGCCAAAATCCAAAGCTCCTGGGTCAAGGAACAACAACAACAACAACAATAACACTTCAAGCACTCAGAAAGAAATATTTCAAATACCATGGAACCATAGTCAGGATCACACAAGATTTAGCAGCTACCAGAATAAAGGAGTGGAGAGCTTAGAATATGGTGTTCCGGAAGGCAAAGGAGATAGTATTACAGCCAAGAATAACCTACTCATCAAAAACTAAGTATATTCCTTCAAGAGGGAAAAAAAAAAGCAAAGAACTGGAAGTAATGTTGACGCCCATCAATTGAGAAATGACTAAACAAATTGTGGTGAATGAATGTAAGGGAATATTACCATATTTAAGAAAAATTTAAGGGCCAACTAATTGGTACAATGGGGAGAACATGGGGCCTGGAGTCAGGAGGACCTGAGTTCAAATATGACCTCAGGCACTTAGTAACTGTGTGTCTTGGTAGCTCGGGCAAGTCACCTAACCCTGTTTTTCTCAGTTTCCTCATTTGTAAAATGAATGGGAGAAGGAAATGGAAAATCACTCCAATATCTTTACCAAGAAAACTCCAAATGGGGTCTATTATGAAGGGTCAGTCATGAAGAGTTGTACATGACTGAAAAATGACTAAACAACAAAACAAATGATGAATATGATGAATACAGAAAAGCATGAAAAACTTTAGATAAAAGAATGTCAAATAAAATAAAGGGAGCCAAGAAAACGATGTGCATAATGACTACAACAAACTAAATTGAAAGAATCACAAAAAATCAAATTTAAAAATAAATAAGCCTGGCCCCAAAGAAGAGATGCAAGAAGACACTTCCATACTACTCCTTTGTAGAAGTGGGATATCAACAGGTGTTGAACATTGAATATATTGTCAGATTTTTTTAATTCAATGTATTGATTAGTTTTGTTGATTTTTGTTTATTGCTTCCTCTTTTTCTCTGTTATGTAGGATGTCTTATGGGAAAGAAGAGGGACACAGGAAGAAATTTAAATGATAACAGAAACAAAGGATAAATACAATTTTTTTTTCCAAATAGGTAAGGAAGAAAATTTTGCTCTGGTGGTTCTGCAATTTCACCAGTCTGTTCCATCAAATCTTATTAAAGAGGAGAAGGGTCACTCATCAGCTTCGGACTCTCATTGTCCGCAATAGAAATTGACAGGGCCATCAAGGAAAGGAGCCAGAAATCTGACACCCTAAAACTGTGCATACTCCTCAACCCTGGCCACCATGCTTCTTCCCCATGTGGCAGAGATCAATATGATGGATGATCTTCTAGATTCTGTCTTGAAGAAACCTCTAAAAATAGTCCCAGAAAACCAAGTTCACAGATGTCACCAAACTGGTGAACTCGGAGATAGTGTCTACTTGAATCTTCTGAGTCTATAGAAGCATTTGAAATGCAAGTGCTACAAATCAATCTTCACAGAATCATTAGATCATATATTTAGAGCTGGAAAGGACCTTAGAGACTCTTGAGCCTAATACTCTTATTTTATAGATGAGGAAACTGAGGCTGAGGGATGTTAAAGGATTTGCCCAGGTTCACACAACCAGTAAGTGTCTGAGGAAGAATTTAAAACTGACATCTTTCTGACTCTAATCCCAGATCTTCATATACTGTACTATATAGAGTAGAACCAAATTTATTATCTCTTCCTGCTAAGTTTTGTTGGTAGCATACAGAAATTCTGGTGATTTATGTAGGTTTATTTTGTGTCCTGCAACTTTGTTGAAGTTGTTAGTTCAACTAGTTTTTTGGTTGATTCTCTGGGGTTCTTTAAATGTACAATCATATTATCTTCAAGGAGTGATAGTTTTGTTTTCTCATTGCCTATTCTAATTTTTTCAATTTCTTTTCCTTCTCTTATTGCTATAGCTAGCATTTCTAGTACAGTATTGAATAATAGTGGTGATAATGAACATCCTTGCTTACTTCCTGATCAGGCTTCAGGTTATCCCTATTACAGATAATGCCTTCTCTTGCTTTTAGATAGATACTATTTCTGATTTTAAGAGAGGCTCCATTGATTCCTATGCTGTCTAGTATTTTTTAATACAAATGGGTGTTGTATATTGTCAAAGACTTTTTCTTCCTCTATTAATATAATCATATGATTTTTGTTGTTATTGCTATTGATATGGTCAATTATTTTGATAGTTTTCTAAGATAGGGTTAAGTATTCTATTTCCTCTTCTGTTAATCTAGATAGTTTATATTTTTATAAATATTAATCCATTTCCCTTAGATTGTCAGTTTTACTGGCATATAATTGAGCAAAATGACTCCTAATAATTGCTTTAATTTCATCTTCATTGGAATACTCAAAAGCCTCCATATCATTAAATATTCATTTTTCCCCTTGAAGAACTATACTCAGTTTTGCTGGATGGGCTATACTTGGTTGTAATCCCAGCTCTTTTACCTTCTATAATAACATATTCCAAGCCCTTCACTCCTTTGATGAAGTAGCTACTAAATCTTGTGTGATCCTGACTGGTTCCACAGTATTCGGAAGGTTTCCTTCTTGCTGATTGAAGTATTTTCTCTTTCACCTGAGAGCTCTGAAATTTGGGTATAATAATCTGGGTGTTTTTATTTTGAGATCTCTTTTAGATAATGATCAATTGATTCTTTCCATTCCTATTTCATACTCTGGTCTAAAGATATCTGAGCAGTTTTTCTTGATAATTTCTTGAAATATAATGTCTAGCTTCTTTCTTTGACCAGGGCTTTCATGTAATCTAATAATTCTTAAATTATATCTCCTTGATCTATTTTCCAGGTCAGTTGTGTGTGCAACAGAGATCCTTACCCAAATAATACTCAGAGGCTTCTCAAGGTAGGAAGCAGAAAAGAATGGTTTATTACGATCTCGAGAAAGGGCCACCCTCCTGACAAATGGTCAGGGAGGAGAAGCAATTTACAAAAGGAAATGGCAAAGTTATAAAGGCTTAATGTGGAATTCTTCCCCACCCCACTTCTGACGCTTTTTTTCCATTGGCTAGAAGTCAGGTGCACAGTCTAAGCATGAATCTACTTCAAGTACCGGAACAAGGAAACAGTAGACCACCCAATGTACATTTGAGAAAGCATTTGTCCTTATTTGGCATAGGTTATGTTGAGGGGTCACTGAGGAGAGGGGTGACTCCCTACAGCTCTGAGGTTTGAGTCCTTATAAATCATGTAATTTCCGGTGAAGGGGAACTTGGGCCTGTTTCCCATGAAAAGCCTTACTAGATTTTAGAGTATAGTCTGAGAAGTTTCCCACTTCTTTCACTCAGTTGTTTTTCTGATTAGATATTTCACATTTTCTCCAATTTTTTTTCATTCTTTTGACTTTGTTTTATTGTTTTTCAATGTCTCATAGAGTCATTAATTTTACTTGCCCAATTCTAATTCTTAAGAAATTATTTTTTCAGTAAGCCATTTTGCCTCTTTTTTCAATTCGGCAAATTCTATTTTTTAAGGTGTTATTTTCCTCAGTATTTGTGTGCCTCTCTTACCATCCTATTAATTTTCTTATAATTTTCTACCTTTGCTTTAATTTATTTGCCTAATTTTTCCCCTACCACTCTTAAATTGCCACCTCAGGACTTCTACTCCCTCTTAGCTGAAAGTGCTACTTTCTGCCCCCTTATGAACCAGACATGTGTAAAGGAGATAAATTGACAAACAGCATCTGATCCTATGTCCAGTGCTAGCACAGGGGTACTTTGTAGCAGAACAGTTACCCTCTCTGCCATGAGAGCTACTTTAAATTATTTAGAGTTATATCTAAAGGGGGAGATAAGATATCTATCTATCTATCTATCTATCTATCTATCTATCTATCTACCGATTGATCTATCTACCTATCTGTATATAATATAGATGAACTGTTCAGTAGCAATAAAAAGTAATCCATAATTAAAGGATATCATCAGAAAGTTATAGGTGAGGTCAACCATGATTCCTGAAGATGAGTGATGAAGAATGCTGACTATTTCATGAGAGAGAAGATTAACATGAAGAATGAGACACATATTTTGGAGGTGTAGGCAACATAGGCATTTGATTTGCTTGACTTTGTTTATTTGCTACAAATATTTTATGATAGGATGGGGGATGTAAGGGAGAAAAAAATGCTTGATAAATGAAAAATAAATAGACAAATAAATAAATGGATATACACAAGTGAATGAATGAAGACCCTGTGAAAAGGAACAGGTGAAAATGATTGGAATTGCTAAGGTCCCAAATCATGAATGTTTGCCTTTCTCCTTTCTTAGGCCTATTGAACCTTCTCTTTCTTGGGCATGGGTGATAGTGGGGGGAGGTGGGAGGAGGAGGCTAATGCTCAAAAGTATGAGGGAGCTAGGTTGTGCAGTGGTTAGTGTTGGACCTGGAATACGGGAGACCTCGGTTTAAATCTGGCTTCGGATGTTTAATAACTGGGACTCAGCACACAAACTCTCTCTGCCTCAGTTTTCTCAACTGCAAAAATGGGGAAAATGATAGCACCTACCTCTAAGACTTGTTATAAGGTGATATAAATGATAAAATATTTATAAAATTCTTAGCACAGTGCCTGGCACATAGTAGACTCAATAAATGGGTGTTTTTTTTCTTTCCTTCCTAGTGAAGAACCAGGTCCCCAGGACCAAGGTATGGAAGTTATAGGGGGCAAATTTTAGCTCAATAAAAAGAATTCTCTAATAATATTAGAGCTGTTGAAAGTGAAGTAGGCTATTTAAGCAAGTAGTGGGTTCTCACTTGCTGGGTATGTTATCAATAAGCTTCATGTTTCAGGTAAAAGCTGGACTACCTGATCTGTTCCAAGACTAGAAGTCTCTTCTTCCCTATACAACTCTTATGCACACAATGACTTGGTATTTGGAAATTTCTTTTTACCTTTTTAATGCAAATAAACATAACTATTATGATGCGAGTTCAAAGAAACAATGTAAATAATAGATGCCTCAGGCCTAAGAGATGTTTAAAAAAAAAAGCATTTGGAAATGGAAGCTAGAACTTGGAAAAGCACTGCATTGAAATGTTGGCTCAGAAAATAAAGTTTAAAAAAAACTGTGGGTGGGGGAGTTTCCTGGAGTTAACAGTGAAATCTGGCAGAGAGAATCCTCCTTTCTTTTGGTTTCATTTCACATGACATCACAAACTCTGAATTTTGCTATGATTGGATTTGAATGAACTTGTAAATTCAAAACAAAAGTTATTTGAAATGAGTTCCACAAAGAAGCTCTATCTTCCCAATAGCAGTTTAGAGTGTTTCCTGACTGCCTTGTTCTATTGGAAAGGTCTAATAGGACACACCCAGAACTAGCATAACCAAAGCTAAATCACAGTCAAGGAAGAGGGAATGTAGGCTCTGTGGTAGTCTTGTTTGGGAAGACACTGCTGCTATACCCCCGTTCATATGATCTATCCCCATTCTCCTCTTCATATCTCCTAACTTCACGTTTCATTTTTCAAGCCCACCAGGGCAAAGAAGTATAGTGGAAAGAGAATTGTTCAAAGGACCTGCATCCAAATTATTGCTCCAATACATTCCCTGTGTGATCTTGAAAAACAATCACCTTTGGTTTGTTTTTTTTTTTTTTCAAGTTTCCTCTTATATTAAATTAAAGGGCTGGATTAGTTGGTCTCTCGGGCTGTTTTAACACCAAGAGACTTTCTGTTTCTAAAGTCTATACCAGCCATGAAAAAGGTTCATATGCCCTGCGCCATAAAAGATTCAGTGCAAGAGACAGTAACATTAATTTCTTCTGAGAAAAAATTTAACCTATTCCACCATTATCCTCTAGCGTCATAGAATACCAGAATTGGAAGGTCAGTCAGTCAACAAACTTTTATCAAGCACCCTGGGGATACAAAGGAAGGTAAAAGATAGTCCCTACACTCAAGGAGTTTACAATCTAATGGTTCCAATACATAATCTAGTCTTGACCTCTAAACAATACATGCATTCTTGACAAGAGAGACTCCATAAGACCACTGTTTGAATACTTCCATTAATGAGATCTCACTACCTCAAGATGAAAGACATGCCATTCCATGGGGCTAACACTGTTAGAAATATCTTCTATATTCCAAGCTGAAACTTCCACCATCTTGCTCCACCATCAGCTGCACTGTCTAGTTTTACACTTTTACATGACACTTTGACTCTCTGAAGACTACCGAGATTTATACACCAATCAGTTGCCAATTTTTTTTATTTCTCAAAATTTGTTAATTTTATTTTTAATTAATGGAATAAAACAAGCATTTCCATAACAAAGTATAATTTTTCAAAGCTTGTACATGAAATGGCAAATTTATTATTTACAACTTTCTAATCCATTTTAATAAGTAATACAGTTTCTATACATACTTCTATTTATCAATTATTTCTCTGGATTCAGATAGTGTCTTTTCTTTTTTTTTAGCATCTTTTATAGCTAATTTGGGTATTTATAATAGTCAAAATGACATTTGCTAAAATTTGCTGTCTTAAAACAATATTGCTCTTAGTTCTGCTCATTTTCCTCTTCATTATATGCAAGTCTTAGTATGTTTTTCAAAAATCATTGAGCTCATCATTTCTTATAGCTCAGTAGTATGCCATCACAATCATATATGACAACATGTTCACCCACTCCCCAATTTTTGTTCTTTCTCTATTGTATGTCTCATATGTCACATATAGCCCCTTCTCTCCTCTCACATGACCAATAATAAAGACTAAGGTCTTTATTACATCTCACCTAAATTATAGCAATAGCCTTCTGATTGGACACTCTACCTCAAATTTCTCTAATTTATACTCCATACAGCTGCCAAAGTGATTTTCCTAAAGCATAAGTCTGATGGTGTCATCCCCCTCACCAATAAAAAAAAATCCAAAGGTTCCCTCTTATCTCTAGGATCAAATATAAACTCCCCTTTTTGGCACTTAAAACTTTGTTTTCAATCTGACCATTTCCTATCTTTCTAGTCTTTTAATATATAATTTGCCTCCATGTACTCTAAAGTCCAGCTTTATTGACATATTAATTCCTCATACATAAGATACTATCTCACATTCCTAGGCCTTTGTGCTGGCTATTCTCTATTCCTGTAATCCCTCCTAATCTCCAACTCTTAGAATGCCTGTCTTAGAGTGCTACCTCCTGAGGGAGTACTGTCCTGGTCTCCCAGAGGTTAGTGACTTCCCTTCTAAGACTACTTTACATCTGTTCTATGATTATTTTATATGTAGAACTTTTTGCTTGTTTTCTTCCTCATTAGAATGTGAGCTTCTTCTAGTCAAAGGCTGCTTTTTTCTCTTTCCTTGTATCACTGATGCTTAGTGTAGTGTCTACCAATTAAAATCCTAAATAAATGTCTATTGATTGATCATTATCATGGACCCTTTAAGTCCTTTCTTCTCTGCTCTAAGCATCTTCCTTTCTTTTAATTGAGCCTTTTGTGATGAGGTCTCACTGTGCTAATTGGCCTTATTTACATGTACATTAATTTATCAATGTCCCTTCTAAAATGTATCACTCAAAAGTGAATACATAGACTAAGAAATGGAAATCTAGGAGATGCCTATCATTTGGGGAATGACTGAACAAATTGTGATATATGGATATAATGGAATACTATTATGCTATAAGATATGAGGAGAGGACAGATTTCAGAAAAACCTAGAAGGATTTACATGTACTGATGCTGAGTGAAGAGAACAGAACCAGAAGAACATTGTACACAGTAACAGAAACATCATCGTGCAATGATCAACTTTGATAGACTTGGCTCTTCTCAACAAGACAATGCTCCAAAACAATTCCAAAAGATTTATGATGGAAAATATTGTTTTAATCCAGAGAAAGAACTATAGAGTCTAAAGACAGATCAAAGCATACAAGTTCAACCTTTTTTGTTGTTTATTCTTTCTCTTGGCTTTTCCCTTTTGTTCTGATTCTTCTTTCACAATGTGACTAATGTGAAAATATGTTTAATATGATTGTATATGTATAACCTATATTAAATTGCTTGCCATCTTGGGGAAGAGGGAAGGAATCAAGGGGAGGAGAGAGAAAAAAGTTAAGAACTCAACATGTTATAAAAATGAATATTGAAAACTTTCTTTATATGTAAATGGAAAAAAGTAAAATACTATTAAAGTTCAAAAAATAAAAGAAACTTTTCTTTCAACAGGTCTGTTCTGCTATAGAGGGTGAAAGTATGGAACCAAAACATTTATTTAATAGTAAATTTATAGACATGCATATGTAGAAATAAAAGCCATTCATGCTTTTGCTTCTCCCTATCCTACAATTGCCTCAAGATTTATGAGTAGTTAGTTATCTACAGTTGGCTACTGATAGCCCAAGATTCAAAAACCATTAAAATATACATAACTATTTACCCTAAAAAACACTAAGACCCCCATATATATATTCATGTCAACTTCTTCCCACCTGAGAGTGGGTGTTTCAGCCCAAATTCTAATAAGTTTTGGTTAATTTCACTTATTTTAGCACTAATAAAGGCTAATAAACACATGAAACAAATTTTCATGACAAACGTGAAAAAATCAGAGCTCATTTCATGACAAGCCTAATCAGAAAACTAGGAAGGATAGACTTAAAAACATGGAAAGACAGTGGTGATGGGCTCAAATCCCTTTGGAAAAAAATTTAATAAAATGCATGTTTCTCAAACCATGGGCATTTTCTGCCAAGTGTAAAGTGAAAAATATAGACATAAGATTTCAATAAAAATATGGCAAATTTCATGAGGGGAAAAATGGAGCATTTACTTCATCCCTTATGCAGTAGCTCTATTCATCTGTGGTTTGTATTTTATTTCCTTGAGTAAATTACAAAGACTACAGAGATGATATCAAGATCAATAATAGTTACTGAAAATAGCAATTGTCAGGGTTTTCCCTATATAATTCAAGCCATTCATTGGCCATGAATTCAGAGAGGACTTGGAGAAAGGAAATTGTGATCTGGGCAGAGCCCATAAATCATTTTCTTCTATTATGGATTAACTTTGGAGTCTTAGACAACTCAAAAAGCAACTACTCCTCAGTTTCTCTGTCTCTAAGAACTGCCATTAAATCTTACTAAGTAAAAAGGGCTTAAGAATACATGTGAAGATTGGGTCTACTTTAGAAAAAATAGAACAGGTGGTATTAGAACTTTAAATCTTGACCAGGATGATAGCTTATTTCTGACTCTCTGATGTTAGCTCTCAGTCAGACCAGAAATATATGCAACAAGACAGATATGGAACTCTGAGAAAGTAGAAGGGATGGTTGATGTTTTGTTTATGTTTTTTTTTTCTTTTCAATTAATGAGCAATTATTTTCTCTCTCCACCTCCACTAACCACATTGGGGGGAGAAAAAGAAAAACTCTTATAAGAAATATACATAATTAAGCACAACAAATTTCTGCATTGTCAATATTAAAATGTATGTCTAATTTTGCACCTTGAGTCCCTCACCTTCACCTCACTAGGAGGGGGGTAGCATTTTTCATTCTGGGTCTTTTGGCATTACAATTAGTCATTACATTGATCTGAGTTCTTTAGTCTTAAAGTTTGTCTTTACAAAGATATTGTTATTATACAAATTGTTCTCCTGATTCTGCTCATTTCAGTCCAAATAATATTTCAACCAGCTACTTGAATTTATCACCATTTAGTCAGAAAGTGGATAGTGTGTTTCCATATGAGTACTCTGAAATAGTAACTGGTCACTGTGTTGTTCAGAGTTTCCTCATTCCTCTTTATAAAGAAGAGGATGGTAAGAGAGGAATCTACTCAACACCAGAGCTGTAGGATTCATAAAATCTTCTACTCCACAGCCTTTCTTCTCTCTTTCTCTCACCCAGATCACAATCACAAATTCTTATCAGTTTTTGCTTTCTTTTTATACCCATCTTCATGACCCACCCTCTGTGATTAGAGCTTGTTTTGCTTAGGGTAATTCTCTCCCTTAATTTCCCTCACTCTTGTTCTGCTTTCTCCTTTCTTCCTTTCCCAACTATTTTTCTGGAAGAAATATATTGTTGCAACCAACAGTATGAGTATTCTTCCACCTTTGACTAGTTAAGATGACAGTAGGATTCAAGGTCACCCACTATTCCCACCCTCTGATATCTCTTTGTATCATCTTTACTTGCTCATTTAAATTGTGAAATAATTCCCCTACCTTTCTCTCTTTCCCCCCAAATATTTCTTTCCCCCTCCTTTTCCTTCCTTCTTTTAAGACCATTTAAGGTCTATAAGGTCTTCTGTTTTATTATATCCCCTATAACCCTCAGACAAAGGCAGAGTTCTGAGGAGAGATTTTATACACACATACCCATGCATGCACACATACAGATGTATACTCACGTTATATATTTACCCATATGCATTATCAAAGCAATATTCACACCACTGATGGTGACTATGAATATGTTAGCATAGTTCTGAATTGAAAAATATAACAGATTCTCCATCTAGAAGACAGAAGCAAAACATTTATTCAGACACCAGAAAGCCAAATCTCAACACCAGAAAACCGAATTCATCATAGTAATAAAGAATTCTATACACAATAACACTTCAAAGAGCAACACCATCACCAAGACTTCCCACAAACACACAAGCCTAGCCATCTCCTTGCCTGTGTCCTCTCTCCTCCCTCCATTCTAACTGTTCTGACTCCCAACTTCCTCTTGGCTCTGTTCTACCCTTCAGCAAACTCCTCCCTCCACAGGCTCCATATTATTATATTCGGCCTATTAAGGGGCAAGGAAGACCTCTAAATTCCCTCAGGCCTATTAAAGGGCAGGGAAAATCTTCAAATTCCCATTACCATTACACCATATTAAAATACAAATAGTTTATCCCTATTTATTACTCTAAGGTTGGCCTCTTGTATTTACATATTTTTTGTCTTTATTAATGTTTGTTTACTTTTAGTTTACAATATTCAATTCCTTAATTCCTTGACTTTCAAATTTTCTTTCTCTCCCTTCCCTTTCCCCCTCCCCCCATTGCATACAATCCAGTATAGGATCTGCAAATACTTTCACATTAGACATTAGTCAGGTTACAAAGGTGGGTTGTACTAGATGGAATGGAAATTGGTAAAGAGGAAATAAAGCCAAACAATAAAAAGAAAGAGGTCAAGTAGTTTGCTTCAATCAGGATTCAAGTTCAGTTCTTTCTAGTTCTTTCTCTGGATGTAGACATCTCTCTCCATCATGAGTCTTTTGGGATTGACTTATATCACTGCATTGCTGAGAAGAGTCCAGTCTGTCATAGTTGGTCATCACACATATGTGTGATGTTTTATACAATTTTCTCCTGGTTCTACTCTTCTCACTCAGCATCAGTTTGTATAAGCATCTCCAGGTAAATATGAAGTCCATCTGCTCCTCATTTCTTATAGCACAATAGTATTCCATAACATTCATATACCACAACTTGTTCAGCCATTCCCCAGTTGATGGGCACCCATCTTTTTTGTACATATGGGTCTTCCTCCAACTTCTATGATCTCTTTGGGATATAACCCTAGAAGTGGTCAAAGGGTCTCATATTTACTTTTTATGTTTCTCCTGACACCTGTGGTTGCATTTCAAAGTTTATATGAAGCTCTGGTTTTTTTTTTCCTTTGGAATGCTTGGAAATACTTGGTAATGATCTATTTTATTAAAGGCCATTGTTTCCATGCAGAATTATGCTAAATTTTTCTGATTAAATTGTTCTTGTTTATGGCTATGCCCTGTGCCTAGAATTCTCTCCCTCCACTTCTTGCCTTCCCTGGCTTCCTTCAAGTCTCTCACCTTTTTTTTTTTTTAAAGCAATTGGGGTTAAGTAACTTGCTCAAGGTTACACGGCTAGTCATTATTTATGTGTGGGTGCTCATTTTCTGAGGCCGGATCTGATCTCGGGTCATCCCAACTCCGAGGCTGGCACTCTTACTCACTGCGCCACCTAGCCACCCCTTTTAGGGCAATTGGGGTTAAGTAACTTGCCCAAGGTCACACGGCTAGGTTTTTTGTTTGTGTGGGTTAAGTGCCTGAGGCCAGATCCGAACTCAGGTCCTTCTGACTCCAGGGCTGGCACTCTACTCACTGGCCACCTAGCCACCCCCAGTCTCTCACCTTTTGAAATAAGCCTTCCCTAGACCTTCTTAATGCTAGTACCTTTGCTCTGCTACTTATTTCCAATTGATCCTGTATATTTCTTGTATGCATATAGATGTTTACATGTTATCTCCTCTATTATACTGTGAGATGTTCAAGGGAAGAAACTGTGTTTCTGCTTTTCTTTGTATCCCCCACACTTAGCATAGTGTCTGTCACATAGTAAATGCTTAATAAATTCTTGTTCAACTGAATGTTGTTTGAAAAAACTATTTAGAGCACTATATAAATGCAAGGTATCATTATCAGATTGAAATTTAGCATTGATATAGAAAGACCTCTATTTACAACCGGAAAGAGTTCTTTTGAGATTGTCATGATTACAAATTGAATTTAATTCAATTGAGTAAACATTGATTAAGTGGCTCATAAATGCCATGTAACAGGTTATAGTTTGACTGAGAGATACTCTTTATGTAAGAACTTTGGCCTAATGAAATTTATAGATAAGTAGAGGAATATAATGCCTATAAAGATAGATAACCACTATAACATATAATAATACATACTATAGGTGTATAAGAAAGATACAAGACACCATGTGAGGTCCAAGGGAAGGAGGCAAAGGTCATTATCAAGTAGGAGGATCACAAGAAAAAATTATTGATTCAGAGCTGGAAGGGATCTTAGAGATCATTTAGTTTTTAATCTTTGTAGTATTAAGGATCCCTTGGGAAATCCATTGAAGCCTAGGAACCCCTTCTCAGAATCACGTTTTCCTTTTTATTTTTAAAATAATGTTTTTTTTTTGAAATTCATAATGGAAGTCAATGATAAATTTCAATTAGAGTTTAGTGAACATAAAGATGTGATTTTCTTCCTATTCAAGTTCATGAGCCCCCTGAAATACATTCATGGAATACTTTATTCAATAGAAATCGGGTTTCCATGAGGGGAGTAGTCACATACCTTATTTTATTTAATTCTCACAACAATCCAGTGAGGTAAGCCCCATTTTGCAACTGAGAGAACTGAAATATACAGGTTAGATGACCTTCTCAAGGTCATACTACTGTTCAGTGATTCAGTGATTGAAGTGGGTGTTCCTTTTACTATACCATTATAGTAATAGATGATAAATGATAGTATTCATTTTACAGGAAAGTAAAATCCAAAGAAGTTAAGAGACTCATCCAAGGTTACATAAATAATAAGTAGCTGAGCTAAGACTTGAACTCTGGATTTATGGTTTCGAATCCAGAATGCTTTCCATTGAAGCTTGATGTAGATAAGTCTTTAAAGAAAAATGAAGCATTAAGTTAAGCTTTAAAGGATGGGAAAGAATTCAATAAGTGAAGAAGGAAAGGATATTCCAAGAACTGGGGAGAATGTGTTCAAAGGTACAGAGGAAGCAGTATGGGAGAAGGGAAAAGTGAGTAGTCTAAGATAGTTACAGCATGGAGTAATTAGGAGAGAATGCAATTAAACAAAGCTGGAAACGTAGTATGTTTCCAGATCATAGAGGGTTATGAATGTCAGGAAAAAAGACTTCAAATGTTTTGCATTTTATTCTGTAGGTAATTCAGTTATTAAAGGTTTTGTTGTTGTGTTGTTGTTGATATTTTGGCAAAAGGTCATATGTGCAGATTAATATAGGAGAGATTAATTTGCCAGTGGTTCAAAGATTGGATTAGAGTCAAGTATTGACAGAAAAAGTCAGAAGTAGTGGAAATAGAGAGCAGATGACGGCATCTAAACAAATTATGGAGTAGACTTGAGAGTACCCTATAAATGATTAGATAGGAGAAGAGAGCAAGAGGGAAAGAAGTCAAAGGTTACATCAAAATTTCAAACAAGATTTCAGGCGTGGGATAACCAAGGGTGGACAGTGATGTCATTAAGTGGGGCCAAGAAGGAAAAGAAGGTTTTGTGGAAAGGATAATGATGTTGGTTTTCAGACATATTAGGTTTGTGATATCTGTGAAATGTCCCAGTCAAAGATACTCTATGGGCAATTAAAGATGTTGGATTTAGATACTGAAAGAAAGGTTGGGACTGGAGATAGAGATTTGGGAATCATCTATGGACGTGATTGCTGAAATCACGGGAATGAATGAGATCACATGGGAGAGATTAAAGAGAGAGACAGAAGAATGTAAAAGACAGAACCATGAAGAATGCCAACATTAGGGGATTGGGTAGAAGATAAGGAGTCAGGAGGGGAAAACCAACAGATAAACAGTGGTGACAAAGAAGAGAAAGCCAGGGGAATGTGGTATCTCTGCAGCCAAGAAAAGACAGCATATTCAGGAGGAGGGTCGAATAAAGTTTCTAAAATTCTACAAAGTTCAAGAAGGAGAATGGCATTTAAAAAAGGAATCTGTTGATTTAGCAATCTGATGTAGCAGAAGAAGCAGTGAAGAAGCATAGAATTACTGAATCTAGGGGTATGATCCCAGTTTTGCTAATTATGACCTAAATGACATTGGCCAAGTCCCTTAGCTTCTGTGGGTCTCATTTTCATCATCTGTATAATCAGGGAATTAGTTGATCCAATCTATGAACGATAGATCTTTGCAGGGGGCATGGAATTATTTTAAGAGGTCAGCAAATCCATACTTTCCCTACGAATTATCATTTTGATTTTTATTTAGCTCTAACAAAATGTAAAGCATAACTTAGCATAATCAATAAACCAACATGTTTTTTGAAAAGCAAATAAATGCTCTGCACATATATGTAGTACTATTTCAAATGGATAGATACCTTTGTGATGAATAAGATGAAAATTCATTTCCACCATACCAAATTCATAGGATAATTTGGTCATCAAGTATTTTCTCACCTTCACAAAAATCCTATGCTGACTCCTCAAAATGGCATCACTTGGCTTCTCAAAGTCTCCATTAATATAAAGGCTGGCAAGTTCTACCAAGCTGGAAAAACTTCAAGCAGAGTTCCCAGCAAGAGACTATGGCAGCCTTCCAAGGGCTAGCATAGTTAAGTGTGAAGAGCACTATTTCCAGTAGTCTAGTCATTGGATGATTAATTGTTTTGGCTATGGTGACGATGAAATGATGATAATAACCAATAAATGCAAAATTATTGCTAGTACTATTCTTAATAATAGCAATAGCTCACACAATAGGGAACATTAGAGATTGCAAGCTGTTATTTATTTTACATTATCTCACTTTGTCTTAACAGCTATGGAAGATAGATGCCATAATTATTCTCATTTTGCAGATCAGAAACCTAGGCCCAAAAGAAGTTAAGCAACTTACCTAGGAACACACAGCTAAAAATTCTAATTCTAAAACCTGAAAAATGAATGTCCACAGGCTTTGGAAACTCAATTAATTTCTCCTCTAGCTGCTAGTGGGTATTTAGAAAAGTCAACATTTGGTATAAATTTGAATGGTCTCAAGTAATTATTGTTTCTAATTATTGATTAGTAATAGCTCAAATTTATATAGCACTTTAAAAATTTGCAAAGTACTTTACATATATTAATTTAATCTCAACAATATTGTAAGATGGGTGCTATTGTTATCATCCCCATTTTACAGATGAGGAAACTGAGGTTGTGTGTTATACAGCCAATAAGCATCTGAGACAGGATATGAACTTAGACCCTGTTAATCTAAGTACCTAAGCTCCTTCTATCTATTCTTATATCTAAGGATATAGAATGTCCTTACATCCCTCACTCTATACCCTCTAGTAGCTAGCTATCTAAGACTAAAGAAACAGATCTAAATTTGGGTCTTCTTGGCTCCACAGCCAGGACTAGGGCCCTTAGGTCACCCTGTCAAATGAAACAAACAAACAAACAGAATGCAAAATACTTGCCCTTCCTGGATGCAGTCCTGGCACCCTAAACTCCCCTCCCCCAACTTGAGTGACTCTGCCTTTGAATAGTTAGGATGGCAGAAAGTAGAGTGAAGGATGCCAATAGCACAGTCATAGTGTCGTTGGCACTCTGAATGTGAGATCCTTGTCCAATGACCAAAGAGTTTATTACATACTAGAGGAAATGAACTATATTAATCTTGACATTCTCACTATAAATGAACCCAAAAGACAAAAGGAAATTGTAGCTAAATTGAAGGATGACTCACCAGTTTTCCTTAGAGAGGCAAAGAAAGGAGTTAGCTGGGTTGGTCTGGTAATATCTCCAAAGGAAATGTAGTAGAACAAATGTATTTATCTTGTATGTCCTGAGTTAAACATATGTTATCTCCCCCATTAGCATCCCAGCTTTCTGAAGGGCTGTTTTTTGCTTTTTTTATTTATATCCCTTCTTTGTAGTGCAGTGCCTGGCTCATAGTAAATGCTAAATACTTGTTGGTTGATTAATTGACTGAATGCTGCTTCTGACATTCACTGGCTGTATGATGCTGGATAAATCACTTAACCTCTCAGGATATGTTTCTTCATCTATGAGAGGCAGAGAAGAATATTTGGACTACCTACTTCATAAGATACTTGTAAGGTTCAAATGAGAATATATATGCATAGCACTATTTAAATATCACTTATTTTATTATTGTTGTTATTTCATTAACATTTCATGGGATACTTGGCCATATACTATTGTAGGGCCCTTGATAAGTATTTACAAATGACTACCCTGAAGATGACTGCAATTTATACAACAATATGTGTTCTATAGGATAAGGAGGCAATAGGAAATTCTATAAAGAACTTAAGGATTTGTAAATTAAAAAAACTTATAATTTCATGTTTTACTTAAATGTTATAGGCAAAGATATTATAAAATATATTGGAAAATAGTGTTCAAGGTTAAGAAACAAAAAAATCCAAAGGCTTGTAGGATTTTTTTGTAGGATACAAAGAAGCTTTGTACCTACATTTCATGAATATTTTACTTTTTTAAAATATTTGTATAATTGATATATATATATAGTATAATTGATCACATCAACAAAACTAGCAGAAACCATATGATTATTTCAATAGATGCAGAAAAGGCTTTTGACAAAATACAATACCCATTCTTATAAAAAACACTGGGGGGGGGTTGGAGCCACACTGCCCCCAGTTTCCCCCCAAACTATGTAAAAGGGGACTCTGAACAGCTTCTGGAGCCCCAGCACCCACAGAACGACACAGAGAAGCTAACCTCCCGCTGAGGACAGCCCAGCAGCCCTGCAGGAAGGACCAGCACAGCGCTCTGGGAGCCGGTAGCGCGCAGCACGCAGAGCACAGGGAGCTGAGGTTTTAGTCCCAGGGTGTCAGGGCCAGCAGCCGGCTGGAGGAACCCCAGAACACCAGCAACTGTGGTGACGCCAGAATTATCAACATAGACATGCCTAGGACAAAGTAAGAGGTTAGTGTCCTATGGACTTTGGGACCAGTATTTGGGGAATGTGTCGGCTCCCTCCCCTGGGGGCTAGAAGCCACTAAAGAGACACTCCATTTTGTAGTTTTCAGAGGCAGCTCCAGCTCCTGGCCTTCGAATTGTAGGGAGATCCAGCGATCAGTCTTGGGGGGTAATCGCTCTTGCTTTAACCTCCCTGGATCTGGATTGTGATCAAGGGTGGAAGTCATGGGTGGGTTTACAGCTTGCCAGAAACAGAAGTTGCCCCCCACACATTCGGGACAAAAATTCCTCTATCTGGCCTTAAAGCCATAGTGTGGCAACAAGCCCAAAAGTCAAGCAATTAAGTGGCAACATGCCAAGGCAAAGGAAATAGAAAAATGCAACCCGAGACTCCTATTTTGGGGGCATAGAGCGGGAAAAGGACTGTGAGGTCAGAAGTCCTGCTCCAAAAGCCCCAGGGGAAAACATGAGCGGGTTGCAGGCCATAGAGGACCTTAAGAAGGACTTTAAAAATCCAATAAGAGAAGTGGAGGAAAAATTGGGAAGAGAAATGAGAAGGATGCAGGAGAAGTATGAAATGAGGGTCAACAGCCTGACTGAGGATAACAACACCTTAAAAAATAGACTAACTCAAATGGCAAAGGAGGCCCAAAAGGGCAATGAGGAGAAGAATGCCTTAAAAAGTCGAATTTGCCAGATGGAAAAAGAATCTCAGAAGTTCACTGAGGAGATTCATTCCTTCAGAGTTAGATTGGAGCAAATGGAAGCTAATGACTTTATGAGAAATCAAGATGCTGTTAAGCAGATCCAAACAAATGAAAGATTAGAAGGCAATGTGAAATATCTCATAGGAAAAACCACTGACCTGGAAAATAGATCCAGGAGAGACAATTTAAAAATTATTGGACTACCTGAAAGCCATGATCAAGGAAAGAACCTAGAAATCACCCTTCAAGAAATTCTCAAGGAAAACTGCCCTGATGTTTTAGATCCAGAGGGCAAAATAGAGGTTGAAAGAATCCACCGATCACCTCCTGAAAAAGATCCCAAAAAGAAAACTCCCAGGAATATTATAGCCAGGTTCCAGAATCCCCAGATCAAGGAGAAAATACTACAAGCAGCCAGGAAGAAGCAATTTCAATATTGTGGAAACACAATCAGAATAGCACAGGACCTGGCAGCTTCTACACTGAGGGATCGAAGGGCATGGAATATGATATTCCAGAGGGCAAAAGAACTGGGAATGAACCCAAGGGTCACCTACCCAGTAAAACTGAGTATTTTGTTTCAGGGGAAAATATGGTCATTCAGTGGAATAGAGGACTTTCAAGCATTCTTGAGGAAAAAACCAGAATTGAATAGAAAATTTGACATCCAGACACAAGAAGCAAGAGATGCCTGAGAAGGTAATCAGGGAAAAGAAATCAAAAGGAACTTATCAAAGTTGAACTATTTACATTCCTATATGGAAAAAGAATAACTCTGACTGAGGAACTGTGACTGAGGAATAACTGTGACTGGAAGAAGGGTGTGTGGTGATATGAATACATATGTGAATGTGTGTGTATATGGTTACAGTTATATATGGATAGAGGGCATAGGTTGAATTTGTTGGGAAGGGAGAATACTCAAGGGATGAAATTATGAGGTGAGAGAGGAAAGTGGCAAGAGGAGATGGTGAGAGATAGGGTAGGGTAAACTATCTCATGTAGAAGAAGCAAGGGGAAGTGGTTGCAAGGGAGGGGAAAGAATAGGAAGGCAAAAAAGGCAAAACCACATTCTCATTGAATTTGGTTCAGGGAGAGAATGACATACATACTAAATGGGATATCTCAACCTGCAGCAGAATATGGGGAAGGGGGATGAGAGGAGGGATGATGGATGGGAGGGCATCCTTGGGGGGAGGGGAGGCTGGAAGTACCCACTATAGAAGAGGGACAGGATCATGTAGGGAATGGACCAGGTGGGGGGTGGGATGAGTGGGAGGGAATTATAAGCAGCCTTGTACAATATATCTACTATGATAATGTTTTGCATAGCTAGACATGTACAACATATACTGAATTACTTATCTCCCAAGAAGGAATGGGTGACAAGGGAGGAAGGAAATGGATCTGAAATTCGAGGTCTTAACATTAAATGTTTCAAATATATATAAATACTATTATTAATGCTCTTTTGTTTATAATTGGGAGATAAGATGTGCAGGCATTGGGACACAAAGATTCACCTTCCTCTAATGGAAAAGTCGAAGGGGGTATGGGAGAAGGTATGGGAGAGAGCAGATTGGAGGAAGCGATATCTTGTGGGACTGCTATTCTGGGAGGTTGGGTAGAGGAATAACGGGGGGAAAATGACTGTAACTCAAAATCTGGCGGAAATGAATGATGTAAAACAGAAGTTAATAAAGCATTTGTTTATAAAAAATAAAAAAACCAAAAAAACACTAGAGAGTATAGGAATAAAGGAGTCTTCCTTAAAATAACAAGCAGCATCTATTTAAAACCATCAGTAAGTATTATATACAATGGGGATAAGCTAGAAGCATTTCCAATAAGATCAGGGGTGAAACAACGATGTCCACTATCACCCCTCTTACACTCCTCTCATTCAATTTGGTAACAGAAGTGTTAGCAGTAGCAACAAGAAAAGAAAAAGAAATTGAAAGAACCAAATTAGACAAAGGAGAGACTAAGCTATCACTTTTGCAGATGATATGATGATATACTAAGAGCATCCTAGAGAATCAAATTAAAAACTACTTGAGACAATAAATAAATTTGGCAAAGTTACAGGATATAAAACAAACCCACATAAATCCTTGGCATAACTATATATTTCTAACAAAGTCCAACAGCAAGAAATAGAAAAAGAAATTCCACTTAAAGTTACTGTAGACAATATAAAATATTTGGGAATCTACTTGTCAAAACAAACCCAGGACCTATATGAACACAATTACAAAACACTTTTCACACAAATAAAGTCAGATCTAAGTAACTGGAAAAACATCAGTTGCTTGTGGCTGGATTGAGCTAATATAATAAAAATGACAATTTTACCTAAATTAAATTACATATTTAGTGCCATACCTATAAATCTACCAAAAATTATTTAATAGAGCTAGAAAAAATAGTAACAAAATTCATTTGGAAGAACAAAAGGTCCAGAACATTAAGGGGATTAATAAAAAGAAATGCTAGGGAAGGTGGCCTAGCTGTACCAGATTTTAATCTGTATTATAAAGCAGCAGTCATCAAGACTATTTGGTACTGGCTGAGGAACAGAGTAGTGGATCAGTGGAATAGATTGGGTACACAAGACTCAGAAGTCAATGACTATAGTAATCTATCGTTTGATAAACCCAAAGACCCCAGTTTTGGAGATAAGAACTCACTATCTGACAGAAAAACTGCTGGGAAAACTGGAATATAGTATGGCAGAAACTGGGCATAAACCAATATCTAACACCATATATCAAAATCAAGTCAAAATGGGTGCATGCTCTAGGTATAAAGGCTGATACTTCAAGCAATCTGGGAGAGCAAGGAATAGTTTACTTGTCAGATTTATGGAGGAGGGAATATTTTATGATGAAACAAGAGGTAGAGGGCACTATAAAGTGAAAAATGGATAATTTTGATTATATTAAATTGAAACGTCTCTGTACAAACAAAGCCAATGTAACCAAGATTAAGAGGGAAGTGGAAAATTGGGAAAGAACTTTTACAACCAGTGTCTCTGATAAAGGCCCCATTTCAAAAATATACAAATAACTGAGTCAAATCTATAAGAATACAAGTCATTCACCAACGGATAAATGGTCAAAGGATATGAACAGGAAGTTTTCAGAGGATGAAATTAAAGATTTCTATAAGCTTAGGAAAAAATGCTCTAAATCACTATTGATTAGAGAGATGCACATCAAAACAACTCTGAGGTACCACATCTCACTGGCCAGATTGGCTAAGGTGACAAAACAGGAAAATGATAAAAGCTGTAGAGGGAGTGGAAAAATCAGAACATTAATGCATTGTTGGTGGAGTTGTGAACTAATCCAACCATTCTGGAGAGCAATCTGAAACTATGCCCAAAAGGCTATGAATAAGTGAATAATACCCTTTGACCCAGAAATACCACTTCTAGAGTTGTATCCCAAAGAGATCATAGAAGTGGGAGGAAGACCCGTATGTACAAAAATATTTATAGCAGCTCTTTTTGTGATAGCAATGAATTGGAAATCAAGGGGATGCCCACTTCATAATAACCTGGAGAGACTTATACCAACTGATGTTGAGTGAGAAGAGCAGAACCAGGAGAAATTTGTGCACAATTACAGACACAACGTATGTGTGATGACTAACTTCAATAGACTGGGCTCCTCTCAGCAATGTAAGGTTATAAGACAGCTCCAAAAGACTCATGATGGAAAGAGATATCCACATCCAGAGAAAGAACTACAGAATTTGAATGCAGATTGAAGCAAACTACTTGCTCTCTTTCTTTTTCTTGTTTTGTTTTGTTTTGTTTCCTCTTTCCCATTGTTCATTCCATCAGTTTCTTTACAACATGACTAATGTTTAATGTGAAGGTATTTGTAGATCCTATATTTGATTGCATGTTACCATGGGGCGGGGGTAGCAGGGCGGGGGGAGGGAGAGAAAAATTTGAAACTCAAGGGATTGTGGAACTGAATGTTGTAAACTAAAAGTAAATAAACAAATTAATTTTTTAAAGGTCATGGGGTTCTGGCCATAACAAGCATCACATAACACCACACAACTAGTCACATACACACAAAATTGACTTATTTTAACAGACAGGAAATGATAGGATACTACTATGAGAGTCATTCCTGAATCAACTATGTGTAGAGTCACTCTATGGTTTTGTTAGAGCAAAGAATAAAATCAAGTCTATTTAGAAGAAAAATTAAAATGAGATTACAATCCAACCAAATTAAACAATTTATTAATACAAAAAATGTAGGTAAAACTATATGAATTATCACAATTTTCTAAAGAAGTTTAAACAATGTAAATATGTGACCAAAACAAGATCAAGAAAAATTGCCAAGGCTAGCAAACACTTGATCTCCTTAAAAAGTAGGGAGATATGGCAGGGAAGAGAAACTCTGGGCTTAGAACATAAACTCATTTGTACAATCTCACAGAAAAGTATAGTGAAGGATTATTAGCAGTATTGTTTCATAAATAGCAAGAAGCAGAGGAGAGAAAAACAAGTTCAAAAAAGTTTAGTGATAATTTCAATTAAGCTAAAATATCCCGAGAACATTAATAAGAATAGAAACAGAAGAACAACAGATAAAAATATAGGAAAAAATCTGTGAAGATTTCCATCACAATTTTTTTTCTTCATCAATAAGAGTGGAGCCAACACATTTGGACTCTTAACATCACAGTTCCTCATGTGTTATATAAAGAAGTAGGAACACCAGTAGAAATCACCACCAGCAACAACTATTGACCAGCTGCCACCAATAGACAGATATAGATCAGCACAAGGTCTTTGGGAGTGATGGCACCTTCCAGTCCACTGATCCTGCTCCCACACCATCCTTATGGTGAGACAATTCCCATGGAGAAGGGACAGGTCATCTCCACCAATTGCCACACACAGGGCAAAGAAGCCTAAATGAAGCAGCAGGACACCCTGAAGATAGATAAGAGGTGGCATACGTCAAACAGGTCAAACTACCACTATTACCTTGACCATCAGCTTCCCTCAGACTCTGATAGAAATAGCCCAGGATCCTGAACCAAAGAACCCTTGGAATAGTTATACCTCCAGTCTAGTGCTTACCATCAACATCCTGGGAAGCCTGGGTACTGAAGACCCAAAAAAGAAATTGGTTGCCACCAGAGTCCTTGGCACTATCAAATGGCTCAAAATCAGAAATTTATGATTTTATCAGTGGAAATGACATTAAAGAAGAGATATTAGCATCTGCTTTGCTGCTGCACTCTGACGACCATGGGACTTTTCCATCTGATATGCAGCTGAAACCATCTGTGTGTTATCTTTCCCATTAGTATGTGAGCAACTTGAGATCAAGGATGTCTTACTTTTTTCCATATGTAGTCCCAGCACTCAGCCCAATGGTTTGCCCATAGTAAGCACTTAATAAATGCTTTCTTCATTTATTCAGCTATTAAAAAAAGAAGAAAGAGCAAAAAAAGGAGAGCAGCCATATATGAAGGAGTTCCATGGTGAAAGAGACATAATTTTGAATAATGAATTCTCAAGATACTTGAAAGAGGAAAATCTAACAAATATTTGGGAAGAATCCTGGATATTATTATTACTGAAAAAGGTTATTGATAAAATACCAATAGTTACCAATCTTTATACCTACTTTCTCATATCCATAAAATCTTTGTAAAGATTTTTGTAAGATCTATATAAGATCTATGTACTTATTGAGGGTACCCTTGATGAAAATATGAAAAAGGATAGACAGGTTTTAGAAATTATATTCTGAAGCAGACTGTATAGGCCCAAACAATAAACACTAAGATCTTGTGTTTTCTGCATCTGTTATTCAGTTGTGTGACTAAATGACTCCCATTCACATGTTAAAATCACCCAAGATTCTTTTTAAAAGGTAAACTTTGTTCCATCACCCTCTGAGTATTAATATGAAGCAGAGCATAAAAGAGGGAGAAGTATATTCAGAAAAAGCAATTGCTACTGTGATGGAGATTGCTGGGTACCGAGGACAAATCAAAAAGGATTTCCTATAGATGATGAGGTTCTTCAGATTTCTATTTAAGGATAACATTTTGATGACTACATCGCGACCAGAAACATTGAAAAACCTGCTAAATTAAATTTATATTGACCTGAAATAATCTATCTACCCATGCAAAAAAAATGGTGTCTAGACCACAATACATAGTTGGATGGACAGCTTATAGAGGTCATCTATCTATCTATCTATCTATCTATCTATCTATCTATCTATCTATCTATCTATCTATCTAATTATCTATCTGTCTATCTTTTTAGATCAACACTACAGGTGAACAATGAATTAATTGGACTCAAAAATGAATGAGTAGAGGAGATTGTATTGCCTTAAGAAAATTATATAATACTTTAATGACCTGAATCTTCCCCTGTGCAGGTGTGGGGGGAAGAACTCTTTAACAGGGATATTCTTCTGGTGATGTTATATAACTCTGGACCATTGAATACCACAGTCTCCATAGAATCAAAATTGTGGGTTACCTGAAGGACAATGAAAAAATGCATGGTGGGTGTTAATAGGATGCAGAATGTTACCCGCAAAGACTCTAAATGTGTCATAAAAGATTTCCTCAGAGAGATGTTCTTGTGGAAAATGTTATAGTGAGAATGAAGAATAGCAGATGCCTTCTCCTCCGAGATTACCTTCTACCTCTATAGATATATGTATGTATGTATACATATATGCATATGTACACATATATATGTGGACACATGCATGTATACATATTTACCAAAACTATACACATAACCGTGTATATGCACATATACACATATGTGTTTGTATGTTTGTATGTGCATATAAACACACGTGTGTGTTTGTGTGTGTGTATACACACACACCTTTTATATGTACCTAGTTACCAGTTTTCTCCTTCATTAGAATAAGAGCCATTTGGCAACATGGATTATTTTTGCTTTTCTTTGTATTGTTATTTATCAGTCACGCATGACTCTTCATGAACCCATGGACCATATTGTCCAAGGCAAACAGAGGTTAAGTGACTTGCCCGGGGACACAAAGCTAGTAAGTGTCAGAGACCAGATTTGAACTCAGGTCTTCCTAACTTCAGGCCAAGCACTCTATCTACTAAGCCATGTAGCTGTCCTTTTGTATATTTTGTATACTCATTGCTCATCACAATGCCTGACATGTGATAAGCATTTATTAGAAGCTTTTTGATTCACTAAATAACTAACAAATGGATAGCTCATATGTACTTCATTTGTACCTACATGTCAAGAGGACTAAAGCATGGGTTCTTAACCTAAAGCTCATATACTTTAAAACTATTTTGATAATTATATTTTATAATAATTGGGTCCTTTGTATACATATATAGAGGGCACAGGACCAATTTAATAGGAAGGGATGATACTTAAAAGGTGAAATTAAGAGGGGAGAGAGGAATATAATGAGAGGAAATGGGGAGAGACAGAATGGGAAAAACTATCTCATACAGAAGAGGCAAGGGAAAATGGTTACAATGGAGGGGAAGAACAGGAAGGCATAAGGGAATGGGTCAACCTTATTCTCATTGAATTTGGCTCAGGGAGGGAATGACATACACACTAAATAGGGTATCTCACCCTACAGGAGAGTAGGGTGTAAGGGGATGAGAGGGGGGGATGATGGAAGGGAGGGCAGGCTGGAGGGAAGGGAAGTTGGAGGCACTCACTTTTGAAAAGAGACAGGACCAAAGTAGAGAATAGAACAAGTGGGAGGTGGGATAGGAGGGAGGGAAATATAATCAGTCTTCTACAATATACCTACTATGGTAATGTTTTGTATTAGCTACACATATATAACCTATATTGAATTACTTATCTTCCCAGTAAGGGTGGGTGACGAAGGAGGAAGGGAATCAATCTGGAATTCAAAGTTTTAAAACCAAATGTTTAATATATATATATATATGCATATATATGCATATATATGTGTGTATATACTATTATTAATACTATTTTACATGTAATTGGGAAATAAAATATACAGGCACTGGGACATAAAGATCCACCATGCCCTACTGGAAAAATTGAAGGGGGCATGGAGGAAGACATGGGAGAGAGCAGAGTGGAGGAGGGGATATTCTGTGGGACTGCTATTTTGGGGAGGTGGGTAGGGGAAAAATGGGGAGAAAATTTGTAACTCAAAATCTGGTGGAAATGAATGATGTAAATCAGAAGTTAATGAAACATTTGAAAAATTAATTGGGTCCTTTTGTAATTTCATGTATTTTATTTAATGCAAATGAAATCTGTGGTAGTGGGTCTTTGATGTTGGTTGATTAATAAAAAAAAGAATCCTTATTCTAGAAAAGGATGAGAAACATTGAACTGGGCAATCTCTGTGTTCTACCTCTAAATGCCATGATTTTGCTGTTATGAGACCATTGGTGACCTGTTAGAGAACAGTTTACAGTGTGTAAATCCAGATTGTAAAAGCTTGAGGAGAGAGAATGGAGTGGTGAGGAAATGGAGATAAGAAGTATAGGAATTTTTTTTATTCTTTTTCATTCAATAGTATTTTATTTTTTCCAATTACATGTAAAGACAATTTTCAACATTCATTTTTTTGAAAGGCAATTGAGGTTAAGTGACTTGCCCAAAGTCACACAGATAGTAATTGTGTCAAGTGTCTGAGGCCAGATGTGAACTCAGGTCCTCCTGACTCCAGGGCTGGAGCTCTATTCACTGTGCTACCTAGCTATCCCTCAACATTTATTTTTAAAAGATTTTGAATTCCAAATTTTTCTTCCTCACTCTCTCCATCTCCTCTACCTCCCCAAGATGGCAAACAATCTGATAGAGGTAATACATGTGCAATCATGTAAAATATATTTCCATGTTTGTGAAAAAAAATAGAACAAAAGGGGAAAACCACCAAAAAAAGTTAAAATGATATGCTTCAATATGCATTCAACCTCCAACAGTTTTTTTCTCTGGACATGGACAGCATTTTACATCCTGTGTCTTTTAGAATTGTCTTGGATCATTATATTGCTACAAAGAGTCGAGTTGATCTTAGTTGATCATCACACAATGTTTTGTACAACATTCTCCTGGTTCTACTCATGTCACTCAGCACCATTTCATATAAGTCTTTCTGAAATCTGCCTGCTCCCCATTTCTTATAGCACAATACATTTTTACATTACATTAATATACCACAACTTGTTTAGCCATTCCCCAGTTGATGGGCATCCCCTCAGTTTCCAATTGCAAATTGGAAATTTGTACAATTACACAAAAAGAGCTGATAAAAGTATTTTTGTACATGTAGATCTTTTTTTCCCTTTTTTGAGATCTCTTTGGGATACAGACCTAGTAGTGGTATTGCTGGATCAAAGAGTATGCATGGCTTGATTGCCCTTTGGGCATAGTCCCAAATTGCTCTCCAGAATGGTTGGATCAGTTCACAACTGCACCAACAATGTATTAGTGTCCTAATTTTCCAACATCTTCTCCAACATCTGTCATTTTCCTTTTCTGTACAGTTTTTTCAAGAAGTTTGATGTGGTTAGGGCAAGAGAAAGATGAGACTATAACTGCATAGCTTAAGACTATCACAAGAGGATTTTTTCACAATTAGGGAAGCCTGAACATATATGTAGCCAAATGAAGAGAAGCCAATGGAATGAACGGGAGAGATTGAAAAAGCATAAAGGTGTGAGGAGACTGAATCAAGGATGGAATTAGAAAAAGTGCCACTCACTACGAGTAGTGAGATTTCATCTGCTGCGACCCTAGGAAGGGAGCAGAGACTTGCAGTGCTGCTGAGAAGTTGTGACGAAGTCGATTGAGGGAGTTGTAACCAAATCTTAAGGGTTCCCGAGTCTCTTTGGTGAAGTAAGAGGCTAAGGTATGTGCTCTAAGTATGGAGGGTGGGCGGCCAGAGGCACCAGGGACTTAAGGAGAGAGGACAAGGTTTAGCACAGCCAAGTTTGCCTCTGGTACTTCTGCAAATATCAAGCATCATTTTCAATTTTTCTCTGAGGTCCCGATGCCTAATGCTATTTGTGATGCTCTCAACACCTGCAGCTCAATCTTATGAAATCTCCAGCCGCACTATTAGGTAATGCAACAGAATTCAACATTCAAAACATCCTGTTCTTTACTTAGTATTCCTCTTTGAAACCTCACACAAAAGCAGTTAAAAATAATAGCAGTTGTTCAAATGCCAGACTCACACAGCTATGTTTACTGGACTGGGATTTGTCAGCCTCTTCTTGTAAGTCTCCTTTACGCTCATGTATCTTGGTTTATAGGCAAGAAAAAGTCTGCAGGCTCTCTCTTGGTAAAAAAGTTCAATGATACTTTTCTCTGATGCTTGAAAAAATATGAACATAAAATAAGCTAGGAGATATTTTCATTTACACATCCTTATGGGAAACCTACAGGTGAAACCAGTCTCTTATTTTTGTTAGAATCAATAATACTGTAAAATCACACTTTTTTTGGCATTTGGATATCAGAGAATCAAAGAATTGTAGTCATTGAATTAATCAATAAGTAGTATGTTAGGTATTTCAGTAAACTCTGGAGATACAGAGAAAGGTAAAAACATTTTTGCCCTCAATGAGCTCACGTGGGGAAGGCAAATGTAAATAAGTAGTTGTGAATGAGTATATATACATACACACACACACACACACACACATATATATATATATATATATAAAATGTGTGTACATATGTACATATCACATACATATATACACATATATATTTAGATACACATATATCTATCTACATCTACATAGAGTAAATGGAAAGTAATATGAGAAAGAGAGAAAGGCTGAAGGGACTGAGAATGACCACCTCAGTAGGGAAGATTTGAACTGAAGTTTAAAGTTATAAAAGTAACCCAATGACCAACCAGTTCATCCCACACTTGAACAAATATCCCATTTATAGTATCAATCAATCAACCAGCGTTTTTGTGTGCCTGCTATTGCCAGGCTTTGGGGATACTAAGATGAAATAAATCAGTTTCTGCCCTTAAGGAACTTATATTCTATTTGGAGAGATACTGTATGTATGTATGTGCACATAAATGTGCATGCACACATATGAATGTATATATAGAATATAGAGTTAGGGCCTTGGACCTGTGGTTTCATTAATCTAGAGAACTCTTTGGTGAAAAAGCTCCCTCTTCTAATGCATTAAAGCTCCCTCTGCAACTTAGAGTCTTGGAGGATTACTAGGTCACTGAGCAATTAGGTGATTTGCCCAGAGTCACCAAGTTATAATAAAGTTCTCTATCTACTTTTCAGTTTTTCAGTCTCTTTCCTGACTATAGTTATTAGCTACTTCTCCTGTGTCAATGTTACTTCCCTCTAATATTCTACTTCCAACTCAACTGTTTGTTGTTTCTTATATACTATAAGCTAGAAAATTGGATAATCATAACTTTAAAGATTATATGTTAAGTAAAAGTCAATAAGGTTGGGGTGGAGTTAACGTGTAAAGTACATAGCTTTAGTGACAGGGCTTTGGGACAGCTATTTCAAACAATCAACAAATCATTTTCACTTTCAAGCTTGGAACTACATTCCAGAAGTCTTACTTAAGGGTAAGGGTGGAGTTATAGTATATTATGACTTACTAACCTACTAAATGCTGTAGTCAACTTAAACAGTATGACCCCATGAACACAAACACTATGGGATGGTATAATATAGAGCCAAGCTAACATTTCTCAAATTCAAAATGAAAATGTCACTCAAACAAATTTTTAAAATCATAACTGGCAATCTAATTAGCTCTGGCATGAAGAAACTGAATCTTTTCAAAACTTGGATCAGAATCTTGACTTTGCCAGTCGTTACATTTGTGATCTCGAGTAAGTCATCAAACCTCTCTGGGCCTCAGTTTCCTCATTTGTAAAATCAGGAGGTTAGACTACATGAATCCTAAAGTGGTTTTTATTCCAGCTCTCATCTATGATTTTACAATTCCTTACTCATTCTTTCACTCTTCTTTCTTTACAAAGATTAGTAATTAAGTTGAGCTGGTAACTCTGGTCCACCATTAAGAGGACCACAGTCCTTAGAGGCAACTCTCTGGTCAATATGAACCCTCTCCCCATTCCAGATAATATCATTACACAATCTGACTATGTCTAAGAACTTCTTTTTATAATTTGAAAAGAACACTATGCAGGCAACCTAGGTAAACTGCCCATGCCTCATTTAAAAGAGCAGCATTATGAACCTTCAGCACCAACAAGCTTGAAACTCTTGGGTTAAATAACCTGAAGTCAGGCTTTCTATCTACAATAGTAGGTCTTCACTCTGGGTCTTTCTCTTGTAGAACCTGCATGGTTAAATCAAAAGTCACCCAGATTTCCCAGTGAGGACCTAAACCCAGATGGGGGCTATTATGGGAAAGGGAATTTAAGATCTTCCCTGCCCCTAGGCCCTTTGATAGGCTTAGGTGCACCTGGAGCCTGTGGTGGGTGGCTTGTTTTTCAGGAGATACTTTGTGATTGGGCAGTGGGTCAAGAAGGTTGTGACATTCTTTGAGCAGAAGAAGGCTATACAAACCCTAATGTGCAGCTTTGTTTTGGAGCTCACTTTGAGAAGAGTTGTGTGATTTGACCAGATGAGACTCTGGGCAGCCGTGAGCCCCTGGCTTTGAAAACCCAGATGTTGATGCTTCCCCCCCTGGGAACTGACTAGGTATGGATGTAATGGTCAGACAGTTGGAGGCCTGTCTGCTGAACTGTTTCTCTGTCTTGTAATTTCTGCTTGTAACCTCTGTATACTCTGAAGTTCTGGGTGATGACTTTTCCCCCCCAAACTAGGTAAATGATATGTTTGATTGATTAAAGTGAGCTTGTTAACCCACTTTGAGTTGCTTTCCTTTAGAGAAGCAGATCCAAGACCCTGTGTTGGCAGCCTCCCTGGGGATGTTAGGGTGCTTGCCACTACAGGGGCACATGACAGTTTTCATAGTCCACACTATCTATCAGGTAGTCTTCAGCTTAGCAACACCAGCCTTACAAATGACCCATACACAAGAACAGTCTTTATGTCCAGAGCCATATCACCCCATAGCTAAGTAGTATAATGGATAAATAGAGTGCTAGGCCTGGAGTTAAAAAAATCTGCTTGAATATCTGGCATCAAACACTTACTAGTTACACAATCACTTAACTTCTCTTTGCCTCAGTTTCCTCAACTATTATCCCCATTTAATAGTTGATACCTACCTCACAGGGTTGTTGGGAGGAGCAAATGACATAATAATTGTAAAGTCTAGTCCCTAGCACATAGTAGATGCTATATAAATGGTTATTCCCTTCCCCCACCTCCCACTTCTGTCCATTAACCTCCTTTTCTTCCAGAAAACTATTTTAATTAATAATCTTTAATGCTGAGTCCCTCCCCATCTACCCTTGTCTAGTGGCACCTTCAACCCCTTACCAACCCGCCCCCCTCCACCTCCCTTTCAAAAGCTGGAACTTTTGTGCAATTACTGCCAAAATGCTAAGACCTCCACCTACTTCCTACCTCCCCATCCTCTTTTTTTTTGCTTTTTGGAGAGCAATTAGGGTTAAGTAACTTGCCCAAGGTCACACAGCTAGGTTTTTGTTTGTGTGTGCGTTAAGTGTCTGAGGCGGATCCGAACTCAGGTCCTTGTGACTCCAGGGCCGATGCTCTACTCACTGCGCCACCTAGCTGCCCCTCTCCCCATCCTTTTTTCCTGTACTGTCAAGATTTTGCCCTTTTACTCCTCAGCAGTCTTCGTCCTTGACATCCCTGAACTATTTGACAGTGTTGAATGTCCCTTCATTCATTCTCCTGGTCCTATCCCTCTGGCTGCTCATGCATTGTACACTTCCCAGGTTCTGCTGTCTCCTCCCATTCCTAAGTGAAATGAATACCACTCAGGCTAACTATATACATTCAGCAGAAGCAACAAACTTCATTTGAATTAAAAAATTCATTTGACCCAAACCAACGGGGAGAGATTGTGTCCTATGGTGATCTAATCTATTCTAATTGCTGCCATCCATATAGCTGTCTCTTGTTCTCTGTCCTCATGAATATAAAAGCCTGGGTGTCCAATACAATGTGTCCAGAATTCAAGTCACTCTTTTCCCTCCGGATTCTGCTTATAACTCCTGACTTTTCTATTTTTATTGATGGCACCACTATTTTCTCTATCACTCAGACATCCCACATCCTACCATTTCTACTTTTGACATAACCCTCACTTCCATTTCTTTTTCTCTGATCCCACTAATACTGTCTTGGTTGAAACCTTTACTTCCTTTTCCCTAGACTATTGCAATAGCTGCCTACCTGCATCTAGTTACAAGCCTCCCCTTTAATTACCTATGAAACACTGGGCAAATTATTTGCCATACCTGTGCCCAGTTTCTTCATCTGTAAGATGAGGGGGTTTAGACCGTCTATATCCCTACCAATTCTAATAGGTGTTGAATCTTTGAATCTGTGAACCCACTTCTACCATTAACATAAAGGAAGTGAGTATATCTATCCAATGTTTTTTCTTAATTCATAAATTTAAAAGCTTAAAAGTATTCCTCATATAACTATCTCAAGCCACAACAGAACAAGGGGATGGAAGGTCAGTGAAGGTAAACTTTTCCTACTTCACCACTTTTCTTTAGTCCAGCCCTGGCTAGTCCAGTGAAACTCAAGAACCAAGGAAAAGAAGGTAACTTGCTGTTACTCAGTTTTTTCCAATTCTTTGTGACCCCATTTGGTGTTTTCTTGACAAAGATACTAGAATATTTTGCCATTTCCTTTTCCAGCTCATTTTACAGATATGGAAACTGAGTCAAACAGGGTTAAGTGACTTGCTCAGAGTCACACAACTATTGAGTATCTAAGGCCACATTTGAAGTCAGGTCTTCCTGATTCCAGACTCAGCACTCTATCCACCATGGCACCTCAATGAATAGACAGAAGATAATATTCATTCCCAAATTAAGCAGCAGGACTAGAGAAATGCAGAAAGCTTTACCAAGCATCTCACCTTCCCAGTTATAAAACTACTTCAGGAGCTGTGTTTTGACTCTCTGAGATTTTTAATACAATTTTAATACATAAATTTTAATACATAATAATTTTTAATACAATTAATAAGAAATTTTAAATATTAAAAAATAAGAAATAGTCAAAAGACCAAGGCCTTGTCTTTCATATATCCTTTAGACTACGAACTAGCACATTTTGGTTAGAATAGTCCTTATTACAACTGTAATGTCTAGCAGATGGGAGTAGTTAAATCATTGACATTAATGCTTTAAAGTTTGCAAAGTGTTTTACATTGATTATTTCATTTGATCTAGCTGTGGCAACTTGGTCATGCAGTAGAGTACTTAAAGTCTTAGAAAGACCAGAATTTAAATATGACCTCAGAAACTTACTGTGCAAGGTAGTAAGTCCCTTGGAAAGTCACTTGACCTCTTATTTTGCTTGTTCCTCTGACTACAAAATACAGACAATAATAGCTCCTACCTCCTATGGTTGTTACTAGGACCAAATGAAATAATGTTTGTAAAGCACTTAACACAGTGCCTGTCACATGTTGTTGTAATCATCCAGTTGTTCAGTCTTATCCAACTCTATATGACCCCATGGACTAGTGTTTTTTTGGCAAAGATACTGGAGTGATTTGCCATTTTCTTCTCCAGTGTGTCCCCATTTTACAGATGAGGAACTGAGGCAAATAGTTAAATGACTTACCCAGGGTCACACAGTAAGTGTCTGAAATCAGATTTTAACTCAGATCTTCCTGACTCTAGACCTGATGCTCTATCCACTGTACCACCTAGCTGCTCTACCTATCACATAGTAGGTCCTTAATAAATGCTTCCCTTCCCATTTGATCTTACAAAGCAATTTTTTAACCTCTTATTTATCATCTATTGCTGGGTATTGCAATACTAGGTGTCCCATTCTCCTACTAGATTATGAGCTCCATAAAGCAGGAATCATGTCTTACTTTACCTTTACATTTCCTCTAGTGCCTAGAAATATTGTTGATTAGTTCAGTCATATTTGACTCTTTTGACCCCATGGACCAGCTCTTTCTATGCTCTACTATCTCCAAATCTGTCAAAGTCCACATTCGTTGTTTCTATGATACTATCAATCCATCTCATCCTCTATCATCCCCTTCCCCTCTTGCCTTCAATCTTTACCAACATCAGGTTCTTTTCCAGTGAGACCTGTCTTCTAGAACACAGTAAGTACCTAAAAATGTCAGTTGAATTGAATAGTGAGAGCTCAAAATACAGGAGAAAATAATACTGATCATCATTCTCACTACTGTCATATCCTGGAAATTGTGCGAATGTTATGTTATTAACTCGAAAAGAGATAAAGGTCCAACCAGAAGCTCTGGCTGTCCTACACAGATTCTTCACAAATGACAGAGACAATATTCTGTAAACAGGAGGTTAATATCAAGAGTTCCCAGCACAGTCTACCTAATCAAACAGGCAAGCTCCCTCGAGAGGCTTTTAACATATACAAAATGTTAAACAACTCCCTTGCTGCCAGCCTAAGTGTGTAGATGTTATGAAACATGGGTAAGCTGGAACGATATCTTTAAAAGCATTCATAGGGATTCAAAAGGCTCTTTGTCCCAAGCAGTTCTACTTAAGATTATCTGTCAGTTACATAGGATGCTATCTGGCCTTCTCAGAATCAGGCCTCTTGTCACCAGGACTTTTCTGGAAATGTACTGTGACCACAGGACCTTGTTTGCACAGTTTGGCAGTAGAGCATTAGTAATCAGGACTTGGAGAAAGATTTTAAAGAAATCGAGTTTATAGTGGCCCCTTGGTTCTAATGCAGAAAGTATCATCTACTTGGATGAGCAAAGAGAAGGCAGCAGAGTCCAGACTTTGTCTCAGTTTACTAAGTTACGGTGTGATCATACAGGAGACATTTTAACTTTCTCATCATTTATCACCTCATTTGAAAAATAAGCATTATGATGTATACTACCAATATCCCAAGAAGATTAAAAGGATGAGAAAAATCATGTCAAATTCTTTTGAAGAAAGGTTCCTTGTAAAAGACAAAGCATTTTCATCATTTAATTTTAAGTTTTTATGTTAAAATGAAGTACCAAAACATTTTTTTAAATGATCAGCCAGGACAGTGAAGACAACCTAGAGGATTAATCAACTAATGACTAGTCTTTGGGAGATAGCAAAAATATCTAATATTTGCTTTAAGAAATAACAGACTACTAATCTATGACCCAAACTAGCAGCTGTATCAAGTCTATTGAAAAAATTATCCCATTCTCATTACTAAGTCAGAACAATTATGTCCAAGACTGAAGCACAGAAACTAGGGGAAAACTTCTCCACGACCTCCAGCCCTATCCCTGAAGACCATGAAATGAAAATATTTAATATGGGAGTATCTTCACCATAGACCTAAGTTTCTAATTTTGTACCTGAAGGATTGATAGTCTTTATAATCAGTAACCCTTCCTGCCTTATAAGGGGAATTCAAAATATTATTGATTTAAAGCTGGCAGTACTTTTAAGGTCATCTAACCTAATACACTTATTTTACAAGTGAGAAAAGTGAGGCCTAGAGATGTTAAACGAATTTCCCAAGGTCACCCAGTCATTAAGTAGTAAGGAGCAGAGATGGGATTTGATCCTGAGTCTGCCAAATACCACAATCTTTCCAATGCACAAGTTTACTACATTTTCTATTCTTATTGAATAATGTATGACTAAATACATATGGGACAAAGTAGAATGAGCAGTTTCTTAGACTTCTGTGTTTTCCTTTAATGGGATTTTAGAATTGAATATCAATCAGTCAATCAACAAAACATTCATTAAGTGCCTACCAAATGACAGTCCTTATCTAAAGAAAAAACTGAATGGCCTCTGGAGAGCTTAAAATCTACCAGAGAGAGATTATTGTAGGGCTGGGGGGAGGCACAGATCAGAACAGTGGACATAAAAGTTAACAAGGTTCTTCAACTATTTCCTTTTAGTTCTTCTTCCTTCCTTCCTTCCTTCCTTCCTTCCTTCCTTCCTTCCTTCCTTCCTTCCTTCCTTCCTTCCTTCCTTCCTTTCTTTCTTTCTTTCTTTCTTTCTTTCTTTCTTTCTTTCTTTCTTCCTTCCTTCTTCCTTCCTTCCTTTCTTTTTCTTCCTTCCTTCCTTTCTTTTTCTTTCTTTCTCTTTCTCTCTTTTTCTTTCCTTCCTTCCTTCCTTACTTCATTTTTCTTCCCACTTCCTTTTTTCTTTCTTTCTTCCTTCCTTCCTTTCTCCTCCCTCCCTTTCTTTCTTCCTTCTTTTTCTTCCTCCCTCCCTTTCTTCTTTTCTTTCATTTGCTCTCATTTAGACTGTGACATTACTTACTCCTTTATGAATTTCAGTTCATGTCTGAAACTTCCACAGGAGGCAGTGAGTCAATGGTCTTGAGTTTATGGCCCTCTGAGGGCAACAGATTGTCCATTTTGTTCCTTAGCCTTTCCTGTTATATCTTAAATAAGAACATAAAAATCACATGGCAAAGAAAGCTAGGAAGTTCTTGCTTACACGGGGACAGGTGGAAAGCAACATTTTAAGAAGCTGTTTAAAAAATCTTAAGCTTATATTCCTGCATGTATTTATAAGAATTTCTGTTTAAAAGGTTAATTAGTTTGTGGTTTTGTTGGATTTGGGGGTGGGGAAGAGGAGGGGTAGAATTGCTATCAAATCTGTCTTTATACCTTTTAATTAAGAAAAACAACTTCTGCTCTCCTCCATTTACAAGAGCTTTCAAGCCCACTCAACTGGTGTTTTTTTTTCTTCTCCCCCAATAACAAGGACAACACAAAAGGATGTCATTGTGCTTTTTACCAAAGATGGTTTGAAATGTGCTTCCCTATGAATGATCCTCAGGAGAAGACTGCAGAGGTAACCAAAGAAAAGGCACTTTGTTGTTGTGGGCTTCCTTCACCCCCACCCTCATCTTTACCCCCTACCCCTGCCTCCTCCCCCAAAACCGCACAAACTCCTAGGGAAGCATATTCTTAGCTTGGCCTTTGCCTGGATCTTGAGTCCCTTGCACATCAAATTATTCTGCAGGGGCTCAGGGCTTTTATCAGCCACCAGGGATTCATGGCGCCTTATTAGGGAGTGCAAATTAACACATTCCACTGGATTCCTAATTAATCAGAAGACTTCATTATGAAAGCCTGCTTTTCACAGAGCATTTGATCCTCTCTAAATCAATTGGACGTGCCTTGTAGACAAATGCATTTTCCCAGCCAGGGAGCTGGGACGGCTTTCATTTTTCACCTGGGACCAGCTCTCTGAAACCAGGTCACCTCTGAGAAGCCACAGGGTATCTTGTAAATAGTGTGGCCCCAACCACTTGCAGCCTGATATAGAACAGAAGCACAATTGAAGGGATCTCCTGAGGAATTCCTCCAGCTCTGGAGGAGGCTGACCAGCCATGTGACCTTCTGGAAAGAGAACAAAAGGACGCTCCCTTCTGAAGACAGCGGAAATGTCTTTCTTTAAGAGATATTCTTCAGGTGCTGCCCAGTCTCAGTTGGCTGATACGTTGCAGACTTGTTACCCAAAATCCAGCCTAGTCTGTGTTATTGATTACACCAGGCTCTCTTGTTCCTCATCGAACCTTATCTAAAGAAGAAAATGTCAGTGTGTATAAAGGGGACAGCAAATGGGAAAGCTAAAAAGCCAGAGTTAGTTAAAGGAAGTCTTGGAAATTTATTGAAACTTTTATGGAGCATGTTTTTATGTTTTGATGATCAGGTTTTGTTCTTAAAATTTGTCATTGCTTGAAAGATATATTAATGGGAACCCAAAAGAGTAATATATTTGGAGTATGAATATTATGCATTTGAATGTCTTTTTAATCTCCTACTGCCGTGTCTTTTCACAGAGTTTCCAGCGAACTGGTGTACCCTCAACTCTCATTCTCTCTACCTGTTGGCAATCTTTTCAGCTGGAATGCCAGGATAGCCTTCAAAGTTTAACTCATATGTTACCTTTTCCATGAAGTCTCCTTCGATTCTCCTAGTCAGGTACGGGAATTAATACCTCTGTCTCCTAAACTCTCACAATGCTTTGATAATGCCCCCTTTGCTCCTGTATCACATTACTACAATAGAAAGACAGACAGACAGACATAGAGATTGGTGTTGTTCAGTTGTGTCCGACTCTTCATGACCCTGTGGACCATACTGTCTGTGGGGCTTTCTTGGTAAAGATAGTGGAGTTGTTCAACATTTCCTTCTCCAATGGATTAAGGCAAAGAGAGGTTAAGTGACTTGCCCAGGGTCACAAAACTAGTAAGTATCTGAACCTGGATTCAGGTCTTCCTGACTCCAGGTCCAGTACTCTCTCCACTGAGCCACCAATTGTCTCCTAGAGATTGATAGATATATACAATTTGTGTACATGATAAAATCATAAATTTATCACTGGAAGGTTCTTTCAAGGTCATCTAATCTAGAATCCCTCAATTTACAGATTGGGAAACTAAGACCCAGAGAAGAGTAAACTACTTTCCAAAGTGATACAGAGAGTAAGGACAGACATGATATTTGAACCCAGGTCCTTTGACACCAAATTCTTTCCAATGTATTGTGCTTTACCTCATTTGTAATATTATAGCTTCTCTGAAGAAAAAGATCACATCTACTTCATCTCTGAAGTTCCTGCAATCCCTAGCACAGTACCTTGAAGGTGGTAGATAGTTGATTTGTCAGATAAAAAAAAAATAAACAGTTTGGATAATAGGAGCATTTCTTTGCTAATGTGAATATATTACTTTAAAGATCATAGATTTAGAACTGGAAATGACCTCAGAGGCCTTCTGCTTCAAAGCTCTCATCTTACAGATGAAGAAATCTGCTTCTGCTATAAGAAATGATGAATAGGTAGTGAACTTCAGAGAAACATGGAAAGACTTATATGAACTGATGCTGAGTGAGGGCAGCAGAACCAGGAGAACATTGTACACAATGTGTAAGGGCTGATTTTGATAGACTTAGCCCTTCTCAGCAATGCAAGGACCTAAAACAATTCCAAAGGACACATTATGGAAAATGCCAGCCACATCCAGGGAAAGAACTATGGAGTCGGAATGCAGAACAAAGCAGACTATTTTCCTTTTTGTTTTGTTTTCTTTTTTTTCTTTTCTTTCTCATGGTTTTTCCCATTTGTTATAATTCTGCTATGCAACATGACATGTGAAAATGTGTTTAAAAGGAATGTATGTGTAGAGCCTATATCAGATTTTAAACTGTCTTGGGGAGGGAGGGGAAAGGAGAGGGAGAAAATTTAAAATTTATGAAAGTGAATGTTGAAAACTAAAAATAAATGATTAAATAAATTGGGGGGGGGAAACTGAAAAAAATTCTGCTTCATAAAATTCTAGATTTAGACCTGGAAGGGGCAGTAGAACCCCTTATTTCACAGATAAGGAAACTGAGACCTGCTTTTCACAGAGCATCAGATCCTCTCTAAATCAATTAGATGTGCCATGTAGACAAATGCATTTTCCCAGCCAGGGAGCTGGGACAGCTTTCATTTTTCACCTGGGACCAGCTTTCTAAAACCAGGTCACCCCTGCCTAGGGTCACATTGTATATTGGGCAGATTGGCGAACCCAACTCTTACTGATTCTAAATCTAGTACCCAATCCACTATTTCTTAGACTATATTTACTTCCTGGACCAACATCAAACTGTAAAAATTTGGGTCTTCCACCCCAAAATGTGAAATTGGTTCTTCAATTCTGAAATGGAAGAATATTTTTTTTAAACAAATGCTTTATTAAGTTCTGTTTTCCATCATTCATTTCCGCCAGATTTTGAGTTACAATCATGTTTTCCCTGTTATTCCCCTACCCAGCCTCCCAGAATAGCAGTCCCACAAGATATCTCTTCCTCCAATCTGCTTTCTCCCATACCTTCTCCCATACCCCCTTCGACTTTTCCATTAGAGGAAGGTGAATCTTTGTGTCCCAATGCCTGCACATCTTATCTCCCAATTACAAGCAAAAGAGTATTAATAATAGTATTTATATATATTTGAAACATTTAATGTTAAGACCTCGAATTTCAGATCCATTTCCTTCCTCCCTTGTCACCCATTCCCTCTGGGGAGATAAGTAATTCAGTCTATGTTGTACATGTCTAGCTATGCAAAACATTATCATAGTAGATATATTGTACAAGGCTGCTTATAATTCCCTCCCACTCATCCCACCCCCCACCTGGTCCATTCCCTACATGATCCTGTCCCTCTTCTATAGTGGGTACTTCCAACCTCCCCTCCCCCCAAGGATGCCCTCCCATCCATCATCCCTCCTCTCATCTTCCTTCCCCCTATTCTGCTGTAGGTTGAGATATCCCATTTAGTATGTATGTCATTCTCTCCCTGAACCAAATTCAATGAGAATGTGGTTTTGCCTTTTTCCTTCCTATTCTCCCCCTCCCTTGCAACCACTTCCCCTTGCTTCTTCTACATGAGATAGTTTACCCTACCCTGTCTCTCCCCATCTCCTCTTGCCACTTTCCTCTCTCACCTCATAATTTCATCCCTTGAGTATTCTCCCTTCCCAACAAATTCAACCTATGTCCTCTATCCATATATAACTGTAACCATATACACACACATTCACATATGTATTCATATGACCACACACCCTTCTTCCATTATTTTCATAGTGAGAAAGATATCATCAGTCGCAGTTATTGCTTTTCCATATAGGAATGTAAATAGTTCAACTTTGATAAGTTCCTTTTGATTTCTTTTCCCTGATTACCTTCTCAGGCATCTCTTCCTTCTTGTGTCTGGATGTCAAATTTTCTATTCAACTCTGGTTTTTTCCTCAGAATGCTTGAAAGTCCTCTATTCCACTGAATGACCATATTTTCCCCTGAAACAAAATACTCAGTTTTGCTGGGTAGGTGACCCTTGGGTTCATTCCCAGCTCTTTTGTCCTCTGGAATATCATATTCCGTGCCCTTCAGTCCCTCAGTGTAGAAGCTGCGAGGTCCTGGTCTATTCTGATTGTGTTTCCACAATATTGAAATTGTTTCTTCCTGGCTGCTTGGAGTATTTTCTCCTTGATCTGGGGATTCTGGAACCTGGCTATAATATTCCTGGGAGTTTTCTTTTTGGGATCTTTTTCAGGAGGTGATCTGTGGATTCTTTCAACCTCTATTTTGCCCTCTGGATCTAAAACATCAGGGCAGTTTCCTTGAGAATTTCTTGAAGGGTGATTTCTAGGTTCTTTCTTTGATCATGGCTTTCAGGTAGTCCAATAATTTTTAAATTGTCTCTCCTGGATCTATTTTCCAGGTCAGTGGTTTTTTCCATGAGATATTTCACATTGCCTTCTATTCTTTCATTTATTTGAATCTGTTTAATAGTATCTTGATTTCTCATAAAGTCACTAGCTTCCATTTGCTCCAGTCTAACTCTGAAGGAATGAATCTCCTCAGTGAACTTTTGAGATTCTTTTTCCATCTGGCAAATTCGGTTTTTTAAGGCATTCTTCTCCTCATTGCCCTTTTGGGCCTCCTTTGCCATTTGAGTTAGTCTATTTTTTAAGGTGTTGTTTTCCTCAGTCAGGCTGTTGACCCTCATTTCATACTTCTCCTGCATCCTTCTCATTTCTCTTTCCAATTTTTCCTCCACTTCTCTTATTTGATTTTTAAAGTCCTTCTTAAGGTCCTCTATGGCCTGCAACCCACTCATGTTTTCCCCTGGGGCTTTTGGAGCAGGACTTCTGACCTCACAGTCCTTTTCCCGCTCTATGCCCCCAAAATAGGAGTCTAGGGTTGCATTTTTCTGTTTCCTTTGCCTTGGCATGTTGCCACTTAATTACTTGGCTTTTGGGCTTATTGCCACACTAAGGCTTTAAGGCCAGATAGAGGAATTTTCGTCCCGAACGTGTGGGGGGCAACTTCTGTTTCTGGCAAGCTGTAAACCCACCCACGACTTCCACCCCAGATCACAATCCAGATCCAGGGAGGTTAAAGCAAGAGCGATTGCCCCCCAAGACTGATCACTGGATCTCCCTACAGTTTGCAGGCCAGGAGCTGGAGCTGCCTCTGAAAACTACAAAATGGTGTGTCTCCTCAGAGGCTTCTAGCCCCCAGGGGAGGGAGCCTACGCATTCCCCAAATACTGGTCCCAAAGTCCATAGGACACTAACCTCTTACTTTGTCCTAGGCATGTCTATGTTGATAATTCTGGAGTTGCCACAGCTGCTGGTGTTCTGGGGTCTCTCCAGCCAACTGCTGGCCCTGCCGCCCTGGGGCTAAAACCTCAGCTCACACGGACCTGGGCTCCCCTCGGCTCGGCTCCCCGAGCTCTGTGCACTCTGCGTTGCGGCTCCCAGACCACTGTGCTGGTCCTTCCTGCAGGGCTGCTGGGCTGTCCTCAGTGGGAGGTTAGCTTCTCTGTGTCGTTCTGTGGGTGCTGGGGCTCCAGAAGTTGTTCAGAGTCCCCTTTTACATAGTTTGGGGGGTATCTGGGGGCAGAGTGGCTTGGATGAGCTGTTTCTACTCCGGAAGAATATTTTTTAATGAAGAATAAAACAGTATAACCCAAGGATGTGTTTCTAAGAATGGTTCATTTTCTCAGACCCTTAATTACACAAAGTACTATGAAGATAAAAATATGTTCAATTCTTTTACATTATGCAGATATGACTCAATCTTAAACCCTTGTAGGCTGAATGACCTGCCCGTGGTAACAAAGCTAGTAAGAGTCAGAATTGGGATTTGAACACAGGTCCTCTAAGATTGGGGGCAGTTAGGTGGTACTGTAGGTAGAGATCGGAACCTATAGTCAGGAAGACATCTTCTTGAATTCAGATCTGGTCTCAGACACTTCCTAGTGGTGTGACCTTGGGCACCTGTTTGTTTCAGTTTCCTCATCTGTAAAATGAACTGAAGAAGGAAATGGCGAATCACCCCAGTATCTTTCCCAGGAAACCCCCAAAGGGATCACAAAGAATCAGACCTGACTGAAAAAAGCAACTGAACCACAACAACAACCTCTAAGACCAGAGCCAGTGCTCTTTTCATATACTAGCCCCTATTCTTATCTCAGGTAACAATTATTTATTAAGCACTTCCTCTATGTCAGACATTGTGCTATTATCTGTTTGGGGTCATCAGGTGCTACATAATAAAAAAAAAGAATAAGCTCTCATTGAAATAAAAATTCCTACTGTGAGGGAAAATATATATATATATATACATGTATGTATGTATGTATGTATGTATACACACACACACACATATATATATATATATAGATTGAAGCCCAGGGAAATCCAGATGACCAGCTGGCACTGTTTGTGTCTTTAAGACACTTGTTATAAATGCATCAGATAAGCTTTGTAGACTTTATCTTGAAAAGTAGAGAAAAGTGGAACATTTCTCATCTCCCCACTGTGACAAAAGAAAAAAATCCTTGCCGATGGCACTGTGGAAAGATAAATTATAAGAGAGGACCTGTGGATAGGAGAGATGCATCTGGCACAGCAGATAGAACACTTAATTTAGAATCTGGGGTCTCAGGTTCAAATCCAGACTCTGGTACTTAGTACAATCACTAACATTTATGCAATCTTAGGAAAGTTCTTCTCCCTAGGCCTTTTTCTTGTCCTCTGCAGAAGTAGGGGAAAGAGGATTGGCCTAGATATCCATGCAGGTCCCTTCTGAGCCTAAATCTTTAATCCTGTGAAATGAAGATAAAACATTCATAGGGAATATGTGTCATTGAGAGGGTAGTTGACCAGAGAGCAATTTGTTGAAAACCCACCCACCTGATTGTCCATGAACAGACAGGAGTACTGTTGACAAAGATAGGAAAGATCATGCGCCAGCATCCCTCATGCTTGGCACCTGTCACTCCAGGGCTTATTGAGTTCTGCTGAGATTGTTTAGCATAATGGAAAAAATGTTAGTACTGAATTTTGATGATTCAGATCTGATGGGTGCTAGTATACTGAGTGCTAAATAAGAATATTACACTAGAATGAGCCTTAGAGATCATCTTTTCCAGTTCCCTAATTTTATAGATGAAGAAACTGAGATCAGAAGGGGGTAAATAACTAGTCTCAGTCTTCAGAAATAGCTTAACAGGAGAGTTGGACTAGAAATATAACCACAGAAGGCTGGGACACCCTGAAAAAAGGAAATAATAAATGTAGCAATCAAATAACGAAAAAGCATTTATTAATTGCCTACTATGTGCAAAGTATTGTATTAACCATTGGAGATATAAAAAAAAGCAGTCCCTTCTTTCAAGGACCTCACATTTTAATAGAGGGAGACAATATTTTGGCCCTAAATATGGGTATAATATCCCTGGAGGAATCACCAGTAGATTCAACTGCAAATTAAATGGAAAGGCTCATATGATCCTTACAATACAGCAACAAAGCAGATGGTAATACATCTTCTTCAGTGTTATTTCTGATAAAGTCATATCCATTCCTGATGCTGAATGATTTGCCAAGGATTTTGGTGGCAAGAACTTTCTTTTTTTGGTGCTCAGTAGCTCTGGCTATTAAAAGGAGGCAAAAGCTGTAGCACATGGTTGGTTATTGCCCTTCATTCTTGAAGAAGAAGAAATGACATCACTATGTGTCTGACTCTGGCTGATCAGACCAATACAATCTCAGGCACCAATAGTCCATATGAATATTTGGAGTGGAGATGTCTCTAAATTTGTGTCTAAATATGTCTCTAAATCCCACATTTCTTTTGAGCTGCTGCAATTCTGCTCTGGCCTTAGAGCACAGGATCTTTTTTAATGTGAGCCTGCCATGCAAGGTTGTCCTATGCCAGTGTCTCCCATGTCTTGTAATTGATTCCAGAGTTCTTCAGAGAGACGCTGAAAGTGTCCTTTATGGCTTCTTCAGACCACCATGTGAGCGCTTGCCTTGTGTGAGTTCTCCACAAAATACTCTTTTAGGCAAATGTACATTTGGCATTTGAACAACATGGCCTATTAGAGTGGTGCTCTCTTCAGTAGAGTTAGAATGCTTGGCAGTTCTGCTCAAAAAAGGACCTCAGTGTCTGGTACCTTATCCTGCCGGGTGATCTTCAGAATCTTCCTAAGACAATTCAAATGGAAATGATTCAGTTTCCTGGCATGGCACTGGTAGACTGTCCAGGTTTCACAGGCATACAACAATGAGGTCAGTCATTGCTCTGTAGACTAGTAGATCTAAATTTAAAATGACTATTTTTTTAAAGTAAAAATAAACCTCAATACAGAGCAAGAAAACTCAGGCACACATATATGATATACTGAACAGGACAGTTTCCAAATCACATGCCCCAGTAGTGCTGTTCATGTTGATGCTTAGGTCATTTTCCTTCCTTGTCAGAAATAGTGTGACTCTAGACTGGAGGACTAACTTTCCAAGCATTCAGAAAAAGGATATGAAGAATCCCGATGGACTAAAATTCCACTGGAGGAAAGAGGAAAGACAGAATCAGCTTGGTCCTCAGCTTGGTGATCAACAGCAATGGTTGCAGAATTTTATTCCACTACAAATTATATAGTGTAGTATGCCAACTTTCAAACATCACACTATTATGGAGCTGACTGCAGTCCTAGAGCATTGTGGATCCTCTGATGAGACCTATAATCATTCAAAAAGAGTTTGTCTTAAATATCCCTGTGGGTGGGGGTGGGAGTGGGGAGGGGGTGAGTGGCAATGGCTATTGTCTAGAATAGACTATGAATAGTTGTATGGATATTTACCTACAGTACCAGCTCAATAATACAGGATCTGTACTATTGAGAGGATAAGTCACTTTTATTCTCTGTTTGCTATTTTGTTTTTGTCTAGTCTAAGTATCAACCTTCTTCAGGTATGAGTGAAGCAATTACACTTGTTCTCCACTGCCTGTTATCAACCCAGAGACCATAAGTAGCCATTTCAGTCCTTCTCTGGACTTTATTGGACTCTATTTCCCAATATAACTTAATGATCTTCTTTTGTTGTTGTCTTTCATTTACCTCTTCAGCCTCACTTCATATGAAAAGCTAGCATTTATATAGAGCATTAAGGTTTGCAAGGCACTTTGCAAATATTATCTCATTTTATTCTCACAACAAACCTTAGAGGTAGGTGCCATTATTATCCCCATTTTAAAGAGGAAGAAACTGAGGTAAACAGAGGTTGAGTGACTTACAAGTAAGTTTCCAGGGCCAAATTTGAATTTAGGTTTTCCTGATGCCCAGCTCCACTCTCTACTGTGCCACCTAGTTAAGTTTTAGAAATCCTGACACTATTCTTAAGAGCTAAGCTACACTTCTGTATTTATCCTCTATTTCTTGCCCTTTTTTCTATCTTTCCAAATCTTTTCAACAATACAATAATCCCTTTAGACAATTTTTCCCCTCCACATCAAAATTACTCCCCTGGTTGTTGGGAATTTCATTTTTGACAGTTTTCTATCTTTCCTCAGATTCCTGTCTTTCCTTTCTCCTCCAGTGGAATTTTAGTCCATTGGGATTCTTCATATCCTTTCTCTGAATGCTTGGAAAGTTAGTCCTCCAGTCTAGAGTCACACTGTTTCTGACAAGGAAGGGAAACAACCCGAGCATCAACATGAACAGCACCGCTGGGGCTTGTGATCTGGAAATTGTCTTGCTCAGGATAACACACATACTCCACTGAGTGTTCTTGCTTTGTATTGAGATTTATTTTTAATTTCAAAAAAAAATTTAAAAAACAAACAAACATCCGTTAGCCAAGGTAGAACTTCACAATGAGGAGCCAATGGGACGACATAGATTTAATAGCCAACTTAAGTTTGAGTCTTGACAATGGGTTTGGACCTCTCTGATCCTCAGTTTACATTCTATATAACAATAACACTATTTTTGCTCTGTACATATACAGAGGGTGTTGAAAAAGGGTGATGAACAACACCCTGAACAAGGGGGTTGCAAGGACCATACTTTGGGAACCTTTAAATGCTATATGAATATGAGTTGTTATAAGAACTGACAAGCTATTGTTAGAAAGCACTTGTTGAAGACTTAATTTGAATATTCTTTGCATTTGCTACTACCTTTATTCTAATAATAGCTAGGATTTATATAGATTTTTTTTTTACTTTTTGGAGGGGGGAGGACAGGGCAGTTGGGCTTAAGTGACTTGCCCAAGGTCACATGGCTAGCAAGTGTTAAGTATCTGAAGTCCGATTTGAACTCAGGTCCTCCTGACTCCAGGGCCAGTGCTCTGTTCACTGTGCACCTAGCCGCCCTATATAGTATTTTAAGACTTGAAATGGAACTCTACAAAGATCATCTCACTTGCTCTTCACAACAACCCTTTGAGATAAGTGCTATTATTAACCCTTTTTATAGATGAGGAAACTGAGTCTGGGAGAGGTTAAATGACTTGTCCAGGGTCACATAGCCAGGAAGTGTCTGGGGTAGGATTCAAACTCTTGTCTTCCTTACTCCAGGTCCAGCATTCCTAATCCTATTATACTAAACTGCTTAGGTTAAAACCAATTGATCATCTGTTCCTCTTTCTCCCCTTCTTTTTGAACTCCTGACTCCTCTAGGGATATGCCCATATTTAGGAACAATTCATCTAACTCAGGGCAAGGAATCATCCTGGACAAAGAAGGAGGCAGATTATGTAAAAAGTTGGAGAGTTGCTAAGTGTAAACGGCTAAGTAGGAGGCAGTGGATAGAATGCTAGACTTATAGTCCAACCGGGACTCAAAATCCTGCCTCGGGCACTTACTGGCTGTGGGTCCCTGGGCAAGTCACTAAACCACTCTGAGCCTTAGCTTTTTCAACTGTAAAATGGGAGGGGGATGATGCTATAAAAGGAATTCATAGTAATAGTTCAGTGCCAGGAAGCCAACAATGATTAATTAGGTCAAGGGGAATGCAGCAAGAAGGGAAGCTGTAGATGTTAAGGAGATGACAGTGTATTTCATGTAAATTCTCTGCCTAAAATAGTGCTCTTTTGATGGCAAGTGGCCACATTCCCTCCTTCCTCTGTTGTATAGGCATATAAATAGGCCCAGACAACTTCCCTTCTTTCTGCTCTGAATCTTAAAACACAGAATCATATCCTTCTCTACTTACAGGCCTTATTAGTTGCTTGCTTTTTCTGATCATTTCCCAAAGCAAGTTTCAGAGCATTCCCTGTGAGGTTCCCATGGACATTTCTTTCACACGTCATGTGTGTCTCTCAGCCCAAAAAATCTAGGGACAGTTCTAACAACTCAGTGAGAAAACTAAGTCTCTCTGCCAAGTCAAATCCCATTCACCCCTGTCTCCTGGAAAATTAGAGACTTCAAATCTTTCAAAACATGCTGAGGGATTGACAAATCACTCTCAGAGGGAAAAATCATCCTTTTTCTCTCTTCCTCTCAAAGGCAACACAGAAACAAATCCTAAACCCCAATGCTTTTGCCCCCTCATTGTCACATTCCATTCCCAGGCCTGGCTGATGAGGTGGTCTGGGAAGTATTCTGGCTGGGAGAGATCACATTGCTAAATGGGGACGTGAAGGGGAATGTGGTTTCCTGAAAGTTTCCAGCAAGTACATGGGAATGGGACTCTTGAAAGAGCCATGAAGCTGGAAGCACTTCCCTTTGGAGAAACACTTCCAATTCTCTCACAGAGCCAAGTGTAATAACAGCTCTGACATTATTATTACAAAGGGGAAAAAATCATTCATACAGACTTGCTGCTGTAATTTGGGTATTTGAAAGCCACACCTACTTTGAGACCTGAAAGCCATGTGGTTTAAGATGGCTTCCACACAAAAGAGGCAGTTGTTAGTCATAGTCATGCCACCAATTACTGCTCAGTCTCTTTGAGGGTGTTAGAGAAAGCTTTTTAAAAAAAAAAAGTGCTTTAAAGCACTTTAAAAAATATTGGCCCTATTCTACCTATATGAGATCCATATCCACAGATTTACAGCTCAAGTCTTTTCCCTTCATTGACCACAAGATAGGCTTCCAGATATGGGCAAGAGACTCTGGTAACGAGCTCATCATTCCATGGAACTCAATACAGTAATAATGTGTTCGGTAAGATTTTCTGCAGTTGCAGCTGATTTTTTTTTTTTTTTTTTGCCTTTAATGAAAGTGCTTTATTTAGAATAAACCGATGGCTCCCAGAAGGCACCATGGCCTCCCACTATGTACATGTGTCCTTGGTTAGGCAGCACACAAGCTTACCCAGTGGGTGTTACAAACAAACAAACAAAAAAGCTTTAGGAGACAAGAACTAAACCATGAACCACTGCTGTCGCAAAGGGATTTAACCTTATTTATTTATTTATTTATTTTTTTTAGAAAAAAACATGCAGAAGGTTAAATGCCATCAGGAAAATTATCTCTAAGGAGAAATTATCAACTGTACAATCCATCTGCCATACCTTCATCTTGTAAGCATGTATATTCAGAGCTAAAAGAGTTTAAAAACAAAGCCTAATTGTTTGTGAAAGGAGAATATTCTCTTATGTGATGAGAACAACTTCTACCATTTCAATTGTGTTATGGCAGATATTTGTAAGACTACAGCTCCTATGGAGTAGGGGAAAGCATATGAAACCAAGGGAAACATTTTGATATGAAAAGCCTAAAGTCTGAAGACTAAAACCTTCACTTGGAGTCAAGATCTGAGTCCAAGTTATGACTCTGTTATCACTGGTTTACCTGAGTGGTCTTAGGTAAATCATTTGCCATCCCTTGGACTCAGTTTCCTCATTTGTAAAATGCAGTCAGTGAACTAGATGAACCCTAAGGCTATAGATCTATGCTCTTATGTAAAGAAGAATATGTTTATTATTTCTGCAAACTCATCTACCCCACCTAAAAATGTAACTATAACACTACTGATTTTTCAGGGACACTAAAACTTTATCTAGAACCCATCATTTTTAGAATGTATTTATAGTATTATCAATTTATACCTCTTAAACATTCATACACTTGAATGTCTGTCTTTGTTAACAAAAAAAAAAAACCAGGAGTGAGGCATGCTGATACATATCAAACTTAACAATGAAAATAAACATGGCAGGTAAGAAGTCTTAGGCAGGTTAACATACATGTAATATATCATGGAAATTGGAAATAAACACCAAGTTCAGGTGTCCAGTCCACTAAAACTCAATCTTCTTCTTGAAGACACATATCTTTGCTGCTGAAATTTGGGTATTTATAAATCATACTTACTTTGAGACCTGAAAGCTATGTGACTTAAGACAGTTCCCACACAAAAAAGGACAGTGATTAGTCATAGTCATACCACCAATTATTGCTCAATATTTTTGAAAGCTATCTGGGAAAACTTTTAAAATGTGCTTTAAGGTACTTATAAAATATTGGTCTTGTTCTTCCTACATGAGATTCATATCCACAAAAAAAAGACCACAGGATTAAAAAGTCAAGTCAATCCCTTGCTTAAAACAGAACCACCCTTAAAGTATCTCATGTACATGAAACCTATTCTATTTTCCTTTTTCCTTTTTTTTTTTTTTGCTTTTTGGAGGGCAATTGGGGTTAAGTGACTTGCCCAAGGTCACACAGCTAGTGTGTGTGTGTGTGTGTGTGTGTGTGTGTGTGTGTGTGTGTGTGTTGTGTCTGAGGCCAAATTTGAACTCAGGTCCTCCTGACTCCAGGGCTGGTGTTCTATTCACTGTACCACCTAGCCGCCCCAAACCTATTTTCAAGATCTTTAGAGAATAAGATTACATGTGGAAAGTATCTCCTAAAGAGTCAATGTTAATGGATCACCCAACATTTCAAAGCTCTCTAGTTGATGGGGGAGGAAGCAAGCAAAGTACAGAGAAAACAATACCATTATACTTGAGAGGTTTAGAGTCTAGTCACTAGTTACCTGAGTGACCTCGGGCAAATCATTTGCCATTCCTTGGACTCAGTTTCCTCATTTGTAAAATGCAGTCATTGAACTAGATGAACCCTAAGGCTCTAGATTTATGCACACAAACAAGACAAACACGAAAAGCAAAGCCACTAGAAAAAAAAAATGGAAGTATAAGACAAAGTCAAGAAAATGAAGGGAGGATTCCTGAAGACAAGGTGAGTTTTGAAAATAACTCTGAAAGAAAAGAGGGACAGAAGAGTTGTATATAACCCCAGTGGATCATTCAGGTACAAAACTTCATTTGGGGCACCTGAACTTTAAGTTTTCTCTCTTTACTACACCTCCTTCCCTCTTTTCCACCTTCTAATACTTACAAGGTGGTGAGGGATGGATGAGGCACTCAGGGGATTCAGCAGGGTCGAATGTAATCCTGTGGTGTTGCTACAATTCCTGCCACTTTGTAGAGTCTCACAGAGTCTCATCACAAACTCTTAGAGTTGGGACATTGGACACCTTCTGAATCATTCCGTAACTGAACAAAATTCTCCTCCGCAAACTATCTAACCAATGGTCATCTACCCTTTCTTTAAAAATTCTTAGTGGGGGCAAACCTACTATTGCCTAAGGTAGCTCTGTGCAATTTTAGATAGCTCGAATTGTGAGGAAATGTTGGTTGTTGTTTTTTTTTTTTAACTTGCCTTAAGCTAATTAAAACTATCATTAGCTGGCATGAGGCTGACAGCTCAACCAGGCAGTGACAGCAGGCAACAACAATTTCTGGGCCTCATTTAGTATAACATTTCTACATAGCGCTGAGGAAACTCTGTGTGTGTGTGTGTGTGTGTGTGTGTGTGTGTGTGTGTGTGTGTGTGTGTGTGTGTGTGTATTGGGCGGGAGGGGGGGTGCATTTTAGGCAGAGGGAATATCTTGAGCAAAAGTCCTGGAACAGAATAGCAAGTGGATTTGCAGAACCAGGCAGAGAGCCTGAGCAATAATATAAGATGAGTTCAGTAAGATAAGAAAAAGCACATTGGTGGTGTTGATAGAGGACTCAACCCTCAGATTTAGGTTTGAGACAAAAGAGAACAGCAGGGGTGATGTTTGCTTTGGATTACGATGCAGAGGTAACTTTATACCTAACTTCTATACCTGGGAGGCAGAGTTTCAGGCAAAGGTGATCAGTTGAACAGCATTGCCAATGAATGGTGTGGCACATTTCATTACACAATAACTTTTATTTTTGAACGTGTCCCTTTTCTTCCCATCCTTCTGCAGAAATGTTTCATTGACAGTTGATCTCAAAGGACCAATTTTATTTTGGGGGAAAGTTCAGTTTCTAAATTTTGACATAAAGCATAGAAAGGAGAGAAGTCGGTCTTTATACCTCTCCCCATAAATGATGCAGTAGGTGACCAGCTAAGCTAAGGAGGCAGGTAGCATGCTTAATCCCAAATTGCTGAAGAAGAACTTTGGGATTTTATTGTTTTACCCAACAATTAACCGAATACCTTTTCCTAGTTACTTTATCAATGGTCGAGTAAAAATAAAACAGAAATGAGGATTGAAATGAAATGAGCTCAGGTTTTTTTTAAGCACAAAGAATCTTAGTTCTGCAGAATCAGGGCAACTGTAGTCAGTTTTGCTTATTGAGTTAGTTCCTAACCACCAATTTGCATAGATCAGCCAAAGAAACATGAAAGAATACTTGGATTTCACAGTAATCTGGCCTGCTTTTCTGATACAGAAACTATGCTAGCTCAGATACCAACACTGTACAATTGGGGTGCCAGGATTTAAGGATGTCATATTTTTTAAGTATTTGCCAGATTGTCTGATGTATTATGTTTGAAAAACTAACAGCAGCACCAAGTTGGAGACTGAATGATAAACAAGTAAAAAAATCTGGATTTAAGGGTTCTCTTGGGGACATTAAGTCTAGCCCTGTATAACTGTAAGCTTTATTAAGATTGCCCTTTTTTTTACTTTCTTCCAACTGTACATTTAAGGACTAGTACATACAACTCTGATTTGGACCAAAGCATGTACTATGACTGAATCCAAAAGATTCAAAGATATTATATCCAATAATATCACTAATATTTTTTTAGCCAGACCTGTAACTAGTAATTCTGGCACCTGGAATAAGTTCTGTAAAACATACCCCAGGGCAAGCAGCATGAAAGGCTCCTTCAAATTAACTTTTTAAGACTAATTCAGTTGGAGAATTTAAGACGAGACCTCAGACTTCAAGACCCCAGATCTCTTAGGGGAAAGAGGAAGATCCCAAGCTACTGCTCCTTGGTGGAGGGGAGACAGAAATACCAAAATAACTAGAGGCTATTGATGGGAAGACCACTGCTGGGATGCTGATGAAGGAAGGAAGGTAGAGTTAGATGCAGAAGGAGCTCATCTGGGATCTAGCTGTGAGGAAGGAGGGGATTGTGTGCCCTATGGAAGCTTCACAACTTAGCTAGTTATTCTTGCTAACTGGGTACTAGTTCAATTTTTTTTGTGCATGCTAGGAAGGAACTGCCTTTATCTAAATTTCAGCAGCTTGGGTTACATTTATGGTCACCCCCCACCTCAGTTATAGTCTATAGTTAGAATTGGTTCAGCATTAATATATTTGAAGGTAATATGTAGCTCGCAAAATGTTATTACACTTACAAAATAGCCATTATTCAACATGCTATTATTTTTAATAGGAAACATTTTGTTATCAAAATTGCATTATCCAAGATAGAACTCTATATTGTGAGAATTCCTTAAGATTTCAAAATAAAGAGATTGGCAAGTAATAGGAAAAGATAATTGATTACATGGCATAGAAATTATAAGGTATAGGACAGGAAGTCCTTTGGGAAAGAGCCATACTGCTACATTTCTGAGTTGAGAAATATTAAGTAAAAATAAAAAGTAATTGTCTGAATTTTCAGCCATCCAAAAAACTAAAGTGAGAACTTAGACCTGAAAGTTTCAATCACATACCCAGATTGTGAGGAGCATAAATAAATAAGGGTTTAAAGACTCAAACATTCAATCTCAGGAAGGTATACAATGATGCCATTCTGAGGATCTCTTAGAGTTGCGGCCCCTTAGGTCCAGTCCTAGACAACATAAGAATTGAAGGGCTCTAGTCAGAGCCTAGACCAATTTTTGATCTAAGAATTATCTTACTTGAAAAAGTAGATAAAGAAAAAATAAAACAAGTATACTCTGATCAGCATAGAAGACAAATAAAATTGTTTTGAGATTGCAGAAAAAAAAAACAGTATCCAATAAAGGGCAAAGCAATTTGTGAGGTTTCTTCTCAGTGTTGGGGCCGGCCATCAATCAAACTTTAAGAACCTACCATGTGCCAAACACTGTGCTGAACGTAGGGGATACAAAGACAAAAGTTAAACTGACCCTGCCTCAAGGAGTAACATCCTAATAGGGGAGACAACATATGTAGTTTATACATAAGCAATATGTATGTATGTATGTATACATACACATATATGTATAGACATATACAAAAAAGAAGCTAGATGATGCTGTGGATAGAATGCTGGGCCTGGAGTCAGGAAGACCTAAGATCAAATGTGACCTCAAACACTCATTAGCTGTATGTCCCTAGGCAAGTCACTTAACCTCTGTTTGTCTAGTCTCCCAGAGAAGGAAATGGCAAACCACTGAAGTATCTTTGCCAAGAAAATATCATATGGGATCACAAAGAATCAGACACAACTGAACAACAATGCATATAGAAAACACATGTGGTAGAAACAAAGTGACTTTGGAGGGGGAAAGACTAGCAACTGGGACACCATGAAGAAAATCGTGCTTGAGTTGATACCTGTCTGTAAAAATTTAACCCAAAAGTTGTCATGCAATATTCACCTTTCCCAAAACCTTGGAGTAAAAATCTTGCAATCTCCCTAATTCACCGCATAGTCTCGTGTATTGTAATGGAAAAGGAAGGCTAGCAGTAATCTACCAAAAGTAACTGTGGTCTTTTGAGAATACAAGTTATAGACATAGAATACCACCAACTATTTGGCAGGTATTCCTTGAAAGTATTTGACAATGCCAGGCATGGTGGCAAACTCCTATAATCCCTGCTCCTTGGAAGGATGAAATAAGGCTAAAACTAATAATATATGCCCACTAAGTCATAGTGAGCACTTAAGAGTTGAGGGGGGGCAAAGTCCTAGGCTGCCTAAGGAAGAGCAAACAGGCAAATAGATCAGAAAACAGGTTAGAAAATACTGAGTAGAGAAAAGCTTCTATACTGATTAGCAGTGGGATTGGCCCATGAGTGGCTGCTGCACTGCCAGCCTAGGTGAGATGAGAATATCTAGTATCTAGCTCTCCCCCCCCCCAAAAGATTTGACAAGTAAGAGGACTTGTATCCCAAGGAGGAATTAGAATCTAAAGATCTTCAAGTGTTAATATGGAAACCAGAAAATGCTACTGAGACTGGGAGAGACTATACTGAGGGTCAGATGAAAGAGTGCTATTTGTTGAGGTGGTGATTGTTTTCGTTTGTTTTGGTGTTTGTTTTTATAAGCAGACTTAAAGTCTTTAAAATATTCATAAAAAAGAAATAGGGAAGAAAGGACCCTAGGATTTTAGCATCTTAGTCATCTAGGTCAAAAGACTGCTCAAGAAAGGAAAGGGGAATCAAAGTACCTGAAAGCAAGTCTGTAAAACTCAAATTATTTGCCAGTGAAGCAGGAAGGTGATGGCCTGAAATGTTCACTTTCTAAAACAGGGTCCTCAAGAGAAAAATTGTGGAATATTGCTTAGAAAAACCCAGTTATGTCTGAACATCCACATTTGTACTTATTATGATACGTAGTATTTTCCTTGTAAGACAGGGGTTTGAAACACTTGAACCCTGGGCCACTAATGGTCTTCAGAGTCCTTCATATTGAATTATGAACCAGACCAAAAATTTACAGATTTTTAAAGTATACTTTCTACTGAAAATTTCATTTCCTAAAAAAGCATTTAAAAAGAAATAATTTTAATGGTTATTTACCCAAAATTCCATAAAATTTTTGTTTTTCAGTGGCAAACAAAAACAGGTTGAGTAGGTTGTCCACTTAGCAGAGTAATAACTAATATTGTGTGTGTGTGTGTGTGTGTCTGTTCATGTGTCTGTAATGAGGTGTTTTTAGGGGGGAGGGGTGTCACCTTGTGGGAAAGAGAGGAACATGCCCCAGAAACAGACCACTTCTGATGCTGGAGATAGGGATGCAACTGGGTAGGAGAGGAAGCATCCAGGATGTGTAGTTGCTGGTACCCTACACATTTTCCAACATGGAGCCAATCACTGGTTTTCCAGCTAGTTATGACTTTGTCCTTGGGGTCTTTTGTTCTTGACAAAGTGCCAAAAGTTGGACAAAGATCAAAGCAATGTTATATCTTCTCTTAATGCATTAATAATAAATATTAATGAAGAGGAAGCATTTTTTTTTTCAGAAATTTCATTATCCAAAAGAGAAACATAAAATTTGAAGATCGGAGTGTTAGAATTAGGAGGGACCATAGAGAATATCTAATTTAGTATTTCTATTGACCAAAAAAAGTATAAATTTTCTACCTTGTACTGCTCACTCTCGTGGCACTGATTTGTTTTTATGGCTCATGGAAAAGAGAGGCAAAGGGATATCATCAGGAGGAAAAGAGAAAGGGTCCATATTTTAAGCTTATAGACTTTTAGATAAAAGGACTTTTAGTAGTAATAGTTTTGAAGGCCAGTAAAATTTTGCCATAGAAAATCAGAAGTGAAACACCAATCTAGTACAACCTTTTTATCTTATGGTCAAGTAAACTAAAGTCCAGAAAACTTGGATGGGCAAGTCATCCAAAAGCACATAGCAAGTCAATGACATAGCCTGGATTAGAGCCAAAGTCTCCTTCCTCCCAGTCAGACATCCAGTCTAGTGCTCCTTCTACCATACCACAGTGCCTCCAACATGGCACAGTGGATAGAGCACTGGTTCTTTTTTTCTTGTCTTTTCTTTTCTATTCCTTTATTTTTAATTTACCAAAAAGCACAAGCATTTCCATAACATAGTAGAATAAAAATGTGGAATGCTTCAGAAATGTATGTGTTATCCTTGAACCAGATGACCTGGATTCAAATCCTGCCTCTGAGGCTTACCAGTGGTGTGACCTTAGTAAAGTCACTTTACCTGTGTGGGTCTTAAGTTACTCATCTATAAAATAAGGGGATTGGACTGAATGCTCTCTGAGGTTTCTTCCTACTCTAGATCTATGATTCTATAATCCTTAAATGTTGAATTATTATATACATTCCATAAATCTCAATCAAACCTCAGGAAGTCATGCCTTCCTTAAATAATCATTAAGATACCATCCAATTCTAAAGTGCTTTGATTACCTTCCAAATGAGGTTTTTTGCTGTGGGTGTTTTACCCTACCATTCCTATCTCAAGACAGACTTTCACTGCACACCGGAGGTACTCAGGAAGCTTCCTTTCTGATCACAAGGTGACCTAAAGCAAATCTCATGTGGGTAGCCCTCCCTCTCAGCAAGAGCCAGATGAGGGAGATCCCAAATGTGAAGCATCATCACCACCAGGGACCCAATAGTGAAAGCAGAACTTCCCCTGATTCCCTGACTCCATACCAAAGCCAGATATATATATATATATATATATATATATATATATATATATATATATATATATATATATATATATTTGTTTGTTTGTTTGATCCTTCCCTTCCCCCCCCCCACCCAAGTATTTGTTCATTTGGGTGTTACTATAGCTCAAAAATCTAACAGGAATAGAAAAAAATCTTGGCAGAGACAATGGGTACAGAATCCATATTCTGGATAACCAGTCTCACAATGTTCATCCAGCATCTCAAAATTCTGGAAAATAATGATTTCTATTCACAAGTACACACAGGCCCTGAGCTTGTCAGAGGAAGTCTCCATTTCTAATAAGAGTCTCTTTCCTTTTCCTCCCTTTTCCACCATTCTTCCCTGACTCCCCATTACAAAGCTGTAATTAATTCTCATCAGAAAAGCTCTGAAAAACTTCCAAGAAGCTTAGGGTACAGCCCAGGCCAGAAGAAGGGAGCACAGAGGGCAGCAGTCCATCAATAATCATAAAATGGAAGATTAAGAGGCTAGGCAGCAACTAATTAGGTGGGGTTAGGTAATTAAAGGCATAAGCTTTGATCTTTCCTTCAAATATTTCCAAATGTTCTCTATCATTCTGCTTCAGACATAATACTTTTCTGTAATTATGAGCTGCCTCCCTGGTTGACCTCCATATCTATAGAACTGGGGACACAGAACAGAAGATAAGGAAGAAACCCTGAAAAGGAAACATGTAACATCTCATGCCCCTGAACTCATAAAATAGCTTGAGCAGCTGAGCCCATGGAGCCTTGTCAGGATCTCCCTAGGAGTCCACCCTACAGGCTTCCTTAGACAACTCTGCTCTCCTTACCAGACAGAGCAGTTTTCCCAGTGTGCCAAGAGAGAATGACAGCTGCCAAATCACCCCACCCCTCATAGCAATTCACTACCTCCTTGTAGAAGAGCAGAACGTTGGCCAAGTCAAGAAGTTAGCTCCTAAACTTAATCACCAACTACCAATTAGAACTTTCCCCCCAAATGGCCTTTGCTCACCATCATTTCCACATCAGTGAAGGAAGAATGAATAAGGCAGGGGGAGCCTTAGCATGTAAGTTTCCTTAGTCTGACCAGAGAATCCATGGAAAACTGATTCATTATTTCACTATGAGAGAATCAGAATGAAAACAAGAGGGCAGAATCCCACAAGCACCTCAATAATGGCTGTGCATAGAAAAGTTTGTGTTCAATTTTTTCTCATTTCCAAAAAACACAACCAATAAGAAAGGTAACAAAGAGAAGCTAATGTAGAAACATATTTCTAGCTCTAATATCAACTCCCCAGTTTTATACTTTCCATCAAGATGGATTCACCTACTCCCTATAAATTAAGAAATGGCCCTTGTAATTCAGGAGATATTTCCAAACACCTTTTAATTCTTCTTATAGTAGAAAAGAGATTTCTTAGCTGGATATAGGCATGACGTGTGTAATGGTATTTGTTTTCCCATTGGAAAAAGCATCCATTTTTGACACTGAAAATGGCAGGTAGCTAATAGTTAGCTTTTCTGGCGGGAAGAGTCGAGAGACCCATTGATGTTTCAAAAGTCAGTAAACAGCAAAGAAAAACATTGCATTTTGGGATGAGACTGGGGACTTTCAAGGTTTAAGACCTCTTCGAGTGAGGAAGTATATTTAGGGAAATATAATGGGGGAAAGGGACAGCTAAGTGGTACAGTGGATAGAACACCAAGGAGGCAGGAATACCTAAGTTCAAATCTGACCTCAGACAATTATGAGCTGTGTGAACCTGGGCAAGTCACTTAACCATGTTTACCTCTGTTTTCTGACCTGTAAAATGAGCTGGAAAAGGAAATAGCAAAATGCTCCAGTATTTTTGCCAAGAAAACCTAAATGGGGTCACAAAGAGTCTGAGACAATTGAACAACAACGAAAAAAAGAAAAGAAAAGGAAGAAAACCCTGACCTTGAAGTCAAATGACTCAAAAAACTTGGAGATGAATCCTGGTTCTGATACTTTTATAAATAACCTTGGGTAAATCACTTCAAATTTCTTATCATCTTCATTTATAAAGTGGTTGCACTATCAGGGGTTCTTAACTTGGAGTCCAACACTTGTTTTGTTTTTTAATATTTTGCTAACTGGATTATAACATAATCGATTTCCTTTGTAAGTCTAGTATTTTATTTTCTAGATCTCAAAAGCATCCTTCTGAAAAGAGATTCATAGGCTTCGCCAAAATGCCAAAAGGGGACATAACACAAAAACAGGCTAAATAACCCCAGGATTAAATGATTCCTTTTTTAGTTGTTACCTTCTGTGAGTGGTAGTTCATGAAATCCCTCTGTCCCATGTCCTGTGTATGCACCAACAGGTATGATAAGATAGCTAGCATTTATATAGCACCTAATGTATTCTAGGTACTGTGCTAAGCATTCTACAGTTTTTATCTCACTTAATCCTTGACAACAAACCTGGGAGGTAGGTACTAATGTGATTGTCAGTTTCCTTAGCTGTAAATAATTTCCTGAGGGTCACATAGCCAGGAAGTGACTGAGGCCAGATTTGAACTCAGGTCTTCCTGACTCTAGGTCTAGGTTTCTATCCACTGAACCACCTACCTGCCTGATATTTCTACAGGCACTTAATTATTCGTACAAGGTCTTCCATTTTAGGAATTTCAAGCAATCCAAACAAATGTTGTCTTGTGAGTATTATAATCACTCTGGGAAACCTGGGCTTTCAACATACATGTGTTCTATCCAACTTACCATATTGTACCCATTTTCTTTGTAATGAGTAAAAATGGCAAAAATTCATTTACCATGAAAAAAATCTATAAACAACCAAAACATTTGGATAAAAAAACAAGAATCCTACTCCCTTCGTTGTTTTTGTAATTTCTGAAATCTAAAGAGATATCATAAGACTTTTCTCTGCCTATGGGTGTATGTATAAAGTATGTCTCAACATCATTAAAGCAGAATTTCATTCATTAAACAAACACTTTAGCACAGAACAATAGAAAGAGGGAAGCAAGAGGTTTTTTCCCCCCAGTACGATTCCATCTCTGGCGGTCTCAAAAATGGAAAGGCTATTTGTGTGGTATTTTGGGCCTGACTAGTTACAGGAAGTACCAAAAATCTCAGGAGAAATAGCTTTCTACTAAGATTTCCAGTCAGATTTAACAGACATGAGATGTGAGACTTTTCAGACAGACAACCCAAAGACCCAAACATGTGGGTGCTTATCTGAACTGAACCCAAACTGAGGGCCTTTTTGGAATTTCACACATCACTCCTGAAGCCCTCATGGCAAGCTTCTGCTTGCAGTGCCCCTGAGGGCCTGTCTCCTAATGGTGAGAGTCACCTCAGCATACACCTGTTCTGCCCAGTTTGGTTAGGCAAGTCGATCAGTGGTAGTAACTACACATTACTGCCTCGGACCTCACCTTTGTGTCCCTGATTTCTTTCTCCATGGTCATGTAAGCACTGAATATTGACATTAAGCCCACAGGAACTCTTCGTAATTTGGTTGATCATATCAGGACTTTATAATAAATCCATTTGGAGCTACTTCAGAACAGGTATCAGCTAGAAGAACAATTAGGGTGCATATTCTGCCAAGAAAAGCTGCCAGTTTTTACCTGTTGCAGCAATTGGGAAATAGACCTGTACTTGCTGAAAAACCTACTTGTACATGCATGCAGGGTGTGGGAGTGTGAGCAGGTGTTTGCAAACCACAGTTATATTCTTAACAATGCTGCCTCTCTCCAGCTAAAAAAAAAAGAAGAATGTTCCGTGTCCAAAATCTCTTGCATCAGAAAAAACAAAAAAGTTTCATGACTTTTAGATGCTCAATCTGGCCCTCAGGACCACTGGGAGAGAGAAAGTATTATTCACTGCTAATTTCCACAGATAACGTGTATTTTGTTTCCCTTAATTTAAAAGTAGCTAGCATTCAACTCTTCTTTGGCTGCAACTTGTAGGAAAGGAAATTGATGTGTTATTCAAGACCTAGGGGACATTATCAGTCACTTCTTCATCTTTTGTGGCTGGAGTTAGCCAGGGGCAACATTTTCTCCAGCCCTAATAAGAAGGGACCCCCAGTAGGGGTAATGAAGATACAATAAAAGTAATTCATTGAGCAATCCTGCTGAGAAATGAATTCCAGTCTCCAGCCAAATCTAATTGCACAGAGAAACAGAATTAGTACCTAGGTGATAATAGATAAGGAATGTTTCTCTTACACCATACCCATATTGGTGTCTCTCCACTCCACAGTATACAAAGCACACTGATGGATGTGTATGTAAATTTAGAGTTGCATCAGTGAAGTCTGTAGAGTAATTAAAAGATCAAAATGAAAGATAGATAAGGAACACTTTCATAACAAAGAAAAGAATAAATTAAGATTGATTTATGAACTTCCTTCACTTTTCCCATTTTCTTGGACTGCCTTTATAAGGTACAGCATGAATTGGTAGACTGAGGGTGGGGGAGGGTCTCCTTTCTGCTAACCTTATACTATATTGAGCAGAGTCTCAGTGGGATAGTACTTGTTTTGTTTCCATTGATAAGTTTGAAATCAGGTTGTCAAACCTCCAGCAAACTCAACCCTACCAGGCATCACCTGTTTCCACCCCAGCCATGGCAAGCTCAAGCACCAAATCCAGGAAGCTGTTGCCTATCTATTCTCAGTCTGTGGTCTGTGGTCCAGCCCACTGTGGTAAATGTTGTGGTTTCCTGTTGGATGCTTATTCAGAGAACTGATATTTCTTGAAGGTACCATCCTTAATAGTGTCAACCTCTTCTTTTCCCATGTTAGTTTTCCAGCAGCAGTTCCCTTACCATTAAAACACCAAAGAGAAGGGTCAATGGGCTTCCATTCATTTCCAGCATAAATTTTGAGGGACCCAAAGTCCCCCTCCAAGTCTACACACAGTACAAAGAAAATACTCAATGGAGTTAGAGCTAAGTCAACTGTTGAAGTGTTTCCCTTAGTCGGCTCAATGTAATTCAGAGCATGAGGATGGGAGCCCAAGACTCCCCAGCAAACTAAAACTCTGAATGGAAAGTCTATACAGATGTATGTGGGCATAGTCTTGGAGTGGATGGCAGAGCATGTACACATTAATGTGTGGTCAGCAAAGTCAATCCAAAGAAATAGTACATATCCTGCCAAATCACCAACTTTTCTTACAGCTTTACTGTTCTATTCACTGCTATTGGTTGAATGTTGAGCTGTGTAGCTGGGTCTAGAGTCTCACCTGTCTTACTCTCTCAGCAGTTTTGAGTCTAGTGAAAAATTATATGTATATTATTTAGGAGAAACCCATGGGACTATCCTTCAATGTGGAGGAGCCCTGCAGCTGAGAAAGCTGAAATTGAACACCAGTCCCTAGGCCCAGACCAGTGGACAGCCAGGCCCTTTCTTATAACTCTAGTCAAACAACCTTTCCTTGTAAAACCTTAATTAGGGTCTTAAAATGGTTACAAGGCTGTAAAAGGGGGGGTTTATGGACACAGTAATTCAAAGCTTTTCTTGTCATTGGTGATTTTTTTCCTTCCCTCTGTACATTTTTCTTTTAGCCCATCTCTATTTTGGAACAGAGCTGGGTACCCTGAAACAACAGTCTTCCTGTGGTGAGTAGGTCAGGTGGGGAGTTCCCTGGGCAGAGTTGTTAATTGCAGAAAAACTAAGAAAGCCCCTATGACATTTTACCCTTCTTTACCAACTTCCAAATGGCTGCCCAAATATGGAAACCACCATCCCCTCTGTGGAAAAACATTTAGAGCCACTCAAAACCATTAGATTTGTTGGCTCTGATTTCAGATGAGTAGCACAAACAAACCCCTGCCCAAGTGGAAATACTTGGGCTGTCTTTCTCAGCTTTCCTAATTCATCAAAGCTTGAATATCTCACAAGCATCTTCTAATGAGTTTCATTGTTTTGTTTATTTTTCTTATCACCAGCACAGGTAATGTTATATTCCAGTTGCTGAAAGATCTCTCTCAAAGGGTGTTAACCTTTCTGAAGGACCTTTAATGTTCTCCAGCATTTCGGCAAAAACCTTACAAGAGAGGTCTCAAACTCAGATTTGTATATTTATTTTAAGTTTATAGTATTAATCTCTTAGTACTAGTACTATCTAAATCTTTGTTTCTCTCCCTGTGGTTGGAACTGAAACCAGAAGGCTGGAGTTGCTGTCTTAACTCGGAAGTTACCCTCTGAGTTCCAGATTCCCCTTTTGTAAAATAAGGGGAATCTTATTTGCACTGTCTACCTCACAAGGCTCTATCCAGATGCTTTGCAAACCTTCAAATGCTGTGCAAATGTGAGCTGGTGATGCTCTGACTGTTGTGGTGATTGTTAATAAAGAGTCGTTTATTATAAAATATGCATTTCTGTTATTGAAGAGGACAAAGAATTCTGAATATGACTTGGACAGCTTCAAGTCTGATGAAGCAAGTGATGGCTTTTTTGCTTTAGAAGATACGGTGATTATTAAAAAAAAAAAAAAAACATGCTAAGGCTCCCTATATGAACCTTTTGTGCCCAATTCTCATCCCATCTCAAAGAAAAAATGAGAAAAGGGCCATTTCAAATATGTCTCGTCTCTTTTCAGATGAGGTTGGGTAAGTCACATCATCTCTACAAATCTCACGTTTCCTCTATCTTCTGTACCTTACAAAGTTGTTGAGAGGGAAAAGCCTTTTGAAACCTTAAAGTACTTTATAAGTATGAGTTCTTATTATAACCATTATCATGATTATCAATCTGGTTTTAAAAGTTAAAATAAAAACCTCAGAAAGTAGAAGCAGAAGAATCCCACTTGTGATATATTCTTAGTCCTTAATCATTATTTTCTTCTGAGCCCAAATTTGAGAAAGCTTCTAGGAAGCTCTTAACACCAACCTCTGGTAATATTTACGTTCCCAACATGCAAGGCAGTATGAACAATTGCAAGCTTGGGTCACCACCAGACGTGAAATTAAGTATTTGTTCTGGGGCCTTGCCCTTTAAAGAAATTTAATAAACTGCTTCAGCCTATTTCCAGGAGTTAGCTTGAAGAAGTTTTCATCAGAGTGGAGGAAATTCAATTGTATCTACTGTGAGAAAATTCTTATATTCTCCAAACCTAATGAAGTAGGGAGTAGACACAAGAAGCAGGCAAAGGTTGATATGATTACAAGATAAAATAAATAAAAGCTATGAAAATTGTCAATTTAATATTCATTACCAATTCTGATTTAAAGATATGTAAATATAAATGGGTGCACGCCCACGTATACATGCAAATTTGGAATGTATGTGTATGTATATACACATGTAGACATATATGTATGTGAATGTATGTGTCTGTATATATTTGATAGGAAAAGAGGTTGAAATTATTATCTAAACTCAAATATTTGGGGCTGTCCATGCATTTCCCTTATCTGTGATGTGGCAATGTATTCTCTTTATCTCTGCCTTTCAGAATCCTTCTTCTCTATTGAAGCTTAGCTCAGGGAGCTTTGTCCTCTGTGTATTCTTCCCAAATCCCTCTCTTCCTCCCCTCTCAAATTTTTAGTGCTTTCTGTTTCCTCAAATATTCCTAGAGCTCTTTATCTGATCTCTACCCTGGACCATATTGATCTGCATCCATAGAGTTTCTTTCCAGAAGACTGTGTACATGTACTGTCAGAATCACAGATTTAAGCTGGAAGGGACCTAGTTGTTGTCGTTGAGTCATTTCAGCCATGGCCGACTCTTCATGACCCTATTTGGGCTGTTTTGTTTTGGGGTTATTGGGGGGGTTGGTATTATTTTTATTTTTGTATTTTTGGCAAAGATACTAAGAGTGATTTGCCATTTCCTTCTCCAACTCATTTTAACAAATGAGGAAATGAGGCAAACAGGGTTAGGTGACTTGCCCGGGGTCACACAGCTAGTAAGTATCAGAGGCCAGATTTGAATTCATAAAGATCCCAAGCCCAGTGCTATATCCACTTTGCCACTTAGCTGAGCCCAGAGCTATCTAATGTATACTTCTCATTTTATAGATGAGGAAAATGAGGCCCAGAAAAGTTAAGTGATTTGCCCAAAGTCCCTCAGGCTCCCCACCAATGGACTCAGAATCACAGAACCTCAAGAGTTGGAAAGCACCTCAAAATCAGCCTAAACCAGCATATCCCTACACTAGAATCCCCTCTGTACTTCACTTAGTCCAGCCAGCAGAGCTCTAATTTTAACACCTTTCCTCACAGAGTGCTATGACATTTTTTTACATTAAAGAGGTAGTTTCCACTTGAAAATTTTATTTCATCACATAATCCAAAAATGTGTCACCTGGCAACATTTTATCAGACAAAATAAGATATTCATTCATACTGAGTATTTGCTTGTACATTTCCAACCCTTATGCCTTTTATTCCCTGTCAGACATTCAATGATGTTATAATGCTGGCCAGCTTGCTACTCCTTCCACACAAGGTTCCATCCCTCCTCTCCATAGCCATTGCATCCATGCCCACAATGTACTCCCTCCTCACCTCAACTCTTAACTTCCCTGGCTTCCTTCAAGGCTCAGGTCTAATTTCACCTTATAGTAGAGGCCTTTCCCAGTTTTCCCAGCTGTTAATGCCTTTCCCTCTGACATACCTTGCATGTATTCTATAGGTATTCTGTATGTACCAACTGTTTACATGTTGTCCCTCCCACAAGAATGTGAGTTCCTTGAAAACAGAGTCTATTTTTGTCTTTCTTTGTATCCCCAGCATTTAGCACTGGCCTGACCCATAATAAGTTATTAATAAATGCTAGCTGATTGACTGACTCACTGACTGAGTCCTTGCTTTTTAAAGGAACTTACATTCTCTGGGGAAAACAACATGTACATATCATCAGCATTAATAGAATCAATATAAAATGAACACGAGGTAGTTTATGGAGGTAGGACACTAGCAGGTGGAAGAAGAAATCATTACAAGCTTGATTTAGAAGATGGTGCTTAAGATACATCTTAAAGGAAGTTAGGGATTCTCTGAGGTAGAGGGGAGGCAGGAGTGCATTTAGGACATGAGGAGTAGCTGGTATAAAAGCACAGAGATGGGAGATGGAGGAACTCCTAGAATGCCAGTTTGACCAGATGGTTGAATACAGAAAGAAGAAGAATGGATGCTGAGATTGTGAAAGTGCTTGGGGTTCAGGTTGTGAAGGACTTCAAAAACTAAACACATTGGTTAGCCAGCTCTAGGGCAGAGAAGGAGGAAAGAAAAAAGTGAAAAAAGAAATTTACATGGTAAATGTATTATATTTTTAAAAGGAAAAGCAAGTTGTACATAACAGATTTGCAGTTTCATTTGCAAACATCTTTTTATCATTCTCTACTATGCATAGAAATGCTCATTTTATTTCATAAATTAAAAAGAAAAGAAATAAAAAAAATTTAAAAAACTAAACAGAGGAGTTCATATTTGGTCTTAGAGACAATGGAAAACTAATGACATTTATTAAGCAGAAGAGTGAAGCGGTTAGGCCTATGCTTTCACAGATATGTGGAAGATGGATTGAATTGGAGAGAGCTTTGAAGTAGACAGATCAGTTAGATGCCATTAAAATAGTCCAGGTGACTATGTGAGTTCTGACAGAGGAGAAGGAAGTGAAAGATATTGTAAAGGGAGAAATGGACAGATTTGGCAACTGATTATAGGGTGGGAGAGAATAAAGAGTTGAAGATAATGCCAAGGCTCCAAATGTGGAAGACTGAAAGGATCATGATGACAGCCTCAATAGAAAGAGGGAAATGTGGAAAAGGGATGGGGTTTGAGAGAAAGACAGTGCATTCTGTTTCCTCACTGGAGACATCTATGGAACTTCCACTATTAAATGTCCAGTAGGACAGGACCAGGGCTCAAGAGAGAGATGATGGTTGTAGATATTATTAGAGAGTCAATTACATAGACGTGATAATTAAACTGATAGGAGTTAATGGAGTCACCAAGTGAGAGAACACTGAGAGAGAAGAGAATTGGGAAAGAGACATGGTAGTATATCCATATGGAGGATGATGAGCTAATAAAAGAAATTGATTACTCAGAGAGGTAGGAGGATAGTCAATAGAATATCCAGGAGTAGAGGGTGTTCAGCAGTGTTAGATGCTACCTCTGTAGCCCAAAAAAAGATGTAGGTGAAAAAAATGAGGAAATTAAGAGGTCATCAGGTTCAACTCTTCATAACCTCGTATGGGGTTTTCTTGGCAAAGATATTAGAATGGTTTGCCTTTTCTTCTCCAGTGGATTAGGCAAACAGAGGTTAAATGACTTGCCCAGAGTCATGTAGCTGGTGAGTGTCTGAGGTCAGATTTGAACTCAGGTCTATCATGACCCTAAACCCAGGGCTCTACCCACTGGGCCACCTAGCTGCCCCAATTAAGAGATTATTAGACACTTGGAAGGAGTGATGAGGTCAGAAGTCAGATTGTGAAAATGTTGAGGAGTGAAAAGGGAGGAAGTAACAACAGTAAGTATAGATTTTTTTCCCCTAGAATGGTTTCTAGGATGAGGTATTTGTGTTTTCTTCTATCTTTGACTGAGAAAGGGAGGAGAAATTTAGGATGTTATATTGAGGGGATAATAGGGTCTAATGAAGGTTGTAAGTTTGTTTTTTTGTTTTGTTTCATTTTAGTTAAGGTTTTTGGTCTGTTTGTTTTAAGGATCCAGGATACTTGGACTTATTTGTTGGAAGAGGGAAGAAACCAGTAGATAGGAAAAGATTAAAGATGACAGAGGGAGGGAGAGAGAGAGGAAGAGAGGGAGGGAGGGAGAGAGAGAGAGAGAGAGAGAAAGAGAGAGAGAGAGAGAGAGAGAGAGAGAGAGGGAGGGAGGGAGAGAGAGGGAGGGAGAGAGGGAGGGAGGGAGGGAGAGAGAGGGAAGAAGGGAGAGAGAGAGAGAGAGAGGGAGAGAGAGGGAGGGAGGGAGAGGGAGAGAGGGGGGGAGAGAGAGAGAGAGAGAGAGAGAGAGAGAGAGAGAGAGAGAGAGAGGAAGGAGCAGGGAGAGAGCAATCTTGCGGAGAAGACAAGAAGAGATAGGATCAAAAGCATATGTGGAAGAGTAGGATCTGGACATGAAAACCCCCTCATTATCAGAGCTTGGAGTAAAGGAGAGAATAGGAAATGGTGTCAAGGGGTTTTGAGATGAAGAGAAGGGGAGGAGAGGGAGCTCCCAGAGAATGACTCTGTCTTCTTAGCAATGTTATGAATCAAGCTTCTTATTTGAGAGTATGGGGGAGGTGTAGGAAGTCTGGGGTGGAGAGAGATGGTTTAAAGCAGCCCTTGTGGAGAGTGGGATAGAGAATCAATTAGGAAGGAGTCAAAGGACTGGCTTGCTTCAGTGAGGGCACAGTTGAGATTAGGTAACATAAATGAGATAGATCAGTTCTGTGTATGATTTCTTCCAGTTCCATTTAGCAGCAGATGAGTAGAAACACAATTTTCATACCCTTCCTGCCCAGTCTTCCTTTCACTAAGTTAATCTTCCCTACTTCCATCAATTCCTTATATAATGTAAGTTCAAGGCCTTTCACTATACTTCCTTATCAGTATCTTTAAATCCTGGCACTTAGAACTGAACAATGTCTAATAAAGAGAAAGTGTAATGGGACTATTATCCCCTCCTTTTTCCTGGAAACTTTACTTTTCCTAAGGAATCCTAAGAGTACGTTTGCAATTTTTTGGCCATATCTCACTGCTAACTCATATTGAGCTTGCAGTCCACTAAAACCTTCAGATCTTTTTCAAATTAAAAGTTATCTGTGTTGCTCTCATTTTAGACATGATAGAAGCAACAATAGAAAATTCGCATGGTTTTCCCAAGCTTATACAGTCATGCAGCCGGAATTTGGTGCTCAGATTCAGAAGAGCCAGACACTATTGCTTCACCCACTGACTCATGCTACTTCTCAGACAGCCTGTATCCCAATTTAATTGTTGGAGAGCAACTGTGCACTCCCCTAATACAATAAAACACCAATTACCAAACACAGATTTAGATATACTCCAGGTCAAATTATGTCACCCACAATTTAAAATATACATACACATAAAACTCCAATAAATGTGTTAGCCCTTACCACTGACACCCATGTCATAAAGGACTTCTGCACCTGCAACCCAGCAAGGGGAGATTTTTTTTAATCTCTAGATTATTCCATAAATCTCCTACTTTTAAAACTCTCCCAAATCAGCATAAAGGTGTACTGTTTCTACTACACAAACATAGCATAAGGCTCCTAACTTCTCTCCTCTTCATGAGGGTTCTCCAAATGCCTGTCCTAAAGAGCCCTTCCTTCTGAGAAGTGGTACAACATTTACCCTGCTTACTTTCCATGTGGTTTTGAACCCTTTTCCCTTTTCCTTTCAAAGCATCTAACACTCAGGACTTCCCTGACTTTTCAAAGGTTCCTTGACTAGGCTGTGGGGGAAACCAAATCCATAGCCCCAGGCTCATTCTGAAGATGTTGGGAGCCTGGTGGGAGCCTGGGGCCAGAGTAGAAAGCAGTAATTGAGGAACTCAGTGGGAAACTGTGCTGGTCTCTGAAGAGCAAATGAAAGTTATCACTGAGTCATTTCTTAGGTTGAAAAAAAAGGAAGGGGGTTGGGGGGTTAGAGGTGGGGATGGGGAGAGAGTGTTCCTTGTTTACTCCTCCATTCACTTTACTTTTCTGGTTTACTGTATGCTACCCAAGGAAAGTTGCTGGTTGCTTTTTCAGCTGAATTTTAATATTGAAGAAAAAATAACAGGAAAACTCCTCACTTCTGATTTCCACTTCCACAAGACTATTGAGCATTCATGCTAAAAAAGCAGTATTACCTTACCTGTGATCTCATTTAAGTTTGGAGATAAAGATCAGCTTGTGATTGCTTGGTTTAAGTTGTCCAATGGATAGAACACCCAACCTGGAGTCAGGAAGACTTGAGTTCAAATGTGGCTTCAGACACTTACTAACTATGTGACCCTGGGCAAGTCACTTAAACCTGTTTGCCTCAGTTTCCTCATATGCAAAAATGAGCTGGAGAAGGAAATGGCAAATTATTCTGATATCTTTGCCAAGAAAACCCCAAATGTGCTCATAAAGAGTCTGACACAACAATGGGCAGGGGAGGATTCTAATAACCTCAAGATGGACCCAAAGGTCAACATTTTTTTTAAAAACAGCATTCAGTCATTCTGCATTTATCTTCCCTGACCCAGGTGTAGGTTTGGCATATTCTCTGGTATATTACAAAAATAAGTTGGTCATTTTCATCCTAATTCTTTTATTTCACTGTGACCATTTGTGTCATGAACTCATAAGGTCACAGGATGTCAAAGCTGGGAGGACACTTGGAAATCATTCAGAATGCTCTGAGGCACAGGGGGAACGGTGATATACCAACGTCATCCAGCCAGTTAGGTGGAGTGAGACTTGGAACCCAGGTTACCCGCCTTGGGAAGCAATCTGCCCAAAGACAACTTTAAATGTGTGCCCTCATCTCGTGGGATGTTCTATGTGGTATACCCAGGGGAAAAATAACAATGAAACAATTTTATGATGGGAACTTCGTGTAAGTTAATAGTTTATCAAGTCACAGTTTCTGTCAAAGATGCTATCATTCTACCAGTGTCCCAGGTGCATAACCTCAGTGTTGTCCTTGACTGATTCTCTCTCATCTGACATAGTCATTCATTTGCTGAATCTTGTCTTTTCTATCTACAAGCCTAGCTTACATCCATCCCTTTCTCTCATACAGCTACTACTTTGTACTCAGCTACTACTTTAGTAAAGTATCTGTTGTTGTTCAATGGGGTCCAATTCTTAGTGACTCCATTTGGTGGTTGCTGTTGGTTATTGTTTCAGTTGCATCTGACTCTTCATATAATCCCATTTGGGGTTTTCTTAGCAAAGATGTTAGAGTACAATTCCTTCTCCAACTTATTTTACAGATGAGGAAACTGAGGTAAACAGGCTAAGTGACTTGCCAAGGGTCACACAGCTAGTAAGTGTCTGAAGTCAGATTTGAACTCAAGAATATAAGTCTTCCTAACTTCAGGCCTGACACTCTATCCATTGCTTCACTTAGCTGCCCCCAAAATAATATAGACACATCAAATTTTAATCTCTGAGTTCAAAGAGAATAGGGAAATATTCTTCTCATGGTGGCTTATTTTCCATAGATAGAGATGATAAACCATTCACGATGTGATGTCAGAAGGCTCTGGGAAGGTTCTGATGTCCACATCTTTCCCCACATACTGACTAATGCCACTAGAGTCTGACAAATACTAGTTGATTGTTTGAATTCCTGCTGCTTAAGACTTTGGTTCTCTTTAAAATGCAAAAACCTATAATACTTTAGATTGCTATCAGTCATGCTTACTTTACTGTGAATCAGGGATCTAAGAACAAGCTTGGGGAAAAAGAAGAAAGAAGGAAAGTCTTAGAGAACCCTTGTACCAAGAAGGAAAAGACCAAGAAGAGAAAAGATGCCAAGGACACCTTTGCTTTTTTCAGAAGTCATTTGGAATTTTGCTTACAGCCAAACTTGCCCAAGTCAAGTCAATTAAATAAGCATTAATTGAGAGTCTACTATGTGCCAGCTATGGTGCTAAGTGGCTGGGAATAGAGGATAGAGACAAACTCAAGGCTTACATTCTTCTGGTGGGAAACAACATTCATGCACATAAGCATTCTGAAAATATATACAGAAAAATACAAAGAAACGTAGTTGGAAGTGGGAGGCCTAACAACTAAGGGAATTCAGGAAAGACTTCCTGTAGGAGGTGGCATGTGAGTTGCTTTTTTGTTTTTGTTTTTTGTTTTTTGGCAGGTAGTTGGGGTTAAGTAACTTGCCCAAGGTCACACGGCTAGGTTTTTTTTTTGTTTGTGTGTGCGTTAAGTGTCTGAGGCCGGATCCGAACCCAGGTCCTTCTGACTCCAGGGCCGGCACTCTACTCACCGCGCCACCTAGCCGCCCCGTGAGTTGCTTTTTGAAGGAAGCTAGTGATTCTGTGACATAGAGATGAGGAACAACATTCCTGGAATGAGGCACAGCATGTTCAAAGGTGTGGAGGTGGGAAATGGAATATGGTCTATGAGGGAGCACTGAGTTCACCAATTTGGAATCACTCTGGAAGTATAGGTTGAAGATAGATTATGAAAGACCATAATGGCCATAGAAGCTTATATTTTATCCTGCTTTTCAACTCCTTCTCTCTTTCCTCTCAACACGTTGTGTGAGGATCTCATGTTCATGTTTGGTTTATATTTTTCTGGGACTCCAGGACCTACACTCAGATTAAATAGATTGGTTATTGTTTATAGTGTGCCAAAATATTATACTCATTTTATAGCTAGGTAACTGAGGCACAGAGAGCAATAGTAAATAGTAAATGTGTTTTCCTTTGTGCTGTCTTATGCCCAATGCACAGCTTTGAGAGCAAGCATTACCTTCTACATGACTCCTTTCCTGTTCCCCCTAACTGCTAGTGTGCTCCCTCCTAAGCTAACTAGCTTTTGACTAGGAGACACAGCACATACATAGAGCACTGGACCCAGAGTCAGCATGACCTGACTCTTGTGTTCCCAGTGCCTTGGCTATTTAGAGTAAATAATTAGAGGCATTAAAAATTATCCAGTCCAACTTGAGGGTTGGGGAGAAGGCAGGGAAGAAAAAATAAGGAAAAAAAAGAAATTTACATGGTTATTATATTTTTAAAAGGAATAGCAAGTTGTACATAATGGATTTACAGTTTCATGTGTAAGCATCTTTTTTTTTATTATACTATGCTATAGAAATGCTTGCCTTTATTCCATAAATTAAAAATTAAATAAACATTTTTTTTTTGCTTTTTGGAGGGCAATTGGGGTTAAGTGACTTGCCCAGGTCACAAGCTAGTTTTTGTGTTAAGTGTCTGAGGTTGGATTTGAACTCAGTGAGATAGAGATTTTTTAATAAAAAAAGTATATCCAGTCCAACTTCTTCATTTTACAGATGAGGAAACTAAGGTTCATTGAAGTCTAGATACCTGGGATTAGACTGGAAAAACCCTTATGTTTATTGAAATGTCATACAACCTCTGTAGTCTTACTAATAGATGAGAAAGGTGAAATAATTAGATGGATTTTTTCATCTAAATTTTAAAATTATGAATTAATTTTTCCTCTTTCTCCTCTGGTGTAAACTTCCTAATCATTGATTGCTCCTCTCTCTAAGCCACCTTATGGACACAGATGAAATTCATCTTCCACTGAGGAGGTTTTGGGAGAAGTTGAGGCTGGGAAGTGGGGGTGAGGAATAAGAATCAGGTTTAAACAGGAGGAAAATGAAAACAGATGTATAGAAAGGAAAAGAGGCTGGTGGGAATATAAGAGACCTGAAGCCCATTTTCCCTCCAAGCTAACAGGACAGAGCACTTCCTTCTGAATGCCCACCGACAGCCATGTCCCCTGTGCAAAGGGCAAGGTCCCTGGAGGGATGGACCAGAACCTCTGGAAGCAGCCTCTGATTGGGACGGTCTCAAGCTCAGAGTAAAAACCCAGTTTTGAAGTTTTGCTGGCCCCCTCTTCCAAGGAGCTTTTAACATTGAAAGGGGTAGAGGGGGAGTGATTAAGATTTAGGAGGAAGTGGGGTAGGCTGGTTCTATTTTTAAAATCTATGTATAATCTATAGATGTTCATCTGTATGGAAAGAGAAAAATGTAAGGCCTTGTTTATTTGCAAGAACTGAAGGAGTGCGTGTCAGAACCAGACATGCTTTTCAGCAGGGTGATCCCAGTCTGCTGGAAACTGACACAATGACATGATGACTGGGGCTTTGAAGATAGAGCAACTCTGTTTATGGAGGGAGCAGCCCGTGGTGAAGGCAAAGGGGGCTGGGAGGCTGGGGGTGGGGGAGAAGGTGCTGGGAGGGAGCTCGGGAAACTGTAACTCATTGTGGATGGACTGAACTGGCCTGGGTGGTGAGCTCTTAACGCTGAGGACATTCATCAACCTGCCGAGTGGGCCCGACAGGCTGGAGCCAGGGCTTCTCTCCCTCTCTCCTTCTAACTGTGTCAAGCATGATCTAGTCCAACTGTGCGGAGACAGCAAGGGCCGGCCAGACAAACTCTGGTCAGTGCAAATAATCACGGCTCTGACTCCTTTCTCTGTTACTTAGCAGAGCCTGGCCACAGAACACAGAGTTCTCATAGGAAGTTTACGTCAGTCAGTCAGTTAGTTCATTTTCTCACAGTCTCTCTGTCTCTCTCTCCCGTGTCTCTGTCTCTGTCTCTCCCCCTACCCCCACTCTCTGCCCTACCCCCTCCTCTGTCTCTGTCTCACTTTGTATCTATCTGCTCTCCCTTCTCTTCTCCCTCTTTCTCCCCTTCTGTCTCTCCCTCTGTCTCCCTCTCTGTCTCTCTGCACCCACCCTCCTCCTCTCTAGCTTTGGCCAGCTCTGTCTCTATCTGTCTATCTCTGTGTCTTGGTCTCTCTCTGTCTCTGTCTTTCTGTGTGTCTCTTCTCTCTCTCTCTCTCTCTCTCTCTCTCTCTCTCTCTCTCTCTCTTTCTGTGTCTCTGGTCTCTGTTTCTCTGTCCATCTCTGTTTCTCTCTCTCTCTCTCTCTCTCTCTCTCTCTCTGTCTCTCTGTCTCTCTGTCTCTCTCTGTCTCTCTCTATGTCTCTCTCTGTCTCTGTCTCTGTCTCTGTCTCCCTCTGTCTCTCTCTCTGTCTCTCTTTCTCTCTCTCTCTGTCTCTGTCTCTCTCTGTCTCTCTCTGTCTCCCCCACTCTCTCTCCCACCCCTGCCCTCTCCTCACTCTGTCCCTCCCTGTCTCACTGTCTCTGCCTTTTCACTCCTCTCTGTCTTCATATTTCCCTGCCTCTCCTCTCTATGTGTCCCTGTCTCTGACTTTCTATCTGTCTCTCTCCCTTCTCTTTCCCCTCTCCTTTCTTGCCCTTACACCCACCCCACCATAGCTTTCATCCATGTATCTTTCTCTCTTTACACACACAATCACACATATACACACCACACATTTCCTTTGCATTTTCCAAAGATGCCTTACATTTACAGCTCAAGCATAAGGCCAGTCCAAGCGGTGTTGCAGGAGCCAAACCTTCCGCCACATGGTGTGGCGATTTGGCTAACGGGATTTTTCATTCATTCCTCAACTCCAGGTCTCAGCTTGAAGCCTTTCCCTTCTGATATAAAAATACTCTTCCTGAATCATTAAGCTGGTGCCTTCCCTCTATAACAAAATCTTTTTATAGCACTGCTCACACAACAGCCTCCAAAATTGCTTTTACAACGGGGTGCGGTGGAGTAAGGAGATAATTTTTCCATGTGGTGGGGGAGGAATTCATCTTCGAGGCCACTGTGTGGTTCCTGGAACAGTGTGGCTTAACTAGGCAGCCTGGACTCACAGCATCCTGATAAGGATCTTGCTAGAACATGAGAAAAATCAAAGTTCAGGAATACAATTTGCCCCATAGGATGACTCACATATGAAAGTTTCCTGTCTTTAGGGTTTATTCCCTCAAACAAATAATAAGGTGATAGCAAACCTGAGTACTTCAGAGTCACTTGATAAACGGTTTCCACTTAACTCTAAACATGCTGTTTAAAATTAACCAGGCCTGTCAAGGACTTAATTATGAGGGGATGCAAGGAGGAGGGTGTATGGGGAGTGGGCAGGGAGAAGGCAGGGGAATACAACAAATACCATTGTTCTGACTGCATTTATCTTTTATTATGTGGTTAATATACCAAAAAGACTGCTGTCCTGAAGGATTTCAGCTGGTGCCAGGATTCTGGGCCAAACTAACCAGAGAAGCCTAGAGAGCCCAGAGGCCCACACAGGGCCTTGAATTAGAGTGCATCACCCCAAACGAACCTTTGCAGGATAGCAAAAGGCACCATTTACTTGAGTAGGATGAAGAATTTAAGTCGACCATCAGACTAGTGGCTCTGAGGTCTCCCAGAAATATTGCTGAAACAGTAAAGTCAACTGCAAACCCAGCTACTCTTACAAGCCTATATAGCTAAACAGGGTGCAGTTACAGGTGCCTAATTCATTGAACTAGAAAATTTCCTTACAAATATCCTCAGATTCTAGAGATTTTGCATGTACTTTTGTTCTTTGCTCTAAATTGCACGCTATTTTCTTTTGCAGAATCTTAACAAGCCTCTGAAAAGATATTACATCACTTCCCCTGCACATACCAGCCTGGCTACAAATGAGGGTGCAGTGAGTGTAAATTAGGTATTCCTTTGAAAATATGTATACCAAAGTTTTGAGATGAAAAACTACACAGGAGATGAATCATTCAAATTAACCAATACCTTAAGTGTTCATCATTGCTGTAGTAGAATACAAAGAGTGAAAATCTCTGGCTTCATCTAATGCTTGGTTTGAAGGCATCTAGAAAAAACATAAGGTTTTAGATCTTAGGGGAGAAATATATTTGCATGGAAAAACTTTGTAGGGAATGAGTTTTATTTGAAAGCAACTACATTTATGGGGTTGACTTCTTTGCAACTGTTCAAGGATGCCCGAAGGCCCAATTTAGACTGACCAATGGTCTAGAAAATCTTCATTTTGAGAACAAAGGCATTTTTGAGCTATCAGGAGCTCACAACAGTCCATATGGCTCTTCTTCACATAGGATCTGATTGTGTTCCATGTGGAATTAGCTAGACAAAGTTATACCCCATCAACATGCAAATGCAGTATTGAATCTTATGTCTCTAAAGTTACTCTGGCCCTGCAGCAATTTTTTGCTCCTAATTATTTCCAATTTGATTTTAGTGAGAGAAGGAGAATGAGGATTGTGTCTCACTCCCTTTGCACAAACCTCACCTATTTCAAAGTAGGGTATAGGAGTGAATACCCAGTCTGGGATAGGTTCCCAGTTTATAGCAGTGGTTCAGAGAAGACTGAGGAGTATGAAGATAGTCTGGGTTTGTCCTGGAAATGATCAGTTCTAAGGTAATCAAGAGACCCAAAGAGAAGGTTAAGATGATTTTCAGGCTAGCTTATAAATATGGTTGTGCTTAGGAATCTAAGATCCAGCCCAAACTTCACCAATAATGATAATAGAAATAACAACTTATCTAGTGCTTAGTACTTACAGAATGATTACTTCATTTGATCCCCACAATAACCCTTGAGGTATGTTATGTAGAAGGGAAACTTCTTGAAGGCTGAGAATGCTTCATTTTTTTTCTTTGTAGCCCCAGTGTTTAGCACACAGTAGATATCTGAGATATATGTATGTAATATATATATATGTATGTGTGTATGTATATATGTGTATATATGCATATATTATATATATATGATTCACACTTTATAAATGGGGAAAATGGATGCTCAAAAGAATAAATGGTTTGCAAAGGTCACCTAGCTTTTAAGTAATAGAGCCAGGACATTAATCCAGGTCTTCCAACACCCTGTCCACAATTCTCCAGTGTTGGCCTAGGACCGTTTTTACTTCTCTTTAAGCTTTGATGTAACTTGCAATTAAAGTCCCAACTGAATGTAGCGAAACCTTTTAGACTAAAGTCTATAGTCACCAATTGAATTCCTTGTTTTCCCTACAAAGCTGTGCCCTAATTACACCATGAGTCTGGTGGCAAAGGATGAATAAATATGTAATAAAGTTATTATAATTTGCAAAAAGCAAACACAAAGCACATGTTCTAATGATATCAAAGTATTGTCTCTAGCATTTTATTGCTGCTGCTGCCACTACTACCACCACTGTTGCTGCTATCACCACTACAACTACAACTACAACTACTACTACTACTACTGCTACTACTGCTACTACAACTACTACTCCTGCCAACACTACTACCACTACCAACGCTAGTTAACTAGTTAGCATTTATGTAGTATTTTAAAGTTTGCAAAGTGTTTCACATACCTTATCTTTTTTGATCTTAACAATCACCCTGTAAAGTAGGTGCTATTATTACAGAGGTGGAAACCATGTCTTATCCACAGTTACCAAGGTAACACAGCTAGTTAAGAGTCTGAAGTAGGATGTGAATTCAGGTCTTCTGACTACAAATACAGTACTCATTGAATTTATGCCCATTGACAAACTAAATGATTATGCCATCTAGCTATCATTGATGAAATTTTAAAAGAGGGTATGAATTTGCTAAATAGGATGCTCTAATAGCAAAAACATATTTAATGGGCCTAACACAAAATATTGCATGTGAAAAAGTGGATTTGCATAGGGATTTGGAGTCAGATGACCTGGGATCAACTGTTGGCTTTAGGTTAAGTGGACCATCAATTTTTTCATCTGTAAAATTAGGGGGTTGGGTTAGATGATGTCTAATATTCCTTCCAGCTTTAAATCCTCTGATGCTATAGTCAAAGACCCTCTTGTTAGGTAGATTGAAAAGAATTTAAAGGATTTAATTTTTGCAAAGATTTATTTAAGGTTCACAAAGCTATCACCTCAGGAATGCTATTTTGCCATCCCCCCAAAATTATGGCACCTAACTTACCTTGATGGAGTTTAAAATGAAGGTATGAATTTGCTAAATAGGAGACTCTAATAAAAATACATATGAAATGGGCCAAACACAAAACACTATGTTGATAATGTCATAAAAATAAGAATATTTTAAAAGTCTTAATGAAATAGAGACAGAGTGGCATCATGGAAGAAGCCCAATACCTTGTATCAGAAAACCTAGATTTAAGTCTTGGAGCTGCCACTTACTGGCCAGCTGTATGCCCTTGAATAAGTTACACCTTTTCTGAGCTGCAGAATTCACATCTGTAACCCTTGCGTAAGAGGTACCCTTCTGAAATGAAAGATTGAGCTACACTTTGAGGATTTTTCACTTCACTGATTCATTTCCTTCACACAGGTGAAAGTGGAAACAATGGTATCAGATACTCCCCTGAGGGGAATCAGCAATTCCACTTATAGTACTCAGGCTCACAAGGCACAAAATATAGAACAATTTTATCTACAAATCAAAAGACATTGAAAGGAGCTTTCTCTAAGCCTATAATAGAATCAAGAGATTCCCCCAGTGGGAAAAATTTCCCCTAGACAGTTCTTCTTAGAAACCTGTATGGTCTCTGATTTACAGCATTGCCTTAGCTGAGGCTCTAACAAAAGAGAGGGCCAGAATTTGTTCCTCCATGTTGTTGCTCCTTTATAAAGTCCACTTATCTATTTCAACTGTCTCACTTTACAGATGAGGAAACTGAGGCACAGAGATGTACAAGCTCACAGAAGATAGTAAGTAGCAGAGTCAGCATTCAAACATAAGTCTTTCTGAATTCCAAGACCAGAACTCATTGCCATTCCATGCTGCTTCTATTTCATGCTTCCTTGAGTCCTTGAAATATTACCACATGTTTATATAACACTTTATAGTCTGCTTTCACATACGTAATCTCATGTGATCTCCCCCTAAAATAACCTTTTGAGGTAGGTAGTATTGGGAGGACTACAAATCTTTGGATTTCCTTCTATTGTGAATTAAAAAAAATATTCTGAGAAGGTATTCATAGGCTTTGCTAGAACCCAAAGGTTCATGAGACAAAAAGAAGTTAAGAAACCTTGTTCTATTATGCCTGTATGAAAGTCCCCATCAGCTTATTTCAGGAAGGAATCTATTTCAGGTTTTCTTCTAGCTTCTTTGGGGAAATTATCAGCACATACAGAAAGCTCTACCATCACAGGAAGTCTAGGAAATTAGGGAACTCCAATTCTAAAAGTAAACAGGCATTTAGCCAAAATTAACCTGAAATAAGTTATGTCATTTCACTTGGGTTTTGTTTTTGTTTTGTTTTGTTTTTTCACAGATAAAATAGCCAAACAAAAATGCCCCAAACTTGTTTTTCTCTCATCATTCATTTTCATTTTTAAAAAATTACTAAGCACCTACTGTATTAAAGACCAAAAGAATATAATCTCCCTGAGAGCAGGAATAGCTTAATTTCCTATCTTTTTATCCCCAAGGCCTTGCACAGTACCTGACCCAAAAATTGTCAGTCAATAAATATCTGTTGATTGATTATTGAGTAGCTAATTGACGACATAGTTCTGTTCCTTACAGTGAACAGTGAGTGGGGTGATGATTTTTTTGTCAGAGTGGGTATATTTATTGCCAAGGCCAGGGGAGGATACCAGTGAGAAAGAAAGGAGGGGAAGAGAGTCTTAAGTAACTGAAATGATTTTTGTTCTTTATTACAAGGCTAAATGATTTGTAACCTTCTTCATTTACCCAGATAAAAAGAGATGAAGATAAAATACATCATGGAGGATTCATATGATTGGATAGAAGACAACAACATACATGTTGAACTACTATTCACAAAATACTAAAAGAAGTTCTCCCAGAAGTTCTCCTGGGTATCTACAAAGCCAAGCACAAGAATCACTCAAATTGAGAGGCAATTGCTGGATGGGCTATGATCATCACAGGAAAAGATAATGGATTCATAAAATATGATAAAGGTGAAGAATAGAAATTTCATTGTCTTTAAGATCTATGTCTCTATCTTCAAGACTGTTATGTTTTCAAATGTGAATATGAAACCACTCATTGATCTCTATGTGGAAATGTGGCATCCAGATCAAGATACTCTAAGGCAATGTCCAAACAATGATATCCCCTCAAGTCTGTTTCTGAATGAATTATTTTTGAGCAGCTCTGACTAAAACTAGTTATCTGAAATAATTATGGAAGAAAACTTCAATCATAGATAATCATTTATGTAAATTACATTTAGACAGACAATGTAAATAATAAAGTCAAGGCAATTTTATTCTTACAAAAACACTTCATATAGAGAAAAAAATCACAATTTGGTGATTTGCGGGGAGCTTTGGGCTGAAGCATCCAGGTTAATAGCCCGCTTTGATCAAAGTCACTAGCTGATTACTTAACACAACACTTCATTTTGTTTATGTAGATATAGATATCTTAAGAATATTCTAAAAGTTATAAGAAATGTTTCAGGAATTGCTATTTGTGAAACCAAATTGTGACTACATGACTACTATTCAAAAATCTTCAGTGGCTCCAGGACTGACTACAGAATAAAATAAAATTAAAAAAAAAAATTTAGCTTCACATTTAAAATGTTCCACAATCAGGCTCCTATTTACCATTAAGGTCTTACTTCATATTACTCCTCTTCCTGTAATCTCCCTTCTAGTCAAATGGGCTTGCTAGCTATTTCCAGTCCAGGACTTTCCATCTTCTGCCTTCATGCCATTGCAAAAGTGATACCTCCTGTACAGACACCAGTTGCCTTGCTCTTCCTTGCATGAGATACTCCATCTCATGATTCCCAGCATTTTTACTGACTAGCCCTCATGCCTGGAATTCTCTCTCTCTTCATTCCTGTCTCCTGGATTCCCTGGCTTCCTTCAAGTCCCAACTAAAATTCAGTCTTTTGCAAGAAGTTTTTCCTGGTCCCCTTTTATGTAGTGCCTTACCTCTAAAATTATCTTGGATTTATCCTTTACTTATCTTGTTTATACTTAAGTTGTTTGCATGCTGTCTCCCCCATAGAACTGTTACCTTTTTTGATAGCAGGGACTGGTTTTGGGTTTGGGGAGTTTGTTTTTTTTATCTTTCTTTGTATCCCCAGAGCTTAGCATAGTGCCTGATACACAGTAGAAACTTAAATGCTTACTAACTAACTAGAATGAACTTCCCCTTCAACTCCACCTTGTAAAATTTCTGGATTCCTTCAGGACAAACTCAGATGCTGCCTCCCTCCTACTTGAGATCTTTCCTGATCTCCCCACAGTGTTTTGCATTCTCTCCTTCTTTTCTTGTCTTTGTATTACTTTGTATGTACTTTATCTGTATTTACTTGTGTACAGCTCATACATCTTATAGCAGGATGGAAGCAAGGGTGCACTGATGAATATTTAACAACAGAGGCTCTGGAAAAAAAATGTCCTCCTGATATACTCCTAAATTTGATCTGCATTAGTAACATTTTTTCCAATTTTTTTTTGGACTAGACAATCAAGAAAACAAGAAATCAAGCCTTGATTTTATAGTCTTTGTGGAGCTCTAAGGTGTAAATGCTCCCATTGAAAATTACACAATGGGCTTTCAGTTTGAGTTGTCTCCAGAACACCCTCGACTCTCAAGTAGCCTTAGGGCCAGCTGTTTCATTATTGTTTTTGTATATCCCCAAATCACATAACAGGGGCTTAATAATTATTTACTGAATTTAGTTGAAGCTAAAATATTTTATTTTGTACGCTTTCACAAAAATATACTTTTAGAACTGAGATATTTCATTACTATATACAATATACTATATATACTATATACTACATAAACATAATACTCTTCACTCACTCATTCCAGTATCCAAGTGGTCAATTCTTGACTTTACTTCCCCTGTAACTTTTTACGACTATCTCTTTTCACTTGCATGGCTATTACTCTAGTTCAGATTCTTATCACCTCTTACAAGCTACATTAATGTAGCTTCTTAGGTGTTCTCCCTACCTCCAGTCTCTTCCCCTCTCTAATCCATCCTCTATATAATCCAAATTAATTTCCATAAAGCAGTAATCTTATCATGTCAGTCCCCTACTCAAGAAATGTCAATGATTCCCTTTTGCTTTTAAGATAACATAAAAATTTCTCCATATGGCATCCTTTACAATCTGGTTTCAATCTATCTTTCTGGACCCATCCCCCTTATTTCTTCTACTTTCTTGCTAAAATTACTTGTTTGCTATTTCCCCAAACATGAAGTTCCATCTCTCACTTTCATGCCTGGAAAATTCTCTCTTCACCTTTGCCTCTTGGAATTCCAAGCTCTCTCCAAGTTTAATCCTATAAGAGTCTGTTCCTTATGTGAAAGCAAGGAGAGATAAGAGGAGGCCTATGGTACACAAGTCAGACTTCTACCATCACCACTTTGTGACAAGCTCCTCTCAGACCTTCGTGGAGGCAGCTCTGAACCTAAAAAGCCTTGTAAATAAAAGTGCCCCCCCAAATCATGAGACTTGCTTCCAGTCCAGTCTTCTCAGTCATTATTAAGGGAAGAAATCATTGAAAAGAAGGAGCCTATTTCTCACCACCACCACCGACTGCTGACTACCTCCACCAAAAGGCAAATAAGCACAAAAGCCCTGGCAATAGTAACACCATCCCTGCTCCTACCCCAAGACCCTTGGTCTGCTTTCAATACAGCTCTTGCCATCATTACCAGGGGAAGCAGCTCCTTTGGAGAAGAGGCCGGCTCTCCCTACCAAGTGTCACACACAAGACAGGAAAGTCAGCCTCTTTGATACAGCAAGGCACCCCAAGGGAGAGATGGGAGGCAGTATGTGCTTGACAAGTCAAACCACTGCCATCACCTTGACCATCATACCCCTCAGACCATGATGGAGATAACTTAGGACTCTGAACCCAAGATCTTTTGGTCTGGCATTGCTTCCAGTCCAGTGCCTCCTGATACAACTCTGGGAAGCAATTCCTGTGGAGATATAGCCTGATAACTTCTGCAAGTGCCACAGCCATAACTATGGAGGACCCATAAAGTTCTTGCTACCAAAATCCCTGTCACTGTCAAGTGGTTCTACCTCAGAAACTGACATCATTTTATCATTGGAAATGACATTAAAGGAGAGACGCTACAATCTACTTGTCTCCACACCCTCAGGACCATGAAATCTTTCCATCTGACCCATAGCTAAAGCATTCCATGTATTTTGCCATCTACATTGCCTCCCCCATTAGAATGTGAACTCCTTGTAGCAAATAAAATAATTTTGAGAGACAAAGTTTTGGGGTAAATTTTAATCAATTTTATCAATCGTAACCAGCAAGTGATTGGCAAAAAGGGTTCCTTATCCTCTCAATGATCAAAGATAAAGCATGGCCACTTCTTGAGATTTATAAGTCCTTAGCTGAGAGGTACTTCAGCATATGGGAATCAACTTTTGATTGGTTAACAATTAGTGAGAGGTGGATTTTACAAAGAGAAGTGAGCTCATTCCAATGAGGGACTAAGAGTGATATCATGTCAATCTTGGACAGAGAGACTATTCCTTTACCCAGACCACCCCTAGCCTTGGGCAATCTAGATGAAAGGATTTATGTCCATCCAAGCTTGAATGAGTGGAATTCACCTTAGACTAGGGATTCCTAGTAACATTGTGTGAGATCACACAGAAGAGAAAGTTAGCTCAATCTTCAGAGAACAAAGTTTTGAAATGAGGACAGAAAAAGGGGGAACTCTGAATTTCCCTAGATCATTGACTATTAATAATCATTTCTCTCATCCTTGAGAGCAAGGACTATCTTATTTTTTGAAGTGTACCCCCAGCATTTAACATTGTGCTTTGTATATAGCAAGCACTTGATAAATGCTTCATTCATTCATCTGCACAATTGTTATGGCTCCCCTCTTCAAAACTATTCTGTATTTTTGTACATATTTTGGGTTTACCTATTCACATGTTATTTTCATCTAATAGAAGACAAACTCTTTGAGGGCAGGGAGAATTTTCTTTTTGTCTTTGTATCAACAAGGATGAACACAGTACAATTCCTCTTGAATTGGATTAAATATATATGCAGAGGTGTATAAGTAAAAATGTCAGTTAAAAATATTTCATTTATTTGGGGCGGCTAGGTGGCGCAGTGAGTAAGAGCGCTGGCCTCGGAGTTGGGTTGACCCGAGATCGAATCCAGCCTCAGAAAATGAGCACCCACGCATAAATAATGACTAGCTGTGTAACCTTGAGCAAGTTACTTAACCCCAATTGCTTAAAAAAAATTCCATTTTTTTGCAAATATACTGTCATTTTTTGAGTGTAAGTATCTTGAGGACAGGCCTCATGATTTCTACTTCTGAGTGTTTTAATAGTTTCATTTTTGTCTAGGTATCTTTAGCATCTGACACAGTGCTTAGAACATAAATGATATATTGTTCTAGTTCTAGATTTATTCATTGATTGATTTAGCTTCCCACATGATACCTAGTACCATGGCATGTGCTCAATAATTTTTGTTGACTAATAATACAGTGATCAGCACCAGGATATTTGAAGGCAATATTCAGAAAAATGAAATGCCGAGGGCAAGATTTTTCCTTTCAAAAAAGCAGATATTTTACCACAAAAATTGGGGAGTGGGGCAAATTGCTCCCACTGCTATTGCTGAAAGATCAAAGTTCAGAACTCTGAGACTCAACAGCTTGGGTCTGAAGCATAATTCTTCTTTTAGTTAGCCTTCTCCCCTCTAAGTCCCTCCACTTAGGTCTCTGAAGGCTAGGTAAGAGCAAATAAAGAGATGTGAACAGTAGCTAAGAATTCTTCCCTTTATTACTAGGGAACAGCAGCTATTCATATCTCCCCCACAGCTATTAAGTAAGGACCAGAACTGCTCTTTCTGTGACCTACAACCACATGCTTGTGCAAATTAAGTAGAAGGCGGTAAATTTTGTTTATTCTGGATGAGATATATAGCAGGAGAGAAACAACAATGTAAATAAATACTATCTGTGCAAAATACATCAGTCTATACAGTATAATGTCATTTTAAGGTAAAATATCATTATTACCCTTATGGATCACTCTCTATTCTTTCTCACAGTTCTACAATATTTTACCCACAAGCCTTTTACCAGAAGCAGTGATCAGCAAGTCATATGAGACTGGGATGGGGTTGGGGGTGGGGGTGGGAGAATGTGGAGTGGGAGAGAGACCAGCAGGGGCCATCAAACCCCCTTGTCTAGGCCATTATTAGTGGCTCCCCAGCTCCAGTTAGAAGTGCACTAATGGAACACTGTACTACAACCACGTCTCCTACTTTGGGAAGGAATGTGGCTTGGGTTTAACTTCCCACAAAAGCCTGACATTTTTGTGGCATCAAGAAAGCATGATCATACCCTAATAACAGCATGTTCTCGTGGTGCCATCTGAACCATCTCCCTCCTACTTTTTTTGCTAATAATCTGCTTAACAGCACCATTTCCCCCTCTTCCAACCAGTAGGAGCCAGTATGCAAACCAGTAGATTGACGGGTGTTGCAAATTGGTCAAGAAGTCTTATATCTACTGAAATTGCAACAGCATTATATATTTCAATCTTGAGAAAAAAGCCAAATATGAAGTAATAAATAACAGATAATTTATTAAGAGCTTACTATGTGTGAGGCACTGTGCTAGCAAGAAAGCTAGATCATCCCTCCTCTCAAGGAGCTTGCCTTCTTTTTTTTTTTTTTTTTTTTAAGCAGTTGGGGTTAAGTAACTTGCTCAAGGTTACACGGCTAGGTTTTTGTTTGTGTGGATTAAGTGTCGGAGGCCGGCTCCGAACTCAGGTCCTTCTGATTCCAGGGCCGGCGCTCTATTCACTGCGCCACCTAGCTGCCCCAAGGAGCTTGCCTTCTAACAGTAAAAGACAACCCATGTGGGGCAGCTGGAAGGGGCTAGAGAAATGGAAGGAAGACACTAAGGCACCAAGGACATCTGGTGTCTAGGAGCTTCTCAGGAAAGTGTTTCCAGGCATATGAAAAGGAGCACCACCCTCAACAGGTTAATTCTTCTTTCCCTTGACCTAGATTTTTAAAAAATCACCCCAACACCATTCTTTGCACCAATTTCTTTGTATGCAGGCATACATAAGATTTATTTCAAGGATGCAACTGAATGTTGTGCATTATATGTTTGATATTTAGTTCAATTTTGTATTTTATCCAGAATGAACTGGGAAATTATATCTTTTTCCCTTATTTTTCCTCAACCGGAGTAATTTAAAATAAATTCTTCCAGGAAATTTCAAAGCTGTCTAATATTTTTCCATTACCTTTTTTTAATTAAAAAGTTGGTAATTTAATAGATACATGCTTACACAATATGTCTATAAACAAAGAGCAAAAAGTACCCACAGTTTTGTTAGGTCTTTAATTGTAGACAACTGTGATCCCAGAAGAGTCGTCAGAGGGAAAAATCTAGCATGACCACACATTTCTCCAGTTAAGCAGGTGCAGCCTCTCTGTACATAGTACATTGGGCATCAGTTAACTAACTTAATGATGCCGGCTCTCTGCCAGCCCCATTCTTTATTCAGATGTGGGTTTTTTTCATGCTCATTTCAATGACTGAGAAGCCTGCAGCATCATTTAAGCCTGAAGAGGTTGTTGGAAGAGATCATTAAAAATCATTGACTAAACACCCCTAAATTTAGCATTTACTCATGGTTAAAATGATGTTGGAGCCTGCAGCAACTGAGACTATCAGAGTCATTATGACATTAATGCTGTTTAATCATAATTCACATTTATATGCTTTAAGGTTTACAAAGCATTTTACTCACAAAGTGCCCCTGTGAGCTAGGTACTATAATATCATTATGCCCATATTCCAGGTAAGGAAACAGTTTCTCAGAAGTTGAGTGATTTGCTTACCTTCACATAGATGTGTGTGACAAGTGACAATTGAACTACATTCCCCCCTAATTCCAGGGTCAGCATTTTTCCTTCAGTACCACACTAATGTGGGGGCAGAGTGGCTTGGATGAGCTGTTTCTACTCCACCATCTTGGCTCCACTCCCCCATCTCCCTTTTTGATTATCTGTTGCTGAGATGATATCCTTCATTCCTCTTCTTATACACACATTATCATGAGTATTATATTTATGCAATGACCTCCAAAATCTCCCTGTGTTTCTTTGCCACTGTGACACTTCACCTTCATTTCATATTAATTTGGAAACTCCAATGTGCCTGTCAGTCAATTTATGGTTTATACCAAAAATATCTGATTTATATCATCACTGAGTACTCTTGGATTTGGAAAATCTAAGTGGTTAGATCGTCTTACTTGTTGGTATGACCAGAAGAAGTTAACTCTATTCCTGTCTCCATGGCATATATGAGCTCAGGTTCATATATTAGTGTCTAAAGCAGAATTGGAACTCAGATTTTCTTGACTCCAAATCTAGTTCTCTATCCAGCTGAAAAAAGAAAAAAAACAGCTGGGCTGGAAAAATGTTAGACACTAAGAATGTGGAAACTAGGCCCAATTAAGGTTAACCAAGTTCACCTAACTGAACTCATAAGTTATACACAAGAACTCTGTAATGCAAAAGTAAGCCAAGTCACATGTGGCCCTCTAGGTCCTCAAGCATAGCCCTTTGACTAAATACAAACTTCACAGAACAAATCTAATAAAAGGATTTGTTCTATAAAACTTGGACTCAGTCAGACTTACCCAAGGACCTAGAAGGTCACATATGGCCTCAAGGCTGCAGGTTCTCCATCCCTGAACTAACCTGTTGAGGTAATCTGTTTGGTGAAAACAGTCATACAAATTAGTTTTATGATGATGCTAAGGCAGGCAAAAGTGACCAGCAGATTCTCCTTTAAAATTTTTCAGTCTATTGATCTGGCATCAGGTAAACTGCTTTAGATGTATACCAGAGGCCGCATTTGACCTTTCTGCCTTCCTCTGCCTGGAATGCTCATGCCATTCCTCTCTGCCCATTGAAATGGGTAGAAATCCATTCTTCCAACTCCAGCTCAAATGATGCTTTCTCCATGCAGTGTTCACTGATTATTAGCACTCTTCTTAGCTAGAAGTAATCTCTCTGGCTTCTGAATTCCTGTAGTACCTCATCTATAACTCGTGTGAAACTTTTGCCATTCTGTCTTGAACTATTAAAATTATTTGTATGCATACCTTATCTTCTTTATTAGATTGTAAGCTCCTTGAAGTCAGGGACTATATATTATCTTTGCTTTCTCCATAGCTCATAAGAGCTCAATAAATATTTGTTAAATGAATAGACTTAGAAGTCAATGTCATTGGTTTTTCATAGAATCAAAGCCTAATGGACTCTCAGAGTCTTGGCCTTCTAATGAACTTGAGATTATCTAGTCAAATTTCTTAAAGCAGGAATTCTTTCAGTAACAGAGATCTTATACTTTCATAGGATACCCCATCCATTTAGGGACAACTCTAATTGCCAGAGAGCTCTTAATCCTGAATCCAGGGATCTACTAGTAAAGGTTTAACACCTGGCTCTAGAGGATGTTTTCATTCAATTATTTAGCAAATATATATTATGAATCTACTATGTATGTAATAGTGGACACCACTCTTGGGTAGGCTGCTGCTACTGTTTGTCCATCCTTGAAGAGGACCATGACATAAGGGAATTGATACCATTGCATTGAAGTGAGGGAGGGCATATCAAGTTCAAAAGGAGAGGTTGAGATCTATTAAAAGTATAAGAAATGTCCCCTGCCTTCTGGTGTTTACAGTCTAATTAAGTAGACACAACACAACATGCACAGAGAAAACCAAGATTATGAGGGTCATTATAATAACATAAAAGTTAGGGATCAGACACTTACCCTAGATAGCAACTCAGTGCTAGCCATGCACCAAAAAGTATAGGCAGGAGGTGGGGGAAGGTGGGTTTTGGAAGTTTTGAAATAAAAACATTTAGAACCAGACCACATAGGCATGACACAGCAGTTGAAATGTGAAGGCCTGCTCCCTACATCCCCATAAAGTGCAGGAGAGATCCAGTTAAGCTTGTTTTCTATATCTCTCATAAAAACCCTATATAAAAGTACATCCATGGTTAATTACTGAGGTAAACTTAGCTGTTCCCAGAATTACACACCTCCATGCCTCACCCTTGACATTTTATTGATGGCTAATGTTTATCCCAAGGATTCTTATTAGACTAAAAGCTTGAAAGGGACAGCACTTAATCAGGGCATGTTTTGAAGAGATGTTCAGCGATTGGGCTGCAGAGATCCCACTGACTTGTTTTGAAGTTTCCTGTGTTTACACTTTTATTTTCATAACCACTGGCACTGAGCCTTCCTGGTGATTTTCCCCATCTTGTCCCTGCTTGGGAAACTTCTAGAAAGGCTTGTTGCCCAGGACCAGACCAGGCTTCTTTATTTTTTTTTATCATTGCATCTTCCTGAGCTCTTAGCTCAGAAAACAGTGGTGTTCATATTCAGCACTCAATAAATGGTTGTTGGATGAATTTTCATATACTCAGAGTACTTTGCAGTATGTAAAGGATCAAGAAATATAATAAGCAGCTCGGTAATAAGGAACTACAGAGAAAAAAAGTAATAGGTAAAGCATTTACATTGTACTTTAGGATTTGCAAAATGCTTTACATATGATATCTCATTTAATCCATACAACAACCCTGTCAATAAGGGGCTATTGTTAGCCTTATTTTACAGATGAGGAAACTGAGGCAAAGAAAAACTAAGTATTCAGGGTCATACACTAGAATCTAAAGAAGAATTCAAACTCATATTTTCTTGATTCCAAATCTAGCTCTCTGGATTTGGGATGGAAAAATGTTAGAAACTAAGGCTATGGAAACTGGGCCCAATTAAGGTTAACCAAGTTCACCTAGCTGAACTCATAAGTTATACAGAAGAGCTCTGTAATGGAAAAGGGGAGTCAAATCAGCTAAACTGTTCTTCCCATTTGATCACTGGAATAACTAAACTTAGCATGTTGTCTGGCTATCTTTAAATATTTGATCATATAGTCCATTCTCTTTTCAAAGATGGGCACCACCATGTGATTGATAGTTCTTAATAGTACAAATAGTATTTATTACTTTTCACTGTGATAAAGATACTTTCTTTTTTATGCTTCAGTCTGTATTCAGACAACATCTTCTCACAAGGCAGAAGATTGCATGTTTTATTATGAGTCCTTTAGGATTGTCTTGGATCATTGTATCCCTGAGAATAGCTAAGTCATTCACAATTCTCCATTGAACAACATTGCTGTTACTGTGTACAATGTTCTTCTGATTCTGCTCGCCTCACTTTGTATCAGTTCATGTAATTCTTTCCAGGTTTTTCTGAAATTCTGCTTGTCATTTCTTAAGAAAAAATAATATTCCATTACAATCATATACCACAGTTTGTTCAGCCATTCTTCAATTGATGAGCATCCCCTTGATTTCCAATTTTTAGCCACCACAAAAAGAGAAATAAGTCCTTCTCCTTTTTTGAAAATACTTTAATTGAACTCCCTCATTTTACATTTTATTTTCAATTATTTCTAATCAAGTTGGAAGTTATATAACCATATATTTATATTTCAAGACTATTGGGAATTCTGCTTTCAATTTTGTTTTCTACAAGCTAAATATTCTCAACTCATTTAAATAGTTCTAATGATAACTCATTGTCCATCTTGATGCCTTTCTTCTAGATTGCCTCTTTATTTGACGGGCCCATGTTTATGCTGGTAAATGTTTAACAACCAGCTCTCTAGGAAAAGACATTTTTAAGTTCAATCCACATCCATAACATTTTCTCCATCACTTTCTTAAGTCTAAACCAGTGATATCAAACTCAAGGAGAAATATATCCCTGAAGACACCATATTGACTTAGAAAACCACAATAATTGTCTACGTTGTATTGTATCTTTATTGTTAAACATTTCCCAATTACATTTTAATCTAGATCAGGTCTGCCTACTTGGATCTGAGTTTGACACCTCTGGTCTAGATCATCAAGCCCTGATTTCAAGCATTTGCTGATTTTTTGAGATGTAAATGCTCACACTGAAAATTTAATATTTTATTTCACAGTGCAAGTTGGCTGCAGCACACCCTTAAATCACATGTTGCTAAACTGAATATAGTGGTATGCTGTGGTCTAACTACTGCAGGATATGATAGGAGTATTATTTCAATGGACTTGCATAATATTCTCCTTTTTATGAAGCTCCACAAAAGGACAACACCAAGTGAGACTTGGTCAGTTCCAAAGAGAAGGTATCAAATCAAGACTCTTGGTTATTTATGGAGGCTTGTATAGTAATTGGGCAGCTAGGAGGCACAGTGGATAGTGCCAGGAACTCTTTCCAAGTTTGAATCTGACCTCAGACCCTTACTAATTGTGTGACTCTAGACAAATCACCCAACCCTTTTTGCCTCAGTTTCCTCATCTGTAAAATGAGCTGGAGGAGGAAATGGCAAATCATTCCAGTATTTTTGCCAAGAAAACCCCAAAAGTGGTCAGATAGCTGAAATGACTGAACAATTATAGCAATAGAATCTTCAAGTTCCTGGAATTGAGAGTGAGGAATTCCTCAACTTGGTATCTATTAGGTAAACTATAGAAGCCAGGAGGAAATATAAGTCAGTAGAGACCAATTTGTCAGGTACAAGATAGGCCATAGTAATTACCTAACAAGTGTAAGACCAAATTATTTCTTAAAAGGAACAAGGGAAGATAGTGCTCAATAGAGGATTTGATATTAAGTTTCATATAATTGGAAAACACAGTCTCTTGCTGATGGTCAAATTTTGTTTATTTCCTGCCAGAAATTCTGTCTGCTGAGGAGAACATGTCAAGTCACTAATAAGGGCTTCTGAGCATGCACATTGATGATGAGGTGGTTAGCAGAGTAGTCAATTTTCTTACTAATGGGGATGTCAATAGACTGTGAAGAATAGCATATGAGAATAGTAACCAGTTTGTAGGTATACCAGGTGAGCTTTGAGATCAATCAGTATAGCTCAGCCTACCTACCAGAGGATAAAACATATGTGAAGGATGCCTCTGGACAGCTAGGTAGCTCAGTGGATAGATTTCCAGGCCTGGAGTCAGGGAAGTCCTGAGTTCAAATCCTGTTTCACACACTAGCTATGTGACCCTGTGTAAGTCACTTAACTTCTATCTGCCTCAGTTTCCTCATCCGTAAAATGAACTGGAGGAGGAAATAGCAAAACACTCCAGTATCTTGGTCAAGAAAACCCAAATGGAATCATGAAGATTTAGACACAACTGAATAACAGCAGCAAGGATGTCTCTTTCTTAGAGGAATACATTTTTCTCTAGATGGCCTCCACCTAATTTTAGATTGAAAGCTGAGGCAATGGAAAAGCTAGAGATCCAAATCCTAAGTGAACAAGTTCTCCCACCCTGACTTCACCCTGAGGCAAACTCAATGATTACTAAGTCCCTGCCTGGAACTATCATATCATGAGAAAGTATAGCAATGTCACCAACCTTCCACTTCCCCTTCACCACCACCACCCTGCCAGTTCTGCTCCACCCACCACAATGGCCCATACTGATACACCAGTACCCATCATCCTTTCCAGATCCCCTTTATGCTTTATCTTCCCCTATCAGAAAGTAAGTACCTCTAGGGTAAAAATCATCTGGTTTTCCTGTTTTATATTTTGTTCCAGGAGTGACTGGTACATAGTAATCACTCAATAAATGCTCTATATAGGGGCGGATAGGTGGTGCAGTGAATAGAGCACAGACCTTGGAGTCAGGAGGACCTGAGTTCAAATCCAGCCACAGACACTTAACACAAAAACTAGCCATGTGACCTTGGGCAAGTCACTTAACCCTAATTGCCCTCCTACCTTACCCCCCTCCAAAAAAAAGAAAGTAAAAAATTAAAAATAAATGCTCTATATATCAATCTATCTATCCATCTAACTATCTTTAAAAGGTCAGGATAGTCCATGTAGAATGGAACCTAGGAAAAAATAACTTCCTAAAAATTCTTGGTAAGTGAATCCTAATTAAAATACAGATCCAAAGAACATGGAAGTGGGGATAGCTCTCTGTTTAGATCCAGTCAATCAGTCATGATTTTAATCAACATTGAATCTAAAAGAATTTCCTTAGAGATCGTGAACCTTTCCATTACAAACAAACTAATTAGTAATTATGGTATTTATACTTTCATAATTTGCAAAGTAGAAGTATTAGGAGAAGGTGGGGGAGAAGGCAAAAGAGGAGGAGAGGAAAAAGAGAAGTAGAAAGAGGAAGAAATGAAAGTGTCATTGGTGAAGTCAGTGGGAATTGGAATGGCAATTTGAGAACAGGCTATCAAGCATCTTCCCCACAGTTCTTTGGAATAAATAGAAAAGCAAGTTCCCTTCTGTTTCTTAGCCTGACTAACAATTGATTTCATAAGAAAACAAGATCATAGATGGTGGGATAAAAGAAGCTAACATAATGTCTCTTCTTTTGATTGAATCACAGAGCCAAGAGCTTTATCAGGTTTGGCATCTGTTTTCTCACTGCTCAAGACAACAGTTGAGTTGTGTCCCATTAATATTCTTGGGTCACACCCATCCCTTGCCCAAGTGCTCTCTTCTATCTAATGACAATATGTGTCCTGTATATATGAGTAAGAGTGTGAATGAGCAATGAATTAAAAAGCAACAGGTGGAGAAAGAAATGTTAGATTTAAATGAAGATTTACCATCGGCGTCATAACTGGGGACCCATGGAAGTTGGGTCTTTTTATGTGGAGTTCTAGCTAGAAAATAGTTCCTTGAGAATAGGACACAAAGAGAACAAAAATGTGATTCTTATTTGCTGCTCATTTCAGAAGTATCCTTGAATAAATTCTGGATATCTCCATAATTCATTTAACCCAGGGATATACCATCTCTAAAAGATCTGAAAATTGGAGGTAGTAGAAGAAGAAAGAAACCATTTGGGTTTGGAGTTTTTATTTTTTAAAATTTCCCCACATTATCTTTGGCTTTGGCATGGCATGACATGATAATCCCACTCTAAAGAGCCTGTTAAGGAGGATTTAGCACTATAAACCCTGCTGAAATGACTATGACCAAGTATGGTTCTGGGCCAGCATTAAAGCCAAAATCTTCAAATCTCTAAAAGAGAGAATTCGAATATTTCTTTCCCTTCTCCAAAGGCAGACATACCTTTAAAGTTCAAAAAAAGGGGTGTTTTGATTGTTTTATTTTCATTTTTCTTTGAGCAGAAAGAAGTGGGATTCCTTCAGGTGTGAGGCTTTTGCAGGTCTGCTTTTACAATGTATGTTTTTGTTTCCTGGGAGGCTTGTTAAAGAAAGTCACAGTGAATGAGTGACGCCAAACTGCACCTGATTCCCAAGGGAAAAAAGAGGGAGAGGGAGAGAAACTCAGCTGTTGCATTAGAATGATTAAGGTGACCAACAACAACTCTTAGAAAGTGATAGTATTCAAAGCCTTGGCAGGTTGCATAGTAAAATTAAACCCTGTGCACTAATTATTTGCCCTAATATAAAGGGCAGGGCTTCATGGGAAATGCCTAATCCCAGCCTTGCTGTGAAATGCATTCAATAAACAGGTTTCACAATTCAAGAGGAAGCAGAGTGTCAGGAGACTCATATGGGAAAGTTAGCTAATGAAGTCACTCTAAGGTATTATGAAGTGCAAATGGAGTGTCAGTGAAGCCCTATGTGATCAGTCCTGAAGAGTTGGGTGACTAAGCAGTGGAGCAGGTTTAATAAGCTCTTAGCAGGTTCTCATCCTATGTAACACCATGAGAAATTTTCTCACGCCTCAGGATTGGATGAGAATTTGGAGCTGCCCTTGCTGCTCAAGTCCGTTCTATTCACCTTTGGCCTCATTTTTATTTCTCCATGGAGCTTTTTCAAAATCAGTTTAATTCATAATTCAAATTATCAAAAAGCAGGAGGGAAGATCTCTTGACTAATGGGTGTTAAAGTTATCTAACCCTTTAGCCCGGTCATAAAATTAAGCTTTGATCTATAGATCTCTAGGGCAGGGGTTCATATTTTTTAAAGAATTTTGGCAACTATATTTCAATATAATTGGTTTTCTTTGTAATTACATTCATTTCACTTTATGCATTTGAAAACATTCTTCTCATAAAAGATCCATAGGTTTCACTAGACTACCAAAAGGGTTCAGGACACAAAACAAAGCAAAAACCCATGCTCTAGAACTTAATAGAAAGTAGAAAATGGGACTGCTTTATTTCTCTTATCAGTATCGTTTTAGTTTGTTTCTAAAGATCTCTATTTGTAACAGAAACAAATGTAAAGTATTATAGGTACTAATTCTGAATACATAACTAAATCCTATGGGGAGGGTTATCCTTTTTCAAAGACCCTCAAACTGCCCTTTGGTTCCATGCAGTAAAGTAACCTATGAATTTTTTTAACTGTCTTATGTATCTTTTCAGGCTGGTGCCGAGTAACACAACTCCAAGATGATTCTTTTCTTAAGGAGTTTCAGTTACATCTGATTCTTCATGATCCCTTTGGGGTTTTTCTTGGCAAAGATACTGGATTGGTTTGCCATTTCTTTCTGCAGCTCATTTTACAGATGAGGAAACTGAAAGAGAATTAAGTGACTTGTCCAGGACCACAGAGCTAAGACCAAGTGTGAACTCAGGAAGATGAGTCTTCCTAACTTCAGGACCAGCATTCTGTTCATTGTGCCTTGTAACTGCCTGCTTCAAGATGATAGAACCTTATATTTAGAACAAGAAGAAATCTTTTAAGACCAGCATTTGAGCACATGAAGCCACAAAGACAATGTGGTGGGTAGATCTCTGAATTTTACACATCTCCCTACCTCCTGTTTTTGTTTTTAACTTTATGATCTATAAAAGTGATAGGGTTGGAATTTGTTACTAACTTCAACAAAAGAGGGTTTTAAAAAGTAAACATGGAAGAAGATATGAGTCCTTCCTCCTGAGTTCATAACCAAAGGCAATATAAACATAAGCAGAGATAAAAGGAATCATGCCAATTAACAAACAATGGTAATACTAGAGATATTAATAAAATGTGGATAATATTACCCCTTTCACTGTTTTGATTTCATTATGATTTTAGTTTAAAGAGCTCTGGACTCAGAGCCTGAATCCCTGGATTTTCAGTCCTTGCTAACTAAGCTAGCTACCCACTACGTGACCTTGAGTAAGTTATTTAGGCCTCAGTTTAATCCTCTGTAAAATGAGGGAATTGGACTAAAAGAAAATAAATTAAGTCCCTTCCAGCTATAACATCCAGTAGTCCTGATTTTTAGTTTTAAAAAACACTCTACAAATGAATTATTTCATAAATATAATTGCACTGCTAAAAGTTACATATTTCCAAATACTATTAGTATATGACAAATACTATTAGTACATTTCCATCATATGTCCTGACAGATGTATACTTATTTCATTAATTCATTAAATTCTTTCTGCCAGTGCAGATTAAAACTTATCTGTACCTGGTCATTCTATAAGACTCTTGGCCATTTCCTCTCATAAGTTTGCCATAGAGGCTCCACACATAACATGTTCAAGGCTTAGCTTTGTCTTGATATTGTGAAGATACTAATAGAACATTTGGGTGGTCTACCTGTCATCTGTCTCCTTGACAATATGACCAGCCTATCTTTTCTATTATACATATGCCTGATGACAGCTATTACTCCTGTCTTCTTTGGAGTTTTTCATTGATTATATGTTGCAACCTGCTAACCACTACTCCCACCCTTCATGTAAGACAGCTTTCCCCTTTCTGTGATATTCATTTTTAATTCTCTGGAGAGAATTATGTTCCTTGGCTCACAGCCAAACAACTATATTGGTAGAATGTTGGTAGTTTTTTGGTTTTTGTTTTTTCTTTAAATAGATCTTTTTTTCCTAGAGAAGCTTAGGGTCATTAAAGGGACTTTGTAATTTCCTGAAGGCAATCCGGCCCTCTATCCCACTATCTACTTAATTCTGGGCTATACTCATGGCCCATTTGTGCTATTTGCTCCAGATGGACATGGTGATAGACAAGGTTTTCCATCCAAATGTATGTCATAACCTGAACAATAGACATTTTTCATCCACTTGGCCTTTACGATGCTGTTGAACAGGCTGTCTTGAGTGGTTATGGATTTCTTCTATTAAATTCTGTAATTTTCTGTGTTCAGTGTTAATGGGAAAATGCAATCTGAAACATCTAGACTCTGGAGGACTTTTATATGCATAGCAGGAAAATTACCTTAATATTGAAGCAAAATATAAATGAAGCTCTTCATAAACTAAATTTCTTCAAAGAAATGAAAATTAATCAGACATATCTCAAATGAAGCATAATTTGTTTTTGTATAGTCACTAAATTTTAAACTGCTTTAAGAAAAAAAAAGCACCATCATCTTCTTTGTGGGATATGCTACTTTTGGTTAGTGAAGACCACTTTATTTTTAAGAGTTCCATTTTTATTCATGAGACTTTCTTTACTTAGATGATAGTCCCCAGTTGGATATTTAACACAAGCAGAATATGCACTACTTTAATGGGTTCATAGTTTTGTAGCATCTTCCTCTGGGGATACTTCCCCATCTCCCATGGAACCTCCAGAGACTCTATCATGCCAGTGAGGGGCTAGGTTCTAGAAATGTTGCTCAAGAGCCCTCACCCATGTACTTCCCATTTATAGACAAACAAATCTCAATTCACTTTTAGAAAAACTATTTACTAAGGTGTTTATTTACTAAACTACCTACTGAGGCATAACAAAAACAGTTGGTGCAAACATCCTCCAAAAACCTGAGGTTCACTCTTCCAGAAAAATACAAAAGTCCCAAGGAAAAGAACCTGTAGAAAGCACATGTGACCAAAGGGTAAATTCAGAACTCCTGGTTACTGGAAGTCCTTTCTTGAGTCCATAGCTGGCAGTCTTCTCTGTTGCAAAAGAACATGCTCTTTGATGATGCTTCCTAACTTAGGTGGCTACTTTTCTGTATCTGTTTATATCAATATTTGTCCTCAGTGTGTCTTCTTGATGCGTTGAATGTGTCTTCTTCAGTTTGTGTGCTGTCATGATTGATGGAAGAGGAGAAACAGAGGAGAGAAGAGAAAGAGACAGATAGACAGACATTCTCCCACCCCCCACTCCAGCAATTCACTTTCAGGGGCCTGAACCCGGGGCTCTTCACCATTGCATTATTCTACTGCTAGATTGAACAATTGGTAAAATTTCTTTAGCTATTTAAAGCCCCCAGGAGCATGGTGAACTTGCTTGGTCAGGCAAAAAGCTGTTCCCATCATAATCCAATTGAAGAGCAGGTCACACCTGATACAGGGAGTAGAGACAGCAGAACATCTTACTAACACATTAAAAATAGAACCATGATTGCTTATTTCTTGATTGTAGAGAAGATGTGAAAGGAACCCCCTCTCTTACAGCTTTATAGCTGAAAAGAATTTAGAGATAATCTAGTCCCAGGATTCTTAACCTGGAATTCATGAACCTAATTTAATATTTTGATAACTGTATTCTAAGGTCATTTGTTTCCTTTGTAATCCTGTGTGTTTTGTTTATGAACTTAAAATCATTATTCTGGGAAGAGGACTATAGATTTCACCAGATAGCCAAAAGTATCCATGATACACAAAAAAGTTTACAGATCCCTCATCTACTCAGACTCTCAAGTTTTATAGATGAGAAAACAGGCTCAGAGATGAAATGACATCACCACACATTAATAGGGATGGAATTTCAATTCAGGTGCTTCCTTGCCACAGCTAGGATGCTCTCCACTGTGCTTTGCTCCCTTTCCTTTGACTATTGACTCTATTATAGTAGCTAGCTCTCTCTTAAACTGGAGGAGTGTGAAGAGAGTATCCCTCAAAAAATACACGTGTGGAAAAACTGTTTAAGAGACCCTACAACAATGGACCACATAAGTTTAGGGAATAAAAATACCTTAATGGGTTTTTTTTTAATCCTTAAAGGACAAATAAGATACCATGTGGATATCCCAAGTGCTGGTTCTAGAGGTTAATCTTCAAGGCACTCAACATTTTCCCACATAACGTGGGAATCCTATAGAACTAGTCCAAGGCTTGAGGACTTTTTAAATGAATCATGTTTGCATGGCAGCTCTACCACACCCCCAAGACTGTTGTCAGCCAAACTGTTCCTGCAAAGCTTTCCCGAGAAAGGGGCCACTTTCTTTAGATAAACAGATCGGTCCAGCTGGCCCACACAGTCCTAACACTTTGGTCATGTATCTCCTTTGAAATGTAGGCCGTTCATGAAGAGCCTGGAAGGAGGACTTATTTGACATGTAACTTCTGGAACTAAGCCAACATTGGAGAAATGGGAGCCTGTCACCCAATAACGAAATGTTCTTTCAAAACCTGGATACTGGTATTATAAGATCTTTGGACCCCCCCAAACTGAGGTGTGTAAAGGTGTGTTTAGGGTGCAGTCCCTTTGAGGATGTTGAAACAGAGCCTTTTGCTATACGTGTTATTTCATTTGTTGTGGCCACCACACCAAGAAAAGATAATCATGCCTGTACTTGCACCAAGGAACTCTATTGTCTCCTGCTTGGGAAAGGTGATTAAGAGAGTTCAAATAAAGCTCACAGCTTTCAGCTCCCCCAGCTAGCGATTGGCTTCATGGCCAAGGTTTTCAAGGAGAAAATAAATTGCTCCATTATCTCTTTCTTTCTAGGCAGCTTTGTCAGCTCTCCAAAAGTGATAACTAGGCTCTGATTTATGCTATCACAGCTCACAGGGGTCTAAACAGAAAGACGGTCCTTTCCCAGGAGCACTGTATTATAAACTCCCCCCTACTCTTTCCTCTGCTATAAAACTTCTGGTTTTCAAAATATAGGACATAAAGAGGGGGGAAGCCTTTGTATGGATATAAAAGCAAGCTATAGACCAGTGCAAATGAGAACGGTCTGACCCTTTTACATCTTACACATGCAGAGCAACCCTTCCTTCCCTATCTTCTGACCTAGTGATATTTAATATCATTTTATTATGACTATGTATGGAGCCCCAGGAAAGTTCATAGAGCCTGTTATCACAAGAGAAGGTGCCCAAGGACGGTTTCCAAGGCCAAGCACTGAGCACAGGTGCTAAGCACCTGCTGCTTTTAAAGTCAATGGGATCTGCTTCAAGTAGATATCAAGGTAAAATTGGAAGGAGGGAAGACTGTTGAAATAGAATGATTCAGGTCACCTGTTTCTTTCATAACTCCTCATGGGTGACTCCCCATGCTTCCCTACCTATGTCATGATAAGCCAGTAGACTATTTCCCTGTAGAATGTAAGCTCTTTAAGAAGAAGAATTATTTTGTTTTTGTTTTCATATTGCCAGGATACCATGCTTTGTACTTAATAGGTATTAAATAAGTATTTGGTTAAATCAATTGAATTCTTTCACAGAAATAAAACGGAGATCTTGCCTATTAATTACACAAAAAGAGACTAATTTCCATCAACCCCAAGGACAATAGAAAGCTGACAGGGAATCCAAGTCTCTGTTTGATGGTTGAAAGGCATAAGAATGTGACAGAGGGATGAAGGGTACTAGCATAGAGAGACAAGACTAGAAGTCATCTTCAAATTTCTGCTTGAATCTCCTTTCTCAAGTGTTCTTCTTTAAAACCAGGTTGACTTACAAGGATCTCTCTTGGGTTGCAGTGGGAAAACCACTGGACTGGGGTTCAGGAGACCACTGGACTGGGTCCCAGTGCCAGCTCAGCTATGAGGTAGCTTTGTGGTTTTGGAAAAATCACTTCACCTGCATAGTCTGCCCACGTGGTTGGTCTATATTAGTGATATCAAACTCAAATATAAATGAGGCCACTAAGCCATATATAAGGATCACTGCAGGCTGCATACTGACTTAAAAAACCACACATAATTATATATTTATGTGTGTATGCATATACACACATATTACTATTATCAATACATCAAAAATTAAAATTAGATAAAAACTACATTTTAATTTGACTTGAGCCACACTTGGGAGTGTTATAAGCTACATGTGGCCCATGAGCCATATATATGACACCATAGGTCTAAGTGATATCTCAAATCCTTTCCAGTTTTAACATTTTACTATTAAGTATATGTAGGTATTAGAGGCAATTAGGAGGTTTGGTAGATAGAGCGCTAGGCCTGGAGTCAGGAAGACCTGAGTTCAAACATGACCTCAGACAATTACTAGCTGTCTGACCTTTAGCAAATCACTTAATCTTTGTCTGCCTAGGAGGCAGCTAGGTGAATAGAATGCTGGGCTTGGAGTCAGGAAGACCTGAGTTTGAATCTGACCTCAGACACTTGCTATGTGACCCTAGGCAAGTCACTTAACTTGTTTGCCTTAATCCACTGGAAAAGGAACTGGCAAACTACTCCAGGATCTTTGCCAAGAAAAGCCCACAAACAGTAGGGTTCACAGGCTTACAAAGAGTTGGACGTGACTGAATAACAACAATTGTAGCTATGACTTCTCATTACAGACTCTGACTACTCATTTTAGACTTAGTTGCTCTCTGATATAGCTGTCTTAGTCTAAGTCTCACTCCCCCATCCCCCACCCTGCTCCATCCCTGATTCAACCAGCTGCTGCTGCTGCCTGAGAGGTCCTGAGCCAGGCACCGCTTCCTGGTGGAAAGGAATATCATTGGCCCTTCTTGGTTGGAAACAAGTATAAACTCTAAGATGTTAAAGAGCAGTATTAAGGGTGAATTGATGCATAAATGGAATTTTCTCTCTGATATGATAAAAATAATTCAAAGAGCATTGAAAAAGTTATCACATTGGAAGAGAAAATGGGCCCCTCTTTGCAACTTCCATCTATCATTTCTAATTCTGTTCTTTTGGAGCAAAAGAACAAGCCTGGAACTTCCATATGAAAATCCTTCAATCAATCAATCAACAAATATATATTAAGTGCTTCCTATGTGTCAGGTACTCTGCAAAGTGCTGGTAATAATAAGTGCAAAAAATCAAATAATCTCTACAGTCTAATATGAACTATGGTGTCCCCTTGTGTCTTCTTTTCTAAGGTTAGACATCTGTAGTCCTTTCAAACAGTCTTCACAGACCTTCTCATAATTATTTTGGGTCGATAAATAGCTGTCTCCATATTTCTTCACACGAAGTCACCAATACCTGCTATTCATCTTGTCTGTTTACAGCCTTTATTTAATGGTCTGTTATATGAAATTATATATTAATTCATATTTCCTAGCAATGATAATTCCTTGGAGGAATCATCCTTGGAGAAGCTCCTTCTTCCTCAGAGTGTCCAGCCCCTTCTCAGGAGGAGTTTCATATACATTGCACACCTACAAGCACTGAAAGGTCCTTCTTTCCTTTTTCCTATAATATTCTTATTTCCTTCAACCATCTTATGGAGATTAAGATTCGCTGAAGTACAGTTTTCCATTTTCCTAGGGGATGATGCTAACTTGGATTCTTCTGCATTGGTGATACAGTACCACTGAGAGAATGAATACTGACAGAACAGGACTGGCTTTTGTGGCAATGAATAGTTTAGTAACACTGAAGGTACTATGAATTTTTCCAAATACTTTCTAACTTGAACTCTTCCTAAATCAGTTCTGGACTTAGCTTATTGTCCATCTGAAGCACTGATCCAAGAATTTCAGCTAGATGGATGGGTAGACAGAAAGACAGGCAGACATGTGTATGCATGTATATATGTATTTGTGTGTATCTATGTGTGCATATGCATGTGTGAGTCTGTGTATTCACACAAATACACACAAATATATATGTACACATACAGACAGAGATGATAGATATTTGCTGGAGTCCTTAAACCATGTACATAGATCCCCAGGAGTCTGCCAATGGATTTTAAGAAGTGTTGGAAACTGGATAAAAAAAATAACACTTTTTTTTTTTTTGGAGAGGGAAGGCAAGGCAATTGGGGTTAAGCGACTTGCCCAAAGTCACACAGCTAGTGTCTAATGTCCAAGACCAGATTTGAACCCAGGTCCTCCTGACTCCAGGGCTGGTGCTCTATTCATGGTGCCACCTAGCTGCCCCTAGTTAATTTTCATTAACCTTTATCTTGTTTTGTAATTATATATCTTTTATACACTTAAAAACAGGGTCCGTTGGCTTCACCAGACTTCCAAAGTGGGCCATGACATACAAAAAATAAGTTAAGAATCCCTGTTCTATAGAGATTTAGAGACTGGATCAATGGTTTCACCTTTATAGAGAATTTCATAGCAAGGAAACTCCATCTACTAATACATGTCTCACCTTCTCTGCGACTTATCCTTTTAAAGGTACTTAAAGATTAAATAATTTAGCCAATCAAGTAGTCAGCATGAGTCAGAAATGAGAACTGAACCTGGGTCTGGCTTCATATATAGATATAGATATAGATATAGATATAGATATATAATTTACCTCTATAGATATTTTATCTATGAGAGAAAGAGAGACAAAGAGACAGAGGCAGAGAGAAACCAAGTAGACCTGTGATATCATTAGCATGGGGCAGCAGTTCTCAAACCTTTTTGGTCTCAGGACCTGTTTATATTCTTGAAAATTATTCAGGACCCAAAAGAGCTTTTATTTATGTGGTTTATTTCTACTGAGATTTATTGAATTATAAATTTAGGCATCTTAGTATTATGAAAATACTTTGACCTTATGGACATCATAAGGATCTGGACCACACTTTAAGAATTTTTGGCATAGAGAACACCCAAGTGAGGAAACTTCCTCTACCAATGCAAGTTGGCGTATTCTCTGTTATTAAAATTCTTAGAGAATGCTGGGCCTGGAGTCAGGAATACCTGAGTTCAAATCTCGTCTCAGAGACTTACTAACTGTGTGATTATGGGTAATTTACTTAATTGCTATCTGCCTCAGTTTCCTCATCTGTAAAAAGGATAGAACAGTAATAACCCAGGTTATTATTAGGACTAAATTAGATAACATTTGTAAAAACAATTTACAAATGTTAGAACACTATATAATGCTAGCTGTTAGAGTTAACAGTAACACTGAGACTAAATGACTTAGCAAGAGTCATACCGCCAATATGTGTCAGGACATTACTTAAATGCCAGTCTTCCTGACTTTGGGACCAGTTTTCTATCCACTACACCAGAAGCGTGTGTGTGTATGCATACATGCATGTGTGTATATATTTGTGTGTATCTATGTGTATATATGTATGGGGCTGTGTATGCATACAAATGCATACATATGTGCACACATAAATACATACACACATATCTGTATATACTTTAAACTGGTACTATATATGTATACATGTATATATTCAGAGATAGAAGGGGAAAACACTAATACAATGGGCAATCTACCCAACCATATATCATCGTTCATATTTTTCTTCCACTTTGTTTTCAAGTGTTGATGATTAAACCAATATCATTTTTCATGACAATGGACTTTGCTGAGGGAACTTTATAGTGTTTTATAACCTAATGAAAGTAATTCAATGTCATTTGTGAAAAAGGGCATTTGAAGAACCAGTGCCACTCTTATGGAAGATGTCCTATGCAGAGTACAAATAAAAGAGGGGACCTCTTTGGATTGTAAGGTTCTTCAAATGTTCCTATCTGTAAATGACTGTTCTAATTTCAAAAAGTCATGATAATTGGGAACAATGTTTTCAATTTCGACTATTTCCAATTTTTCAAAATTCCATCAGTATATGTATCTGAGACAGAGAAGTTGGGTACCTAAAAAGTTGGGTACAGAATTGAACCGGAAGTGGAAAGTGGGCTGGATTGCCTTTGGGAAGTTGTTAATGATGGCAAGTTTCCTACATAAATAAATAAATAAATAAATAAATACCCATCTTTTTTAATACTAACAACATTCTACCAGTTTTTCTATTTGGCAACAGACCATGGAATATGCCTGTCTCCAAAGAATTAAAATGAGCATCATGTGAAAGCATATTGAAGAGTTGCATGGTGTGTATGAGCAAGCTCTACTTTTTAACCAGAGCAACTTTGAAAAAGACCAAGAGTGAAAGATGTCATCATATAAATGTATGATACTCTGACCATGTTGCAAGATGACAGGTAAACAACCAGAGGACTCCATGGGTACGCTCTACATGTTAGGAGAAATCAAGGAAGATATCCTACATATTGGTTGGACCTCCTAGGGTTAATTTATAGAAAATGTAAACTAATGTCTCACAGGACAGGCAGGTATGCAGTGGGGGTGGGGGTAGAGGGAGGGAGATTGTATTGCTGGACAGAACTTCCAAGTCAGCTAGATTACACATCCATTTGAGTATTTTAGACAATTTGCTTAATTGCTGCTATTATAGCTGTTGTAACTCTTGTGATGCTGACAAGTTAAGTCAAGAACTTCTAGGAATCCTACTATGTGCCAGGCATTATGCTAAATTATAAGAAATGATGAGCTCCACCGGACAGATTGTCTAAGATGACAAAACAGGAAAATGATAAATGCTGGAGAAGATGTGGAAAAATTGGAACACTAATGCATTGTTGGTGGAGTTGTGAACTGATCCAGCCATTTTGGAGAGCAATCTGGAACTATGCCCATAGGGTTATAAATAAATGCATACCCTTTGACCCAGCAATACCACTTCTGGAGCTGTATCCCAAAGAGATCATAGAAGTAGGAAAAGGATCCATCCATACAAAAATATTTATAGCAGCTCTTTTTGTGGTGGCAAAGAACTGGAAGTCAAGGGGATACCCATCAATTGGGGAATGGCTAAACAAGTTGTGGTATATGAATGTAATGGAATACTACTGTGCTATAAGAAATGAGGAGCAGATGGACTTCATAATAACTTGGAGAGACATATATAAACTGATGCTGAGTGAGGAGAGCAGAACCAGGAGAACTTTGTACACAATTACAGACACATTATATGTGTGATGACTAACTTTGATAGATCAGACTCCTCTTAGCAATACAAGGTTAGAAGACAAATACAAAAGACTCGTGATGAAAAGGGATATCCACAACCAGAGAAAGTACTACAGAGTCTGCAGATTGAATCAAACTATTTGCTCTCTCTCATTTGGGTTTTGTTTTGTTTTATCCCTTTTTTTCATCGTTCAGCCCATTGGTTATAATCCTTTACAATATAACTAATGCTCAACATGAAGATATTTGTAGAACCTATATTTGATTACATGCTGCTGTGGGGGAGGGGAAGGGGAGGAGAGAGGGGGGGAGAAAAATTGAAACTTAAGGGATTGTGGAACTGAATGTGGTAAACTAAAAGTAAATAAAAAGACATCAATAAAAATAATTTAAAAAAAGAAATGATGAGCTCAATGATCTTAGAAAGACATGGAAAGACTTGCACAATATGAGGAAGAGCAAAGCAAGTAAAACCAATAGAACATAGTATACAGTAACAGCAATATTGTTTTAAGAATGACTTTGAAAAAAAAAAAAGCAAAAAAAAAAATGGGAGCAGCTAGGTGGCGCAGTGAGTAGAGCGTCACCCTGGAGTCAGAAGGACCTGAGTTTGGATCCAAACTCAGACACTTAATGCACACACAAACAAAAACCTAGCCGTGTGACCTTGGGCAAGTTACTTAGCCCCAATTGCCCTCCAAAAAAAAAAAAGGCAAAAAAAAAAAAAGAATGACTTTGAGTAACTAAGTTATTTTCACTATTTTAAATAAATAAGTTAAAAATAAAGAACATATGAAGAAAGATTTTCATCTACATCCAGAGAAATAACTGATAAATAAATGTATGTATAGAACAATTTTAGATGTATCTATATCTATCTAGATATAGATATAGATATCTGTGTGTATGTTCCTGTTTGTGTCTAATGATAGCCATCTCTAGGCTGAGGGAGAGAAAATGTGATATATTTGGAGGGAATACCAAGTTGTACTTTGTAGATTTGCAGTTTCACATGCAATCATCTTTTTTGTTGTACTGTTATGGAAATATTTGCTTTGTACTGTGAACTTAAAATAAAATAAATAAAAGTTACACATATTAAATGAAAATAAAATCTGCAACTGAAACAACAACAACAAAAAACAGACACCGCTCTCAAAGAAATCACAGTCTAATGGGAAAAAGAGCATTCAAACAACTATGTATATACAAGCCACCTACAGGATAAATTTGAAGTAATCTTGGGGGAAACGGGTTCTCTCATCTTTACATTTTCTTCTAATTTGATATTTGCTTAGATCTTTGCTCAAACCTGTCAATAACATAAATGACAATGGTTTCCTGAATGTTAAGATATAGGCAATTTAATTTTTAATGATACTGGTCAATGACCACCAGGTTAGATGCCTTCAAATTCTCTCCTTAAAAGAAATAGTAATGGAACATGAGGTTGATTCTAAATAGTTAATAAGTTTTTATCTCCTTTATTTTCTGATCCCAAACTGTATTTTCAACATAGTTTTTGCCTTTTCCCCTTATGCCCATTTTCAAAATAATATAAATTTATTATACTTTCACTTAGATGTGTACACATACTATTTCCTTCCAGTAAAATGTAAACGCCTTGAGGATAGGGACAGTTTTGCTTTGATCTTTGCATCCCCAATGTCTACCACAATTCCTTGTTCTTATGAGGCATTTAGTAAATGGCTGTTGGATTGATTGTCATCAAGTCACCAAGTGTCAAGGCATATGGTGAAAATCTGAATGATTTTTTTCAAGATCACCATATAATTCCTTTGTTTATTAATTTTCTTTACATAGAGAAACTGTTGTGTTTCTCGTAATGTTTCATTAGACAGCTCAGAGAACTAGATATTATTGCCTAGAAGTGACAGAGAAAACAGTATATATATGGATGAGATGTGGATAGATGAGCTGAGGGGGAAAAACCATAATGAGCCATAGGAAATGATGATGATGATGATGATGATGGCAATAAATAATAAAATAACAACAACATTTATATAGTGCTTACTATGTGCCAGGCACTGTGCCAAGCACTTTATCTGATTATCATATTATTATTTATCTCATTATTATCTCATTTGATCCTCACAACAATCCTCAGAGACAAGTGCTATCATTATCCCATTTTACAGATGAGGAAACTAAGGCAAAGAAATATTAAATGACCAGCTCACAAAATTAGTAAGCATCTGAAGTCAGGTTTGAACTGAGATCTTCCTAACTCCAGGCCCAGCACTCTCCCTACTACTTCACTTAGCTATTATCCCTTTAATCTGAAGGGGCATCATGGCATAATGAATAGCACGTTGGCCTCAGAACCAGAAAGAATTGGCTGAAGTCTGGCCTCTGATGTAGATAGGCTGTGTGACCCTTAACCTCCCAGTGCCATGGGCAGCTCTAATGCTTGCAGTGAAGGTGCCACCCTCATCCTTGGGCAGTTCCCTATACCAATTAAATCTCACATTCAACCCCACCAACCTACTTATTTCATCTTTACACTTAGATAAGTGCCAATGCACTATCCCCAAAGTATAAAACTTTATTTTTGTCTTAATTTCTTCAGTACTACAGAAAAATTCCTACTCATATATTGCCATATACTCATATGGCCTTCCATAAAAAGCCAAATCTTCAGTTGAGCTAACTAAGCAAGTCTTGTGGGAAGTTTACCTCTGGTACTTGCCCTTAGCCACCAGCAGGTGAGGAAATAGCACCTGCCATGACTCATTTTTGCTTCAGGCTTGGTTGTAAAATAGTTCCTTCTCCCACCACCAATGCCCAATTCTGTTCACACTAACCTGATGTTCCACAGAGGGTTGATGCTCCCAAATCTTGTGCAAAAGCAAGATGTGAACTTTGATTCTGAAACTGATACTAGGCACTTCCTTGAGTTATTCTAATCAGCAAGGAATGATTCTTGGAAGCTGCAAACATGCAAATTTAAGTTTGATATAAATATGTAACAAATCAGTCAGTAAAATACTAGTTAAGTCACTACTATATGCCTGATGCTATAGATAAAAAAGGTCAGTCAACTAGCACTTATTTAATATCCACTCATGCACCAAGCACCGTGCTAAGCACTGGGGATACAAAGAAAGAAAAAAAAACAAATAGACCCTGCCCTTGAGGTGCTCCTGATCTAAGATGAGAAACAAACAACTGTGTACAAGCATATGGAGCATGAATGCATATGTCTAGGACAAACCAGAGGGAATCTCAGAGAGAAGGCACTAAGATTAAGAACTGGAAAAGGCTTCTTGCAGAAGGTGGGATTGTAGCTGAGACTTAAAGTACTGGGCACTGTGCTAAACACTAAGGTTACAAAGAAAAACAAAAACCAAGTTCCTGCCCTCAGGAAGCTTTTTGTTGTTCAGTCATTTTTCAATCATGTACAATTCTTCGTGACCTCATTTGGGGTTTCCTTGGCAAAGATACCGGAGTGATTTGCCGTTTCTTTCTCTGGCTTATTTTACATATGAGGAAACTGAGGCAAACAAGGTTAAGTGACTTATCCAGCATCACACAGCTGGTATGTTTCTGAGGTGGGTTTTAAACTCAGGTCTTTTTGACTCCAGGCCTGGCACTCTATCCATTGTGCCACCTAGCAGTATACGTATAAGCACATACAAAATTCAAGATGGTTCAAAGTGGAATGAGGATTGTATAGATTTCCTCTCAGATGAAGACTTTTAGCAAAGGCTTCTACTTGTCTGTTTTATAAATCTGTACTTTTCAGACTCAACCTCTCATGTCATCATTTGCAATTATATTGTTTTTGAAAATTAGATATACCTTTTTCAGATGTATTTCCTGTTATGATCTCCAGTCATGGGACCATGTCTATCATTTTTTGAGTCTTTAAAAGATTGACTTTTCTAAACTGTAAGACACATGTATGGTTGTGCCCAATACCCCAATATCCTTTGCTTAGCAATTGGAAATCCTTAGGATGACCTGGTCACTTTCTCAATTACTTCTATTTCATCAGCCATTTTTTTTCTTGATCAGAATTTGTTTCTAGAGCAGTAGTTCCCCCTTGGTTAATTCTTTGACCTGAAAGAGCAAACTTTTAGTCAATTATGTCAAAAATCTTAACAAATGACCTTTTTTAGCAGAATGTAATTTCTAGTTGATATTCATTTAGTTGAAGTCTCATGTCTCTACTTCATTTTCCCTCTGAGTAGGTTTTATAATCTTTGTCAGGGAAGCAAAATCCAAAAACCATAAATAAATAAAAATCCAAAATAATATTATTACTTAACACCTGCTATGTTTAATTTACTGCTAGAAACAAGTAATACAAAGACAAACTGAAAAACAGTACCTGATATCAAGGACCTTGCATCCAAGCCTCTGTGTAGCCTGTCAATCTGCTGTCTAAGGGTAATTTATCTTTTCTATATCTGGATTTTTACTTTTAAAAATGTCTTATCAGTTTCAAATGTTAGGTATGAGTTTTTCAAGATGATATAGAACAATCAAAGGAGATCACTAGTGACTTTACCTAGCTAATCCATTTCCTAAATTGAACAGTTTTGTTTTTTAATGATTTGGGTCCAGACCAAGATAATAGCTATTCCCAGGTTTCCTACTGGATTCTTCTTATTCACTAAACCTGTATTTGTGAAGGCCCTCAACTAAGAGACCTTACATATTGCCTTCCATTCTACCACATCTCTTTGGAATCACATCAGAAGTTTACTACGTAATTCTAACTCATCTTCACTCAAGAACAAATCTAAAAACAAAAAGGTGCCTGCTGTCAGACATAGACCTATATTGATAGGCTTTGAAAAGATGAAAACTTCGCCAAAATAAAGAGGGTTCACAACTATCCATGGTACTGAATAGTCCCATGGGGTGTAAGGGAGTGTTAGGATATTCTCCTGATGTTGGTAATTAGTGGAATAAATGCTGAATCTTCAGTGTCAAGAATGAAGTACAAAATGTACAAAGAATGGAACATGGGTGGAGAAAGAGTAGTAGAATCGGTCTTGGATCATTTGTGTGTCAAGGAGAAAGAATGATTAGTTTGCTGTTGTGTGTGTAGGTAGCAGAAGTTTGAATCAGGGAAAATGTGCTTGGAAGGATAATTGGATAAGTGAGTAGAAGAAGGCTTGGGTGGATCCTCCTGGCATTTTGAGAGTTTAAAGAAGGGGGCCTGTGCCTAGAGTAAGTGGGTATAGGAGCTGGTAAGGCTGAGATGTTTTACTAGTGCTTTGAGCTCTAAGATTATGCCTTTTAGAGAGCATTAGTCTTTTAGGAACTGTGACAGGAAGTTCTGCCAGATGTAAGTAACTAATTGTCAGACTTCTGAATCCCTAGTCATCTCCACCCTTAAAGAAAGGCAGGGTCTGGGAAATACAATTCAGCCTATAGCTTGGGAGATTAGTTTCTTCTGAACGTGTGGGACACATATGAGATTAATTCTACATACAATAGCAGCATCAACAAAATTAATGCATTGTAGACATTGCAGTGAAGTCCAAATGATGATATATTAGTCTGAGTGCTACTATATAATTCTTTCTGAAGTAGTCCATATTTTCATACTCAGAAACTGATGCAAGTTCTATTCTGTCTGAGATTTTATAACTGTTCCTGAAGGTCATATTGTACTTGTTTCCTATGTTGGAAGCTTATCACTTCTCTTTAGCCAAAAGTTCTGACCCAAACTGTTGGGTTTTGTTTTTGGTTTTTGGTATTGGCTTTTGTTACCGTTGTTTGGTTTTGGTTTGGTTTTTAACCACAAAAATTCTGTAATATATAAGCAACAAATCCTACTACACAATTTGAGGCCTCTGTGTACATTTCATGGTGAAAAACTCTACAGAGAAAATTTACCTTGATATTTTAAGACAATGCTTTTTTAAAGATGAATTTTCTTCCTATAGCTTAAACACAGCAAGCATATAAGTTGATTAAAGAAAGTGGTGACAGCTTGGATTGCACCATTTACATACTTCTCTGTCCTGATATAAACTGATTTATCCACAAGATCCATAAGATAAATATAAATTATATACAGAGTACAAAGCAAACTACTAGATTCTAAGCTTGTGTTTTCATTGCATTTGACTTTTTCCATTTTTGATATATTGGGCCATTTAGAATTGTGCAACATATTTACTATATTTACTAGATATAATCATATCTTTCAGTTTAGACCTATCCTTTTGACATCATTATATTGAAAGTCAATCAATGAACTCATGACCACTGGGAAATATTCTGCTCATTTCCATATTTCTGTCATTATCATCAACTCATTTATAAAAATGCTATGAATCATAGAGTCATACAGCATAAGCACAGCCTTGTGTAAAGGGGGAAAACACCCTAACCTTTTTTTCCTTCTCAGTTAATCAATAAGCAATTACTAAACACCTATTTTGTTCCAGCTACCTTGCTAAGCACAGGAGATGCAAAGAAAGGCAAAATTCTCCAGTCCTTGAGGAACTCACAATGTACTGACTCAAGTCCTACACAATACCTTAAGGTAACAGCAAGGAGTCCTTAGGCTCTCAATGGCTTATGCCCATTAAAACAAGAGCTCTGACAAGTCTTACCAGTAATGGGATTATGTAGCTATTGTCTAAAGAACAGCCAAACTAGGTTCAAAGATGCTCATCAAGATAAAGCTAACCACAAAGTAATGAACTTTTATTTTTTAACTAAAATAAGCCCTTAAATCCTATTAAGTATAAAGAGTTACATATGTATGGGCTTAAAGGCTATAAAAGTATAAAGGAAATCAGAACTTTATATTGCTACTGGGGGCACTGATGGACGACTAGTGTCTGACTCTATTCAGTAGAAAGACTAAAGTGCTGTCAATCAAAAAGCCCATCTCCACTTGCTATGTACATTTGTTGTTGTTGTTGTTGTTGTTGTTGAGTGGTTTCAGTCCTGTCCAACTCTTCATGACCCTATTTGGGTTTTTTTTGACAAAAAAATACTAGAGTGGTTTTCCCTTTCCTTCTCCAGCTCATTTTACAGATGAGGAAACTGAAGCAAACAGGGTTAAGTAACCTGCCCAGGGTCACGATTTAGTAAGTGTTTGTGGCCAGATTTGAACTTAGTTTTTACTGACTCCAGGTCTGGCACTCTATTCACTGTGCCACCTAGCTACCAATTAAGTACATTACCCTACACCAGATGATGCACTAGTGAAACCTTAAATTTGACCTGGTTCTCAGAAAGTGATTTGCCTCTCTCTCCCCGTTTATGGGAGGTACCACTTGCTTGATTAGTCTGGAATTGCTTGTGTGTGAATTATTCAATTGGCTTCTGGACAACTAAGAAAACTTTCATCTTTTGTTTCTATTGTGTCTTGTAATTATTCAAACCTCCATACATAGTTAGAAAAATGTTTAATCAAGGTGATAATAATAAAACTGAAGTATCAGTGATTACTAGATTTAATTCTCATTCACCCATCCATACGCTCAATTTAATTCCCCAGATCCAAATAATTTTGTTACCTCTGACACCCCAAGTATAGACCAGGGGAGGTGGAGACATCTGAGGCTTGAATGACCCATTTATTGCTTCACAACAGAATACTAGGCATTTGCCTGGTCTTGGATTTAGTTCACCTCTTCAGAGGAACTCAGATCATTGCAAGCTAGAGTCTCAATTACTCTCCTCCTGACAGGTCTCCTGCTTCTCCCTAAGTTCAAATTGTACTCCCTGACTACATCTTATTCAGACTCATTCCCCCAAAAAGTAGGTAGCCTCACTGCAATAATCTTAACAAACAGCAAACTATCTCTTTGTGAATTTCCATTTTCGTCTCTCTTCCTCTCCAGCTTCAGAAAGATCCCTCACTAGCCTGCTGCCATTTCACTGTTCTCTTCACTCCTTCAGCTACAATGAATCTCAGGAGATAATCCAAACAGATGAAATGAGGGCAGAATGTCTATATGCCCTGATGGCAAGTGCCTGATAGACTTAAAACATTATGTATCTTTCTCATGCATCACTGACATAAGGGAATAAAATGGGAGGGGAAAGAAATGTCTTACATCATATCCTGACAATGCCACAAGCCCTTGAATAATTAGTTATCAGGACAAGAAGATGCATTCAAGATGGACTAGAGCAAGTTCATGCCTGTGGGAAATAAGTGTGTCACTTGCTTTACGTTACAGGAAGAAGTCCCTAATGCTTTTCTCAATATAATATCAATATGCTGCCAATAATGTCATGCCTTCAGTGTGCAAACACTACCTCTGAGAACAATTGATGGATAAGCACTTCCAATTAAAGTAACAGGTGCTTTACTACCACGGATTAGAGCAGATAATTATTCCTTAGATGTGTTCTAGTTTGTAATCCTAGTTCCTTAATTCCCTGCCATCTCTTCCCAGCATCCCTATCTCTAGTTGTTATTCAACAGTATAATCACATTGAGGCTGGTGCTGCTACCACAATGAAAGCTGGTTGGTTTGTTGGGGTTTTTTTGTCCCCAACAGCATGGAATTCCTTCAAACATTGCTTCAGTGAGTCCTTGAAGCATTTCCTCAGTCAGCCCTGCACACAATGGCCTTTCTCCCAAACTAATTTTGTTGCTGACATATTGGAAACCTAACATCACCGAGTCTCATCATAGCCTGCAGTAGAATAGCAGTGAATGTGGCAGTAATGCCCTGACCCAGCCTTATGTGAGATGGAATTATGCCATTTGAGGTGAAGCGGCACAAAGTATTGGTATTTGTGAATGGCTTCACTGATGGGCCTGACCTTCAACCTGAAATAAATTTCTACTGTTTCAGACAAACACAAACTTTCTTAAAGGGGAAAAAAAGACTGGGGCTGCCGGATCCAAAATGGATGAAATGACAGTCACAAAGCATGAAAAGGGTCATAGAAGAAAAGTAGGAAAGTTTAATCACCCACAACCAAAAATCAAGAACTCAATGCATCCCAAATCTTTACTGCTTGTTTTTTTTTTCAGAATTTATTTATTTATTTTTAGTTTTCAACATTCATTTCCACAAGATTTTGAATTCCAAATTTTCTCCCCATCTCTCCCCTACCCCCCACACCAAGATGGCAAGTATATGTATTACCCCTTCCCCCAGTCTACCCTCTCCTATACCCCCTCTTAGCCTTCCCCTTACCCCCTTACCCTTTACTTTCTTGTAGGACAAGATGGATTTCTATACCCCATTGCCTGTATATCTTATTTCCTGGTTGCATATAACAACAATTTTTTAAAATTTGTTTTGAAAACTTTTGAGTTCCATATTCTCTCCTTTCTTCCCTCCTCACCATTTACTGCTTGTTCTTTTTTTTTTTTTTTTTTTTTGCTTTTTGGAGTGCAATTGGGGTTAAGTGACTTGCCCAAAGTCACATAGCTAGTTTTTGTGTTAAGTGTCTGAGGCTGGATTTGAACTCAGGTCCTTAGATGCTAGGTGTTTTCAGTACTAGTAAACTAATTGGGAGTGGAAGAATGAGGCCTATGGGGTCTAATGTGTGGCCAGGGTACTCATTAAGTGATCTCATGGGTGCTTATTAAACTATTTCATGGTAACTCCTTCAATGGTGATAGAATTCTCAGGAGAAAACTTGTCTGTAGAAGTTCCAGCCCTAGCACTGAACAAACTTGGAATGGCTGCTGTGTGGCCACAAAGGGTTAAGAGGAAGTTAATCTACTGTCCTCAGATGCTATTTTTCAACTACCCCACCCACCTTCTTTCCAATCAGACACACCAAAGTCCATGTGTCTTAAATTTTTCCCAAATGCTATGATGAAGCAGAGAGACAAATTTTCTTTTAGAAATTAATTTTCACATGCTCCAGTCTAGTCTTTTTTTAGATTAGACTTTGTTTGTTTGTGTTCACACCAGAACATGACTGTCTTCTGGAGGAAAAGTCCAGTGTTTCAAACATGATCTCATGGTCTATGACATGAAAAGAAAAAGAAATAATGATAGATCGCAGATGCTTTTGTATTGGCATCCCCATGTCTTACTTTTGTCTCCCTATAGTAGTATCTCTGCGTTCATCTGTAGCTCCTTCCATGCCACAGGCAAGCTTATTGTAAACCAGATGATTCATCTCATTCAGCACATTTTCCGCCACTGTAAATGTTTGTAGAACGAAAAGCGAGAGACACCCTTTTCCTCTTACCTCAAAAGCACTTCATGGCTGTCATGCTTGGGCCGCGTTTTTCTGCTGCCTCTATTTTATTCTCTATGGGCCAAGGATACAGAGCTCTACCCTTTAAGAGGCATTCACTATGGACAGGAACAAAAGGCTTATCTCCAGAACCCTCTAACTTCTAAAACATCCTCCCCTTTGCCACTGAGTGTGAGTACAAGGTGACAGCAGCCATCACTCGCAATACATTCTACATCTAAAGGAGACTTTGTTCCATCAAGGGCTCTGCCTTCTCCTATCTGTAATTGGTTCCTCAGCTACAGGCTGCCCAAAAAACACCACATGATATAACTGCTACAAATATGAAGCTCAGCCAGATAGGGTTTAGCCAAAATAGATAAACATGAAAAATTCCCCTTTCAATGGAAAAAAACTTTCCATTAATTTTTTCACTGATTCTTGATATGTGATCATTTCCTCTTGGGCCATCCTGTGGCACCAGAATGCAGAGATCTGTCTAATATGTCTCAGCAAATTACTTCACACTAATCAAAAGGAACTCGGGATGTCTCCAACTTAGAGTGTCTGGTGAGTTTCTTATTTTTCCTGGGAAAATGTCACTATCTTTGCTTCTTTAAAAATGAACAACAGATAGAGCATGAAGATATATTAACAAAGTAGAGACTGCACTTAGCAAGAGTACTAGAGAGAATGAAAAGTCACAGCAAATGTGTTTTGTCTCTTGAAAGAGGATGGAAAGAGGAAATGATTTCAGGGTTTGCTTTCTTCTATGGCTGATGAACAGTCTGATGAAAAACACTTGACTCAATTATACCATGAAAACTCAGGTGAGAGCCCACCACAATTAATAGAATTTCTTTCTCAAAAAGAATAGTGATATTCCCCTAGACTGCAATCAAATGAAGGAAAAGGACTGTTGAATTAACTTCTCCTGCACCTAAAAGAGCTATTTTAAGTTCCCACTCAACTGAACTAACTTGAGAAAGTTGACTGCCATATATCATAGCTAAAGCTTATGCCTTAGATATGATATCTCTGTTCAACAGGTTATGTGAATTTCCAATATGCCGGTACAGTGAGTGATGCCTCCAGGGCAAGGCTTCTAGAGTTTGGGCTTCTGGGCATTGGTGGTGCTTTGTATGATAACACTGATTCTCCCAACACCCATCATTATAATTGGCCAGTTTTGTGGCCTCGCCAAGTTGACTTTGCCTATATTGTTGTAGTAATTTTTTAAATGTAGCTACCACAGAATAGCCATGGAAGAATGGATAGAACTCTGAGCCTCAAGTCAGGAAGATTTGAGTTCACATGTAACCTCAGACACTTCCTAGCAGTGTAACCCTAGACAAGTCACTTAACCTCTGTTTGCCTCAGTTTCTTCATCTATAAAATGGCAATGTTAATAGCAGTTACCTCCCTGGTAAGGATGAAATGAGATAATAATTTCAAAGTACTTAACACAACACCTAACACATACTAGGCACTAAAAAGTGTTAGCTATTATTATTAATAAATGTTACTTTAAGAATATAGGCTCCTCAATTTGGAACTATGTCCAAAGAGCTATAAAAATGTGCATACCCTATGACCCAGCAATTTCATTTCTAGGGCTGTACCCCGAAGAGATCATAAAAATAGGAAAAGGACCCACATGCATAAAATATTTATAGCAGCTCTTTTTGTGGTGGCCAAGAACTGGAAATTGAGGGGATGCCCATCAATTGGGGAATGGCTGAACAAGTTGTGGTATATGAATATAATGGAATACTATTGTGCTATTAGAAATGATGAACAAGTGGACTTCAGAGAAATCTGGAAAGACTTACATGAACTGATGCTGAGTGAAGTGAGCAGAACCAGGAGAATATTGGACATAGTAACAGCCACAGTGTGTGAGGACTGACTTTGATAGACTCAGCTCTTCTCAACAATGCAAGGACCTAAAACAATTCCAAAAGACTCATAATGGAAAATACCATCCACATCCAGAAAAAGAAATATGGAGTCTGAACGCAGAGCAAAGCAGACTATTTTCTTTTTTTGTTTTGTTTTATGTTTTTTTTTCTCATGGTTCCTCCCATTCATTCTAATTCTTCTATACAACATGACTAATGTGAAAATATAATAATAGGAATGTATCTGTAGAGCCTATATCAGATGGCATGCTGTCTTGGGGAGGGGGAGGAAGGGAGGAGGAGAAAATTTAAAACTCATGAAAGTGAATGGTGAAAACTAAAAATAAAAAAAATTAACAAAAAACAACAAAAATATAAGGTCCTTAGAGGCAGAGACTGTCTTGCTTTTGTATCTATTTCCAAAAAAAGTTTAGCATAGTACCAAGCACATTAAGTAGGTTCTTAATAAGTGCTAGTTGATTGATTGATTGACTCACATCATAGGCAAGCATCCTATGGTCACTTTTCCAACCCACTTCACCCAAAAAAAAATAGTGATTATTTCACAAATCACTGTGAAAATGTCTTGATATCTTCTACAGAATCCAACCCAATCTTCTTTAATGAGGTATTTTATGCCTATGACAAAATCACATAATAGTTTTAAATGTGATTACAAAGATAACCTTGTTGAATTACATTTTGATTATTAATATCAAAGAACACTTGAAATAGACAAATATATGGAGTGTGTGACCAGTCTGCCAGAGCATGTGGAGGCTTCAGAGAGGGCACCCAACTAATACCTCCAGCAGCTGAGAAAACCCCAGCGTTTGGAAGCAAGCTGCCCTGTCTGCTATCAGAGTCCTCCTCTGGCAAAAAGCTCCAAAATCAAGTAATTGAGTGGCAACATGATCAGGCAAAGGAAGCAAAGCAAACGGAAGAATGCAACATTAGACTCCTATTTTGGGGACAAAAAAGGATCAAAGCATGGAATAGGAAGAAGACAGTGAAGTCAGAACTCCTGCATGAAAAACTTCAAAGAAAAATACAAGCTGGTTACAGGCCATAGAGGACCTTAAGCAGCAGATAAGAGAAGTGGAGGGAAAATTGAGAAGTGAAATGAGAATGATGCAAGAAAATTATGAAATGAGAGTCAACAGCCTGATTGAGGAAAATAACATCTTAAAAATTAACTAACTCAAATGGCAAAAGAGGGTCAAAAAGGCAATGAGGAGAAGAATGCCTTAAAAAGCCAAATTTGCCAGGTGGAAAAAGAATCTCAAAAGATCACTGAGGAGAATCATTCCTTCAGAATAAGATTGGAGCAAATGGAAGCTAGTGACTTTATGAGAAACCAAGATGCTGTTAAACAGATCCAAACAAATGAAAGACTAGAAGACAATGTGAAATATCTCATTGGAAAAACCACTGACTTGGAAAATAGATCCAGGAGAGATAATTTAAAAATTATTGGACTACCTGAAAGCCATGATCAAAGAAAGAACATAGAAATCATCCACCAAGAAATTCTCAAGGAAAACTGCCCTGATATTTTAGAACCAGAGGGCAAAATAGAGGTTGAAAGAATCCACCTATTACCTCCTGGAAAAGATCCCAAAAAGAAAACTCCTAAGAATATTATAGCCAGGTTCCAAAATTTTCAGATCAATGAGGGAATATTACAAGCAGCCAGGAAGAAACAATTTCAACATTGTGGAAACACAATCAGGATAACACAGGATCTGGCAGCTTCTACACTGAGGGATAGAAGGGCTTGAAATATGATATTCTGGAGGTCAAAGGAGCTGGGATTAAAACCAAGAATCACCTATCCAGCAAAGCTGAGTATCATGTTTCAGGAGAAAATATGGTCATTCAATGGAATAGAGGACTTTCAAGGATTCTTAATGAAAGAACCAGAGTTGAATAGAAAATTTGACATTCAGATACAAGAAGCAAGAGAAGCATGAGAAGGTAAGCAGGGAAAAGAAATCATAAGAAACTTATCAAAGTTGAACTATTTACATTCCTACATGGAAAAATGATAATTGTCACTGATGAAACTTTTCTCAGTATGAAAATGGTTGAAAGGAATAGAAAATTTTATATATATATATATATATATATATATATACATATATATATATGTGTGTGTGTGTGTATGTATATATATATATATATATACACATATACACACACACTCACACACATATATAAATATATATACATATATGTCTATATTAGAGGGTATATGGGCATATAAATACATATGTGAATTGTGTGTATATGTTTACAGATATACATAGAAAGAGGGCACAGGACCAATTTAATCAGAAGGGATAATACTTAAAAGGTGGAATTGAGAGGTGAGAGAGGAATATAATGAGAGGAGATGGGGAGTGACAGAATGGGATAAATTATCTCATAAAGAAGAGGCAAGGGAAAACTGTTACAATGGAGGGGAAGAACAGGAAGGCAAAAGGGAATGGGTCCACCTTATTCTCATTGAATTTGGCTCAGGGAGGGAATAACATACACACTAAATAGGCTATCTCACTCTACAGGAGAGTAGGGGGTAAGGGAATGAGAGGGGGGATGATAGAAGGGAGGGCAGGCTGGGGGTGAGGGAAGTTGGAAGCAATCACTTTTGAAAAGGGACAGGATCAAATATAGAGAATAGATAGAACAAATGGGAGGTGGGATAGGAGGGAGGGAAATATAGTCAGTCTTTTATAATATATCTACTATGGTAATGTTTTGCATTAGCTACACATGTACAACCTATACTGAATTGCTTATCTTCCCAGTAAGGGTGGGTGACAAGGGAGGAAGGGAACGAATTTGGAATTCAAAGTTTTAAAATCAAATGCTTAATATATATATATATATATATATATATATATATGCATATATACATATATATACACACACACTATTTTAATACTATTTTACATGTAATTGGGAAATAAGATATATAGGCACTAGGGCATAGAGATCCACCATACCCTACTGGAAAAGTTGAAGGGATATGGGAAAAGATATGGGAGAGAGCAGATTGGAGGGGGGGATATCCTATGGGACCACTATTTTGGGGTGGGGGGTAGGGGGAAATGGGGAGAAAATTTGTAACTCAAAATCTGGTGGAAATGAATGATGTAAACCAGAACTTAATAAAGCATTTGAAAAAAAAAGAAAATTAGTCAAGGGAGTTCACCCTAACAATATACATGTTAGAAACACAGATTAATGAATAGAGTATTGGACCCAGAGGCAGGAAGACTTGGGTTCAAGTCTTGCCTCAGGTCTTTATCAGCTGTATGACCTTGTCAAGTTCCCTAATCATTCAGCCTATTAATTTATATGTAAAATGAAAGTGTGGAGCTTGATGGTTTCTGAGGTCATTGTCTAGCTGTAAATCTATGATCTTAAACCAAAAAGATGGAGAATGCTTAATGTCAAGTTATGATATGCAATTGGAAGGACAGCTCATTAAGCTATATTGAATATGGAACATGACCCATGTCCAGAATTGAATAAGGAAGAGGAAAGCAGACCAGATTGCATTGAGAAAGGTATGCAGCACTTTCAGTGACAGCAAATACCTCCCTGACACAAACAAAAAATTTCTTCACACCAATATCCTTCTAGTTCTGTGATATCGCTGCAAAGCATGGAATAGTATAATCTCTGAAAGATCAAAATTAAGAGTCTCTCAAAGGACAGCTAGATGGTGTGGTTGATAGAACACTGGGCTTGGAACCAGGAAAACTCATCTTTCTGATTTTAAATCAGGTCTCAGACACTTATTAGCTGTGTGACCCAAGGCAAGTCACTTAACCCTGTTTGCCTCAGTTTCATCAACTATAAAATGAGGATAATAACAGCACCTAGATCCCAGAATTGTGAAGATCAAATGTGATATTTCTAAAGCATCTAGCACAGTGGTTGACACATAGTAGATGCTTAATAAACATTTATTCCTCATCAATGAAATAAAAATGTGAAGGAAGGTGTTCTAGCTTTACCAGATCTCAAACTGTATTATAAAGTGGTACATATTAAAATGATCAGGTCTGGATAAGAAATAGAGTGGTGAATCACTGGAATAGATTAGGTACACATCACATTATAGTAAATGACTATAAGTTATCTAGTATATGATAAACACAAAGATCCAAACTTTTGGAAGAAAAATTCATTATTTGACCAAAATTGCTAGGGCAATTAGAAAATAGTAAGGCAGAAACTATGTATAGACCAAAATCTCACACCATGTACCAAGATAAGGTCAAAATGAGTACATGATTTACACATAAGGGGTGTTACCATAAGCAAATTAGGAGAGCATGAAATAGTTTCTTTGTCAGATCTATCCAACAAGAGAAGAATTTAGGACCAAAGAAAATACAGAGAATTACAAAACACAAAATAGATAATTTTGATTATATAAAATTAAAAAGTTTTTGTGCAAACAAAACAAATGCAACCACTATTAAAAGGAAAGCCTCTAGTAAACGCTTCGTTTCTCAAACATATAGAGAACTGAGTCAAATTCATAAAAATAGTCAAAGTGTATGAACAGGCATTTTTCAGACAAAGAAATCAAAGCTATCTATAGTCATATGAAAAAATGCTCTAAATTACTATTGATTAGAGAAATGCAAATTAAAACAACTCTTAGGTACCACCTCATATCTATCAGATTGGCTAATATGACAGAAAATGAAAATGATAAATTTTGGAGGGGATATGGGAAAACTGGGACACTAATGCAGTGTTGATGGAGTTGTAAACTGATTCAACCATTCTGGAAAGCGATTTGGAACTCTTCCCAAAGGGTTATAAAACTTTGCATACCCCTTGATTCAGTGATACCACTACTAGGTGGTAACTATGTCCCAAAGACATCAAAAAGGGGAGGGAGGGGAATGGGCCTACTTGTACAAAAATATTTATAGCAGCTTTTTCTGTGGTGACTAAGAATTGGAAACTGAAAGAATGCCTATCAGCTGGGAAAGGGCTAAATAAGTTGTGGCATATGATTATGATAGAATATTGTTATGCTATAAGAAATGACAAGAAGGATAATTTCAGAAAAACCTGGAAATAATTACAGGAACTGATGCAAAGTGAAATAAGTAGAACCAGGAGAACATTGTACACAGTAACCACAGTATTACCTGATGAAGAACTGTGAATGACTTAGCTATTCTCAGCAATACAATGATCCAAGACAACCCCAAAAAACTTATGATGAAGCTTATTATCTGCCTCCAGAGGAATAACTGATACTGTCTGAATATAGATTGAAGCATGCAAATTTTCACTTTCTTTCTTTTTTCATTCTTTTATTCTAGCCTTCTTGTACAAAATGACTAATATGGAAATGTTTTACATTATTGCACATGTATAACCTATTTCTGATCTCTTAGGGGAGGTTGGGGGGGAGAAAGGAAGGGAGGATGAGAATTTGAAACTTAACACTTAAAAAATAAAAAGTTTTAACATGTAATTGGGGGAAAATAAAATATTATATTTTAAGAAGTTTATTCCCTTCTTTTCCCCTATTTGATGGAGTACATATTTCCATGAGATCACAGAAACATTGAAAAGGACTGATCTTAGGCAAGTCCCTTCAACTCTCTTTACTTCCATTTCCTCATCTGTAAAATGAGGGCATTAGACTAAATGATCACACAGGTCTTCTCAAGTTAAAACATCTCTGAAATAAATCCAGCATGGAGTGCATTTCTTGGAAGAATTAGGGAATTAGAATTAGGGAGATTACTTAAAGGATAGAATACTGGACTTGGAGTCCAGCACTTAGCAGCTGTGTGTCCCAAGGTAAATCTCTGTGCCTTCCATTGGCCCATTCTTGGAATGTTCTCTCTCCTTGTATCCACTTCTTGGCTTCCCTGACTTCCTTGTAGGTTCACCCCCAAACCTTTCCTGCTCCCTCATTTCAAGTGTCTCCCTCTGAGATTACCTCCTATTTTCCCTGCACTTAAAATTTTCATTTTTAAATAGTTTGTATGTTGTCTGCCCCTTTAGCATGTGAGCCCCTTGAAAATAGGGACTATTTTTGCCTCTCTTCCTATCCCTGGTGCTTAGATATTGCTTGGCACATAGTAGTTGCTTAATAAATGTTTGTTGTTGGTGATAAAAAGGACAAAAAAGGAAGAGGCTGAACTCAATGGCCTTTATGGTCCCTTCCAGCACAAATTATATGATCCTATGGACAAAGCATTCAACTACTCTGCATTTCAATTTCCTCATCTGTCAAATAGGAAAACACAAGCGTTATTATTCTATATAACATAATGTATTATATTGTATATAATATGTGATTATATATAATTATATATTATTATTATTTTGGCCTAAGTAAAGAGTCTTTATTGAATTCTCACTGGATAAGGGTGGCCCCTGAGAAAATAAAAGTAATGTTAAGGGCCTTTTGAAGAGACAATATACATGGAAGATTCAAGTTAAAAACCTGTGTTGACACAAAAATATATTGAAGAAGTGGAGTGGAAGGTGTCTGTAAGGCTCAAATGAGAAAATATACATAGAAGAAAAGAAAGAAGAAAGGAAGGAAGGAATAAAGGAAAGAAGAAAGAGGGAAGGAGGAAAAAAAGAGAAAGAAGAAAGGAATGAAAGAAAAAGGAAGGAAAGAAGGAAGGAAGGAAGGAAGGAAGGAAGGAAGGAAGGAAGGAAGGAAGGAAGGAAGGAAGGAAGGAAGGAAAGAAGGAAAAGTGTTCCTATTTTTATATATATTTCAAGTGCAAATCACATTCTAGTGACATATCTCTTCAGAATGGCTTACTTTTGGTGTTTAATCCATTTCCCTTTTAACTAATATGACTTAGCTTGACTCATTGATCCAAAACATTCTACAACCACCCACCTGTCTCTGAAAAGTCCCATTTTCTTCTTCAATTACTTTTTGTTAAAGCTAGACTTTTGGTCTCTAATGTTTAATTTTTAAAACTATAAAAGGGGAGGGGTCTAAAATGTTGAGGAAACTTTACTTTCAAGATCTCTCCATAGAACCCAAGCTAGCTGAGAGAAATATTGACTTCTTTTCCATCTGAGTCTATTATTATTTTTTTGGAGGGCAATTGGGGTTGACTTGCCCAAGGTCACATGGCTAGTTTTTGTGTTAAGTGTCTGAGGCTGTATTTGAACTCAGGTCCTCCTGACTCCAAGGCTGGTGCTCTATTCACTGCACCACCTAGCCACCCCCTGAGTCTATTATTCTTAATAAGTACAAAATGACTTTTGTGACCTGCAGACTCAAATAATTGTGGGTGTGTGAAGTCAATGCTAGGGATAAGCTATTGTAACATCAGAATCTGGTACTTTTCTTCATCATCACCAGACAAGATAGGGTAGGAAAGTTCATAGAGTGGAAAAAAGTGAATCTCAGGTTGCTCTAAGATGTTTGACTCTGCTATAAATTAATCTAAAGTTTCTCGATTTATTCTGGGTTATCATAGTCTAGATGCTTTAGCTAAAAATTAGGTACTTTATATCAAAAGAGAATCTGGGTTTCATCCCTCAGTTTTAGCCACTTTGCATCCTACATATCTATTTTCCTCCTATAGAGGAGAGGATAATAATGCCAATTGCATATATTTCAGTAACATAATAAGGATAAATTGTTGCTTTCAATAAAACATATGCACACTTTGGCTTTAGAACTTATAAACAGAGATAGAGATGTGGCTTTTGTACAATTGAATGATGATACATTTCTCTAGTCACATACCTTTTACTTTACAGACACTCTTTATACCATTTCCCCAACACAATTCTACATTGATAATGGACTGAATCCTGTCTGTCCACTCATGTACTTCTCCACTGCCTTTGGAGTAATCTAAAATTTTAACATTCAGAGGCTGTGCTATTCTATGACTCAGACACAGCATAATTAGAAGATATTAAAATTTAAAAGATAAGCCTTTGTTTCAGGAGGAAGCTTGAGTTTATTATAGGAGCTATGCAGTTTCCCAAAGGAAATCCAGTCTGTTTTCTTCTTCTTTTTCAGTTTTGGGGCCAGATCATTATTCATGTTCTGTCTATCCAAGATATATGTGCTGACGGACCAAAAACTATCTATTCAATTGCATATTATTACCTAAACATTAGACATTTTTCATCCAGTTAGTTTTTCTTACATGGATAAAAAGTCAAATCCTTTAATGATTACAGATATGATTTAGTAGAGCCTCTTCAGTGATCTGGAACTTGATTCTTTCAGTAGCTTTCTCTTTTAGTGGGAGTAAATGGTAGATCCCACCATCTAACAAAAATCCTTCTTCAATTTGGACTCTTTGTTAGACATCCTTGATGATAACTTTGGTGATCATATATGCCTATTTTGTACCTTACTTAAAATTAATCATCTGAAGACCATTGAAAAAGTTATTTCTGCAATTACATCTTTTAAGAAATTTTGTGTAATCTCATACAATACCATTTTGTTTTGCTTTTCTTTGTTTTGTTTGGAGGGTTAGGTTGTTTTAACTTTTACAAAGGAATATTTACTGCAAAGATATAAAAAGAACAGAAGTTAGAAGCAATTCCCCATAATACACAGACACAAACTATCCCCATTCTACCCTAGTCCTTAGAGAAAGTGAGCCCAACTTTAAAGCAGTTCTACAAAGCAGATGACTCACCAAGTTCACTTCCAAAGACAGCACAGCTGATAGATGAATCTCTATATCTCTCTCAGCTACTTTGGGTTAAATAGGTCATTTGGGACTTTGCTACTCATGTCTAGCTGTTAAATCTATTATGAAATATGGCTCCTGGATCTCTAGTAGATCAAAGTTCACAAGATTGTAACTGTCTCCAATAATCCACCTGAAAGAAGGAGAGAAGAAATGGAAAGAGAGGCAAGGAACAGAGGTCCAAATTCACAAGCCATGATTTTCAGATGGGGAGGTTCTGAGGCTTCCCCTCAGCCAAAGTCTTAGAACACATCTCTCTTATTCCAAGACAACAAGGCAGGGAAAAGAAAGGGAAATAGTAAAAGACATCTTTTTGGAGGAGAATCTTTAAGACAGCATTTGACTAATGCAATTTAATTTTTACAGTCAACAAGCAAAAAACTCAGTGTGATCATCTTTTCTCTATGCCTTTTATTCAAACACACACAAAGATGTGTTTTGCTGAAAAATATTTGTGAGCCCACCTATTTTCTTCTCATGCCTTCATCAAGGAAGCCCTTTTTACATGTTTAAATCATTTTCATAATGATTTTGTAGAAATAGGAAAATTAGGCATATTGGCTAATCATTACCGATATTCTCTTGATGACTGTTTGGTAATTAGCTCAATGCTGATGATAACAACAATGCCATCTTATTTTTCAATAATACTTCATAATTTCTAATTCAATTACATATCCACTATCTCCTTTGCTTCTATCAATAACCACAAATGATCAGATAGGTAACATAGGCCTTGGAGAGGCTAGTATCCCATTCTTCTGTATCCTTCTCCAGTGTTCTTTCCACTATAAAATGAAGAATGATAAAATCAATCTGACCTTCAGGCAAGGTAAAGGTATTTTAAAGTGTTATTGGAAAATATTACTGAGTTTCAAAGGCATTGAAAATGTGAATTTAAATTTGAACTACCAACACATGCAACCATTTCTTACATGATATGTTTGAAGTCAAGCACACCTGAGAGTTCAGATAAAGAAAGAAGTGTAGAAATATGTTAGCCATTAATCTCTTAAATCTTTAAAAGTACACAGAAGCCAACAGTGAAACTTTTAAAGATTGACTTCCTCAATATTCTAAAATCAGAGCTTTTAATTCCAAATATATATATTTTACAATGAATCCATGATCTCATTGGTGTGAGCACTTTCTCCCATATACAGTGGTGTACAAATTAACTTGGACAAAATAAAGTTATTAAATGGATTTATAAAATTAACCTTACAATTTTTTATATATTAAAAAAAACTTTAACATGTGTTTGTGTGTGGAGAGAGAAAAAAGGAGGGGGAGAAAGAGAGAGAGAGAGAGAGCTCAACCACCTCCCCCAGAGCCTTAGAGATCCAAACTTCAAACTACAGAAATCGACCCCAGGTTTAGCAGCACCAGTGTGACAATCACTGTTCTATACTTCTAGGTCAGATAACTGAGAAACAGAAGGAGTGGGACAGAACCCCATGTGTCACTGCATTAAGCCTGAGGGAAAGAACCCAGCACACAGTTGGAGCTAGTTCTGCTCTTCACCTCCTCCCTCCATCCACCCCACCCCCACCCCTGGCTTAGGGACAAAGGCATGAGCTGTTGAACCCGGAATTGCCTAGTGTGGGAGGAGGTTGAGATACTTTGATATTCAACCCCCAAAAAATCAGAGGGGAGTCAAAAAGTGAGCAATAGGGGAAAATAAGGAGAAAAAGACTGGAATTACTAAAAATCTTAGGACAAAAATTCAAAGACCTTGACCACAAGCAGATAAATCAACAGGGAAAACATTAACAGAGGAAATATGACTTCCAGACCTAGTAAATGAGTTCAGACCTCTTTGTATAAATACTACAAAACAAAGGAAAATGACTCAACACTTGATGAGACAGAGGATACTGTAGACTTTGAGGAGAACATGGAACTACAACACATTGTTTCTGAGTAGATTAAAAGAGAAATGAGAAACAGAAATATAAGAGAAAAATTTATGACCTGCACAACAGAAATAACTGATAAACTATAAAAACTGGAATCCACAATGGCAAATCTTAGCAAAGGGAGGAGAGGGAGAGAGGAAGAAAGGGAAAGAAGGAGAGATGGAGGGAGTGAGAGGAAAGGAGGGAGACAGGGAGAGAGAGAGAGAGAGAGAGAGAGAAGAGAGGAGAGAGGGGGAGAGAGAGGAAAATTGATTGGAAATGCAAATACAGATGAAATATAAGAAAAAAAACAAAACAACCCAGTAACATTAAAAGAAAACATGCTTCTTAATTGGAGCAAAACATATTCTTCTTGAAAACAAGATAGATAGAGATAATCTAAAGTATTAATGATTTCCCAGAACATTCAAAAACCTAAACACCATAATGAAAGAAATAACACCCAAAAAGTGCCCAGAACTTCTGAACATAGAAAAAGAAACACCAGCTGAAAGAATACATAGATTGCCACCAGGAAAAAAAAGCTGAAATCTTTGATTTCAACAAAACAACCAATACTATATCTCCAATACTTAAGGGAAGTTTCACATTTGCTTAGAATAGCATTCATTTCTAAAAACCACAAATTTAAAAATACAACAAAAGAAAGTGATGAAATATATGTGTGAAATGAAATTCAGTTAACTCAGCATGGGGAAACAAGTGCAACCTAATTTAATGTGTTAAAGATAGATTTTCTGACATAGCCTTGTGTCAGTAGAAGCACACACTTGTGACTACTGCTATCATAAAATGGAGCTATATCAAAATTATTACTTATCCCAAGTAATTCACACATCACTGTTGATCACAACCCAGCCACATGATCTATGGCCATCCCTTTCAATAAGTCAGTTACCATAATGCACATATTGTGGTTTTGTACATATCATTTCCCATCAGAATGAAATGTCCCTTCTCCCATATCTGTCTTTTGAAATTCCTTATTTCATTTAAGAGCCAAATTGGCAATTATTTCCTTCAAGAAATCATTCCTGGTAACCCCAACTGGAAGCAATTTCTCTGTCTTCAAGATTTTTCATGATGTTTCACTTGGACTTTTTCTTTGTATTTATCATATTCTTCCTTGAAATATAGTTATTTTTAACAAGTTTTTCATATCCTCTATTTGATTATAAACTTCTTGAAGGCAGAGTTTTATTTAATCTTTTTAATCCCAGCATTTAGCACACTGTCTTAAATATGGTGGATGCTTCAGAAATATTTAATTGAACATATATTGTTTTAATTCCTTAATTGGGAAAACATTGTTTAAGTCCTACTTTAATCAGCCACAAGTTTATGAAAATTTTGTCTATTATTCTCCATCATTCTATATCTTGTTCTATGCTCCTACTAATACTGGGACTGCAAGAGCAGGCTGAGATTTTCCAATCCATTCCTAAGACATATCGGTAAAGTCTCTCAATATCTTATCAGTAAATGGAAATCAAAGATGGGAAAGGGTCATAGGGTTCAAGTCTAACCACAATGACTCAGTAGTTCAGTTCACTGACATACCCAGGCCTATGGAGAATCCCCAACCACAGTCTACAACTAGGAGTTAGAACATATTGAATCATCCTATGTGGTATTTTGTTCACTGTTATCTCTCCTTTTTATGCTGCATAGTGCAAAGTAACACCCCTGGTTACTTCAGGCCCAAGTGCCAAGTGTATAACTTGGATATTAGGTGAATACTGCACATTGAATGAAGCCCTTCCTCACAGGAACAAATAGGATGCCAGGAAATAAATTGCAGGGATGGTAAAGTTTTTTCATTTTATGTTATCTTAAAGTATCACCACCTTTAAACCGCTAAGTGACTATATCTTAGCAATATACCTTAGTTGGGGTTTGCGTAACAGTAAAGCGTTCTACATGAAATCTTTTGCCAACTTTTGTATTTTACTACATATCACGAGTCCTGATCCTTCCCATTATTTTACATAAGATGAGAAAAAGGGAGCTTGCCACATAACACAGATATACAGGGGAACCGCCAGGAAGGTGAGAAAGACACAGCACCTACAACTTGGAGAGATTGGCTCCTGCAACTGTGGCTATTTCCCTAGGCAGCACCACTTAATTGCATTTAGTCCAGGGGAGTCAAGAGTAATTTTAAAAAGAAAAGAAAACTTAAAACATTCCAGAAGGAAAATTTAGTACATGCTCCAGTCAGAAAGGAGACAACTGTCACTGACTCCATTTCACAAAGAAGGTTCCAGTAGTGACTAAACTGTTCACTGAGAAAAACAGAAAAAGAAAAATTGGATTTCCTCAGGGCCATGTCAGTTCCTGAAGACTAACACACACTCACTCAGAAGTAAGGTCACTGTGTTCTTAAACTGACCAGACATAATCAGCCTCCCCTGTTTGTGGCCATAATTTCAGCCACCAGGAAATTATCTGACTATTGACCAAAAATGAGCTCATTCTGAACCCCCCCCCCCAATCTAAGAGCAATTTCTCCATTGTCCTTTCAGAAAATTTCCAGGAAGGAAACAGAATTGAATTCTCCTGAGTTGGAGGTTTGGTAGCAGGTAGATTTTTTTTGAATAAGGCATTTTTAAAAATATAGTAATAAAAGCATTGAGAGGAAATGTTAAAGAAAAAGAAAAGGGAAAGTGAAAAAGACTGAAAATCAGAAAAAGGAAAGAGAAAAAAAAACAAAATGAGTACAAGGGAGGAAAAAAAGTCCATGTGAAAGTTTTCTAGAGAGCAATCAACCAACAATATGTGATTAAGCACCCACTGTACTACTAGATGTGAAGATACAAAGCACAATAAAGGGGCAATAAGACTCAAGAAACATAATTTAGATGAGAAAGCAAGAATGTTTAAGTGATCATCCTAAATGTTTGACCATGTATATCACTCCCTGCTCAATAAACTTCCCTTGGCTCTGTATTACCTCTAGGATCAAATTTAAAATCTTCTGTTTGGTTTTTAAATTGGTTTTTAAAGCCTTTTCATAACCTGGTCCCTTCCTACTTTCCCAGTCTTCTTATACTTAACTTACCTCCTCAAACTCTATCTCAACCATCACTTCCTGGCTTCCCCAGACTCTTTCAGTACTCTATTCAAATCCCACCTTCTGCGGGACACCTCTCCCACTATAGTTCCTTCTCTCTGAGATTATCTTCCACATACTACGCTGAACATATTTTAGCTGTACCAAGCCATTTGCATGTAGTCTCCCCCATTAAAATGAGAGCTCCCTGGGCGGGGGGAACTGTTTTTTTTACCTTTCTTTGTATCTATAGTGCTTAGAATAGAACTTGGCACTTTTTTCTTTCTTTTTTTTTCCAAATGCTTTATTAACTTCTGGTTTACATCATTCATTTTCATCAGATTTTGAGTTATAATTTTTCCCCATTTTCCCTTACCCACCACCCCAGAATAACAGTCATACAGGATATGCCCTCATCCAATCTGCTCTCTCCCATCTCTTCTCCCATACCCAGTTCGACTTTTCCAATAGGGCGAGGTGAATCCCCACACCCCATTGCCTGCACATCTCATCTCCCAATTATATGCAAAATAGTATTAATCATAGTATTTATATATTTTTAAATTGATTTTAAAAGGAAGATAAGCAACTCAGTATATGCTGTACATGTGTAGCTATGCAAAATATTACCATAGTAGATATATTGTAAAAGATTGACTATATTTCCCTCCCTTCCATCCCACCTTCCACCTGGTCCACTCCCCACCTTGATCCTGTCCCTTTTAAAAAGTGGGTTCTTCCAACATCCCTCCCCCACCAACCCCCCTCCCCTTCACCACCTTCCCCCATCCCCTTCCCCCCCATACTCTTGTAGGGTGGGACACCCTATTTAGTATGCATGTCATTCTCTCCCTGGTCCAAATTCAACGAGAATAAGGTTTTGTCTTTTTGCCTTCCTGTTCTTCCCCTCCCTGCAACCACCTTCCCCTACATCCTCTACAGGAGACAGTTCATCCCATTGTCTCTCCCAATTACCCCTAACCATATTACTCTCTCACCTCTTAACCTCACCTTTTAAGTATCATCCCTTCCTATTAAATTTGACCTGTGTCCTCTATCTATGTATACCTGAAAACATATATAAACACACTTTCACAAATGTATTCATATCCCCATATACCCTTCTTCAACTATTTTCATACTGAGAAAAGTTTCATCAGTTACAGTTATTGGTTTTTTTTTTCAACAAGAATGCTTGAAAGTCTTCTATTCCACTGAATGACAAAATTTTCCCCTGAAACATGATACTCAGTTTTGCTGGGTAGGTGATTCTTGGTTTTAATCCCAGATCCTTTGACCTCTAGAATATCATATTCCAAGCCCTTCCATCCCTCAGTGTAGAAGCTGCCAAATCCTGTGTTATTGTGTTTCCACAATATTGAAATTGTTTCTTCCTGGCTGCTTGTAATATTCTCTCCTTGATCTGGGAATTCTGGAACCTGGCTATAATATTCCTAGGAGTTTTCTTTTGGGGATCTTTTTCAGGAGATGATCTTCAACCTTCAATCATCTTTCAACCCCTATTTTGCCCTCTAGGTCTAAAACATCAGGGCAGTTTTCCTTGAGAATTTCTTTAAGGATGATTTCTAGGTTCTTTCTTTGATCATGGCTTTCAGGTAGTCCAATAATTTTTAAATTGTCTCTCCTGAATCTATTTTCCAGGTCAGTGGTTTTTCCCATGAGATATTTCACATTGCCTTCTATTCTTTCATTTGTTTGGATCTGCTTAATAACATCTTGATTTCTCATAAAGTCACTAGCTTCCATCTGCTTCAATCTTATTCTGAAGGAATGATTCTCCTCAGTGAGCTTTTGAGATTCTTTTTCCACCCAGAAAATTTGGCTTTTTAAGGCATTCTTCTCCTCATTGCCTTTTTGAGCCTCTTTTGCCATTTGAGTTAGCCTATTTTTAAGGTGTTATTTTCCTCAGTCAGGCTGTTGACTCTCATTTCATACTTTTCCTGCATCCTTCTCATTTCTCTTCCCAATTTTTCCTCCACTTCTCTGCTTGGTTTTTAAAATCCTTCTTAAGGTCTTCTATGGCCTGTAACCAGCTCGTATTTTCATTTGGAGCTTTTGGTGCAGGATTTCTGACCTCACAGTCCTCCTGTTCCATGCTTTGATCCTCTTTGCCCCCAAAATAGGAGTCTAATGTTGCATTTTTCTGTTTATTTTGTTTCCTTTGCCTAGGCATGTTGCCACTCAATTACTTGACTTTGGGGCTTGTTGCCACAGTAGGATTTTGCCACCAGCCAGGAGACCTTCCATCTCAAAGGTTGGGGTTTTCTCAACTTCCGGAGGTATTAGTTGGGTGGCCTCTGTGAAGCCTCCACACACTCTGGCAAACTGGTCACATACCCCAAGACCTCCACCCCAGACTGCAATCCAGATCCAAGAAGGGTAAAGCAAGAGCGTTTACCCCCCAGACTGATCACTGGATCCCCTTATAGTTTGCAGGCCAAGAGCTGAAGCTGCAACTCAGCAATGTGGCACAAGCTGTGCCTTCTCCTCAGCAGCTTCTTGCTCCCAGGGGAAGAAGCTGATGCATTCTCCCAACCAGTCTCAAAGTCCATAGGACACTGACCTCTTACTTTGTCCTAGGCATCTATGTGTTGATAATTCTGGAAATGCCACAGTTCCTGGTGTTCTGGGGTCCCTCCAGCCAACTGCTGGTCTGGCCACCCTCAGGCTAAAATTGTGACTCATGCAGGCTTGGGCTTGGTTCCCAGATCCCTGTACTGGCTGCTCCCTGCTGGGCTGCCAGGCTGTCCTCAGCGGGAGGTTAGCTTCTCTGTGTCATTTTGTGGGTTCTGGAGCTCCAGAGGTCATTAAGAGTCCCTCTTTTACATAATTTTGAAATGGTGTGGGCTGGAGGGCTGTGGAAGTGCTGTTTCTACTCTGCCATCTTGACTCCACCCTCAGAACTTGGCACTTTTTAAGCCCTTAATAAATGCTTTTGACTTGAATCTTAAGATGTTCAAAGTTGTTTGTCTTTACAATATTGTTATGATTATATAAATTGTTGTCCTAGTTCTGCTTACTTTTGTTGTTGTTGGTTATTCATTAGTCTCCAACTCTTTGTGCCTCATGGACAAAGGTACTCTAGGCCCTTCTACCCTCTACTATCTCCCAAAGTCTGTCCAAGCTCATGTCCATTGTTTCCATGACACTATCCATCTCATCCTCTGCCATTCACTTTTCCTTCTCTGGCTTTAATCTTTCCCAGCAGGATTCAGACTTTTCCAATGAGTCCCAGCTTTTCATTATGTGGCCAAAGTATTTAAACTTCAGCTTCAATATTTGACCTTCCAATGAATAGCCTGAATTAATTTCTTTACGTATTGACTGATTTGATCCCCTTGCTTTTCAAGAGACTCTCAAAAGTCTTCTCTAGCACCACAATTCAAAAGTGACAATTCTGTGATGCTCAGCTTTCCTTATAGTCCAAATCTCACAGCCATATATTACTACTGAAAAAAACTATAACTTTGACTATATGGACCTTTGCTGGTAAGGTGACATCTCTAATTTTTAGTATGCTGTCTGGATTTGCCATAGTTTTCCTTCTGAGGAGCAAGTGTCTTTTAATTTCATGGCAGCAATCACCATCTGCTGTGATCATTGAACCCAACGATATAAAATCTGGCACTGTTTTCATTTCTTCTCCCTCCATTACTCTGCATCAATTCATACAAGTCTTCTTGAGTTTCTCTGAAACTGATAATTTTTTAAATCAACAGTGTAAGATAGCATCCAACATTTTTTTTTTGCTTTTTGGAGGGCAATTGGGGTTAAGTAACTTGCCCAAGATTACACAGCTAGGTTTTTTTTTTGCTTGTGTGTGTTAAGTGGCTGAGGCTGGAACTGAACTCAGGTCCTTCTGGCTCCGGGGCCGGCACTCTACTCACTGTGCCACCTAGCTGCCCCCATCCAACATATTTCTAAAGAAATTTTTACAGATATAAAATACCATAGTAGTTTTAAAAAGATGTAATTATAATAACATACATTTTAAAATGCCTTATTAAATTTAGAATTGAATTTTCTCCTGCATGAAGAGACAAATATAGGTGAAATGTCGGACCTTTTAAAAATGTGGCACAGTGCCTTGAAAGCAGTAGGCAATGAAAAACCAGCAAACTTTAAAAAAAGTTCTTTGAAAATGCCATAGATTATGAAATAAAATCCAATTCAATGTCAGTCTGTTGTGCATCTAGACATCAGAGCTCTAGTCAGCATTTTATGGAATTGGTTTCCTAGAGAAATTGTTGAGTTCTTACAAGCATAAAGAATATGACTCCATGGAGTATTGGGTCTATTGGTAAAGAGCAGGGTTCATTCTTTGCCATACTGTTCATAAATATTTGTAAGAGTTCATTCTTTGTCCCCTTTGCCTTCCCCAAATAAACCTTACTTTCTCACTCACTAGTGGCCCTGAATTAAGGATGGAGAACAGATACTATGGACAAAGGGGCAGTGAGAAGAAAAGAGAGAGGCTCTCAGAAAAACTGATGTGGATGTGCAGGGAACTAACTCATCAGCCACCTTAATTTTTTAAAGTACAAACTTTTAAAAAGTATATATGTATGAAACAGGGAAAGAAAAGCAAATAAGGCAACTAAGTACCACAGTGGACCTGGAGTCCTAAGACCTAAATTCAAATCTAACTCAAATACTTTCTAGTTGTGTGACCCTGGGCAAGTCACAGTTTATCTCAGTCTCCTCATTGGTAAAATCTGTCACCTCCAGAGTTATGACAGTCAAATGAGATGATAATTGTAAAGCATTTAGCAAAATATCTATCTAGTACACAGCAAGTGCTATGTAAATGTTAGTTATTAATAAATGACTGAGGAATGACAGAAAAGCAGCCTTTTGTGAATCATGACAGGAGCACTAAAGCTAAGAATAAGTTAATGCTTTTAATGAATACTAAGAGAAAAAAGGTATTTTTGCTACTTTGGGGGTTTTTTTGCTTTTTTTTTTTTTGGAGGGCAATTGGGGTTAAGTAACTTGCCCAAGGTCACATGGCTACGTTTTTGTTTGTGTGTGTGTTAAGTGTCTGAGGCCAGATCCAAACTCAGGTCCTTCTGACTCCAGGGCCGACGCTCTACTCACTGTACCACCTAGTCGCCCTGCTACTTTTGGTTTTTAACAAATAATATTTTTTTCAATTACATGTAAAGATAGTTTTCACTATTCATTTTTAGTAAGATTTTGGGTTTCAAATTTTTCTCCTTCACTCCCTTCCCTTCACCATCCCCATGATAGCAAGCAATCTGAAACACATTTCTACCTTAATTGTGTTATAAAATAAGAAATAAAACAAAAGGGAAAAGCCACAATAAACAAAAACTGTGAAAATAATGTGAATTGAACTGAATTCAGACTCCACAGATCTTTCTCTTGATATGGATGAGTCTTTTGGATTTGTATTGTTCAATCACTATATTGTTGAGAAAAGAAAGTCAGTCATAGTTGATCATCACACAGTGTTGCTGTTACTATGTACAATGTTCTCCTAATTCTGCTCATTTCACTCAGCATCAGTTCATGTAAGTCCAGGTTTTTCTGAAATCCATCCACTCATCATTTCTTATAGTACAATAGTTTTCCATTTCATTCATATACCACAACTTGTTCGGTCATTCCCCAATTAATGGGCATTCCCCCCAATTTCCAATTCTTTGCCACTACAAAAAGAGCTACTAGAAATACTATTGTATGTGTAGGTCCTCAAAAAGCATTTTAAAAGCTTTATTAGGTAAAACACCATAATCACATAAAGGATAGAACTTTTGCTTGAGGTGAATGGGATAGTGATCATAGATTGGAGAGAGAAATAAAAAGTACTCAATTCATATTTCCTTTTAGTTCTTGTTTCTGCTAAAATTAATAAAAGACAAAACAAAGACTGCTAATAGGGAGCTAAATTCCAAATTATTCAGGGAGTAGGAGAGCACCTAGTTGCTGTTAATTAATTCAAGTCACGAGACCCAGGCAAACCAAAACAGAGGCTACTACAAGAAACTGGCAGATGGGCATACAAAACTATTGGCAGGAATCTCTGAAGAATTTTGCAGAAGAACATTAAGATTATTCTGCCATTCCTGTATTCAAGAAAAGGAAGGGAATGGAATCTGCAAGTTATAGACTTGATAGTTCAACTTGGATTCCCAGAAAAATTCAGGAGGGCATTATTAAAACAAAGTTTGATGAGTATCTAGAAAAGAAAGTGGTGATCATACAAAAATTAACTTGTCTTCATCCATACCAGCATTTATTTAAACAAGGTTACAAAGCTGGTAGATGAGGGAGATACTATTGATTTAGTTTACCTGATTTTAACATATTTTTTCATGCTATTATTGAAAAGATAGTGATAGGAGTGTGACAATAGTACAGTATCATGGTTTCCATATTGGTTGAATAACTAGACCCCAAGAGTCATCACTGATAGATAGGTGTCAACTTGGATAATGTAGGGCAGTGCCCCAGAGAGCTGCCTTTAGCTCTATTCTGCTTAGAATTTTTATCAATAACTAGGAATAAGGTATATATGACATGCTTGTCAAATTTTCAAACTACGTGGAGCAGAAATGGATGGCCAATATAAGTCAATGTGACATAATGCCAAAAGGGCTGGTTGCCATCAGAAGATTTGATTTCAAATCTCAGCCCTGTACTTGCTACATCTGTACCGCAGTTTCTTCATCTGCAAATTTAGGAAATGCATTAGATGATTTCTAAGGTCCCTTCTAGGTTTGTTTATGGTCCTATGAATGAGGGAGTTAGGATTTTTAACAAATCTCAACAGATTGAATATTCTAAGCTGAATATCTTAAGATGAAATTTAATAAAGATTTATATATGTAGCTTTAGTAATATGTCAATGTGATCTGTGACTCATAAAAGTTCTAGGCTCATATAGGCCAAGTTCAATATTTACAACTTTTAAATAATTATCTAGCTCATTTTTGCCCGCTCCCAGGGAGTTCCCTGAAAATATCAGAACATGCCTGGTTTCTAAGTCCCCTTGGGCCATTCTGTTCTTCTATAAGAACCACTGTCTAACCAATATGAAGACAGAACAGAGTTTATTTTAAATGTATGTATAGAAAAGAGAAAAGAGTCTCATATCTTGTCCCTTTCAGCCAGGGAACAGTTGTAACTCACTTTCTGGTAAGTGTCATTTTGTAACTTTTTTTCCCAAAACTATAGTCCCTAGGAAAAGTTCACAGCAGTAATAGATGAGTTGCATAGGTGGACAAGAGAATCTCAACAAAGAATGATACCAGCATCCCTCTGCTCACCTACTTCCCTAGTTTCAGTTTGTTTTACTTGCTCCAGCAGGCTCCAACCTAAACTACATCTACTTTTCAATTTTTTGGTCCTGGAGTGCCCTGACAAGCACTGTACTAAGCACTGGAAATAAATATTCAATAAAAAGATTGTTCTTTCAAAAAAGAGAGCTGAAAAGTGAGTGGAAGAAAAAGGGACATGGTGGATAAGTACAGAGAATCAGAAGTAGAGCCAGGGAAGGAGTAAAGGAGCAACCAGTCTGCCTCTTGAATATAGCTTGTTTGGGATGCCACATTTCAGCAATAGCATTGTTAAGTTGGGGAGCATCCCAAGAAAGGGGAGCATCCTTCAGGATGCTGAAGGGCTTCATAAAAAATTAATCTGAAGCAGCTTGGGGTCTGGAAAAGAGAAGGGTTAGAAAAGCTATTTTCAAGTATTTGAAGAGTTGTCATTTGGAAAAGGTATTAACCTTGCTCTAGAGGGAAGAATTAGGAGTCGTCAGTCAATAATCAGTCCACAAATATTAATTAAATGCCTGTGATGTGCCAGGTATTGTGCTATGTGCTTTCAAAGATGCAGATTTATTCATTAGAAGCCTGAAGAGAGCATGACCATTTTGGGGGTATAGAGGATATTACTATTTAGGTACATATTGGATTAGATGGCCTTTGGGGTCTCTTTCAAGTTTGTCTCTGTGATTTGATGATCCTGAGAAAAACATTTTTATAAAGTGAAATTTGATTAAATCTTGCTATGAATTGTGGTTGATAATTATAGCTAATATCAAGTATAATTAATTATTTCTCTATGTTGAGGATGTCATTTCTAAATATCTCCCCATTTTATAGCATGTTATTGCCCTGCATAGACAATAAATACTTGTTGAAATTAATCATAGCCAACTTTGTCATAAGTTATCAACGTAGACAAATCACCTGTACATGGGAATGTCCTTGACCTCAGGTCGCCAAATTTATATTGAATGGGAAACAAAGAAATGAGAGAATGAAAATGGAAAAAGAGAACTTCCTTTACTCCCTGCTAGCTCTCAGACCAAGAATTTTCAAAAGTGCTTCAGAGCTCTTCTTTTAGTTCTAAACAACTAACGTTGTGAGTTATCTAAGAGTCTGTTCTCTCTAACTACATTTTCTTCCTAGGCAATCTCATATACCAACACAACTTTAGCTATGACTTACATATAGGTGACTCTCAAAAAATAGCTTCATCTCTGAACTCTCTCAAATTCCAGATTCACTTTTTAAGTGGCATTATATACCATATTAATCTCAAATCTCAAACAAAATAAATCATATATACTTTGAGTATTTCAATAGCATCACAATTGGTCATACCATGGCCTTTTGCTTCCTCTAATTCATCACATTGTCAATTTTCCCTAATTACAGATTCAATCACGTAACTTTCAAAATTCTTTAGTGGTCTCTTATTGCCTAACACATGAAGTCCAAACTACTTAGCTTAGTATTCAAGATCCTCTACAATTTAGAGTTTAGAGTTTCCCTTCCTTTACAAATATTACCCTCTATATGACCATGTTCCATCCAAATTGGACTTATTTGTGTACGGAGCTTTCCTGGGCTGATGCTACTAAGGCAGAGATACTCCTTCTTCACCCCTACTCTACCCTTTAAATACCACTGGCTAAAAAGAGCAAATAATTGAAGACAAATGGGTTTAAGGAAAAAGTAAAAAGATATTATGCAACAAAAATTAATATAACTAAATGGAAAAGAAATAGAATGAGGAAATATTTACCATTTATTATCCAGAATACATAAGGATCTGACATATATCTATAAAACTAACAATATATCCTCCCCAAAGGGAATAATGTTCAAAGGATATCAACTGACAAAGGAAGAAATATAAACTGTTAATAACCTGATGAAACACTGAAATTCTCTAATAATTAGGGAAATACAAATCAAAACAACCTTAAGATACCATACACTACAATAGCAAAAATAACAAAAAAAGGTCAAATTCAATGTTGGTGATACTGTTGGAAAATATGAACTCTGATACATGGCTAGTGAGGCTGCCATTCAGTCTAAATATTCTGGAAAGAAATGTAGCAATAAACAATGATTTGCCGAACTGATTGAGCCTTTCAACTGGCAATTCCACTGCTAGGAATTTGTCTCAAAGACATAAAAAACAAAAAACTTCTCTGTACAAAAATATTCATAACTATTCTATTTGCAAAATCCAAAGAGGAAGGAATCTATATACCTAGCAACTGAAGAATGAATGGATAAATTATAGTGTATTTTTAAAATTTTATTTTATTTTTCATTTATGGAATAAAACAAGCATTTCCATATCATAGTGTAAAATTTGCACACGAAACTGCAAATTTATTATATACAACTTGCTCTTCCTTTCAAATATATGATATTATAATATGTTAATGTAATTCAGGAATGTGCTACTATAAAAACTGTAAACGAAGCATAAATGAAATATGGAAAGACAAAGTGATATAGAAAGAAATCATCAGAACTGGAAAATATAAATACTAATTGTAACTATATTTTTAAAAAGTAGCAGAATTTTGGGTGGGCAGTTCTGGAAAGGGAACACAAAATAATAAAATAATTTTCTTTACTTGATGGTTTGTTGATGCCTTTTAAATTTTAAGGATTTGCAATAAGATCCCTATTTCTGTTTTGCTTATTTATTTATTCTTATTTCTTTGTATCGCTAGTTCTTAACTTTATAATAATTTCTTTTCAATCCTACCTATCTTCAAGACTCACTTCTAATGCTATTTCTTCCAAGAAGTCTCCCTTAATCCCTATAGTCATAATGCTCTTTCCTCCTTGCAACCTTCTGCAACACATTGGACTTGTCCCACATGCTTGTCAAATACAGAGCTAGGCACACAGTAAACACATATTAAATGTTTTTAACTATTTTAAACTATGCTTGATTAAAGTCAGTTCATTGTTCTTATAGATTTATTATATAGCATTGTATATTTGCCTATGCCATATCCCCCCTTCTCTCCTAGACTATAAGCTTCATGAGGTCAAAGACCTTATTTTAATTATCTTTGTATCTCTCCCAAGACCTAGTACAGTGCTCTGAACATAGTTGGCACTTAAGAAATGATTTGTGAATGAATAAATAGAAAGTGAAGAAAATGAAAGCAGAGAGAACTTTCTCTTCCCCCTTAGCTCCTGAATTCTTACCTCCTTTATTGCTTTTATACAAGATAGTAAAAGTTATTCCCACATAGTGTTCTAAGTTGTTTGACACCTCCCAACTGTAGTTCCAAGCAGGGTCATCCCTAAGGTCATGGGAACTGAGGAGCAAGGCACACCATGTTCTCCCACCAAAATATTTATAAGCAGGTGAAATCTGATTTTTAAAGATTCTTAAAAGCAGCCTTGAAGGGCAGGGGATGTCATTTTAAAAAAAGACGATACAAAGTATGAAAGTTGTCACTGGAAGCAGGAATGAAGGTTGTTCCCAGGAAGCTCACCCCCAACCCCTTGGTGCCCTTCTGGTGGTATATGTGTGTGCATTTATGTATGTGTGTGTGTGTCTACAAGTACACATTATACATATATTCCTATGTGTGTGAGGATAGAGATATGCATATGTAAGAGAATAGAGCACCTACTATGTGCCAGGCACTGCGTAGGCACTTTGTACAAACATTATCACCCTTGATGCTTACAACAACCCAAGGTTGTTATTACTATCCCCATTTTACAACAGAGGAAACTGAGGCAAATAGAGGCTTAGTGACCCGTCCAGGCCACACAGCTCAAAAGAGCCTAAATCTAGGGGCAGCTAGGTGGCTCAGTGAGTAGAGCATCGGCCCTGGAGTCAGAAGGACCTGAGTTTGGATCTGGCCTCAGACACTTAATGCACACACAAACAAAAACCTAGCCGTGTGACCTTGGGCAAGTTACTTAACCCCAATTGCCCTCCAAAAAGAAAAAAAAAAGAAAAAAAAGAGCCTAAGTCCAGATTTGAACTGAGGTATATTCATTGTGGAATTGGTATTTAGTGGGAACAGAATGAAGCCTTGGACATATAGCCTGGGGTCCTGCTCCCCTACCCCCATTAATGAAACAACTCTTAGGAGTTAGATTGAACCTGAACAACACATCTCTTAAAATAATAATATTTTAAGGAGCAAACAGATAGCATTCTAGCCCAATACTCTCTGATGAGAGCAGAGGACTAAGCTTTTTGCCTCTACTTCCTGCTTTTCCTCCTGGCAGGGATTAGAGTCTCCCTAAAAGAAGGGTTAGGAGAGAAGAGGCTAGAGATGTCTCTTCTGCTTCTCCTGAGCCACACAACACCCCCATGCTACTTATGGGGGCAGTCCCCTCCCCCAACACTTCAGTGAATGAAGTGAAACCACAAATAAAACCACCAAACAACAACAACAATAAATAGAATACATATGTAGGAGTAATTATCCTAATGCAAAATAAGGCTCAAACAGTAGCTTAGAATAAAATAATGGAGGGTGTGGAATGACAGAACAGGTTTTGACTTTATTCTATAGGCAATGGCGAATCATTGAATGTTTTTGAGTAATGAATGGTGTGGCTTGTACATTAGGAATCTTAGCAAGATAGTCATAGATAGGATGCATTGGAGGGGTGAGAGATTGAAAGTGGGGGACTGTTTAGGAGATTACTGCAATAATTAATGTGAGAGAGAATGAAAACCTGAACTATGGTGGCTACTGTGGAAATAATAGGAAAGGGAAAGATTTAAGAGCATAGGATTGGGAGATTAGCTGAATGTAGAATTACAATTATAAAATTTTAGAGTTGAAAGAAACCTTGAATATTATTTAGTCTGACCACAGCATTTTTCAGATGATAAAACTGATACTCAGAGAAATTTAGTGATTTGTTCTTCACAACTTGGCCCTACCCTCTTTCCATAGTGCTCCCCTTCCCACATTCTACAATTCAGTCAGATTTGCTTTCTCTCTGTTCATCATGTTATTGTCCTCTATATCTCCCAACTCTGTGTCCTAACACTGGCCATCCACATACCTAGAATGCACTCCTTCCTCACTCTCACTTCAATACCATTCCTCTCTTCCTTTGAGACAAAGCTTGAGCATCATTTTCTACGTGAAGTCTTTACAGATTCCCCCATCCCCACCCCAGTGGCTAGTGCCCACCCTCCAAAGCTACCCTATATTTAACTACCTTGTATTTATATTGACTTTCTTCATGTAATTGCATATATACTTACTATTCTCCTATTAGAATATAAGCTCCTTGATAATAGGGATTATTTCATTCATTATATTTATACACACATACACAAACCCTTCCTGTCCCAGAGCTTTGCATGGGTGCCAACTGCATAGTTAATAAATACTAGTTGGGATTGATTGTCTTTGAGAGTTGCTATAGCTGAAATATTTACTCTATGTGACCAACTTGTTGAGGAATATCTCCAAGCTTATGCTTGACTTTGGAAAGGAAATATAGTTAATCACTAGGCCCACACTCAAAGCCTTTCAAGTTAGGAAGGAAGGAACTGCTGGAGGTTTACTATCTTTGTACAGCTTTGAGAAACCAAGATCACCTCCCCACCATCATAAAGTGTCAGAGTAGGACCTGAATGGAGCTTGTCAAAAACTTTTATAAAACATGGCACCCCAGAACTAGAAAGTCTGACCAGGGCAGGACTCACATGAACTATTAGAACTGTTGTTCTGGTCACTCTGTCAAGTGATTCGTGTTTTCATCAACTTGGACATTCCCTCTGCTATCCCCAAATATACTATAATTTACCTTAAAATTGCATGTTCTCTTTTTTTTTTTTTTTGCTGTGGCATTACATTAATGAATCATGTTGACCTTACAGTCTTCTAAAACTCCTATGTCTATGTCAACATTTTTTTCTCATGAATGCCTCTGACCTGGTTACATACACACCAACCCTTCACCCTCCCCACCAAAGTTCTGCTACCTCATTTCCCTTTGCTACTCTACTACCTGCCAGTTTGGATGGGAGCTAAAGGTATAGGGAAGTAGATGGCTTCTACCATCATCTCAATTATCCACCACCCAACTTTGCAGCCCACAGTGTCAACACCCAGGTTTCCTTGGAAGTGATAGGACTCTCAGGTCCCTCCTTAAAGAATGCAATAGAATTATTCTTCCTACCATTTTTTTCTCCTTTGGCTGATTGAAGCAGTGAGTCAGGTTGTGGCTTCCCTGACTTCTTCCACCAAAACAAAAGAGAAAAGAACTAATTTCCTAAGGAAAGAGATCATCCCATCCTCTCTTGAAACTGAATCAGCCTCCCATTTCCTCCTATTGTCCCTTGATCACATCACCCAGTGAACTTCCCCATTACCCACTATCTCCTCAACACCCTTAATGCCCCAAATGCCCCACTGTCTCCTAACCTCCAATTGTCTCCTCTTAGTAGAGGAGGATGTGAAGTCAGAGGACCTAGGTTCAAATTCCACTTTCATACTTACTACCCCAATGACCTTGAGCAAGTTATTTAACCTCCCCGTGCCTCAGTTTCTCCATATATAAAATTAGACAAGATCATCCCTCAGGTTCCTTTCACCTCTGGATCTGTGATCCTATGACTTTACATAGGTTTCTTCCACCATATTCTCATACAGTTGACTTTTTTAATCCAAACATACGACAGCAAATATTTATTAGGCAACTTCTATGTGACATCTATGGGGCCACTAGGTAGCACAGTGGATAGAATGCTAGGCCTGGAGACAGGAACATTCATCTTCCTGAGTTCAAATCTGACCCCAGACACTTACTAGCTATGTGACCCTGGGCAAGTTACTTAACTCTGTTTGCCTTAGTTTTCTCATCTGTAAGATGAACTGGAGAAGATAACAGCAAACCACTCTAGTATCTCTGCCAAGAAAGCCTCACATGGGATCACAAAGAGTCAGACATCACTGAAAAATGACTGAACAACAAAAATGTGCCAGCATTTTGGTAGGAGTTAGTGGCACAAAACACCTGAGGACCCTAAAATAATCAAATAGGCCCTGTCCTCAGTGACCCTCTACCTATCTCACCATCCTCCTACTCCAGCACGTTTGGTGGCTTTTAGTGTATTTCAACCATTATTTCACATGTTTCTCACTCCTTTGAATATTACCCAATGCTCTCCCCCACTTCCTCCTACTCTGATCCATGGATTTCTATACAAGTAACTATCTTCTTGATGTATGATGCTGCCCTTCTCCTTCCACCAAATCTGTTGCTCTTGAGAGTATATTCCATGTTCCAATATTCCAATCTCACCATATGCCATATTCCAATATTACTATATTCCAGACAGGTCACATTCCACCAAGTCTTATTGATGCCTATGAAGTCAAATTTATCTCCCTACATTAAGAACTGTACATCATTTTGTTTTCCCCAGTCTTCCCTATTGTACTGACAACCAGACATATGATTATGATTTCTGCTCATCTTCCCCATAATTATCTCTGTTTCTAAGGACCTCTACAAGTAATCTTCTTTACATTATGCCTTTTGCTTTCCATGTTATCTGATTTATCTGCTGCATCCAGTCTTCTCTCCTTTGGGAATCTATTAATTCCATCTTTATCAGTCAGCCATTCTCTAGGCAGTCTTCCAAGTCTTCACAAAATGTACTTCATCTGTGTCCAAGAAATCATCATTACTGTATCTTACACTAGAGGTATCAAATATGCTTCCCATGGACCATCCTAAACACTCCTTAAGTGTGTGGGACCAGATTAAAATGTAATTGGGAAATCTTTAACAAAATAAATAAAATACAATAGAACATAAATAATATTACTATAGTTTCCTAAGTCAATATGCACCCCAGGGAACCTTATGCAGTGGTCCCATTTCTATCTGAGTCTGACATTATTTTCTTACATTATGGTCCAGAAAGTCAGAGTTTATTTTCCAACATCATCATACTCCACTGTTCACTTTCCATACGCACTCTTCTCTTCTCAGGTCCTTATCTTCAACCAATAGTTACAAAAACACATCTTATTCCTTCAATCTCCTGCCTCCTCTAGAAATTCTCTTCAGGTTCCATCAGGCAGCACTGCAATTGGCTATCAGTCCTTAGATTTAATAATTTGGGGATGGCTCTTCCTCCCAACCTATGACTCTTCATGTCAGGTTAATATATGGCCTTATAAAAACCTGATTCTTATTGCAATGACCTGTTGGTTACACAAATGCTATGAGAAGATAGAGAGGAAATAATAAAATACACAGGGATTTTAAGTATGGGTAACTTGAGTTTTGGCAATACTAATAGAGATGAGAAAAACATGAAAAAGAAGAAATTTCTGGTGAAACATGATGAGCTCTATCATTCCTTCAATGTTCCTCCAATGTTTCATTTGGCATTAAGATGACCCTGCAAAGGTTACAACAGCAAGTAAAAATGTTGACACAAACTGGAAACACTTCCAACACAGGTTTGGTGATAGATTTCCATCCATGGACTAGTCCATCTAATGGAGTTGAAGCTCATTAGTAGGACGGTTTCAGCGAGACTATTTTCAACCATAGTAAGTCATAAAAGTTAAAGCATGAAGGGGCAGCTAGGTGGCACAGTGAATAGAACACTGGCCTGGAGTCAGGAGGACCTGAGTTCAAATCTGGCCTCAGACACAACACAAAAACTAGCCGTGTGACCTTAGGCAAGTCACTTAGCCCCAATTGCCCTCCAAAAAATACAAGACAAAACAAAAAAAAAAAGAAGTCACAATATGCATTAGTGGTGTCAAACTCTAATTTGTCAAACCTGGAGTGTGGGAGGTGTTCAAGGAGGAGAAGCAGCTTTGGTATGAGGACTTTCTGAGTCCTTTTCAGGGCTGCTCATCCATCTTTGATGACCACCTTCACCCAGTTCTCACCTGTGGCTCCAGAAAGCCATAGGATGTGCAGTGGCCATGGTAAAACTGTGTCAGCACATAGGCTAAACCAGATTGCAGGTAACCAAGATGCCTCAAACCTGCCAGTGAATCAGGGAGTGTCTACCCCAAGCATGTGAAGACTGCCCCACCTTGTGTTCCAATCTCGATGAAGGCAACTGAAGCACTATGGAGCGCTTAGAGTTTGGTCAGACATCAAAGACAACAAGGTCATCTATTACATCCCAGGCAATCACCAGTTGGCTTGACTTTTGCCTTGGCACAAATAAAAAATTCAAATACCAACAGGAGACACTAAACCATACAGAAGGATCCCTTCTACTGCCACATTGCAGGCCATGGTACATTTGACACCTCTGCTCCACATTACTGGAAGGAATGACCATACCAAGGAAGTCATAGGGATTTGCTAAAGTATTGCTTTGCCTTTTCTGATACCTATATCTTATTTCTCTAACTACTTTATAAGCTCCTTGAATATTATACTTCCTTAACTTTTCATAGTGCCTTCCACATCTATTATTCTCAATAAATAAATTAATAACAGTTAATAATAATAGCTAGCACTGATATATTTATTCATAGTGTTTTAAGATTTTCAGTGTGCTTTATAAATATTATTTCATTTGATTCTCACAAAAATTTGGCCATTATTTTCCCCATTTTACAGTTGAGGAAACTGAGGAAGATAGAGGTTAAATTAATTGCCCAGAGTTATATAGCTAGAAAGTATCTGAGGCTGAATTAAAACTCAGGTATTCTTGACTCCAGAGTTAGCATTCTATCTACTGTGTCACCAACCTGCCTCTGATTTGATGCACAATATTATCTTTGAAAGCTTTAACCAGGATCACACAGCATGAGAAAGACTAAAACTCACAAGTTTTTGAGTACATAGCCTGCTATGGGCCCTACAATCACAAAAATACTTATTTTTAGTATAAGACCCTAAAATTCAGGGATTAACTAACTTTATTATCACATAAGGTGATATAGAAAATGAGCCTGAGTTGATATAATGCAGTTTTCAACAAAATCTTTCACTGAGCCAGCAATTTTATTCTCCAATTGCTTTCTAGAGGCATCTAGCTTCCTACCTCTTCACCATTGGAGGCCAATCTAATGAAGAACTGGAGGTAAATGGCCCTCATCACATCCATTTAAAATACTAGAGGCGTGACTAGAATTCCCACTCCTGGTATTGTCCATCAGCCTCCACCTGCTGACAGAGTGAGCAAAAAAGAGCATCTCACCCATGAGAAGTCAGCACTAAATCCCTTCAGTGTCCCCAGGAAACGTTATTTGTTTTCTCAGCAGTTCTCCAGGCCTGTGGTGGGTCGGCTCCATGATCAGCTGGAGATTTTGTTTAGAAGGCTTCTTCATGCTATTTATGTTACCATCAAGCCCAGCTCACCACAGACCTAACACGACCACCTCTTTGTTTATACACCTCTATTTTAGGACATTACCTCCCTCATCTTCTGATGGCTCTCAGTGTGGGAAAGAAGGTGCCCTGCACACACCACACACAGACACACAGACACAGACACAGACACAGACACACACACACACACAGACACAGACACACACACACACACACACACACACACACACACACACACACACACACCCTCTTTTTCTCTCCATTTTCTTGGAAACTTGCTTAATCACATTTACTCACTTGAATTCCACTTGGAGGACCTCTTGCTGTCAGTGTTTAATTACACTTGCATTCCTATGTAAATACACACTCAGCCAATTACAGCTCTCCTTTTTATAGAATAGAGAAGGACACAAACATTTTTACTGAAAAGGAAACACTCTCAACATGAATAGCTTTTCAGTAGCAAAAAGCAAGACATGGAGCATCATTTCAGCTGATATATCTTTCTTTCTTCCTCTGGGAAATGTAAGGACAATAGCACATATTCAAAATTTTAAAAAAAATCTTTGAGGGCCTAAATTTTCTTTTGTTATATAACATGCACTGTTTTCAATTTAGGATCATGGAATTGTAGACTTAGAAGCTACCTTAGAGACCATCTAGTCCAACTCCCTCATTTTAGAGAACAGTAAACTGAGGTCCAAAGAAGTGGTGTGACTTGCTCTATTTGTATCACAAGTAGCAAGTAAAAGAATCAGAATTTGAGCACAGATTCTCTATTTCCAAATGCAACACATTCTGCTCCATTTCCATCTATTACTTCATGTATACACCTCTTTGAGCAAAAAGTTCAGATTGTTATTCAATCTGGGATCCTTTGATGGAAAAAAAATAACAAAATACTTTGTCATATCATTTCCATTCCCTGGGCCCAGTTTCCTCATCTATAAAGTGCATGTGGTGTGTGTGGATGTGTGGATGTGTGTCTGTCTGTCTGTCTGTCTGCCTGTCTGTCTGTCTGTATCTGTCTGTGTTTTGCAAGTAGTGAGGGGAAGAAGACAATCTCCGTATTCATTTCTAGTTCTGTTCCAAAGGAATCAATTATTTAATTTCATAGCTAAATAACATTCAGGTTCTACTATTTAGTAATATAGGTAAGATAGTTGATAACCTTGCACTCCTAACAAAACTATAGATTGCAGTCACTTTTTAAAAAAATGTTCACATTAGTTATGTTGTAAAGAAGAATTTGAACCAATTGGAGGAATCATAAGAAGAAACAGAGAGAGAGAGAGAGAGAGAGAGAGAGAGAGAGAGAGAGAGAGAGAAAGAGAGAGAGAGAGAGAGAGAGAGAGAGAGAGAGAGAGAGAGAGAGAGCAAATAGTACACTGTGATCTGTACTCAGACTCCATAGATCTTTTACTGGATGTGGGCAGCATGTTCCATCATGATGCTTTTTGAGTTGTCTTAGATTCATGCATTACTGAGAAGAGCTAAGTCTATTAAAGTTAGTCATCGCACATTATTGCTGTTACTATGTACAACATTCTGGTTCCGCTCACTTCTCTCAGCATCAGTTTGTGTAAATCTTTCCAGGTTTTTCTGACATCTGCCTGCTCGTTGTTTCTTATGGAACAATAGTATTCCATTACATTCATATACCACAACTTGTTCAGCCATTCCCCAATTGATGGACATGCCCTCAATTTCCAGTTCTTGGCCACCACAAAAATAGCTGCTGCAAATATTTTTGTACATGTGGGTCCTTTTCCCATTTTTATGATCTCTTTGTGATACAGACCTAGAAGTAGTATTGCTAGGTCAAAGGGTATGCACAGTTTGATAGCCCTTTGGGAAGAGATCCAAATAGCTCTCCAAATGGTTGGATCAGTTCACAACTCTACCATTAGTGCATTAGTGTTCCAATTTCCCAACATCTTCTCCAACATTTATAATTTAATAATTTTCCTGTTTTGTCATGTTAGTCAGTCTGATAGGTGTGATGTGGTACCTCAAAGTTGTTTTGGTTTGCATCTCTCCAATCAATGATTTAGAGCATTTTATATGACTATAGATAGCTTTAATTTCTTTATATGAAAACTGCCTGTTCATATCCTTTGACCATTTATCAATTGGAGAATGACTTGTATTTTATAAATTTGACTCAGTTCTCTATATATTTTAGAAATGAAGCCTTTATCAGAGACACTGGCTGTAAAAATTGTTTCCTACCTTTCTGCTTCCCTTCTAATCATGGTTGTGTTGGCTTTGTGCAAAAAGTTTTCAATTTAATGTAATCAAAATTATCCATTTTGTATTTCATAATGTCTTCTCTCTCTTGTTTGGTCATAAATTCTTCCATTCTCCATAAATCTGACAAGTAAACTATTCTTTGATTGCAGTCACTTTTAAAACGTTGTTAGGTACTTGAAAACATATTCAAATATGTTGGGCTTTTAAAAATTATTTTATTTATTTTCACTTAAAAATTTTTTTTGAGTTCTGAATTCTCTCCCTTCCTTCCCTTCCTCCCTCATTGAGAAGACAAGAAATGTGATATCAATTGTACATGTGAAATCATGCAAGATATATTTTCATTTTAGCCATGTTGGCAAAAAAAAGCAAGTGCAAGAAAAGAAAGTGAAAAAATTATGCTCCAATCTACATTCAGACTCCATCAATTCTTTATCTTGAGGTCGACAGCATTTTTCATCATAAATGCTTCATAATTGTCTTGGATCATTACATTGATCACAACAGTTCATTCCCAGTTGCTCACTGTATAATATTGCTGCTGCTGTGAACAGTATTCTCCTGGTTTTACTCAACTGACTTTGTATCAGGTCTTGTACATCTTCCCATTTTTTTTCTGAAACCATCCTGCTTGTCATTTCTCAAAGCACAATAGTATTTTGTCACAATCATATACTACAACTTGTTCATTCCCCAATTGATGGGCATCCACTCAATGTCAATTCTTTGCCACCATAAAAAGAGTTGCTATAAACATTTTTGTACATAGAGGTCCTTATCTTTCTTCTTTGATCTATTTGGGATACAGACCTAGTAGTAGCATTGCTGAGTCCAAGGGTAAGTACAGTTTTAAAGCCCTTTGGGCATAGTTCCAAATTGTTCTCCTGAGTGATTAGACTGGTTCACAACTCCATCAGCGATGCATTATTATCTCAGTTTTTCCACATCCATTCCAACATCTCTCATTTTTCTTTTCTATCATATTAGACAATCTGATAGGTGTGAGGTGGTACCTCAAAGTTGTTTTTAATTTGCGATACGTTATTTTTTAGAGCTAACAAGTAGTCTTGGGAATAAAAGTGCAACCTATCCTTTTGGCCAACTTCTATAAACACCACTTTGAGGGCTAATAAATCATAATGAAGATCTATTAGCTAGCTATCACTTAAACTGGTAGAGAACAGAAGTAGAAATCAATTAACTTGTTTACTGTTGGATAGTATACTGCCCATTGGATAGTATAATAACCAATCATTTCAACAGAATAAATATGCAGAAAATGGGCATTGGGTAAGAACAATATATTCTATATAACTACTTTTATTCTTCCAAATCTCTCTTATGAATCTAACAACTCTTGGTTCTTGGATATAGATGAGGATACACATCTTCCTTGTTTTGGGGGAGAGAGGTGAGAGATTAGAGTTGTCAAATGTTATCAGAGCTCTCAAACACAGTCACTGCCAGTTGGTTTTGTTTATCTGGCTTATTTGCTATGAGGAAGGGTTTATTTGGTAAATGGGGGAGAGGAGTAAATATGTCTAAAATCACCATAATGTAAATATAAAAGCCATCAACAAAATTTATTACTTAAAAGAAAATATGCAACCTGCCTTCTTGTTTATCATCAAATAATTATAAGAGATATAAAGTTATAATTTCTCTTGATGCCATGGATTCTTTCAATCTATGCATAGCTCACTTTAATGTCAAAATATGCAAATATTAAAAAAAATACTGGTGGCATTACTAACAGCAGCTTATTATTCAATAAATAAGCTGTGATATTTATTTATAAAACTACAAATATGATTATCAACAAAGAAACTGAAATACTAAAACCCATTTCTGTTTTCTTACGAGTATTTTAATTTCTTACTGATTTTCCTTCAGTTTTCAAAGGAGTAAGATGGCTAGAAAACATTTACTTCCTATTTAAATCTTTCCTGTTTCTCCTGGTGCAAAATCCTCATGCTTAAAAATGCAAGAAAAAACCTCCTACCCCTTCTTGGAATTGCCTGACGATGCTATCATTTTTTTTCTCTATGTTTAAATATGTGACAAGTTGCATTGCTCTTAGATTTACCTAATAAGATGTTTCATCTTCCAGGTGACCTTTTGTCCAAGAATCCCAAACGAGCTTAAGGGTACAAATACAAATTATTCTATACTTTACCTTAATTTGATCCTCCCTTTCCAATTTAGCATTCTCAAAATTCTAGTGCTCGTCAGCAAATTTGAGCAGCAGAAATTGTGCCTTCAGGAGCTCCAGGCATAACTACACCCTCTAGGTGTGACTTCCATTAACATTAATAGTTGCTGTGCGTGTGTGGAAGAGCCTCTATGGACTTTTAAAAGAAAAATCTCTTTCATTTTCTATCAGAGAGCCTATACACTACCGTATTACTTTTCATTTTGAGGTTTTTAATACTGTAGTTGTTAATGTTCACGCTTCCTTGAACTCTTTGAGACCAATTTTCCCTCCCATGAAGGGTTGATCAGGTTTATGAAATACTAACCTATGGCCTGGATTCGTGTTTAACAATGAAACAGAGTTTTCTCCATGCGGCCTCCCCTGATTCTTACTACTAGACATGTTTCTGCCCTGCTGCAATCTCCCATTGATTTCTATGCCAATTTATCACAGACAAACTTGTATCAAACTTACATCACAGCAGTTTGGGTTCCCAAAGGTTGGCTGACTCCTGCTGTCATCAGAATTCTAGGAGTAACCCTGAGAGGTTGTGACTTCTATTGCTCTCACATCCAGTGTGCCTCCCGCTATCAATCAGTTTTATAAAGGGATACTTACCCGAGAAAGTATAGCAACAAAGGTACAAAAACATGCCCCAACCCTTGAGGTATTGTCTCTCCTCTGCACACACGTGGTTTCTGTGAAAAGCGGGCTTAAGATTAAAGGACAAATAGGGCAGCTAAGTGAAGCAGTGAATAGAGTGCCAACGCTGGAGTCACTTGACACTTACTAGCTGTGTGATCTTGGGTAAGTCACAAAACCCAATTGCCTTGCCTTCCCCCTCCAAAAAACAAACACAAAAGATTAAAAGACGGGGCGGCTAGGTGGCGCAGTGAGTAAGAGCGCCGGCCTCGGAGTTTGGATGACCCGAGATCAGATCCGGCCTCAGAAAATGAGCACCCACGCATAAATCAAATGACTAGCCGTGTAACCTTGAGCAAGTTACTTAACCCCAATTGCTTTAAAAAAAAAAAAAAAAGATTAAAAGACAAAGGTAATGAGGCACACAAATAGGCAACATGTGGTGCTAAGGAGTGCCTTTTGACTCCTGGTCCTAATAGTCCTTTTCACCATTCAAGGTGTCTCCACCAAGTTCACTTAAAAGTAAAGTGTCATCAGTGCACAAGTAGCTACTTATTCCAAGGCTGCCCCTGTGAAGGGTGTCACATCTCAGTTGATAGATCAGTTCACTACTGGGTTGGCTCAAGCTGATCAATCAGCTGCTTCACTGACTCTCCACCAGACTTGGCGACTGCTGCCACCAGCTCTGGTTGCCAGTGTCATCTTTCTTATGGCTCTAATCAACATCTGAACTCTCCAACTGCCTGGTCACTCCTCTCTCAGAAGGAAGGTGGACAGGGGGGTAATTTATTAAGTACTTACTAGAGGCCTTCTCTCACTGCATCCAGGGCCATCTCCAGTCATCCTGATCTATCTCTTCCCACTGGACCCAGACAACTCCAGAGGAGAAAGTGAGGCTGGTGACTTTGCACAATCTTCCCTCACTTAAATCCAATTCATTTGCATGTCATGGCATCACCTCTCTGATGGTCATAATCCTCTTTGAGAATGAAGGGCAAACAGCAACCTCTGAGTAGGAAAGTAGGAAAGGGAGCTGCCCAGTGGGGACCCAACTGGAACTAACCAGTTGGGCAGCACAGTTCTTCCTTCCTTCCTTCCTTCTTTCCTTCCTTCCTTCCTTCCTTCCTTCCTTCCTTCCTTCCTTCCTTCCTTCCTTCCTTCTTTCCTTCCTTCCTTCTTTCCTTCCTTCCTTTCTTCCTTTCCTTCCTTCTTTCCTTCCTTCCTCCCTCCTTCCTTCCTTCCTTTCTTTCCTTTCCCTTCCCTCCCCTCTGTCCACATAGAGTATCACACTCTTACCTGAAGTGCTCTACCCAAAGGAATGTAAATTTTGATATTGAAACCTTTTTTTTTCTCTTAAGTATCACACCTTACACTCAAATCACTCTGGCTCTCACTGATTGGCCAACAATAGGACCCAGGGCAAGCCTCATTTGTTCATAGTTCAGGCCCTGATTGGATCAGAGTGAATAGAAATACCAATTGCTTCTGTTTTGGCCAGAAACCTTTAGTGTCTTCTCCTCCCAGACTTAATTTTTTTTTTCTTAAATAGCTAAAAAGGCCATACTCGACTTCATTTCTTACCTAACCTTAATCATTGAATGCCCATTGCCTCAAACTGAGACTTATTAAAGACCTTAGCTTAAGAAAGTCAAGATTTTCCACTGCATCCAGGGTCATCTCCAATCATCCTGATCTATATCCTGCCACTGGACCCAGATGACTGGAAAGGAGAAAGTGAGACTGACTTTGCATAGCCCTCCCTCACTTAAATACAATTCACTTGCATGTCAATGTATCACCTTCCTGATGTCATGGTATTCTTCAAGAATGAAGGACAAGCAACAACTAGAGCTACTAAGATCTGGGAATACAAATATAAATAAAAAGACAACCACTGCCCACAAAAAGCTCCCACTCTGATAGAGAAATTGGAAAGGGGAAGGAGCTATGCCCAAAACAGTATGCTTCAGAACTTGATTGATTAGGAAGTGATGTGGAGGGTTCTTGGGAGAGATAGGTGAAAGGTGCAATGTTAATGCCCATTAATAGACCGAGCCCATTAAGGGAAGGATAGGCTTGCTTGTAGGAAGGCTTTCACCGATTTTGTTAATTTCTAATTAAGCTCTGAGTAGGAGGGTTGTGATGCCTTCTTGGCTCTGAGAAATATATATATATATATATATATATATATATATATATATATATATATATATATATATATATATATATATATACTAAGTTGGTATTTTGCTTTGGGGGCTCACTTATGAGAAGGATCTTGTGATTTCGTGGTCGATATTCTGAGTGGCCAAATATTCAAAGCTCCCCCACTGCTCAGATATAAAGGCTCTCTCCATGTGTGTAAACTGTATATTTGATTCAGTTAGTCAGAGCCCTGTCTTTGGTCTTTATTTCTCTGCTTGTATTTTCTCTGTTTGTATTTTCTCTGAAATTCAGGATACTGACTTTTCTACTGAACTAGTGAATGTAATTTTAAAAGATTGTTGGCCCCTTAAACAGCTATCTTTCCTAGTAAAGCAGATCTAAGAACCTGTACTAGGTTCTTAGAATAAATTCAAAAGAAATAGAAGCTCTGTCAAATATGTGGTGAATGTGTGGGAGATAGGACAGTTTCTACTCTCCTACCTGGCAGCTCACTCAAAAATTTCCAGGGAACAGAGTAAGATCATCTGGTCAAATCTTTTATGTATATACTCAGTTTTGGCTCAGCAATACATGAATCATTAGTCTTTCTGGCTCTGAAGTTGATTAGAAGGCTTTTGATTATCATACAGCACTAATTTTTAGTTATCCTGGGTAATCCAAACTCCCCAAAGTTCTATGTTATGGATTGGAATACAGCAAGGATTGTGTGTACATAAAGAGTGTGGTCTCATTGGCCAGTTCCCCTATTACGTCAACATCATAAGATCATATATTTGGAACTGAAAGGGATTTTAGGGACCATCAGGTTCAATCCCCTCATTTTGAGGATGGGGAAAATAAAAACTGAGTGACTTGCCTAAGGTCACACAGCTAATAAGTATAAGAGGTAGGACCTATCTATGTCAGCATGCTTTCTACTTCCAACATGCTGCTGTCTCCCAGCTTTCTACACTAATAAAATTTCAGCTCTTAACAAAACCAAAGAGAAGAGATTGTAAGTTTCTCAAGGCCATAGAGTATGCCTCAAGGCAGCAGCTGTTAGACTTCGGGAGTATTATTTTGCAGAAGCAGATAGCATTACTGAGTGAACAAGCAGCAGCCAAGACCTTCGGGATATGTCCACAAATCTCTTGGCTTATTTCAGAGCATCAGAGGGTTTTCCTTTGATGCTGATGATCATTTAGCATGGTAGTTAGATCAAAAGCCAATGGGTGATTGTAAAAAAGAGTGATCTAGCTATTGGATGAATGAAGTAGAGGGTGGGTGTGTTTGCAATGGCCTTTTTGTATGAGGGGATATTGGGGACAGGAAAAAAAATGATAACAGGGATGCAACTCTGTAAAAACTGATCCTTGAGGCAGTTGTATGAAAAAGGATAAATGATTGTTTGCAAAAGGAGAACGGCAGGTCGAGAAACTTACAGTATGCAATACCCTAAAGAGTAAGAGAGACCAGTTAGGTGGTGCAATGGATAGAGTGCTGGACCTGGTCAGGAAGACTTATCTTCCTGAGTTCAGACACTTAAGAGCTGTGTGACTCTAGACAAGTCACTTAACCCTGTTTGCCCCAGTTTTCTTACGTGTAAATGAGCTGGAGAAGGAAATGGCAAACCACTCTAGTATCTTTGCCAAGAAAACCCATGGAGTGCAAATGGGGCTGCAAAGAGTTGAACATGACTGAAATGATTGAACAAAATAGAGTAAAAGGCTTCTCAAGATGTCAATAAGCATTAAGTATCTATTACATGCCAGGAACTATGCTAAGTACTGGGAATGAAAGAGGCAAATACAAATATAAGAGAGTATACAAGGACCTCACAATCAAGAAGCAGCTGGTAGTGCAGTGGATAGAATGCTACTCCTGGAATCAGGAAGACAAGTTCAAATGTGATTGAAGACACATATTAACTATATAACCCTGGGCAAGTCACTTAACATCTATTTGATTCAGTTTCTTTAACTGTAACCATTGAGAATCAAATGAGATATTTGGAAACACAGTGTCTAGCGCATAGTAGGTGCTATATAAATGCTTAATCCTTTTCCTTTCCTCCTATTTCATTGATTCTTGAGTAGAGAATGGGCTGGGCTAAGGAGAGATTAAAGCAGGAAGATCAAACAGAAGGCTATGGAGATAATCCAGGTGTGAAGTAATGAGAGCCTTGATCAGGGTAGTGACAGAGTCAGAGGAGAGAAAGGGGCATGGACCAGAGGTGTGGCAACAGGTGGTAACAACAGGTTAGTTATAGGGGATAGTATTGGGAAGATGCTTGGGGAGAGTGAGGAGACTGTGAGCTTGGCTGACAGGGAGAATGTGCTCTGAATAGTAATAGGGAAGTTAGGAAGGAGGCATGGATTTGATTATCATCCTTATGTATATGAGTCTCAATCCATTCCTAATTTCTCTCCTGACCTCCAGTCTTGCATCTCCAACTGTTCATTAGAAAGGTATTTTCCATTCTGACTTAGTTTTAGGAGCATGTTTGACAAGCAAAATCTAAATGAATAACACTATTTATCTTGGTCTCATTTCATGGAGAAAATAAAAAGGGAAATGATGAAGCAAAACTCCAAGCAGGCATGACCACTTATTTTTCTTCTATTTTTTTTATTATGAACTTAACAGTCATTGACAAGCACAAACATTCCAATATACAAAGAAGAACAAAAAGTACAAAAACTGTAAACTTGCTACATACATTTTGTTTTTCAAAAGCTTATATTAAATTTAACAAGGTAATGATGAGTTGTTTGTATGTCCTTCTGAACTCTTTGTTGTCTTTTTCTGTGTTTTAGTGATGTTCTTTCTTTTTCATCTCTGTCAGTTCCTACTATCTCACAGCCCGACCCTCACCCCCATGAATACAACTCCTCCCTTATAACAAATAAGTGTAGTCAAGCAAAGGACAGTGAACCATTGGTCATATGTGAAAACACAGGTTATATTCTATGATTATACATGATCACTCTTGCAGAGACATTTTGTAAATTCTCATACCCTGCCCACCCTACCTCCAGATCCTTTAACTTTTACTCTCAGTTTTCATGAATTCACAGGAATGAATAACAGAACTAGGGAAATCATTTAGTCCAAACTAAGGACCTCCACTATAACATATCAAAGGTGGCCCTTGTGGGGCAGCTAGGTGGCACAGTGAATAGGACACCGGCCCTGGAGTCAGGAGGACCTGAGTTCAAATCCGGCCTCAGACACTTGACACACTTACTAGCCATGTGACTTTGGGCAAGTCACTTAATCCCAATTGCCCTCTAAAAAGCAAAAAAAAAAGGTAGCTGTTGAGTCCCTACTCATGGACCTCCAAGGAAGGGGAACCCATCCCTTCTCAAGGAATGCCACTCTATACAACTCAAGTTGTTAGAATGTTTTTCTTGATATCAAGCCTAAAGTGACCTCTTTGCAATTTCTGCCAATCCCTTTGCTCTTGGTTCTGCCTCCTGGAGCTAAAGAGAACAAGTCTTATCCCTTCTTTGCAAGACAGTCCTTCAGATACTTGAAGACAGGTATCATGTCCCACCTACTAAGACCCTGTCCCCCCAGGTTTCTCTTCTCCAAGCTAAACCTTCCAAGTTCCTTTAACTTATCTTTGTATGTCATGAACTGTTGGGTGAATGGCATTTGTAATGGATACCAAAGGAGCAAGTTCCAAAAAAGGAAATAATTCATCTATAACAAAATGGGTAACTTAATACTAATAATCATAGGTCACAGAATCACTCTGAGAATCAGATAATCAGACTTTCTTACAGTAGGAACTCAATAATGTTTAATTGAATTTTGCTTTGGGCCTACCTTTCTCATGTGTCTAGAAGGGTATGAATGGGGCACAGATCTGCAGCCAGAAGTCCTTCCAGGGGAAGAAAAGGGAAAGAAATTAGCTTTTATGTAGTGACTATTATGTGCCAGACACTGTGCTAAGCGTTTTGTAAATAGTATCTCTTTTGAACCTCCCAACAGCCTGAAAGGTACGTACTGTTATTATCCTCATTTTGCAGGTGAGGAAACTGAGGCAAACAGAAGGGTTTTTTGTTTCTTTCTTTCTTTTTATTAGAGTATATAACCCAGAAGTTATCTACTCCACACTAAGTATTTGAAAGACATTGAAACAGGGGCCATAAAGGTTAGATAATTTGTTCAAGACTACACAGGTACTCAATTACTGACCTGGGGTTTTAATTCAGGTTCTTTGATTCCAAATACAGCATACTTTCCAAGACACCATACCCTCTTCCACCACTCTTCCTACTCCATAATTTACAAACCATAAGCATTTTCTAAAATTTCTGTGGTAAGATTCCATTAGATGCCTGTTGAGGCCTTAAAAGAGAGTATGAGTATAAAATCATGGATGTGCCTTTGGACTATAGAATTCAAAAGTTTTCCCATAACCTTAAGGGTAAAGCTTGAAAGACTAAATTTGTCACTTCCATTCACTTAAATCAGTGATGATTACAGTTTGAGAGTTCTTATTCAGGGAGGTTCTGAAAAGAGAGAAATTATGTTCCCAAACTGTTTTCCTATACTTGAAGTACTTAACCTGTTCTCTGCATATTTAGTAAGCACCTACAATGTTCCAAGAACTGTGGAAGTAGTGGAAAGCTACTTTGTTTTCTGTATATGGTTATATACACAGCATGCATCTTGTCTCCTATATTAGACTATGAGTGCCTTGAGAGCAGAGACCATTCACTTTTTCCTTCATATCCTAAGGATCTAATACAGTGCCTGGCATGGTAGGTGCTTAATATTTGCTTATTAATTTAAAGAAATCATCCAGCTACCAAGAGTCCCAAAAAGCTGATGTATAATCTAGTAGCAATTCTCAATTATTTATATTTAGAAATCTCATTTCTTGAGAAACAAATCAGATCTCAATTCTGGGTATCAAAGTCAACCTTAGTGGTTCTCCCATTATTCTGCAAGAATTTGGAGCAGGATTTGGGGACCAAAAGGAGGAGAGAAACCGTCATACCTGTTGCTTAGATTTGTTTACCAGATCCTCTTCAATACTTTGCAGACTTTGGGGTTTTGCAGTCCTGTATTAAAAGACTTCAATGAATTCTTTGTATGTAATTCAATAATTTCGGAGTTGGGTCTTGCCCATATGCCTGAATGTTTATTTTCACATCTTGACCTAAGGTTAGCTCATTTTAATAGCAGTGACTGTGACTTGTTCTTCACAACCTTTCCCCTGATCTGTGTTATTTAACATACCTTGTGACAAAATAGCAAAGTATCAAAAAAAAAAAAAACATTTGTAAGAAAACTTGAAATAATTTTGATACAAATCACCCCTAAAGTCACCCAGCCTCCTGTGCTCTAATGAAAGCCATTTTATCTGCTTGCAAATGGTATGACAAATAAGAGACCTTGCAAACTGAGACAGCACCCCTGATGAATCTAGGATGCCTTGGACTTTATAGCTCAGCTGGATCATGTCACAAAAAACCAAAAGATCCAGAAGCATGATGTTGCTTCCACTGAAGGGAAGGTTGCCAAGGAAATCTCCTTGAATGAGGCTCTGAAAAGTCTTGTACTCAGAATTCTGCTTTCATTGATGCATCTGCCACAGATAACCTAAACCTGGACTGTCTCCATTCACACTGTTTCCTTTGTCACTTGTTTATTAGTATAAATTAAATGGGTCCTGGGTGCCAAGAGGTAAGAAGCAACTTAGTTTTCTAAGAGAAGTTAAAGTTCATAAATTAGTCATTATAATCATAAAGGAATAAGTTCTCCCATTTGTAATATGTAAAAATTCCCTTATAAAAATTACCATCAAATCAGGGGCATCTAGGTGGCCCAGTGGATAGAGCACTGGCCCTGGAATGAGGAGGACTTGAGTTCAAATTTGGCCTCAGACATTAGGGGAAGTCACTTAATCCCAATTACCTCCAATAAAAAGAGAGAAAACAAGAAAATTACCATCTGTAAAAAAATAGCTTGTTACATCAAATCTAAAAAATAGAAGAGAAAAAATTTCATGCAGCAGGAAGAAAAGCCTATGCAATTTGTAGAATTATCATAAGAGCATAGATTTAGAGCTGGGGGGAAACTAACCAAAGAATCTCAAAGTCATAAGGGACCTCAGAGGCCATCTACTCCAGTTTGCCCAACAAGAGCAGGAATATCCTCTCTGACACTCCTCAACAGATGGTTAATCAACCTTCTTTTAAAGGTTCCTATCTATGGGGAAAACAGAACCCAAAGAGGGCATCCATTCCACTGTTAGACAGCTCTAACTGCCAAGACATTTTTCTTTACATACCATCAAAAGCTGCCTTTCTGCAGCTTCCATTCCTCCTCCAGGACCAAGCAAATGAAGTCTAAGATCTCTTTATATCCTTTACAACAGGTATTAAACTCATATTGATTCAAGTCAGCAAACATTTCTCTCATTTCTACTAGCTACAAAATATAATGTTGAAGGTGAGTAACTGAAAGAGATATCAAAATAAATTCAAAGGAAATTTAGGTGAAGTAAAAACAATAGATATAGAGAAAAATATTTGGTGTTTATAATTCAAGAAGAGAAATAGCATATACATAAATTTAATGCAAAAGAAAATGTAATAAGTAAAAAAGGTACAAGTAAATTATTGTGGAATTCCAGCATGGTAGACAGAGCCCAGGCTTTAGATACAGAAGACCTGGTTTTAACCCTCAACTCTGATGCTTACTATCCATAAGGTCCCAGGTAAGTTGTTTCAACTCTTTAGACCTAGTTCCCCCATGTCTAAAAGGTGGGGGTTGGACTGGATCAGAGGCATCAAACATGTGAACTTCATGTAGCTCCCCATGTGGTGAAAGCAAAATAAAATGTAAGTGGGAAATATTTAACAAAACAAATAAAAATGCAATAATACATAGATGATAATTCCATTTTAAAACAAAGTCAAAATGAAGTCCACAGGGAGTATGGCTTAATGGCCCCTGTTTCTATTTTAGTTTGGAACTATTGACCTACATGACCTCTAAGTTCCCTTCCAAGTATAAAACTCTGGTACTATAATCTTATAGTTCAGAGGTAAAAGAGATCATTTCTAACAGGTTAGGGCAGTCAGTGAAGTCTTCCCTGAAGCAGCAGCAGTTGAATTAGACCTTAAAGGATGTATTTTGACAGCTACCAAGGAAGGGAATTTCAGACCTAAGTAACAATGGAAAAAAGACACAGTGTGTTAAGGTGAATGGTCCAGAAGGAAGAAGGAGGTGAAGGAAGATATACTGCATCTTGCATATCTAATTCCAAATTGAAACAAAAGAGATGTGTTGGGAAAAGATTGTGGAGTAACTTCAATGTCAAGATGGAGAGTCTGGATTTTATTATCTGTATGCAATGGACAAGCATTAGAGGTTATTGAGAAGTGCTATGACATTATATGATCAGAAGAGAGACTTATACTGGAGAATATTCACCAGACTTGGTGTTATAGCTTCCTCCCCTACCAGTCACACCCTCCCTTTAAAGACTGTGTGACCAAGGGTAAGTCACAATCTATTTGAGCCTTCGTTTTCTCATATGTGAACTGAGGTTGATAATAATTTCAGTATCTGCCTCACAAAACTGTAGTGAAAAACAACAGTCTTTCAAGAATTTACAATTACAATTACAAAGGGATATATGAATGTGCATTATGATGATGATGCTTATTAGGAATTTAAATCTGACAGCCCTCCATAGGATGGACTAGAGGAGAGAGGAAATAGAGAGGAGAAACTGATTGGAAGACTGTTGTAATGGTCCACGGAAGAAGTAATCAGCCAGAAACAGGGCAATCATAGGAGAAATAGAGAAATGAGTCTATATAGTGTAATGGGGAACTTGCTTTATTGAGAATCAGAGAGTATCAGGATTCAAAGTCCAGGCTGACACTTTACTACCTCTGGACTTCAGGTAAGCACTTAACCCCCCTGAGCCCCAGTCTTTTCAAATATATGGTAAGAGTGTTGGACTAGATGACCTATAAAATCCTTTTCAGTTCCAAACCTATGGTCCTAGAATTCTATGGTACCTCAGTGATTCTGGAGATGGTATGTACAGAATTTAATGACTTGTTGTGGAATAGCATTAGCAATAATGTAAAGATGATCAACTATGAAAGACTTAACTACTCTGATCAAGATGATGATCCAAGACAATTCCAAAGGACCCATGATGAAAAAATGCTATCCACCTCCAGAGAGAGAAAACTGGTGAACTCTGAGTGCAGATTGAAGCAGACTTTTTTTCACTTTTTAAATTGTCTTCTTGGTTGTGTGTGTGCATGTGTTTTCTTTGTTACATGGCTAATAAGGAAATTTTTTTCATCTTTTTATTAATTTATTTTAAACTTAAATACACAATAAAGAAAAAGAAAGATATTACAAGCTTAAATGCTAAATAATACAAAGCAAGAAAAGAAAAAAAGCATTGCCATGTGTACAGCAGAACAAAAGAAAAGATTTAAAATATACAGCAATAAATTTCCATTTCAAGAAAACCTATGTAATAAATACTACATCTTGTGTTCAGAGCTATTCATCTTTGCTTCATTGTAAGTTTTCTTTTGTTTTCTCCTGTCTACTTTTTACTTTGTCTTCCCCCCCCCTTCTTTCCCTTCTCCCCCAGGACAGCTACAATTAAGCATGGATATGTGTGTGTGTATAAATATGTATACATACATGAATAGATGGATAGATAGATAGATAGATAGATAGATAGATAGATAGATAGATAGATAGATATAGACATATACATAAAATAAGGAAATTTTTTAAAAAATTTTAAAGGACTGGTTATAGAGACTGAGAGGAAGGGAGGCATTCTAGATGAGAATGAGATTTTCAATCTGCAGAACTGAAAGAACAGAGAATAAAGAGAGAGTAGAGAAAATAAAAGATCAAAGTTAAAGTCTTAGGAAATTGTTAAATGAATATAGAGACTTGAGGAGAAAAAGAAAGAAGAAAAGGAAAGTGGTCAGGGATCAGGGATACTGAAGAGCAGATTCCTTTTCATAGTTGGCAGAATTGAACTTCAATGGGGAACCATAAGGATATAATAATAGTATTTTAAATAGTACTTTAAGATTTACAAAGATTTTTATAAATATTATCTCACTTTATCCTTACAACAACCCTGGGGGGTAGGTGCTGTTATTGCAACATCATGAAAGCCAAGGAAGATAAGAGAAAGAGTGGGTTGCCAACTGTGCAATTGCCAAAGAGAAGGCTAGGAGGATGAAGACGGGGGAGAAAGGGGTTAGTCTAGGCCATTAGGAGGTCACTGGTGATGTTGGAGGGAGCTAGCTCAATGGAGCAGTGGGGTTTGAAGTTGGACTGCATTGGGTGAAGTGAAATGATTTGGGGAAAAACAGAAACAGCAAATACATGCTAATTTTCTTTTTTCTTTTCTTTTTGGAGGGCATTTGGGGTTAAGAAACTTGCCCAACATCACACAGCTAGTAAGTGTAAGGGTCAGGGGCTGGATTTGAACTCAGGTCCTCCTGACTCCAGGGCTGGCACTCTATTCACTGTGCCACCTAGCCACAATAAATACACATTAATTTTCAATGACTTTGTCATTGAAACATCAAGTTTAAATAGTCATATATTATAATAGTATAATATTACATTTAATATAACATTATATTACATATTATAATATGTATATATTGTAATATATACATATATACACAATATAACATTACATTACATATTATAATAGTATAATATTACATTTCAAAGACGGGATTAGAAAATGTCTTTCCACTTTTTGTCTAGAGGGGAAAAAAGTATAAACAAGCATTTATTGTCTACCACGTGTCAGGCACTATATGAGGGGCTGCAGATACAAGGACAAAAAAAAAAAGTGACAGTCCTTGCCCTCAAAGGGCTTCCATTCCATCAAGAGAGGAAATTATATACTTGTTACGGTATTAATGTGAGTGCACCTATGTAAAATACATACAAAATCAATCCAAAGTAATCTAAGATGGAGGCACTAGCAGCTGGGGGATTTGGAGAGGCCTGGCAGAGAAGGTGGTGCTTAAGTTAAACTCTGAAGGAAACTCAGGAGGGAGAAGTGAGGAGCAAATGCATTCTAGGAATAGGGGGACAACCTGTGAAAAGGCACAAAGGAAAGAGCTCAATATAAATAGCATTAAGTCAGTTTGGTGCCACATTAAGTAAGCCTGTATAATTAAGGGAAGAAAGGAAGTCTGACAGGATTGCTCCTGTAAGTCTGCCTTCATGGGTGTGTCTGCATCTCACCTTCAAAATGCGTGGTTTAGCAAAGCAATTGTAGACAGTATGGCAGAAGCATGGGGAAAAGAATGCAACAAGGAGACTTAGGAATGGAGTTAGTTTAAGGAGTCAGAATTAAGTTTTGTGTATTTTTTTTTAACTTTTGTAACTCCCTGGTCATCTCCATACCATACCAACCTGCCCTCTGGCTATCATCTCCAGTTCCCACTGACACCCTGAACTCCATTCCTCAGATGCTGAACACCCTTAAGTAAACTTTCATTTTATTTTGCTTTGACCCAGGCCTCCATGCCACTTTAGACCATTGCCACACAATGCCCTCCCTTTTTCTAGCCCCCCTTAATCTCTTATCTTTTCTGTTAGAATGTAAGCCCCTTGAAGATAGGGACTTTCTTGTTTGTATTTGTATATACAATATTTATGACAGTATTTGTCAAGTAGTCTCTCATCTATCTAGCTATCTGTTTTATTTGAGAAAGTAGGTGAAATCAAAAAGATAAGGGGGGACTTTTTAAGGGGCTCAAATCACATGAGACTGCAAATCAGATTGTCTTGTCTTCGAAGTCCATCGTGTTTTCCAGGGGATTGTAAAGAGGGAAATCAGGAACATTCATTCATTCAATAAGCAATTATTAAGATCTTATGGTATTCAAAACACTCTACTAGGCTCTGAAGAGGTATAACTTTTAGAGAAGTCCTAATGCCTTCCTTAAAGGAGTACATAGAAAGTGTGCATACAGTATAGTACAGTTAGCGATAATACACATAAGTGTATTAGAAAGTTACTAAATGGGGCGGCTAGGTGGTGCAGTGAGTAGAGTGCCGGCCCTGGAGTCAGAAGGACCTGAGTTCGGATCTGGCCTCAGACACTTAATGCACACACAAACAAAAAAAAAAAAACCTAGCCGTGTGACCTTGGGCAAGTTACTTAACCCCAAAAAAATGCCCTCCAAAAAGCAAAAAAAAAAAAAGTTACTAAATGAAGTTAGGTAAGGAGTTAGTTAAAAGTTCTTTACCAATGGGGTGATGAAGAAAGCTTGGGCGGGGGGAAGAGGCAGCAAAAAGTGCCATTTAAAGCAGTGGGCTTTAAAGGATGAGCAGGAATTCAACAAGCATGGAAGAGTACAGAAGACAGTAAGCATATGGAACAGTATGATCAAAGACATGAATGTGTAAGAGCAAAGGGCATGCTGGATTCAGGTATGTGAGTAATGCAGCTTGACTAGAGCACAGAGTGCATGGAGAGCTAGAATAAGCCTGGAAAAATAGGGTGGTACTAGCCTATATCTGGGCCTTCAAGATAGCATGGCTGAGCAGACAGCACACTAAACTTGGAGTTACACAGATCTGGGTTGAAATCTCAAATCACTTACTAGCTATGTGACCCTGGGACAATCCTTTAACCCCTTTCAGCTTGTTTCCTCATATGTAAAATGAGGGTGTTGTACTCAATAGTCTTTCTCATTCTAAATCTATCATCCCACAATCCTCTGAATGCCATAGAGGGGAATTTGAACTTTACTCACTGGGCCATTGGGAGCCACAAAACAATTCTGAACACATCTGTGCACAAGAAAAGTTATCTTGGCAGTGGTGTGTTGAATGAATTAGAGGGAAGAGTCTGCTGGTTGACAAGGCAGCAAGGTAGATCCCATATGTGTTTGGTTTTGGTTTTTCTTTTTGTAAAACATGAATACTTAGTTTTTCAAGATAGTTCTTACCCATGGCAGGAGCTCAAATACTATATACAGTGTTTACAATTGACTTATATGCATAGTAGAAGTACCCAAAGAACTATTCAACCTCTGGGGAGATTTAGATAGAAATTTAACATAACCAAGAATGAAAATCTTTTTTTTATCTTTTGCCCATGGCTCTTCCTATGATGTTATATAGCCCTGTAAAGAATTTGGGTATAGGATGGCAACTACAAATCTCTTCTGGGATGTGCTGTAACAGTATAGAGGCCAAAAGAATTGAAAATGCCTTGAATACCATAACACTGAGGAGTTTAAGAGGTTCAAGACTATTAAAGATATTTATAGACTAGCAGAGTTGGAAGGGACCTTGGGGAATAGCTACACCCACACATTCATTATACATTAGAGGACACCAAACCCATAGAGGCAAAGCAATTTGCCTATAGACACACAGCTAGTGAGTGGCATGGGGAGGCTTCCAGCCTAGGTCTTCTCACTTCAGATCCAGTGCTCTTCCCACTGAAAATTCATCATGATAATGTAGCTGAGGGTTTCATATTTCACTTCTGCAGCATCCTTGAGATAAAAAGATTAAGTGACTTGCCTGAGGTCCCAAAATTCCAGAGTGGTAACATTGCCAATGCTTGATAACACTGCAGCACTGGCAGAGTGAATCTTCAGGGTCTTCTCATCTATGCTTTCAGCAATCTGTTTTCCTTCTGTGCTGCCCTGTGAGGCATACCAGCTTTTCAGGTTCTTGTCAAAAAAGATCTAATATTCATTCACATTAAGAAGTAAATAATTAATAAAGGGGGAGCAGAAGGGTGATACAGTGGATATTACATGGGGGTTGGAATCAGGAAGACTCATCTTCATGAGTTCAAATCCAGAATCAAATACTTACTGGCTGTGTGACCCTGAACAAGTCACTTAACCCTGTTTCATCTCTAAAAGGAACTGGAGAAGGAAATAGCAAACCACTCCAGTATCTTGCCAAGAAAACCCCCAAATGGGTCATGGAGAGTGAAACACAACTAAAATGAGTGAACAACAAACAATATTCTCTCCCTATAGTTCAGCTATGGTGCAGTAGATATAATGCTGGTCCTGGAGTCAGAAAGACTCATCTCCCTGATGTTCAGATCTGATCTCAGACACTAGCTGTGTGACCATGGGCAAGTCACTTAGCTTTGTTTGTGTCAGTTTCTTCATATGTAAAATGAAGTAGAGAAGGAAATAGCTAGCCACTCTCATTATCTTTGCCAAGAAAACCTAAATTGGGGTCACAAAGAGTAAGACATGACTGAAAAATGACTAAACAAATTAATAAAGATCATTAGATCATATATTTGTAACTAGGAGGGGCCTTAAAGGCCATCCACTCCAATCCCCTTGTTTTATAAATGAGGAAACAGAGGCCCAGAAAAGGGGGAAGCATTTGCCAAAGGTGACACAGGAAGCAAGTAGCACAGCAGGGATTCAAACAGAGACCCACTCTGTCTAAAATCCAATGCTCTATCCATGGCTATGTTTGCATTCTAATAGGAAATACTTAAAACAAAGGAGTCCATAAAAATGGTCAAAGGATCCACACGTGCAAAAATATTTATAGCAGCTCTTTTTGTGGTGGCCAAGAACTGGAAATCAAGGGGCTGCCCATCAATTGGGGAATGGCTAAACTAGTTGCAATATATGAATGTTATGGAATACTATAGTACTATAAGAAATGAAGAGCAGGTGGACTTCAGAGAAACCTGGAAAGACTTATATGAACTGATGACGAATGAGGGGAGCAGAACCAGGAGAATATTGTACACAGCAACAGCCACAGTGTGTGAGGCCTGATTTTGATAGATTTAGCCATTCTCAGAAATGCAAGGACCTAAAACAATTCCAAAGGACACATGGGAGAAAATGTCAGCCACATTCACAGAAAGAACTATGGAGTTGGAAAGCAGAATGAAGCAGACTATTTTCTTTTATGTTTTGTTTTATTTTGTGCTTTTTTCATGGTTTTTCCCATTCGTTATAATTCTATGCAAGATGACTAATGTGAAAATGTGTTTAATAGGAACGTATGTATAGAGCCCATATCAGATGGCAAGTCATCTTGGGGACAGAGGAGGAGAAAATGTAAAACTTATGGAAGTGAATGTTGAAAACTAAAAATAAATAATTTAATAAAAAATAAAGAAAAAACCCAAAGGTATCTAATTTTGGGATTTTAGGCATTGATGGTCAGCCAAGGTAGGGAGAGCTTTTGAGGAGCATTGGCACCTCTTGCACTATGTAATGGAGTTAGGCCTTAATGCAGAATGATAAATATCACTAGAAAAGGCTCCCAGGTTTTTAGACATCCAGCTTGATACTTCAGTCATTTAGGATAGGGAATTACATTTGGTCTTCATTCTGCTTCATACAGTACAAATCAGAAAACTAAGCTAACCCTAAAATAATAATAGTAACTAATGTTTATCTAGAACTTTACAATTTTTAAATCACTAGCCACATCATGTCTCATTTGATCTTTACAGAAGCCCTGGGAGGTAGACTGTGGACTGGATATTCATCCCCATTTTAAAGATAAGGACAGTCACCTACTGGTATCTCTTTTGGGGTGGCTAGGTGGAGCAGTGAATAGGGCACTATCCTTGGAGTCAAGAGGACCTGAGTTCAAGTCTGGCCTCAGACACTTAATACAAAAAACTAGCCATGTGACCTTGGGCAAGTCCCTTAACCCCAATTACCGTACCTTCCCCCTTCAAAAAAGAAAAAAAAAAGATAAGGATAAAGAAGCCCAAAAGGCTAAATACTTTTCCCAAAGTCCACCTTCTAGTAAGTACTGGAATCTAAAATTTGAACTCTGGTCTTCCTGACTCCAACTCCATCATTCTTTCCCCTATACACCATGCTTTGGGATTCATATCATATATCTCTTGAAAAACAAGAGAAAACTAAGAGAAAAGGGGGAAATGCTCAGTGAAATGTTAGAAGGGAACAAGCCAGTTCCACTCAGACATTTTTCACTTACAGAAATGGATAAGTAAATTACAATATTTAATGTATAAATAGAATCCATCAAAGAACCATTAAGTTTGCTTTTTTTGAAAAAGAAACATAGATGGAATTACTACAGCATTTTAATTCTTAACCATTCTTCCTATTTACCTTACGAGGGAGGGTAAATGCATTTCAGAAATGCATTTCAGAAAAACTGACTGACTGGCTATTTCCTGAATTTGAAATTCCATTTTCCCTCTCCATGCTTTCACATAAGCTGATCACCATTCTTGGAATATATTTACCCTTGTATCTAAAAAAAACTTACTTTCCTTTAAGGTAGAATTCAGGTGTCATCTCCAATGGTGCCTAATCATCAATCATCAGTTATCAGCATCACCATTGACAGTTGCACAGCATTTTATGGTTTACAAAGAACTTTATAGACATTATCTCATTTTATTTTGCCAGTCATTAATGTTTTCCCCCCTCCTCCAATTTCCTTGTATTACTTATCCATAAAAGGATAACTAGGAGGCATAATGGATAGAGTATTAGGCCAGAAGTCAGGAAAACTCATCTTCCTGAGTTAAAATCTGGCCTCAGACACTTACTAGCTATGTGATTCTGGGCAAGTCACATAACACTGTTTGCCTCAGTTTCTACACCTGTAAAATGAGCTGGAGGAGGAAATGGCAAACCATTTCAGTATCTTTGCCAAGAAAACCCCAAATGTTGTTACAATGAGTTGAACATGACTGAAATGATTCAACAACAATTTATTCATAGATGTGTTGTATTTCCCCGTAAAATGTAAGCTTCTTAAGGGCAGGTAATACTTCAACTTTGTCTCTAACTTCCTAACACCTAGCACAGTGCCTTTGTACATAGTAGACACTTCATAGATGCTTGCTATTGATCCCAAAGAATGCTTTTTGTTAGGTTCTGATGTATTACCTGACATTCCCACATCTACTAGTCAAATTCCTAATAGAACAAATGCACCATTCCTGAAAGCAGTCATAATTAGGTTGGGGTAACCTTGGCTTTGTCCTAGATTTAGAGGGTAGCCAAGAAAGTACTGAACTTAGCGTATAGTTAGCAAGAGTTGTAGAGGGGGTAGGTGGGGGCTGAGAGGATGGTGAGAGTGTGGACCTGGGATTTCATTGGTATATAGAATCTCCAACCAGGAAACTCCCTCTATCAATGAAGATTAGCAACCAGCCTGCAGTTTTAGTCTTAGAGTTTTGCCTGAGACACTGAGAGACTAGGTAATTTGTGTGGGACACAAAGCACTATGTATCAGAGACAGGACTATTGAACCCAGCTGTCCTTACTTGGGGGCTGGCTCTCTGTCTGACATGTAGTGACACTTCTCTTAGCAAGAATACAAGGAAAGGAGAGGAGAGCAGGGGAGGGGAAAGGAGGGAAGAGGAAGGAGGAGAGAGGAAGGGAAAAGAAAAGGAAAGGAAAAGAAGTAAAAAGAAAGAAAAGAGAGAAGGGAAAGGAAAGGGAAAAAGAAAACAAAAAGGAAAGGAAAGGAAAGGAAAGGAAAAGAAAAGAAAAATCACCAGATTGCATGCTTCCTTAATTGCTGTGACTACACCCCAAATAAACTCTTCCATGGTCACCCTATTCCTGCTTCCCCCACTGCCATTGCACCCTGTAACAATTTTGAAGTGTTACAAGGCCTCTGTCTGCTTCTCCATGGAACAGTATAATGGGATTCCCTCCTATTTCCACCCTTTCTCTCCCCTGACAGACTGAATTACCCTAAGTAATGAAATTACTAGCTATGGTTCTGCCTTAAAGGCCAGAAAATACAGACTGCTAAAGGATATAAAGCAGAATGAATTCCAGATATATGGGTTCTATATTGAATACCACTCAACACTAACCCCTAGACTTCAAATATAATCAAATGAAACACTCCAACTTCTAAAATTTGAAGAAAGGAGTAGGTTACAGATCAGCGGAATAAGTTAGGTACACAAAGCACAGTAGTCAAAGACTATGATAATCTACTGTTTGATAAACCCAAAGACTAGCTTCTGGGATAAGAACTCACTATTTGACAAAAACTGCTGGGGAAACTGGAAAATAGTATGGCAGAAACTAGGCATAGACCAACATCTTACACCATATACCAAAATAAAGTCAAAATGGGTACATGATTTAGATATAAAGGCTGATATTATAAGCAAATTGGGAGAGCAAGGAACAGTTTATCTGTCAGATTTATGGAGAATAGAAGAATTTATGACCAAATGAGAGACAGAGAACATTATGAAATGCAAAATGTATAATTTTTATTATATTAAATTGAAAAGAGTTTGCACAAACAAAGCCAATGCAACCAAGATTAGGAGGGAAGCAGAAAGCTAGGAAACAATTTTTACAACCAGTGTCTCTGACAAAGATTTCATTTCTAAAATACATAGAGAAATGAGTCAAATTTATAAGAATACAAGTCATTCCCCAATTGATAAATAGTAAAAGGATATGGCAGTTTTCAGATGAAGAAATTAAAGCTATCTATAGTCATATAAAATGCATTAAATCATTATTAATTAGAGAAATGCAAATCCAATCACACATCACACCTGTCAGCTTGGCTAACATGACAAAACAGGAAAATTATAAATGCTGGAGAAGATGTAGGAAAATTGGAACACTAATGTATTGTTGGTGGAGTTGTGAAGTAATCCAACCACTTTGGAGAGCAGTTTGGAACTCTTCCCCAAAATGTCCATACCCTTTGACCCAGAAATACCATTTCTATGTCTGTATCCCAAAGAAATCATACAAACATGAAAAGAACCCACATGTACAAAAATATTTATAGAAGTTCTTTTTGTGGTGGCCAATAATTGGAAAAATTGATTGGGTAATGTCTGAACAAGTTGTGGAATATGAATGTAATGGAATACTACTGTGCTGTAAGAAATGATGAGCAGGCAGACTTCAGAAAAACCTGGAAAGGTTTATATGAACTGATGCCAAGTGAAGTGAACAGAACCAGGAGAACATTGTACACAGTATCAGCCACATTGTATAGACTTTGATCAGCCACTTTGATAGACTTATCTCTTAGCAACGGAAAGATCTAAGACAACTCCAAAGGACTCATGATGAAAAATGCTCTCCACATCCAGAGAAAGAACTATGGAGTCTGAATGTAGATCAAAGTTTACTATTTGTTCTCTCTCTTTCTCTCTCTTCCTCTCTCTCTCTCTAATTTTATTTATTTATTTGTTTACTTTTAGTTTACAACATGGAGGCATGCAATCAGATATAGGGTCTACATATACCTTCATATTAAACATTAGTCAAGTCATTGGTTCTAATTCTTCTTTAAAACATGACTTATGTGAATATAGGTTTAATACGAATATATATGCAAAACCTGTATCAAATCATATGCTGTCTTGGGGTTGGAGGGATGGGAGAGATGGGGAGAAAATTTGGAACTCAAAATCTTCTAGAAGTGAATGTTGAAAGCTAAAAATAAGTAATTTTTTTAAAAAGAAAGTAGTAAGTTATAATATGATCAAGCCAAAATTTAATAATATTTTATAACTTAAAGTTAGCACTGAAACACTGAATACAAACATACATAAACACAAAAAAGTCTATGGATGGTTAGAACATGGTCCAAACAAGACCAAAGTTTTGGCTTTATATCACCCTATAAATAATCTTTATGTTAGCCTATGAGCTTATTCTATTTCAAGGCCTTAAACTACAAGGCTTACAGTTACCTTAAGAGGTATTAGATTCTGGTTCCTAGTTAGACCAAGGGAGAAAGGAGTTTAACTTAAAGGTGGCAAACAGAAACCCTATAGCTGTATGTAGCTCTTCCAAATACAATGTGTAAGAGGGGAAAGTTACTATTTTGGATTATGTGAAGGTTTCAATAAAAAGTAATTATGTCCTTTGAAACACTTAAAATTGTTATATGTATACCTGAAACCATATGGTTTGGTGCTTAATTCTTCTCTAATTCATTCATTGATCGATTCATTTAAGAACTTTTGGCTATTGTCTCTAATATTTACTCCTTCATATTTGTTGTTGATAACATATTGGTTATAGTGGCCATCCTTCATTTAGATGTATCAAAATAATCAACTAGCAAATCCCCCAATTGGGAGATCAGTGAATGAAATAGGGAATGAATCCTATAAACAATTGGTAAAGATATAGTGAAAATGTTACCATCATCCTAACAGTGTGATTGGGGGTTTCATGTGAAACTGTTTTTTAGAGAACAGGACAAAATAACAACTCAAAGTGAAAATGGAAATTGCTTAATGTCTACAGAAAATGCTTTCCAACAGATGCATCAGAGTTTTTTTAATATTGGAGCACAGAATCAAAAGTCCATAAAGATGTGGGCCATATGAAAATTTTCTAATTACAATTAGTACCTGGTCTAAGCACTCATAGCACTGGACAAATGGTTAGTCCCTACCAGGTAGAGAGGAAAGAATGTTGAATTTGAAAGTCAGACAATCTGAGTTTGAATCTAGGGTGACCTGGACAAGCTGCTCAGCTTCTCTGCACCTTAATTTTTTCTTTTTAATAGAATGGAGTTAGGCTGGATCATAGGTCCATAAGTTGAGAGATGGATGGGACCTTAGAGGCCACTAAATCCAATAAGTAAGGAATACTAAGGAAGAGAAAATTAAGTTACTTACTCAGGATCACCCAGCCTGAAAGTATTAGAGGCAGGATTTAAATCTGGGTCTTCCTGCTCCCAAATACAGTTCCTTACCCACTATGCCATTTCCTCATCCACTATCCTCATGCCCCAATGACTGAATGAATTCTAAAGTGCCTTCCAGTTACAGATCTATGGTTCTAGGATCCTATGAATTATAGCCAGAGTTTTAACCATCTCAAGGAGACTGCCCTGTGGGTTCAGAAGGGCTGCATTTGGCCTTCAGATCACATGTTGGATCCCTGGATTTTAGACTATTATTTGAAAAATGCATTTCAATCTGCTTTTCTCACGCTAGTATAGACATAAGGATATATATTGGGTTAACTCAATTGGGATTCCTGAGATCGTCTGCACCGGAAAGGCAAAGATTAAATTCCCTGATCTGTTATCTAGATCAACAGTCCTTAGGACCCACCAGAGTCATTTCCTGGTCCTCATACTGCGCCAAAAGCGGGGGGTAAAAATAGGTGAAAACAAAAATCAAACCTGAGAGGTTTTATCCTCTTTTCAGAACCAACAGACTGGTGAGCACTCCCATGCATGACGCATTAATGAAATACCATGGTTTGAACCTTGACCTGTAATCATTCCCAACACAGCTTTCAGTTTGAGAAGGCATTCTCAAATATATCAATTCTTCCCTTTCAGGAGCATTGCAAAACTGAGGGGGAGAGTGGATTTTGGTTCCCAGATTCTAGGAACTCAGAGTATTTTGTACTTTCCAAATTTCTCTTCCTCACTTGGGACACTTTAACTGAAATTCTCTCCTTTTTTCCATTTAACTAATGCTTTCCTCGCTTCTCCGGGAATCATGTTTTTCATGGACTGTGCCAAACCTGGCAGCAGGAGCTGCAGGCAGCAAACCCTACTTAGTCCTGCAATAACACACAAGGAAAAAGGATACTGACCATTGAAATGGCATTTATTTTTGTAACATCGCTTCCTCACTCCCTCAGATAATGTTTAAATTACTTCTTATTAAATCTTGAGGGGGGGACCCCAAATCTAATTTGGTTTGCACTATTTAGACTATTTGTTTATCTTTCATTCATTTCTTAACTTGGGAAATGAAATAAAGACTTGGCAGTTTCATTCGGGGTTGAAGAGTTTTCATCTTCTACTACCCACATACTGGGCTCCATGCTGTAACCTTTCATTCCTGAATACTTTGATTATTGAAATATAAAGGAAAGAGAAGACTTATGTTTCCTTCCAAATACTCATGGGTTTGAAAATGTACAGAAAAAATGCCCAAGTAAAACATGCAAGAGACGGTTTCATACACATGACTTTAAGTGTTTGATATTATTAATGGTCCAATCTCTTCTGAGACTCATGGCGGCCAATATGACGCATAGGCAGCATGGTATACAGTTGAGAGAACAAGAGTCAAGAAAACTGTTCTGTGTGACTTGGGGAAAGCCATTTCATTTCTCAGAGCCTCAGTTTACTCATCTGTAACATGAGGATTATAGTACTTGTACTACTCACTTCACAAAATTGTTGATAAGACAATGTATGCTATCATATGCTATATAATGCAAACTATCATTATTATGGAGGCAGCTATCATTAGTGGATAGAGAGCTTGCTTTGGAGCTAGAAGACCTGACCTAGTCACATACTGACTGTGTGAGCCCGAGCAAGTCATTTAACCTCTCACTGATGTAGGAAACTCTCCTAGACTGAACAGGAACTTCTCTTATATAAGAGAAAGTAAGGAGGTTTGTGTGGACTTAGGGAATTCCAAGGAAGAATGGGAAACTCCTTCACAGAAGTGTTCATTTTTATAATCAGATATAGGCTATGTGAAGATTCTAGAAACTACAAGGTATTGAAAAGGTTAGCAAGCTCCATGGCACAATGGATGGGACATTGGCTTAATGGCAAGCAAATGTATCTATAAGTCTTAAAATTCTATATAAATATATGAATAGCTGAAGTGGCTATAATTTTTATCAGTCCAGACTCCTCTACCAATACAGATGAAAACATCTGTGTCTTAGTGGAAATTCTAAGGAAACTGCCTGAAGCATATCAGTACAGTGTGGTATCAGGTCATGAATGAAATAGTTGGCCATGAGTACCATCTTGGATAGGAAGGAAGTCAAAATAAACTGGATGTAGAATTAAGGCAAATTAATATCAGTCTCAATGAAATTAAAGGACAAAAGTTGTGGACAGAAAAGGGAACTGCAGAGTTCAAGATCTTAGAGGTAATGACAAGGTTCGAGGTGTGGCCTTCCTTGTGGGTGGCAGAAGTAGAATGGAGGTGAAAGCCATTTGGGTTGAAGAAGGCAAGACACAGCAAAGGTAGTATGCTAGGAAGATCATTAACAATGACACTGAATATAAGGGCAAGGGTGGAGAGGGCTGTGAGCTGAGTAATGAAGTAATTAAGCCTTTGCTCAAATTATCTGTTCCTCCCAAATTGCTATCTGCCCCTCCTGCCCAGTCTGTGCAAGTTGCCCTTCCTTCCTCTTTCAAGGCTCAGTCAGGAGCCACCTCCCCTCCCCAAGTGAAGGTGATGTTACCTTTCTCCTTTCATATAGCATTCTCTTCTATTTCTGACTTTTGCTTTACATTTGTATCTCACAATTGTGCAGCATGGTGATGTGTGCACATGTTATTGCTTCCATTAAATAGTAAACATCTTGAGAATCATGTCTCTGTCGAGTCTATCTTTCTAGAACCATTACCCACCACAATGTGTCACACACAGTAGGTGTTTCGTTTTTGTCAAACTGAATTGAGGAAAGTGGGAGAGTACCCAGGAGACAGCAATAAGGATAAAAAGAGGGTAGCATCAATGGGTAACATGATATTCAAAAGAGAAGTTTGGGATATACTAACAATGGTCTGAAAACTGCAATGAGGATAAGCATGGTAAAGTGGAAAGAGAACTAGCTCTGGACTCAGAGGCCCTGTGTTCAAATCCTACATTTGACACTTAATTGTATGACCTTAGACAAGTTACTTGAGCTCTCTGGGCAACAATTTCATTGTCTATAAAAATGAGAGAGTTTCACTCAAAGGCCTGTGAAGTCCTTTCCCAACTCTAGAAATATGATCCTATGATCAAGGATAGTGCTCACCCCTCCACCTTGCATAGTAAATCTGAAAAAAAGTGGAAGAAGAATTTGGAGTCCATTGGACTTAAAGTCCATTGGAGAGGACTTTGAAGAGAACTACATCATTAGTAGGAGCAAGTTTCAGTAAAGACAAAGATGTGGAAATGACAGGTGGTATAAGGGAATTTGCTCATAATCAAATGGGTGCAATAAAAGTTTCTAGTAAAGAGATCAACAGAAACAAGTGAGTTTGGGGAGGTTATGAGTGAGATGTTCATGGATGAAAATATAAAATAAGACAAGAGAGGGAGGAATTTGTCCTTGGACAGTGACTAACAATAACAGTGGTAAAGTCTTGGATGATAGAACATCAATGAGTAGGTGACAGAGAAGGAAATGTGTGACTAACTCATCCCTGATGGCATGGACTGCAGAATAAAGAAGTCTCAAAGTTCCAAATGGAATCATATTTCCATGCACTGGAGCAGCAGCCTCAACATTTCCCTGGGTGCCAAGAAGGATTGCTTCACATATGTTCATCTAGTATCTTCCACCTGCTAAATTCCTGAAGGGTAAGAACCTGACATATTTATTTTCTATATCCCACAATACCTATTATAGTGCTATGCACAATGGAGGTCCCATTTAAAGCTTGTCAATTAATTTATTGATGCCTATAGGAAGGTCTAATGGCTATAAGTAATGTCAACAATATGAATAAGCCAGTAAGATTTATATGAAAACCTCACGCAGATGTTCTGGGAAGTGGCACTGGTCCCTCACTCCAGATCATACTTTTCACAAGAGTGTGACCCTCAGTCCAAATGTGCCTGGAAGTAGGTAGTGTGGATACTTTATGTGTAAAGTTGTGTGCTTTGCACTGTTTAGGAGGAAAGAAGTTCCCTGAACCCATCCATTCTATGTAGAGGCAGAGTTCTCTTTCATATTCTTATTCATATAATATTTTATATATACACTCAGAATTGTTTCAGCAATTATTTTTTAAAAACAAAAATTTGGGGGTAGGCTAGGTGGCACAATGAATAGAGCACTAGCCCTGGAGTCAGGAGGACCTGAGTTCAAATATGGCCTCAGACACAACATAAAAAATTAGCCATGTAACCCTGGGCAAGTTTCTTAACTCCAACTGCCCTCCAAAAAGAAAAAAATTGTTTCTTATGTACCGAATTTTGTGATTGTGTATTTAATTGTGTTATTTTGGCAAGTGAGCAATGATAGAAAACCAAACCCATCTAGCAACTTCTCATTAATTACATGTGTTGATAACACATTCTCTTGAATGTAAAAAAATACTCCATTAACTGTCAGAGGCAGTTCCAATACAAGCACTCTCGTGGGTAAGACTCTACACTAGGATGAAATGAGGAACTTGAATAATAAACAAAAGGAGATTTACTTTGCCCCAATACAGCAAGGAATGCAACAAGAAGACAGTGACTCACAGCTCCTCTGGACATGGCACTGCCCCCCTCCCTTCATCTCCAAATGGAAACTCATTTGGTCATCAGGGCAGGATATAATAAAAGACATAGTTGTCCCTCTAGCAAGTTGGAGGGACTCAGACTCCACATGACTGGACTTTTTAAGAAAGGGTTAAACCTTGACAAAGAGAAAGGTCAACTCTTCAAGTAAGTCAGGGCTAAAGGACCTAATGGTGGCAGAAGACATCTGAGTGATATGAGATGGGGAGGACAGGAGAACAAAACTGTCCATTAATTCCTTTGGGGAAAAGAAAATGCTTTTCATAACAGAAGAGTCTGTCTACAAGAAACCAATATAAGGAAAATAAAGGAAAATTTGGACTTTGTTTCTTTCTGGTAATTTGCAGTGGCAAAGAGTATTATAAAACTGACACCTTCAGTAAGTAAAATTAAGGCCACAGATTTAAATGAGGGCAGTTCTTTGGAATCCAACTAGCAACTTCCCCTTGTTAAGTCTGAGCAGTAGCTCAGTGTTAAAGGTAGAGTTAAATTTCAGCTGGGCATGTGCATATGCACAGACTCGGTGTCCATCAGTGATCTATTGGAAGAAGTTGTCAGATTATCAGTGGTAGGCACGTCAATAAGAACTCTATTCAGTGCCCTCACTGCACCATTCTGGCACTGGGCAAATGAGCTTTAAGAGAAGTTAACATGTCATGTGGTCCCTGTGTAGAAATTAAAATACAGAAGTTGCCAGGTGCTGAAAAAAAATCAGACTGATTACATCAACCTTTCTTTCACACATGCCTTTTCCACAACTGCCTCGAATGTCCCTGTTAAAATGCAATTTTCATCCTGTAAGCACTTGTTCTTACAGGGTTTTAAGCTGAAAGTTTCAGATCTGTGGTTTTTGTTTGCTTGTTTTTTTGTTTTCTTCCTATAATTAAGGGAGAAGTACAAAAAAAGGGGGAAAGGAAACATCTGTGCCCTCCTCTATTTGTACCTCCTGACCTATTCCTCATTACTTAACCACTAACCAAGCTATTATCCAACTAGTGAGTACATGGGAGGCATCTGGAAGGAAACAGCAATAATCTCTGAGAAGTCTTGGAGAATTATCCTTTCTTCTCCATCTGTCCTACAGGCAGCTTGCTTTTTAATCTTGCTGCTTTAAGGACCTGGGCAAAGAAATGCATCAAGGTTGCTTCTATTATATGACATTTGCTTGGAATTGAGAGTTATAAGCAGAGTTACTGGAATTAAAGTAGATGGACATAAATAATGACATCTTGGCAAACACTGACAGTCAGAGTCTAGTGAATTGTATTGCCCAACATCTAACATTACATCAGGTTAGGCAGGAATCCATTCTAGGATCAGTCATTGAATTTCACCTATCTTAGCAATGGAAGAAACCTCAAGTGACCTTGAGGTCCTGTCCCCTGCCTTCAGGCAGGTAAGATACTTTATACATACACATACACATATGTACATATGTGTATGTATGTGTGTGTATAAGGAAGCCTAGCCTTCCCCTGATTTTCCTTATGTTGGTTTCTTATAGATAGAATCTTCTGTTATTAAAATAATTTTCTTTTCCCTAAAGGAATTAATGGGTAATTTTCTTCTCCCCTCCTCCCCATCTCATACCACTCAGATGCCTACTTTACAGATGAACTGACTGAGCTCTGAAGAGAGTGTATCTTGCCCAAGGTCACTCAGCTAGTAAGTGGAGAAGAGACTAGATTCTGGTTCGCTTAATTCCTAGTACCATATTTTTCTACTATACTAACCCACTCCTTGTCAGGGATCATTTCCTTAATTGATCTAGCAAAGATTATTTCCATGCTTGATCTAGTATTATAGAGATACTAGGATAGCACTTAAAGGACTAGTTTCTTTCTGGAGCTGAGCATCTAAGACTGATGCAGTATTAGAATCTTTCTCAGCTGAAATGAGGCCAGAGATGTGGCTTGGGATGTCATCACTTTACTTATGGATTTATTATACTTCATTCTTGCAATCTTGTAGCAATTTACCCCAGAGGAAAAAGATTAAATGGATGCATCAAATTTTCACCAGTCTTTCCCTTAAAGAAAAACAGTGATGTTCCAGGAATAAGAAACAGGAACAATGGGTAGAATTTGATAACCACAGAGCACCAACACTGAGTTAAGGGCTCCATGATGAACCCCATACAGAAAGGTATACTGGCAAAAGTGCTGGATTTGGACTTAGAAGACCTGGTTCAAATTCCAGTTCTAATAGTTAGTAGCAGTGTCATTTGGGCAAATCACAACTAACTCTGAAACTGAGCTTCTACATCTGTAAAACAAGGATAATAATATTTTCACTGCCTATGTCAATGGAATGTTCTAATGAAATTACGTTCATAGAATCTCAGAATTGGGACATCAGAGGACAGCTAGCCCAATCCACACCTAAAAAACAATTCCCTCCTACCCACATGGCCATCAAACTTTACTTAAAGGTCTTCAGTAACAGAGTCCATTTCATCCTATTCCACTCATTCATTTTGGGATAGCTCTAATTATTTCCTCTCCTTTACATAACAACTAAATTTTGTTCTATACAAATTACCATTGAACCTAGATCTTGCCCTCTTGAGCCGCTTACCCCCACCTAAATGGTCCAATGTCTTTTCATGCAATGACCTTTCAAATATTTAAAGACAGCTAAGATGTTCCTCCAGTGATTTATCAACTCCATACTGAAGATCACCAACATGGCATTATCTTGAGTTCCATTATCATTCTGGTTAGTCTTTTCTAGATGATTTCCAGCTTTAAATAGCCTCTAAACTATAACATTCTAAACTGAACATAATACATTTAGGTCTGGATTAGTGCAAATAATGAATCCCTTAAAGTAGTCACAAAATTCAAATTAGCCCTATATCACTTCATTGGCTAAAACTAATTACCATATTTTACACAATTGTAATTTCACATACTGCAAATTCAAATACATGCCACCCCTTCAGACGATATGTAATTCTCCCTAATTGGGATATAACTGTACTCCAACTGTAATCTGACCAAGGCAGAATATAATAGGGCCATCAGTTCCCTAATTCTGTATACTATACCTCTCAATGCAGCCCATGATCAAATTAGCCTTTTTGGCTAAATTTAAAGTAATGTTCTTGCCTGTCAAAACCTTTTGGAATTCTGATTCTGACTCATCCAATATGTTACCTATTCCTCTAGGCTTTGGGACATCTTCAGTTTTGATTATCATGATATCTTGATCCAAGTCACTGATAAAAATGTTAAACAGACCAAGGCCAAACACAAATCCCTGAGACATTCCAATGGAGACCTCTTTCCAAGTTGAAAATGAACCATAAACAATTATTCTTTGGATCTGGCCTCTCAACTAGTTCTGAATTGGCTTAGTATCATCTAAACCCACATATCTTTAACTTGTCCACAAAAATAGCGTGAAAGACTTTGTCAAATGCTTTGCTGAAATATGGGTAGACTATGTTTATAGCATTCTTCTGCTCTACTACTTAGTGAACTTGTCAAAGAAGGAAACAAGATTTTTCTGACCCTACTTGTTATTTTTAAATTGTTTTATTTTTAAATTATGAACTTAACACATATTAACCAACAAGAACATTTCAATATATAAAGGAGAATAAGAAGATTGTAAATGAAATTGTGAGCCTCATTTATATACAATTTCTAAGAAACATATTAAATTGAAAAGTAATTACATAACTGCCATGTTTATGTACCAATCAGAACTTGTTTTTTGCTTTCTTCTGTAAATTTTTATAGGATTTGTTGAGATACCTCTAATCCATCACCTCTCTGCCAAGAAGTGGGAAGAATGCACAAAGTCCTGCCTTCTGTTGGTCAATGCATCAATCACAATTCTATCATCTTTCAAAATTGTCTTCCTTTAAACTATCGTGATCACCTTTCAAATTGTTCTCCTGATTTGGTTCATTTCATTCTGCTTCAACTGAATAAGTCTTCCTAGGTTTTTCTGAGTCTGTCATACTCATCATTTTTTGATGAAAAAAAAAATTCTACTGCAATCATATGCCACATTGTTACACCATTCCTCAATTGAAGGATAGTCACTTTGTTCCCAATTTTTTTACAATTAAAAATACTACCATTTGAGAATTTTGCCAAGAATTGAAATAAAGCTTTAACCTATAGTTGGCAGTCCCTATTCCCTTCCTTTTTTTGAAAATTGGAAAGTATTTTCTTCCTCTGGTCCTAAAATATCTCTCCTGTTCTCCACCATCTTTTAAAGAAAACTGACAAATGTATACAAAAAAGGTCCTTTCCCCAAAAGAAAAGTGGTCAAAGGACATGAACAGGCAGTTTTCAAAGGAAGCAATCCAGACTATCAGTAAGCATATGAAAAAGAAAATGCTCCAAATCACTACTAATTAGAGAAATTACAAGTTAAAGCAACTATGAAATTCTCCTCACACTCTTAAGATTGGCAAAGCTAAAAAAAGAAAAGAAAAGAATAGATGTCAGGGGAAGTTCCAGGAAAACAGACAAGCTAATGCAATGTTGATAGAGCTGTTAATTGGACCAGTGTTCTTGGAAAGCAATTTGGAGCTATGCCCCCAAAGTCCCTAAACTGTGTGTATTCTTATACGCAGTGACACCACTACAAAGCCTATGCCCCAAAGAGATGAAAGAAAGAGGGAAATGGGCCATATGTGCAAACTGTCTATAGTAGCTCTCTCCATAGTAGCAAAAACCTGGAAACTGAGGGTATTCTTATCTGTTGGGTAACTGCTAAACATATGGCAAGTGAATGTAATGGAATATTATCATGCCTTAAAAAATGGCTAAATGGACAGTTTCAGAAGAAACTCGGAAGATCCATATGAATAGATATAGAGTGAAGTGACTTGGGCCAGGAGGGAGTCCTCCTCAATGCTAGTGCCTTTCCTCTAAGATTATCTCAACATGTCATCCATTAGATTGTAAGCTCCTTGAGGGCCTGAGCTGCTTATATCTTTCCCCTTACCCCCCGCCCCCATCTCCAGGTCTTAGCATAGCACCTGGCACATAGTAGGTACTTAATAATGCAAGCAAATTCAACTTGATTTGAAACTTATCACAGACTTTCTTACCAGATACTTTCTAACCATCACACTTAAGTCTGCCTGGCAGTTCTTTATGGCTATTTTACTTCTGTCATTTCTAGTCCAAAGAGCATTCTCTTTAGATGAGAAAATAGAAGCACAGTTAGCATTCAGTAGCTTTACCTCCTTTCCATAGTTAGTTATCATCCCTTCATCCACTCTAGGCAGCTGTCCTCTCTATTGATTAATCCTCTTCTTTTCCCCAATGTGGGTAAAAGAACAAAACACCAGCAACTTTTCTATTGGCCTGAACTCTTATTGCCAATAACTCTTATTACTATTATTATAATAGCATTCTTATTGCTATTCTCACAAAACTGTATCATGCCATATTTTTATATTCATTCTCTTTTACCTGCCAATGCTTTCATCTTCTATTCTATATAGGATCTAGTAGGATCCTCTATTCCAAGACTGCCTATACACACCATATTTGGTGACCATCATCCTCTCAGACAGCTAGGTGTTACAGTGGACAGAGTGCCTGGCCTGAAGTGAGGAAGATTCATCAACCTGAGTTCAAATCTGACTCTTACTAGCTCTTACTAGCTGTGTGACCCTTGGTGAGTCATTTAACCCTATTTGCTTCAATTTCCTGTAAAATGAGCTACAGAAGGAAATGGCAAACCATTCCAGTATCCTTGCCAAGAAAACTTCAGATGGGATCACTAAGAGTCAGACACAACTGAATACAACTGAACAGCAACACATCTTTTCCAAAATCTGTTTGTTGAACCAATGGTCCTACATTACATTCCTTGGGCACCTGCTCACCTTCCTTCTTATTCGTTCAGTTTTGTCCATATAATTTTACTCCTAAGAGTTTCTCATATCTCCTGGGCCGAGTTTCCCCTTTAGAATTTTAGGCCAGGGAGCAGGGAGGGTAAGAAGGGGGAGAAAATTTAAAACTCAAAATCTTATAAAAGTGAATGTTGATAACTAAAATAAATAAATATTTAGAATTTTAGGCCATAGGATCTGGTCCACAATTTTTCTGAATACATTGGAATATGCTCTCCCAAATCTGGGGTACATGCCACATTATGCTTAGCCTACCTCTCCTTTTTCTACTACAAAGTGTAGGATAGAGCTGCCACTCCCCTTCCAAGGTTTCCTTAATCCCTACCTAGGGATTCCTTACTAGAAGAGAATCAAATCCAAAATCAAGTTGCACTTTTTGGTTCCTTCAGCTTTTGAAGGACAAATGTCCATTAAGGGAACTGTTAGGCACTCTATAAGTACAAATTATTCTACTGTGAGTCGTAAGTCATCTGCAGGACCCAATGTTGCTAGACTGGGACTTCCTAAAGAAAACTAACTTTAGGTGACAATTTTGTGTATCTGTGTAGGTTCATTCCTTTCCTTTTCACTGAGAAGGGAAAAGGGAATTGAACTAGTCTGTAATGGTAGAGGTCATAGCTGGGGTATCCTAGAAATGTAGATAACAGAGAACAGGCCAAAAAAATGTGGCTTTACTTTTAAAAATGCATATTAGACATCAAATGTATTAGAAGTTTCTTAAACAATCATTGCCAAGTTAGATTAGGCCAATGATGGAGGTAGTCTGACCCACCATCTTTGAAGCTTCTAAGTAAGGATAGGAAGAAATAAATATTTTCATAGGTAGCCATAGTCATAGGAGAAGATGCTGGAGTTCAAGTCAGAAAGACCTCCATTCAAATCAAAATGTCAAGTCAACAAGAAATTATTGAGTACTTACTATGTGTCATGCATTACATTAAACACTGGGGATAAAAATACAAGGAGAAGGAGGAAGTGGAGGAGGAGGAAGAAAAGGAAAAAGCAAAGAAAAATGACAGCACTTGCCCCCACAGAGTTTACATTAAAATTCAAATCTTTCCTTAGATACTACCTGTGTGACCCTGGACAGTCACTGAATCTCTTTATTCTTCGATTTCTTAATCTATTAAACCAGAAAGTTCAACTAGATGACACTTGAGGTCTCCTTCTAGCTTTATATTTAAGATCCTATAATATTCATCCAAGAATATAAAAAGACAATCCTAATTTTGATCCCTACATGTTTGCCTTCAGTTGGGACCATGCTCATATGTTAAATGACTGAGTCACTCATACAGCTAAATAATTTATAAATAGCTGCAGGGAAAAGGACTTTATCAAAGCAAAGCACTTTTGAAAAGACCCAAATAATAGAAAATAAGGATCCTCTTTTCCAAGACTGCCTATACACACCATATTTGGTGACCATCATCCTCTCAGACAGCTAGGTGTTACAGTGGACAGAGTGCTGGGCCTAAAGTAAGGAAGATTCATCAACCTAAGTTCAAATCTGGCCTCAGACTCTTACTAACTGTGTGACCCTTGGTAAGTCACTTAACCCTGTTTGCTTCAGTTTCCTGTAAAATGAGCTACAGAAGTGTTATGGGAATGTAAATTTAAGATCTCCCCTGCCCCTAGGCCCTTTGATAGGCTTAAGTACACCTGGAGCCTGTGGTGGGAGGCTTGGCTTTTGGCAATGCTTTTTGACTGGGCAGTGGGTCAAGAAGGTTGTTATATTCTCTGAGCCAGGAGAAGGCTATGTTTATATAGCCTTATATAGCCTGATGTGAGGCTTTGTTTTGGGACTCACTTTGAGAAGTGTTATGTAATTTGACCAGACTAGAGTCTGGGCAGCCATTGAGAGCCCTCCAGCTTTGAAAACCCAGATGTTGATGCTTCCGTCTCTGGTAACTGTGACGAGGTATGGATGTAATGGTGAGACGGTTGGAGGCCTGTCTGCTTGAAATGTTTCTCTGTCTTCTTGTAACTTCTGCTTATAACTTCTGTTTGTATACTCTGAAGTTCGGGGTGTTGACGTTTTCCTCTGAACTAGGTAAATGATGTTTGATTTATTAAAGCAAGATTGTTAACCCATTTTTAGTTGCTTTCCTTTAGAAAAGCAAATCTAAGAACCTGTGTTGGCAGCCACCCTGGAGATGCTGGGGTGCTTGCTGTTACAAGAAGGAAATGGCAAACCATTCCAGTATCCTTGCCAAGAAAACTTCAGATGGGATCACTGAAAGTCAGACATAACTAAATACAACTGAACAACAACAAATCCATCAACCTCATACAAAATTCAAATACCAGGAACAGAAAAGATGCTGAGTCAGAGGTTTTCAATTCTATTAGGTATTTTTAAGAACAGTAGGAAAGGGTCAATGTGAAAATGCTTAATACTGAATGAATGCTTTCATTAGCAAGTATTCAACAAGATAGAATGAGTATGGAGTTTCCCAGGGATGGGAGCCAATGACAAACAGACTTTCTCTTAGGTCACATGATAATAGCATGACACATGTTCCTCAGGTTGTTTTCTCTCCCCCACTCCCATTCAATTCCTGGAATACTATGGAAGCCCAAACTACTCAAGTTCATGGTTACTGGGAGAGGCAGGAATAGGATTTAATCCAAGAAAATCTCATGTACAGCTTTAAAATTATGGAGGTGTATTGCAGTACACGTGTTTTATTCCATTTTATAACAGTTTTAATATAATCACTTTCCTTCGTAATCTTTATATAATTTATTTTATGCATTTAAAAACATTATTCTGAGAAGGAATCCACAGGATTTACCAGACTGCCAAAAGGGACCTATAACACTAAAAAGGTTAAGAAACACCTGAAATAAATAGAAACCTTAAAAAAAAAAAATCACAATCACTTTTTAATGACCCCCCCCCTTCCACCCCCAATAGAATCTTCCTTTGTAGCAAAGAAATATACTTGGAGAAAATCAGCATGTTGGCCCTATCTGACAATGCATGCTGCACCCACACCTATAGCCTGTCACCTCTCTGCTGAGAGGAAGGAGGTATATCCCAACGTCCTCTGGAGTCAAGACCGGTTATTGACTTCATCAGGGTTTTAATGTTTTGGAGTTTTGTTTTTCTTTGTATCATTTTAGTTATAGTACAAGTAGGACTTTTTGGTTCTTTAGTTTCATCTTTTTTTTTTAAAGCAATTGGGGTTAAGTAACTTGCTCAAGGTTACACGGCTAGTCATTATTTATGTGTGGGTGCTCATTTTCTGAGGCCGGATTTGATCTCGGGTCATCCTAACTCCGAGGCCAGCGCTCTTACTCACTGCGCCACCTAGCCGCCCCTTTAGGGCAATTGGGCTTAAGTAACTTACCCAAGGTCACACGGCTAGGTTTTTGTTTGTGTGGGTTAAGTGTCTGAGGCCGGATCTGAACTCAGGTCCTTCTGACTCCAGGGCTGGCACTCTACTCACTGCGCCACCTAGCCGCCCCAACATTTATTTATTTATTTATTCTTTTTGGAGGGCAATTGGGGTTAAGTAACTTGACCAACGTCACACGGCTAGGTTTTTGTTTGTGCGTGCATTAAGTGTCTGAGGCCAGATCCGAACTCAGGTCCTTCTGAATCCAGGGCCAGCACTCTACTCACTGCGCCACCTAGCCGCCCCTTAGTTTCATCTTTTTAAACAAAAAAAAAAAAAATCTTGTTTTCTGGTTAGTAATAGATAGATAGCTAGGTGGTGTAGTAGATAGAGTGCTGAAGTTGGAATCAGGAAGATTTGAGTTTAAACCTTGCCTTAAACACTTAACTAGCTATCTGATACTAAGACAGTTAGTTAACCTCTCTCAACCTCAGTTCCCTCATCTTTAAAATGGGGATGATAACAATATTATCACCTCACATCAATGAAGTACATATATATATATATAATATGTATAATATATAATATATAAATTGTTGTATACATAAAATATTGTATTTCTATATTATATATATAATATACATAGCTTTGCAAACCCTAAAGTACTATATAAGTGCTAGCTATAATAATAATTATTATTATTATTATTATTATTATCATCATTATTATCAGGGTCGCTAGGTGACTGAATAGATGGAGTGCTGGGCTGGGAACAGGAAGATCTGAGTTCAAATCCCACCTCAGACACTCACTAGCTATGCAACCCTGGACAAGTCAGTCACTTAACCTCTGTTTGCCTTAACCCACTAGAGAAAAAAAATGGTGAATTATTCTGGTATTCATGGATATCATTGGCTACTATGACCCATGGGTTCACAAAGAATCAGACACAACTGAACAACAGCAACAACAAATTATTTTTATCACTCACTGAGCATGCTTCCATAACATCAACTGTTGTAATCCGCAAGTTCTTAACCTTTCTGTGACATCAGATGGTTTTGGCATGCTGGTGAAGGCTATAGCTCCTTTCTCAGAATAATAGAATTAAATGCATAAGATTACAAAAGAATTCAATTATGTTAAAATATGGTTATCAAAATACAGGGTGTCCCAAAACTCTTAGTGCAGTGTAAATCATTAACAGATTAAAACCACAATAAGACTTTTTGGAAACTCTATTTTTCTAAAACAAGTTCAAAGACCCCTTGATTTGATGTGTCTACCTCTCTTCTATTCATGGCAAAGTGCTCTCTGCCATGGCATGTAATATACTGGTCCTTTCTAGAACTTCTTTCAGTTAAATGCAAACTGACTTGCTTTTAGTTATACCTTTGTATACCTACTCTACCTAGTTCATATCCAGAATCTAGAGCCCCAGAGTCATTTGGAATCCACTTTGTAAGAAGCCAAGGTTCTATGAAGCTTAGATTCACATGGTAATCTCCTATCCTTTCTTCCCAGCAGCATCTCCCCAAGCTACCTCTTGAAGAAGAAACCCACTGTCTGAACTGGAGCAAACCCATATTACGTCTTGGAGTAGGATGGAGAGGAATCTGAACAACTCTGCAAAACTTACAAAATCCCAAACCTTTGGGCCAACAAAAGAAGAGGGGAAATTGTTCCACATCCTGTCCGGAGGAAATGAAAGGTATTGGGGGAGAGAAGAATGTGCTGCGTGGTGTGAAACTTTTCTTCAGATTCCTGGGGCTGAACATCTGCCCTCATTTTGTGCAGTGCTACCCTGCTTGAGTTGCAAACAAGTACCTCTAGCCTCAGAAGCAGCTTGTTCCAAACTGGAACTGTCTCACTTGGCAGCTGTGGGAATACCAACAGGAAGCAAGGGACCCTGGAAGAAAGTGTGGGAGTACATCCTGTGGGGACAGATAAAGAGTCCGAGTAAGGCTATGGGAACCTCTTCCGAACAAACATGAGACTTTAGAGTTTCCTGAGCCAAGGATCTGATTTGTGTTTTCAGGGACTCTGGGCATTTGTTATTTCTGTTTATTTGTTTTTCAAGTGAATTTGCATAAATATAACCCAGCAAAGGAAGGGAGAGAGGGGGGCAAAATGCAAATTATTGCTTCCTTTAAGCTATTCTTCACAAGGGGCTCAGAAGATGCCATGTGATGGAACATGGTCCTTTTTACATAGAATTTATTACATGGGAATATTAAGCTGACTAAATCAGTAGCCTGATTCCCTCCTGTTCTAGGTGGTTCAGAGACATCCAGCCAAGGAGCACCTGAGCCATCAGAAACTCTACTCCTGCTTGACATCCACCTAAATTTCTGTGTTGTCTTTGTACAGCAGAGACCATGATAATCTTTTAGATTATCTTTTAGAATATCATCCCAATTTTAGTATATGTGCTATAAATTTAGTGCAACAAGCATTAAGTTGCTACAATACACCAGGCACTGTTTTACAATCTGGGAATGACAAAGACAAACTAAAACAATTTCTGTCCTCAAGGAGCTTAGGTGACACAGTGGATAGATAGCTGGCCCCGCAGTCAGGAAGACCTGAGTTCAAATCTGACTTCAGACACTTACTAGTTGCATGACCCTGGGCAAGTCACTTCACTCTGTTTGCCTCAGTTCCTCATCTGTGAAATAAGCTGGAGAAGGAAATGGCAAACCACTTCATCTCCACCAAGAAAACACCAAATGGGGTCACAAAGAGCTGGACATGACTAAAAAGACTGAACAACACTGAATTATTTTCAAAGTATTTCTAAGGGGTGGGCATAAGTCTAATTTGAAGGGCAGTTTGTTAACAGTAGAAGATGGAGTCCAGGGGGCATAATGGAATGATAAGGAAACAGAGGATCAAGTCTGAGACAGATGGGTGTGAGGGAGCATCCTATAATTCAGAAACACAGGCATATGGAGTGGAGCCACAAGGTAGCAGATTGTCATTCCCTTCATAGTAGCAAGGTAATGTTGAGATACTGGAGAATTGTTCCATCATTTTGACTCTGGGTAATTTGCCCTCCAAATGCCAAGGTTGGTAGTCTTTTTATTCATCTGTTGATGAATCTGATGATGCAACTATGCAACTAACTATAATAGTAGCCTGAGACAATGGGTTTGATTTCCACACATTAATTATAATTAGTATGTTTCCAATTTCTTTATGGAAAAATATTTCTCCCTTCTTTGTGCATAGACTGTCTTTGTCATTTAATTTTAACAAGTGTCATCTTTCATGAAGAGAAATGGTAGCTTGGTATATTCCAAGCCATTATCTTGTATCAATCCCCATAAAAGAGTTTAGAGGCACAGTTATAAAAAATATCCTCCAAGGATGGTGACTATGAATATACCAGCATAGTTCTCAATCATTAAAATATAACAGACTCTCCATATAGAAGACAGAAGCAAAACATTTATTCAGACACCAGAGAAACAAATCCCAGCGCCAGGAAACTGAATCCATCATAGTAACAAAGAAGTTAATATTCCATAGTACAGCAGGAAGTCAAATCATCCTTTAGCCTTCCCACAAACACTCACAAGCAGGGGGAAAACAAACATTCACAATCCTAGCTGTCTCCTTGAGTTCATACTCTCCTCCCTCCAGCTCTAACTGCTCTAGCTCCCAGCTTCCTGTAGGCTCTGCTCCACCCTTCAGCAAGCTCCTCCCACCACAGGCTCCATGTGATTACATTCATCTATTAGGTAGCAGGGGAGATCTTCAAATTCCCTTAGGCCTATTAAGGGGCAGGGAAGATCTTCAAATTACCATTACCATTACAACTATATAAATGCTTCTTACCTTTCCTTCTCAAATCTTAAAATTAATTCTGCTGAAGACATGCATCCCTTCTCTCTACCAGGGCAACATTTTCTATTCCTCAGGGTTTTCCCAAGAGCTCAGATGGAAACCAAGAAGTCTGCAGATATCATTTGGGGAAGGACCATTTTGGCTTGTACATGCTATGTCTTATCTCCATTTTGAGCCAGATAACACAAATATTTGTTATCCTTCTTTGAAGGATGTCTCCCTAGCCTCTATCTTGTAATAATTTCACTCCTACCCCCACAAGCCCTTCAGACCTTTTCCAAGGTGGGTTTTTTTTCTCTGTGTGTATGTGCATGCACACATTCCGAAAAAGATCAAAACAAGACATGATATTGAAAGACAAATTGTTCATTAGTGTGTATAGCATGAGATTTTTCCATGTGCTCACCTCTTTTTTAAATGCAGCCTTTTTTCCATTCACATTTTTATACTTGATACCTCAATCTCTTTCCTAAATCTAAAATGGCCCTCTGGGATCTTTCTCCTGTATGATTACAGATAATTCACATCCCATTGGTATAACAGGTACAAGAAAAGGTCACCATTCTACGGGTTTTTAACTCATTCATAGAAGATATTGGTTTCTATTATATTTTCTCTCAAAAACAAAAACTGATTGTCACCATGATACTAGCATTTTAAAAGCAGAGGGAAAATAAACTTCCCACAAATGATTAGTATCCAAAGCACAGCAGATTGAGTTAAAAATATCCTAAGCCTTAATGCAGATCATCTCTCAAAGCATCTTCTTGACCTCCCAAAGCTGATGGGAAATATTCTGAAGGTATTAATAGAATGCAGATGTTAGGGAATGCAGCTTAAAATTCTGCTAAATAAATGGCCCTCATGGGAGGCAGCTTCCAGTCTCCAGGGACATTCCTTAGAGGGCCCAGCTGATTGTCTCATATTGAAACAACATGTCCGAGATACATTCCAACTAAAAGAAAACGGAACAGGGGTACTCTGACCAAATATAAATCATGAGGCAAAAGGGCAACTTAGCTCCTTCAGTTTTTCCCTCCTTTCTTCCCTAACCCCCCCCCCACCTCTCCTCCTCATCCCACCCCAACTCCCCCAAGGAAAACACAGTATTGAGTAAGAGACTGCCAAACTCACTGACTCAGGCGCCAGCCACAGTCCCCAAGTGCTGTGCAGATGGCTGCTGGTTGGGGAGTTCACAGCTTTCAGCACCGGGGCCCTGGTGTTTTTACTTCAATGCAATTTGTTTCTGATCTTCAGTCAAGTCCTTACAACACTGGAATCCCCTAGGGAGTTTTGACTTTGACCTTATAACAATTAACACCACAGGCAAAGAAAAAAAAAAGATGAGAGAAATTCTAGTGATGTGAGGTGGGTGGGGGAAGGACTTGGTGAGGGGGCTGTTACTTTTAAGATGTTTTTCCATTAAAAAAAAAGATACTCATGTATTTAAAGTGCCAATATAGAATAAAAGTCTTCTTTCAAAGATCCCAAGCCAGGTGAAACTCAGTAAACTATGTATTCAGAAAGGGACACCAAGTTAACTGAGGCTTTGGGTAGAAGAGTCTTCCATAGAAAGCTTTTTTTTTTTTTAAACTGGTCTGGCACAAGTCTTCAAACAGTACATTTCATAGTTTGGTTTGGTTATGAAAATGTACGGCCATGCAGTCCTGTGGTCAGACCAGTCATCACCACTCAATCTTCCGGGGGAGAGGGCGCCTCTCCTGTCCCACTGCCTGGTCTCCTGGGTCTGATGTGCACTGCCTTGGCTCCCTACCAGTTCTGTGGGACAGAACCAAAAGGGCAGTGGCCATAAGACATAACCAAACCTTGGGTATGGCTGCCACTCCCACTGCTGGCTCGAGTCAAGCAAGGGGTTGATAAGGGATCAATTCTAGGACAAATCCCTTGGGAGTTTCATACAGTCCTGTGGAAAACAAAAGTACCCCTACAAATGAGGCCCAGGGGCTACTAAAGCCCATCCCCCAGAACGACCCCAGCTGCCTGACCTAAAGCCTTCTTAAAGGAGTCTGGTCACATGGCCTCCCAGGCTGCACAGGTCCCCCTATCTTAGCTAGACTCATCATAGGCAGCTGCAGGGCATGTGACACAAAAGGAATGGAATGGATTTAATAAAGGATATCCCAAGAAGGATAACAGGCCAAGTCAGTGGGCTCCCAGATGGGATATTTTACTTAGTTTAAATCCTTTTTTCCCCTTTCAACTTTCTTTATCTTTCCCCTAAAAAGATTTTCCTGATCCAGGGGCTTGGTCTGGGTATAAAGCAGAAGGAATGGAAAGAGCCAACAGTATGTAGTGATCTGGGATTATTTACATCTGACACTGTACATGTTTGCTGTGAGAAAATAGTCCCCCACCCCCGGACAACCCCCACTCCCAGCCACTGGAGACTTTTGCTGAGAAAAAGCCCTCTAGGGCCTGTGGACTGTTCACTGTGAATCACACTCTCCTGACTATAAACAAAACATATCATGGGAAATATGAAATAGTTCTCCGCATGCACACACACATGCATACTCAAGCACATACACACATGGAGAAAAGAATGAACCACCCATCCACAGAAGCAAAAGTGATACAAAGAAATTCTTTTTTTAAAAATCTGCGTGATTTTTTTTCCTTTCATTTAGAATTCATCTGAAAACTCCTTTGAGAGTTGCTGGGAAGAACATTGGATTGGAGCTCAGAGGATCTGGGCTCAGATTGGCACTCTGTCATTTACTAGCTGGATGGCCTTAGGCAAATCATTTAACTTGTTGTGCCTCAGTTTCCTCAAATGTAAAATGATGATCCCTAACACCCCTTCTAGCTCTAAATCTATAATCCTATGATTTTATTATCATCTATTGCTAAGGAGAAAAACAGAGCCTGAGTTTTGGGGGTTCCTTATAATTTAGAGGCCTTTTACAGGAATGACTACTGTTCTGTCCTTTTATAGTTACATGACATGTATTGCCATGGAATGAAGCTATGGATTTTTCCTGCAAGCAAAAAGCAGATGGTCCAAGAGCCCATTAACTGGAAACTGAAATCCTTGGGTTCTTTGCTTCTTACACCCTTGACTAAGACATTTGTTTTCGTGAAAGCAAGTATAGCTAGGTGGCACCATAGTGCAAAAAGCACTGGCTCTGGAGTCAGGAAGATCCATTTTCTGAGTTCAAATGTGACCTCAGACATTGACTAGCCAGGTGACCCTAGGTAAGTCATTTAACCCTGCTTGCCTCAGTTTCTTCATTTGTAAAATGAGCTGGAGAAGGATATGGTAAGCTATAGTATCTTTGCCAAGAAAAATCCCAAAAGGGGTCACAAAGAGTCAAACATGACTGAAAACAACTAAACAGTAACACTTGTGAAAGCAACTAAGTGGGCTTAGGCACAGAATAACAGATCAAGCTTTCAGTCAATACACTCCATCTTACTTATGAGAAGTTGACATCCTCTTCCTGTTGTCTCTGAGCCTCTGATACAAACCACTTGAGACCTGGTTCCCTGTAGAGTAAGGGATGAAGCTGAAAATGATGCTAACAGTTCCCTAAATAATCTAAAGTCTTCTCTTTCGAATAGCTTATTCAAGTCCTCCCCTGCATGTCATAACTTGGAGATCTGCAAACTGCTTCAGGGAGATCAGAGGCTGCACCCAAGCTGATCTCCAGTGGGAGGAAGAGAAGGGAGAATTAGGCCTTGTCACCACTACTACTGCCCAACTCCACACTCTTAAATTTCAATCAAGTCTTTTATTCCTAAGATCATAGATGAAGATCTGGAAACATAGGATCACCATAAGGGAATCCTAGATCCCAAGCTAAGTAACAGGTCTCTAACAGAAAGAGACCTCAGAGGTCAACTAGCAAAATGCCCTCATTTTGCAGATGAGGAAACTGAGGCCCAAAGAGGAAACATAGAATAAACAGTGACTCTGGATTCAGAGGACCCAGGTCCAAATCTGAGGCTTACTCCCTGTGTGACCTTGGACAAGTTCATGACTTTCCCTCAGCCTCCATTTCTTCATATATAAAGTGGAGGCAGTAGGGGAACCAGATGGTTTTTGAGGTCTTTTCTACTCTTGCATCTATGACCCTCTTATCCTAAGTGACTTAACTAGATCACACAAGTAGCAAATAGAAGAGCCAGGATTCAAATCCAGTCTTCAGCCTCCAAACCAAGGACTGTTCCTATTCAATAACAACTGCATTGAGCTAAGAATTCAGAGGAAAACAATTTCTTTTTCAACCAAATATCAGTTTAGTACATGCTCTGTGCTATATATTATGCTATGCACAGAGGCTACAGAGACAAAAACAAAAATAAAATATAGTCTCTGCCCTTAAGGAGCTTGCATTCTACTGAAAGTAGCATTTGGGGGAATAATTTAAATCCATTTAACAAGCATTTCTTAAGGTACAGAGCACTGGACTTGCTAGTAGGAAAGACGCAGAACTTAGATGACACCTCTCAGGGCTCAGCTTATAGTTTAATAGGAATATGGTAGCCTAGGGAGAAAAAACCTACCTTGGTATTTTAAGTTTGATCTCTCTTATGACAAGCCATCTCTACTCCAGACATGCCCCTTCTTCTGATATAGATTTTTCCTCTCCTAAATTTTTTATGCCTAGAATCTTCCTTGTCCCATGTTACAGGGTCCCTGGATTCTCATTGCTGTGACATTAGAGGTAGGAGGCCAATGAAAGCTGCTTTAATGAGACTTCACACTCTAGTATTCAATCATGAACTGTCCTGATGTATGTAGTGACGATGGATTAAGGAAGCCTGCCTAAAGAATCTGAAAGGAGTGGCTAGAACTTGATGTAACTTAAGCCAAAGGGCAGGGTCATCGTGGATTTCTTTCTCTCTTATCCTGAAGACCAGAACCTTATCAAAGGTTCTGATTAGATCCCTGGTTATACCTCTTCTCTTTCCTTCCCTGCCCTATCTTGGAGGTACCAGCAAATGCTACAGTTTATAGTGTAGGAGCTCACCTTGCCCTCGTCACTCCTACCCTTAAATATCTCCAGTTAAGCTACATAGCCTTTCTATAAATATGTTCAATAAAGGCCTATTACTTTCTATTACATAGAACAGCTACTCTAATTCTTCTAGGAAACCTCCTTTAAGTCTTCAAATGACTGTAGCATAGGGTTTATGATATACAAAAATAAATCCTATAAAAATTATATGTAACCCCAACCCAGAACTAAATCTCTGGATTTATATGGACCAAGCACAATTTGGGAAGCTTTTACATAATAATATGCTCTGGATTATGCCCCCACCCAGTGTTTTACCTGGGAACATCAGAATTTGGCTCACATTGAAATCTTTCCACAATACAAGGAAAAGGGTCATTAAATCCCTTGCAAGCACTCAAGGTTACATAACATCAAATACAGGACTGATCTTATTTAACTTTATAGAAAATGCAAATACTCACTACTCACACAAAGACCCAAAGACAGGATAGTTCTCCATCTCTGTGGTGAGCACCATGCACAGGTAATGATGGGGTCTTCCAGACATATAAGATCTGTCCTAGAGTTGGTAACATCTTTCATTTCCAACAGTGGAAAAATCAGGGACAGTATACCTCTGGTGAGCCCGATTTTTCCCTCTGGACTTAGGGTAGTGCCAGGGGATTGTACCCTTCTCTTACACAGGGTAAAGCACTCTTGATTGCCTGAGTTGATACATGATAAGCAAATAAGAAAAGTACAAGTCAAGTGCTATGTGAGGTCAGAGAAGGGAGAGGTATTACCAACCAGAGGAAAGGGAGGATTAGAGAAGGCTTCACACTAAGGTGTGAATGCTGGTAGTATTTACATTTTAAAAGAAGAACTTGTTGACCCAAGTGAATCTCTAATTGGTAGAGGGTTGAAGGAAAATATTTTTGAGGTCAGGGAGGACATTCCTATTCCCCTTGCCTCTGGACTACTGCCATCCTAAATGTCCTGCCCAAAGGTCAGAAAAGCAGAAATCAGCAAACTAGCTGAAAGGTGGCCAATACCTGTCTAACTTAACAGCTGTATTATGAGAAAAGGCTTTTATTTGGGACAAAATTGAATTAAAATGTCCCTATTGTAACTTTCCTAAGTGGTATTCCACTAAATATTTATTTTAAATATATCAGTCAGTCAACAAATATTGCTAGGCTAAGTGCTGGCAATACAAAGAAAAGCAAAGAAAAAGGGCCTTTAACTCTTTTAAGCACCTACCTCCTTTTGAGAAGCTTACATTCTAATTGTTGTGGATAATAAGTAAATATCTAGGAGCATATGTGTGTATACATATATGTATACACACATATATATATATAATACATGCATACAGAGAGAGAAAGAGAGAGAGAGAGAGAGAGAGAGAGAGAGAGAGAGAGAGAGAGAGAGGAAGAGGGAGAGCAAGTAAACAGAAGGTAAAGAAGAGGGGAAAGAATCAGCAACTGGAGTGTAGGAAAAGTCATCTGCTAAGAGAAAAATAATAACAGCAATGTTAACCTTCTATTAAAGTCCTCTGCTGATGTCTTACTGTGGTGGGAAAGGGACTCCAGGCTCTCAAATATTTTGATGAATTTTGATGAATCTCTGGCAGGTCCTACTAAGGGAAATAGAAGGTAACTGACATTCAGAGATGTCAAATGATGTGATAGGCCCAAGGCTAGTAAATATCTTAAGTTTCAGAATCAAGACTTCATCCCAAGTCTTCCAACTCCCTATCCTAAACTTTTTCCACTCAGAACTAAAACTTTAATAGCAGATCACTTAGAATACAGCCTGCCCTCAATTTTGTCTGTCAGCGTAAACACCAAGCCAAAGACATAGTCTGAACCCCTCCAACCTGTTCCAGTTAGGACAATGCCCAGGGAAGCTGATGAGGTGCTATTTATTAATTGTCTGCCTCAAAGGCTTCAGATTATGGGCCTGGTGATCAGCAAAAAGGATTTATTAAGCACTTACTATGTGTCAGGAATTGTGCTAAGTACTTGAAGATCCAAAAGCCAAAACATGGTCCCTGCCCACAGTGAACTCATATTTGAATGGAGGAGACAATAAGCAACCATGTCTGTTATCTGAGAACGAGATTAGTTGTGGAGTTTGGAGGAACTCACCACTATGGGGCCTAAAGGCATCAGAACTGGCTAAAATACAATATCACTCATATTATTACTAAAGGATGGTGAATTTCTTAGCCACATAGAGCTCAAGTTACAGAGAAGAACTACAATCTGTGATGGTGAAGAGAGTTTCCCTACAAAGAAACCATAGTCTCAAAAGAATGAGGAAATCACAGTGATAATACAATTCAATTCAACAAACATTGATTACTATGTGCCAGGGCTGGGCTTTGTGCTGAGGGCATGAAGCAAAAAGCACAACCTTCTTGCTTTCCAGGGGCCTACTTTACTTACTAGGGAAATGCAACACATGCACCAGTAAGTATTTGAAAATATATACACAATAAACACAAAGAAATTTTGTAGGCACAGCACTAACAATTAGAAGTTTCAGGGAGGGACAGCTAGGTGGTATAGTGGGTAGAGCACTAGCCTTGGCGTTAGGAGAACCTGAGTTCAAATCCAGCCTCAGACACTTAATACTTACTAGCTATGTGACCCTGAAGAAGAAGTATCAGGGAAAATCTCTTATAGAAAATGCCACTCAATCTTAGCCTAGATTAGGGGTTAGCCTAGGGGTTCCAAGAGGGAGGGGTGAGGAAGGAGAGCTTTCTAAACATGAGGGATGTAACCTATGCAAAGTCACAGAAGCAGGAGATGGAAAATGGAAGATAACTAAATCTGTTTTTGTTTTTTGGAAGGGGGAAAGGCAGGGCAATTGGGGTTATGTAACTTTCCCAAGGTCACACAGCTAGTAATATTAAGTGTCTGAGGCTGGATTTGAACTCAGGTCCTCCTGACTCCAGGGTCAGTACTCTATTCACTGTGCCACCTAGCCACCCCTGAAGAAGTCATGTGAGGGGATGTGCCCAAGGCTAGTAATAAACAGCTTAAACTGCAGTTTGAGAGCTTGACCACAGATCTCCCAACTCCCTACCCTAGGCTTTTTGCACTCAGAATTAAAACTGTAATAGCAGATCATTGGAAATACAACCTGCTCTGAATTCTGTCAGTGTAAACACCAAGCCAAAGTTTATAACTCAGATCTGAATTTCTCCAGACTGATGCAGTCACAACAATGCAGTCACAACAACCCAGGGTTGCTGATAAGACCTTATTGTCTACCCCTAAGGGCAGACCCTCCCTTTTAAATCTTTTTTTATTCTTTATTCAGTCTTAATAAAGTATCTGAAGTCATGCTATTGTAGTTAATGCTTGGCAAGTGTTTAGCAGCTGTCACTGTGGCAGCAGGAGTGTGCCTGGTGCCAGTCCCCATTGTCACGACAGCCCCGGTGCTGTAAAGAGAGGGCCCTACAGGATGTAAGACAATACTGGGAAGGAAAAGGAGGGAATCCTCGACCTTGGGCTGGGGCCTGGTGGCAGGCCATTGAACCCTGGGTGTCTTGACAAGCTACAAGGAGTAAAAATTCTTGGAAGCCAAGAAGGACTGCAAGTGAAAAACAAAAGATTCTATCGTATAGGAAATAGAACAAAAATGCAGAGAAATTTGTTTTGTTTGGGAAGATAAAATAAGCCATGGTGTACTGCATTGGGGTCAGGTGGGAGCTGCATTCTTTCCTCAGAACGGGAAAATGAGGAAATATGGTGCAGACTTGAAGGCAGGCAGGTAACAAAAATGTTCCATGACAAAATTAGTCCTCAAACTCAGCCAGGTCACTTTGGGCAGTGAAGGAACTTCTAGATGGTATAAACAAATTCTTTCATGAGGGAAGAAAAATTCCAGAGAAGCCCTCAGTAATAGAAACCAATAGTACAACATTATCCTTATAGCAGTAATTATCTAGCCCTTTGAAAGTGTATAAAAAGCCAATTATATTATTCAGGCCAACAAACAAGGGAATACTGACATGACCCAAATTGCCAGAAAAATGCTGTGTCTCCATTTCACTTTGGACAATGAAGACCCTGCATGAAACTGGCTGAAAAATTCCATGACTGTAGCTAAGACAGGACTCAGACCTCTACGTAGACTAATCAACATTGTTAAGGACCACCACTATGCTAAATGCAAGGGACACATAAAGAAGCAAAAGACAGTCCCTACCCTCAAAGAACTCACAATCTAACAGGAACACAACAGGCAAACAAATATATACAAAGCAAGCTATAAACAGGATAAATAGGAAATAATTAACAGAGGGATTAACACAGCAATCTTCCTTCCAGTCTTGGGAAAGACCATTTATCATAGAAATATAGGGTTTTTTTATTTAATTAGCATAAATGAGATTTCATAGGAAGACATAGGAAATCTCATTAATTAAATAAATTAATCTCATTAATATGGAAAATAGTCCCCAATAGCTAATGAAAGTTTTTATTCCATATGAAATTGTCGTGGTTAAAATTTATTCTAACTAAATAAAATGTTGTTGAAAATTTCATTCATTTTATTTCTTGAAAATATTCATAGTTAATGAGATTTCCTATGTGTCCAGACTTGAGGGACACCCTGTAGAAGAGCCGTTTAGGGACTGACTAGTCAAAGTCCCACCCCTTCTTTTTTACAGATGAGGAAACTGAGACCCAGAATAGACTGCTGCTATGCTACAATTTTCATCTCATGGTTTACCTGAAGAAGTTGCTTTGAGTGAGTACCATGTATATTTTAAGATTTACACAAAGGCATATTTAAAGGTACCAATTTATAGGATACTTAGTGTTAAATGCCTTTGACATTTTTAGAGAGGGCTCAAGGACCTAATTGATGAAGGTACCTTGTCCTGGATAAGGGTGTGCTGGTAAAGATTTAACAAACAGAAAAATAAATGTGTCCAGGTATACTTTTATGTTTAATCTGCATTATTAACATTTTTCTCTATCACTTTCTTAAGTCTAGAGAATTAACTAAACAATAAATCGAGCCTTGATCAGCAGTTTTCTGATTCCAAAGTATAAGTGCTCATGCTTCAAATTTAACAATCAGCTCCCCAGAACCATGTAAATTGACTAGTTCCAGCACACTTCTGGGCCTGGATTTTTATTCCAGGTTATGATATGACAGTTTCAGAAGTGGAGCAGTTCTGACTGGTTGATTCTCCCACTTTGAGTCCCGTACACTAGGATTCAGACATCTTTGGCAGTGGACATTTCATGCTGGATTTGGTATCAAGAAACCTGAATTCATTACCACATTTACCACTTTATGTCCCTGAGCCTCAGTTTCCTAAACCATTAACAAGAAAATAATAATGCTTACACTAACTACTACCTACTTTGCAGAGTTATTTTGAAGACACTTGAAAGTTCTCTAAACCTATGAATAAATCATCTTAATTATATATGTTAAATATGTTAATTAATTATAAAATAATTATTGTTACAAATTGTGATATATTATCAATATGATTCTTCCTAGGAAAGGAAAGGGTTTGCAAGGGGACATAAAGGAACAGAGTAACTGAGGCATTACTAAAGATAATTATTCACTGAAAGTTTTTAAAAATTCAATCAGTTGCAAATGTAAATTTAAATGGTTTGATTATTGTTAAAGGGGATACTGATAGTAAATGATTTCTTAAAGAGAGGGCACCTGGCATGTGCTTCCATAGCAGCTTTTGGTCACTAAAATGCAGAGCTTTGATGTTATTCCTCAGGAAGTAATCAAGCCATTTAGTCCAAAGTAGTCCTCTCTTTAAGTACAATGGCCAGTGAAGGAATTTTTGACATGAGAAACCTTCACTTTCTCAGTGTTCCTCAGTGGGCTCATTTAGGCTCACATTGGCAAAGCACTTGGGAGAGTCAGAGCAAATAGTCATATTGATGTTGGAGTCAGGATACCTGGAGTCTGGTCCTGGCTCTGCCACTATCTTTTCATGGAACCATTACTAATTCTCTTTACTTCTCTGGGCTTCAGTTTCCTCATATATCAAATATGGTCTCTTCCAACTTAGTAATTACAACAAACTTGCATTTCGAATTGTACTTTGAAAACAGCCAATGATATTGTCCCTGCCTGGCTTGGGTGACTCCTTCAGTGAGGTGCCTGAATGTAGATATCTTTCTAGTTTAAAATTCAATGATTTCATGATTCTAAATGATCTTGCTCTTCCTCACTTGTAGGTCCCTAGTTCTTCTGGCATGTCCTGCAGCATTGCTTTATAGAAATGCTCAGGGGTACTATTCTTCTTTGCCCCATTTGTTCTTTTACTCCACCATCTTGGCTCCCCCTCTCCCTTCTATTTGTTCTTAACTGGAAAAGTTCAAAGGAATGTATATATAAGGGCAAAGGGTATAATTTAACACCCAGGTAAAGAGATATCTTTAAATGCATACAATTTGACACATATTCCTCCATGGGTCAAAGGAAGGAGTTGGACTTGTATCAGTTGTTCCAATTTCCAGAAGAGAAAACTGAGGTCAAGTGGAAATAATTAATATAGAGGACACAGAGCCAGGACTCCTGTTCTAGGTAGTAAGCTCATTGCTCCAGCCCTAGAAATGGTTCCACAGTTGGAAAGGTGAGAAAAGGGATACCCTTCCTAGTGATTCACTTGCCAGATACCTCCCTGGGAAAAGGACACTTCCATAGTCCCAGGCCCCAGGAATCCCTTCAGACAGAAAAGACTGGAGTCTACTATGGAAAGGGGGATTCTAGGAGAAAGGGAAGGGAAGGGGAAGTGTATCCTGGCTCAGGATTTTGGATTGAAACCATGTGCAATTCAGTGGTTTCTTTCAACTTGTCGCCAAGGAAGCTTCAACCATTTCAGCCCGAGCTTTGCTCTTAAGTTTTTTTAGCCCTTCCAAATCTCAGATTGAAAACAAAATTAAGAAAGGGGTAGAGGTGAGCAGGGAAGAGGGACGTACTGGAGGAAAGAGAGGTGTGTACCAAGTTGTCTCTTTTTTCCTCTCTCTCCCAGAAAATGAGTGAGCTCCCTCTGTGGTGCCAATCCCAAATGGAACAAAGTAAAATAAATGGAGACAGTCTTTAGAGGGCATACATTTTTTGCTCGATACTCATGCACCTCTCTAAATTAGAGAAAACCATGACATATAGAACAAGATTCTCCCTTTTCTTCCCAAGCGTATCCCACTTAACCTTATTAGGCCTCCCTGTGCACTCCAGTCAGTGCCTTCCTGGTAATAAAATAGAAATAATTCATTTTCTTGGCTGCACCATCAAATCTTCTACGAATTTATTCTAAAGGAGAAAAGGAAGGAGGGAGAATAAATGTGGCATTGGCTTTTCAATTGCGGTTTTTATTTCCATAAACCTTAGAGCACAAGAATGCATGAGATATTTACACAAATCTTTCCACAATTCCTGCGGCCTTTGGGAGCATTGCATCTGCATGACTTCACCACTGTGGCTGGTTTGTGCTGTTTCAGCAGCACTGCTTGCAACAGGGAGCAAGCCATACCATGCCTTGTACGTCTGTGCGTGCGCATGCCTAGAAGTGTATGTGGTCTGTTTGTGCCCACTTATGCGTGTATATGTCAATGGGAAGAATAGGGAAGGGGTCAAGAAAGACTATTTGTTATTTCTCCTCCCCTCTCCTTCCTATCTATACCTTCTTATCTCACCAGCATGGATGTAATAATTAGTTTAATCTCTATCCAGACTTTCTTAGACTTTTATATGATGGGTAGATGTTTAGTTCCAAATACTCAGATATTTCTAGACTCAATTCCGTTTAGTACAGCAAACATTTACTCTGTGAGATGCTGAAGATAACAAAGGCAAAAAGGAATTTACATTCTTAGAAGGAGTGAGGAAGGAAGGATGTACACAGATAAGTAACTACAAAGTAATCTTGGACATTCTCACTTTGGAAATGAGAAAGTAGGAAAGCTATTAGAGGTGAGAAAAAAGTATAATTTTGTGGACTCTTAGCATAATAATAGTACACAACAATAATAACATTTTATAGAAACAAAGTCAATGCACATTCATTAAATCAACATGTATTTATCTTGATAATGCTTCTTATATGCCAGATACTTTACTAAGCAGGAGGGAATACAAATTCAAGCAAAAAGAAACTCCCTATCTTCATGAAGTTTATATTTTAATGAAGAGATACAACACAGAAAAGGGAGCTGAAAAGGAGAAGGGGGAAGTTATGCCACAGGGCGTTCAGAGGATGAAGGATGGCTGGGTTAGGCCTTTCCTCAAAATGGAGGCACAAAGAGGAATTCATCAATGGAAGAAGTTCCATCCCTCCATCAGGGTTGGAGGGAGCAGCAAAGGGGAGATTCAAATCAAAGGTAAATCAGTTCTGATTGTGCCCAGGTATTCTCTAAGATACAAAGGATTTTATAGGATTTATTTTAGGATTTATAAAGTAGCTTTCTCCTAATCCTGTGAGTTAGAATCACAACATTTGACAATTAGATGGGGAAAGGGCCTCAGAAGCCATTTAGTCCAATCCATTCCTTAAAGGAATTCCTACCCAAACATACCTGACAAGTTGACATTGGGTACTTCTGTAAAAATATCATTGTCTGCCACTTTACAGATAAGAAAACTGAGGTTGTGAAATGTTGGGGGTTTTTTTGTTTGTTTGTTTGTTTTTTAGGATACATAGTAAATGATAGAGTCAAAACCAGGAACCTAGTTCTCATAACTCCTAGTCCAATGCTAGCTACCCTGCTTCCTGATGCCCCTATTTTTGTGCAGATGAGTTGAAATAAGGAGCCACCTGGTTAAAGGTATCATGGGTGTAAAAAAAAATCTTTATCAAGTAATTAATTTTAAAAGGTACTTCATTGTTCTCAAGCAATTCAGCCTTCCATGGAGGCAGCGGTTTTACCATCCCTGCCTCCTGACACCACTTCTCTAGAGCAAAGAGAGGCTTTAGGCAATCAAGTTAAGAAAAAAAGACCAGTCACAGAATAACACATAGGGATGGTCCTTAGACATATTATCTAAGATCTAAAAGTCTTCAGCCTTAAATGTCAGTGCTACTGACAAACTTCTAGGAAAAATTACAGTTCCCCCAACCTACAACTGGTATCAAAACCACTGCTTTCTTGAGAGAATACAAATTTATAATAAATGTTCCCCAAGGTTCTTCTCCATTGCTTATCTCAGCTTAAGCCTTTGTAAATAGTGTTGGTGAGTTTTCAAGACACAACTACAGGTAATTTTCTCCCAACTTGTCCTATGCTTTGAGAAAGTTGATTCTTTGAGGACCCCAATTCAAACTCTAATCAGTATTAGTCAGTTCATTAAGATCCCACAGGGATAATGATTATAAGCTTGGTATATTTGGCTCCAGAGCTGTAAGTTTCAAATTATAAGTTCACTTGCTTAATCATAGGAAATTAACCAGAGGCCCTCCACCCTTGTTTTTCTTTGTCATGGTGACCAAGCCCAGTGTGGTAGAGGTGACTCAACTACATGGAAAGTCTCCCAAATTTGTTTTTGTGTCTCTGGACCATTCTCTCTTGTCCAGTATGAGCAGGTGTCCATCTTATGACCATTCACCAGTCAGTGAAGATGCCCTATGCTTTACCCATCTTATGACCACCTAGTCAGTGAAGATATTCCTTGCTTCACCCAACTCATAACCCTGCTGACAAATCGTTTTTGCTTATGTATCATATGTCATCCAATGGAATTCTGTATTTGTTATAGCTGTTCTTGAATGTCTAGATATCTAGCCCCATAAAAATAGGACCCTGGAAAGAGGGGGATTCTCAGATAGTGAGGAAAATCTGTGGTCCACTTTATTAGAAGGGACCATGGACTCTTCAATGAAGTGCCATTGGCTTAGAGCTCTGCCTCAGTCTCTCTTATTGTAAGTTGGATAATTTTTATTGCAACAGCTTATTCCCCCCCATCACGATTTCCTCTTTAAAATTCCCTTTAAGGGAGTGGCTAGGTGGCACAGTGAATAGAGCATCGGCCCTGGAGTAAGGAGGACCTGAGTTCAAATCTGGCCTCAGACACAGCACAAAAAAAAAAAATTAGCCATGTGACATTGGGCAAGTCACTTAACCCCAACTGCCCTTCAAAAAGCAAAAAATAAAAAAATAAAATTCCCTTTAAATTAAAATTTCCCTTTAAAAGCTGAAAAATAAAGGTTAGTCAGACCTGAAAGGAAGAGTTTTCTATTCAACGAATGTTTGCTAAGTACTGGCTCTGGGTAAGGAGTTATACTATGTGTCCATGGAGCCTATTAGAGATTTGTTTGTTTTTTCCCAGAATAATAGAAAAACTACTTGGGGACTATTTCAGCCATCACCAAAGATGGAGTCCCCTCTGAAGCGAGAAGGGAACAGCTGTATGACAGCTGCACAGCAGCCCAGGAACTCCAGATAGGAATGGACGAGCCCATTATCCAATTGAAAGTAAAGGAGAATGTGTTTGCAGCAAGGAAAATGCAATTACCCTGGCTGGAATGCATCCATAAATTCTCACTCCTCCGGTGGGAACTTCAAGAGTCACAAGGATTCAAAATTATCTGTCTCCAAAGCAAAGTTCCCACATACCTTTCTCAGGGACAAAGTGTCTCTATTAAATCAATAAATTCCACCTGCTCGATCATCAGCATCTGTATGAAAGCAGGAAAATGTGAGTTTTTATGAGTGTTTGTGGGCAATTCACTTAACCTCTTATTGCTCTAGGCAACTTTCTAAGACTCTTAAGTTACCAAGGACCTGTAGAAAATACTGAACTGCACAGTTAGAAGGAGTTGCCTTATTTGGGAGTTCCTTATACCAATGAAATCATTGCCTCTCTCCCCTCACAAAGTTTTATGCATTTCATTTTTAAACAAGAAATGAGGGAAGAAAGAGATTCTTCCAAGCTTACCTCCCTCACCAAGGAAAAGAATAGGACTAATTAATTGAGAAATAAGAGTACCTTAAACCTTCCAAGCAAAACATCATGGAATACATTATCTTGCATATAGTAATTTATCTCTGTGGTACTAAAAATAATATCTGGGAACAGATTTTTTTTCCTTTGCCAAAAAGGACTAATTCTTTATAAAATATAAACAGACCATACACAACCCTGTATGGAGTTTAAGTTTAACAGTGTTTGAAGGTAATCTAGGAAATGACTCAAACCATCATACCTCATCACCTCCCTGAAAACATAAATAGAAGTACGGAGAAATCCCCCATAGGATTTTCAATAACAATTTAGTATGAAACAAGACATACAATATCCTGGACCTGACAAGCTTGTAGTGCACAAGAATGCTGTCAGAAGGCATAAGTGGATGATCTGAAATCCTCTATGCTTCATCTACCATGGGAGAACTATGGTGAAACAGTTATATAGAATCAGTCTTTATTTCTATATTTCTGGCCTGTTTGGATAGACGTTATAAGGGCTCTACCAAAGAACCTGGGTTTAATTGGAAGAAAAATGTAAATTCTGCATGTACATGGTCAAACATCTGGGTTTTTCAGAATGGCTAGATATCTGACAGATTGTGTTTCTCATATTTCATCCAAATATTAGCAATGGTGTAGAGATGAATGTTAAATTTGTTTGGAAGGGGCCTAGGGTTAGAGTTTCCAATGACAGCTCAATCAGGGATGAGCTGTAACCACTCTGGTCACCTTCCTTACCAGACAAAAGAGGCATTTGATGGAAAACATATAAAATGTACAATTCTGAAATGATGTTTCATTTAATGGGTTCTTGTTCATTTCTACATAGAGGTCAACGGGATAACAAGAGCTACAAAACCTGTAACCCAAAGGCTCTGAGTCCAAATATATTGTTACATGCAAAAGTCTTGTTCATTGAAACCACCAACTCTCCTAGTTAGCTAGTTCTGCTTTTAAATTTAACCTCACCTACATAAATGTATTTCAGTCTTACACCAAGCTGTATTTCTTCTCCCATTATCTTATTCAGACTGTTTTTGTTCAGATAAGTGAAATGTGTTTAAAACCAGCCAAAGTCATTGACAATTATTCACTTCCAGACCCAAAAATTACAATGGAGACCTCCAAGAGGACTGATGAGATAAGAAAAAATATAGTTCGTGCAGTTAGATGACACTAGGGTTGTGCTGACATGGATTTAAAGGTATCTTGTTAACTGGCCAAGATGCCTTTGCCCCAGTGAGTCTCAATCATCTCTAAGGCATACAGTGAAGCAGATGAAGGGATTGGAAGTAATCAGAAGAGCCCTTTTGTTTGCCCCATGTAGTTCACAATTGCATATTCACCAAATGTCCTCTAGTTCTACCTGGATTTGCCAAAGTTGACATCTAAAATTCCATGGAGGAAAAAGCTCTGTTGTTCCTCGTGTTCATAAAAGAATATAAAGAGAGGGGCCATGAAAACAATGCACCAAATCCTCTAAATACCTGGTGATGATGGAGGGAGTTTTTTTTGTTTGTTTGTTTGTTTTTTAAAGCAATTGGGGTTAAGTAACTTGCTCAAGGTTACACGGCCAGTCATTATTTATGTGTGGGTGCTCATTTTCTGAGGCCAGATCCGATCTTGGGTCATCCCAACTCCAAGGCTGGCGCTCTTACTCACTGCGCCACCTAGCCGCCCCTGAACAGAGTTTTAAAAGAAATTATTTTAGTAGCCTCAGAAACCCATGCCTCTCCAAGGATCATTACTGCCATTGTTGCAAATCCACCAGCTTGGGACACCTGAGCATTCCAATCTATATTTTACTATAGCTTGTAGGCCATGGTAAGCCAAGGCACAGACAGCTTTTGAATGACCATCTGATTGAAAAGGAAGCAAAGTCATAGATAGAGATAAGATCTATTTTAGCCTTCCTCATTCAACCACGATTCATTTCTACCAGATAGCATCCCTCACTGTGATTGGTCCAGAGAGCATATTCCCTGAAATGGCGTGCTTAACCAGATCAGTTTAGTTATTAAGAAAAACTTCCCTCTACAGAATGTTCACTTCATATTGATGCAAGCTAGAAAAATGTTGACATTACTGGTTTGGAACAAAGTGCTGAAATACCATGTTGCTGTGATATTTAGAACATCACAAGACTGTTATTTTGAAACTTTCTAGATCTTTGGTGTAATACCAGGAGCAATCAGAAGGGGTTTAACAACACCTTTAAAAAATCAATAAAATGATGGGGGCGGAGTGGATAATACTGGGAAATAAATAGTCCCAGGGCTGGATACAAGCATTCAACATGAAGAAGAGGTGATCCTGTTTTTCCAGCCAAAAGATGAACCTGTCCTGACCCACTGCCATTACATATGTCTGCCCTTTAGGTTGTACCTGGTAAATGTTTTTGAGCTTTGTGACCCTTTTTATTTCATATAAATATTTATCCTTAATAAGAGACAGCCACAATAATGACAAACATTTGCTAAGCACTTGCTGTGTGCCCTGGGCTATGTACTAGATGTTGGGAAAGACAATGTGTAGATAAGATGTGCTCTCTACCCACAAAGAACTTAGCATTTAGTGTGAAAGAAAGGAGCATGCATAGATCCCCTTAGGGCACTGCCCTAAGGACTTTATAAATATCTCATTTGACCATCACAACTCACAGTCAAATGGGGGAGACATGTGAACAACTATATACAAATAAAATACATGTAGGATAATTTGGAGGTTATCACCAAGAAAAGATGCTAGCATTAAGAAGGCTCTGAAAAGGCTTCTTCCAAAAGGTGAAATTTTACCAGGATCTGAAAGAAGTCATGGAAGCCAGGAAGTAGATCTGAGGAGGGAGAAAATTCCTAGCATGGGGGGACACCCAGGGAAAATGCAGAGTCGGGGACAGAGAGTTCTATGTGTGAGAAACAGAGAAGAGTAAATTCTCACTGGATAATAGAGTAAGGTATAAAAGCCTGGAAATTATATTTAAACTTGGAGCTAATAGAGAGCTAGTAGAGTGTACTGAATTGGGGCAGGGGGAGTCAGATATTGTGCTTTAGAGATAGTTTGATAGCTAGGAGGAGGATTAAAGTGGCAGAGAGACCAACCATCAGGGTATTGCAGGGCCTGCTCCAGGGTGGTCGTGGTATAAAAGGACAGAAGGGGCATGTATGAGAGATGTTACAAAGGTAGAGTGAATAGAATTTGGCAGCTATCGAATCTCAGTAGGAAAGGAGGATTAGGGTGAGAAGCCAAGGACGACAGGGTGACTAGGAAGATGGTGGTGTCCTTGACCGGAAGAGTAAAGTTAGGAAGAAAGGAGGGAATTGAAGGAAAGTAATTTGTTAAGTTTTAGACAAGTTGAGTTTAAGATGTCAGTGGGACAGCCAGTTCAAAATGACCAATAGGCAGCTGAAGAGCTAAACTGTGAGAGTGTGGTGGCTATGTTTGCCTCCTCCACACCAAAGAACCCTTTCAGACCTGCCAACGTGAGTACAGGTTGGGCTGAGGGAAATATCACACACAGAGATAAGGGGGATTGGAAGCCACTTCAGACACCAACCATACACTACAGTTCAAAAAACAAATAAAACCTCTTCTTGTTGCCCTTAGTATTCATCGAATGCATAAGCTCACTGAGTTGAGCCTGAAAAAAAATATCTTTAAGACAATTTCACTCTTTTCCATGTATCCTTAGTTACTTGTCCTGCTCCCATGAGCTATACATATTCTTTAAACATCTTTTTTTTTTCAGTGAACTTACTACATAGGTATGTTCACAGTCTCTTTAAACAATTACTTTTTTTCCCTCTAACTAGCTTCTTAGCATCGGCTAGTGTCAGATTTAGGACTAGAATCCATAATTTTCTTGATAGCAGATCAGTTTTCCCTCTAAAAGTCTCTCCACTGGAAGAAATCTCATCATCCTTGGGTGATGGTAGTGAAGAAAAAAACCCCAAGCTGCTCCAAAACGTGGTTTGTCAGTTACACACACACACACACACACACACACACACACACACACACACACACATACACCTCACACTTCTGAAGACATATAAGTATTTTAAAATATAAGAAATACCTATTAGATTGAAAGATCCCCAAGAATAGATATTTCAAGTTTAAAAAAATATGCCTTTCCCTCCATGGTAACATAATCAAGATGACAGAACTGGTTTGCAGTTGCTATCAGTAGCTCTAGAAAGGGTATCAGATGCTTTCCTACTCTTGAGTCTAGCTAAAAGCAATGGGGTTTTTTTTGGTTTGATTTGTTTGGGTTTTTTGTTTTGTTTTGTTTTTTTGCTATTGTTGCTGCTGCTGCCATTAAACTATGCTGGTCAGACTGTTTTGGGAAGATGGAGAACAAAAGAGGCTGGTGAGAGTTCTGTATGACCACCCTCTGTGGTCTGCTTTCCTAGCTGACTTTACCTGCATTTCCGTATTGTGTGTATCTCTAAGGAAGGATTTATGTATTGGGATGTGCTTGAGACTTTAAACACAGAATATACCAGTGGACAGTATACAACATGGAGAGTAGGCAGTGATGACTCTGTGTCACAAGTTCATTAATATCTATATCCTTGAAGCTTTTGTCATTCTATCAACCATACCTGTGTCAGACATTGTGTTCTGGTTCTTGGTCTAACCCACAAAAAAAAAAAATTGAACCCTGGGTAACAGCAAGTATTCAAACAAATCTGTATACCTCAAGCCACATGGTATTTCCTTGACATAACTACATATAATAAAAGCCTAAAATACTGTGGTAGTTTACAAAAATACTTCTTAATCCTGTTCCCTTCTACTCCTATCAAAGGGCTCCACTACATTGAAACATTCTGTTGCCAGTGACCAGAACAGTTCAGAGAAAGCTGAATAGGTTTTTGGAGAATTGGCCTGAAATTCTAAGATTTTGTGATTTATAATTGAGGATATTACTTTTACAAGCCATGACGCATATAAATGCCATTATAGCATATGTAGTATTCTGCACACTTGAGCCTTGGTATTTCTAACAAGATAACAAAACCATCAGGTAAATAAGAAGCCAATGCCTACAACCACAATTATTACAACATATCCCACTGAGAGCATTCACTCTACTTCCTGACCTGGGTTGGTTGTAATTAGGAACTTGCTTTTATTGACTATAACACACACACACACACTCACAGAGCAGACTGCAAAGACAGGGGATACTTTATGCACACAAAACAGGGAAATGATCAGTAAGAAACAATTGGATGAAACCAATATTTAAAAATCTCTCTAAGTCTATGGAGATTTTGAATAGATATGAAAAAGGAATATGAAACTGAACAGTTTACTTAATAAATGTGGGTTAGAAATTGTAAGACCCAGAAATGTCTCTACCACTCCATTATATTTATGTAAAGAAACTCATTAGTCATAAAGATGAGTAACCATTCTTAGATTTGAAATAGTAAGGTGGTTTTATAAATTAACATGGATCCCAGTTCTAGTCCTTTTTGGCTTGATTTTAAAATAGTAATCATCATACTTAGCAATTCAGCTAGTGTTATCCTGAGAATAACCCCAGAAATTCTGCCCATATACCTTAACACCAGTCTTGAATCTTGAACTGTTAGTTCCTCCTTTTTCTCAAAAACAAAAAAAAAAATCAAAATCATCCTTTAGCTTTTCAAGACTCTACTTCTAGATGTCACCTAGCCACTAGGACTAGTTGCAGGTTTCCTCCTCCCTTCACCCTGGTAATTAATAAATACTTGAGTATTTTCTATGGACAAATAATTGTGTGAGGCCCATTGAGGCATAAAAAGATGATACCAGGATGTTCTCTACCTTCAAGCAATTTAGGCTAGGAGGGATAAGGTATATATACAAGGCAATATGTAAGTAGTCATAAGACATACAAAGTTTTGCAGAAGTCAAGAGAAAAGGAGGTTACTTATGCTTCAAGATGGAAGTAAAATCTGAAGTGGGCCTTGAAATATAGTTAAGATTTTTACAAGCAGCATAAATTAAAAAGAACATGAATGAAGACATGTTCTAAGCATGAGTCCAATTTGGCTATAGCATTGATAGTGTATGTGAAAATAGCTAGAGATAAAACTGGGAAGGTGGGTAGGAACCAGATCATAAAAGGCCTCAATGACAACCTAAGAAGCTTAAACTTTGTTCAAGAGGCAACTGGGGGCCAGTGACAGTTTTGTTATTGCTGCTGTTGTATGTATGTATGTTTGTTTGGTTTTTAGCAGAGGAATAATGTAATCCAAGCTGAGTTTTAGAAAGATTAATCTGGAGGTGGTAAGATACATGAGGAGAAAACGTTAAGGCAAAGCAGAGAGGGTAACTAGGAGGCAGCTGGAATGAGCCAAATGAGAGGTAATGGGAGCCAAGGGTACTGTCGTGGTTATCAGTGGGATCAAAAAGAAAAAGACTTGAACAGTAGAACTAATAGAACTTGGAAACTGGTTGGATACGAGTATAGAAAAAAAGGGGGAGGAGTGAAATATGACTGAGTTTTCAGGCCTAAGTGAACAGAAGAATGGTCATGCCATCAACAGACATTATCAGACCCCTAAATCAGGGGTGGGGAACCTGAAGCCTCATGTAGGCTGTTAGGTCCTTGGGTGTGGCCTTTTGACTGAGTCTAAGTTTTCCAGAACAAATCCTTTTATTAAGGGGATTTGTTCTGTGAAGGTTGGGTTCAGTCAAAGGACTCGACTTGAGGACTTAGAGGGCCACATGTGGCCTCAAGGTCTAAGGTTCCCCACCCCTGTCCTAAAGGATAATGGTAGTAGTGGATACTGCCCAGTGGACAATTGAAAATGCAGAATTAGAGAATTAGAGGGGAAGTCAGGGCTGGAGATTTGTGAGTGATCTGTGTGGAAAAACCCTAGCAAATTCTTATAATTGAGGAATGATAATATAATCCCACATCCTACCTCTGAGATCCCACATGTTCCATGATAAGAAGGCAGAGAAATTTGTGCATGTTGTGGGAATGGAGTATGGGGATTACAACACAATGAAGAGGAGCCATGGAAAAAGACCCCCCAAAAAAAGGTGAGGATTACTGTTAAATGTGTCTAGAAGCCACAACAAGAGAAAGTATCAAGGAGGAAGGGGTAGATAATTCTTTGAAATATAGAAATAAGTCAAGGAGAATAAGGACTAATAATAAATCCTCGTATTTGACAATCAGGAAGTTAATTAATAACCTTCAAAAAGAATTGTCAAAACAGAAGCACAGAGGTTGCTAATACTCATTTGCATGTCAAAAGCAAACCTTGCCCCAAACAATTGATTCCTAGATATCGAGATATCATGTTCAATTTTTAAAACCCCCCCATCCCCACTCCACATAAGTATGGAATCTCCCCTAACTTCATGGAACTGGAGGGAAGGTTAGAAAAGGAGAGGAAAGAAGGGGATTAAGACTATATTTTAGCAAAGCATTTGACAAAATTTTTAAACTATTCCTGTGGATAGGTTGAAGAAATGTTAGCTAGAAAATAATACAATTAAATTGATTGAGAACTAGTTGAATGGTTCCACTCAAAGAATAATTATTAATGATTTATCAACAAATTAGAAGGTCCCTATGGAGTACCTCAGGGATCCTTGGCTGTGAACTGTTTAATATTTGCATTAATTAATTGGATAAAGACATGGATTTAGCATGCTTATCAAATTTGTAAATCATGCAAAATCAGGAGGCATACTCATCTGAGGACAAAATTAAGATCTAAGAAGATTCCATTGACTAGATAACTTGACTGAGAAGAAAGCCTTTTAAGTATATAAGTATTCTTAGCTCATGGGGCCAAACAAAAACACTTAATGGTTCAGATTTGACCTTCAGGCTATAGTTTGCTGAAATTTGGACTAGGACATTGGGCTAAGTCTAAGAAAAAAATTAACAGATTATACTTAGCTCTAGTTAGAACATATCTAGAACATGATATTTAATTCCAGGAACCACCTTTTAAGAGAAACATTGATAAATTTGAATGAATCCATAGAGAGGAGGCCAGAATAGTGAAGAATCACAAGATTATTATTAATAATAAATAAGAATGTTATTGTTAATATTAATAGCTAATTCTTTACAATTTGTAAAAGATTTAGCTATTCTGATGAAGACAGTGATCTGAGACAAACCCAAAAAATCCATGATGAAAAATTCTATCCACCTCCAGAGAGAGAACTGATGAATTCTGAAGGAAGATTGAAGCATCCTTTTAGTTTTACTTTATTTTTCTTGGGAGGTTTTTTGGTTTGTGTTGTTTTGTTGGGGGTTTTTCTGCAACATGGCTAATATGGAAATATGTTTTGCAAGACTTCACATGTATAATCAATATCAAATCAGTTGCCTTCTCAAAGAAGAAAAAGGAACAGGAGAGAGGGAGGGGGAGAATTTGGAACTCAAAAATTTTAATAATGAATATAAAATGTTCTTTAAAGAAAGACAAAAAATAAAGTTTGCTAAGTTTATATCTGGTAATTCTTTTGCATTGGGACATAAGATTATCATGTAATAATAACAATGAGAATTTAAATAGCATCTACTACAGGCCAGGCATTGTGCTAAGCACTTTAAAAATATTATCATATTTGACCCTCAGAACAATCCTGTGAGGGTAAATGCTGTTATGATCTCCACCTTACATTTGAGGAAACTGAGGCAAACAAAGGTTAAGTGACTTGACCAGGGTTATACAAGTGGTAAGTGTATGAAACCCATTTTTGGAACTCAGGTCTTCCTGACTCCAAACCTAGCTCTCTATCAATTGTGCCACCAAGTTAGAAACAGAGAAAGGGTGTTGAGCCTGGAGTGAGAAAAGAAGATTTAAGAGGGATATGTTAGTTGTATTTGAAGTACTATAATGTGGAAGCCTTATAGTCCTTAGAAAAGTTATTTTGGCTCATTATAAGAGAAAACTCCCTAACACTTGGAGGTATCCAAAAATGAAATGGGCTACCTCAGCAAGGAATTGGTTCTCTTTCCATAAAGGTTTTTAAACAAAGGTTCAACGCCCATTTGCCACTAGGGATATCCTAGAAGGGACTGTTACTCAAGTACAAGTTAGACTGGACGGCTTCGAAATTCCTTTTCAGCTTCAAAATTCTTTGTTTCTGAATACACAGGACCATATGACTACATCTAGAGATGCACAGATATGAATCAATCTAAATGCATACATACGACTACAGTAAGAAGGAAGTGGAGGGGTGGCTAGGTGGCACCGTGAATAGAGAACCCACCCTAGAGTCAGTAGGACCTGACATCAGACACTTGACATTTTACTAACTGCGTGAACCTGGGCAAGTCACTTAATCCCAATTACTTCACAAAAATAAAATAAAGTACATAGGATCACAAAGGAAGTCAGTCATGTTGAAATAAAGATGTAACTATTTTTTCCCTTTCAAGTTTATAGTTAAAATCTCTCCATAGACACCCTTGGGGGAGGGGAGCACTGGGGTATGCGTGTATACCCCCTGAATGAGAACTTCTGATGTCTAATAGGAGTCTAACCTGATTTCTATAACTGTGACCTTGAAGGGCCAGTCACTTAACTTCCATGGACTTCAGAGCCCTCTTGTGAAATGAAGAATGTAGACTAAACAATCGTCACAATCCCTTCCACCTCTAATGTTCTATGAGGCTATACTTGTATACAATGATATAAATACATCTATATAGTACATATTTACAGAATATGTCTAACAGAAAAATGAGGTAAAACCCCCAGTTTCTCTATCATAATGTCCAATTGGTGCGATCTTGGGCAGCCCAAGGTAATATGAGTTTGGAAAGAACTCTTGCAACTTCCAGAACCTATGAGGGAGCATGGGTTAATAGGCTTAGAACTGGAAGAGGCTTCACACCTACATCTTGTCAAACTCTCTCATTTTCCACATGAGGAAAGTAACACCCAGAGAGAGAAGTGACGCACCAAGGTCCCACAATTTGCAAAGGGACCAAACCAGAATTTTAACCCACAGCCTCTAGTTCCAAATCCAGGGCATCAAAGATTAGGTCCACTCCAAGCTAGACCCTATGATTTGAGATCCACCAGAAAACAGACCTGAAACCCTTTAACACTCAGAAACTGTTCCACAATAGGCAAGTATGACCCAGGATCAGAATCAAATCCCTCCAGACTAGACCATTCCTATAACCCCCCATTCCTGAGGGCTAAGCCAAACTCTTTTCCAGGAACTGTTTCAATTAAATATCATTGGCTTTATAGAAACCTCTTTCTATGTCATGCAAAGAGCCTAATTGCACATTAATTTTTTTCTCAGGAAGGAGAACTATTCCATGGATTGGAAAAGTGTCATATATGGAATCAGAGGACAGGGGTTCAGATCCTGATAATGCCACTTAGGATAAGTATGATGTGGTACAAGTCACTCTGGACCTCAGTCACTTATCTACAAAGTGAGGGGCTCGATTAGATTAGATGAACTCTGAGATTCTTTCTAGCTCTAAATCTATGACATGTAACTAGCTTTCTTTCACTGAACATTTAAATCAGTCTTAATACCATATACATGTGCACATTCAAATGTTTATAGGAAAGCTAATTTCTTGAAGCAAAAGGGAGAATTAGGGTTTAGAAAACTCTATTGGATTACAATTGCCTTTTTCCACAGCTCCTCTTAAAGAATCCCATTTTCTTGCCTGTTGCAATAGGCTGAATGTTAAGGAAGAAGGTACTTATGAATGGATTTATTTGCTATCTGGAGCCAAAACACGCATCACCTTAGATCTGAGGCAGTATTATCATAAAGAATTCTATATACATACTAGAGATTTAGTGAAACCAGATCTGTGTGTTGGATTTTAACATGGCAAGTTAGTTGTCAGGGGGAGAAGGATCAGAAATGTGCTGTGTAACAACATTTCATTGGGGGAAAAATATAAAGTATGCACACAATGTCACGCTAGCAGTCAGCCATCTAGCAGTAACACCAGAGAGCTAAGGAAAAAAAAAAATTCCACACGTAACACAGGCACCCAAAAAAAAAAAAAAAAGAAAGAAAGAAAGAAACCCTCGACAGGAAAGCGCCTCAGGGCTACACAGCCCTGAGTCTATAAATCTCCATTAAATCAGATTGAGTGGTGTGAGTGGTGAGGATGGAGCTGCCAGAAATAGCTCTTTTCCTGCAAGATGTAGAAAAGATTACAGCTGAGATGGAGGGGGATGAGGAGGGGGATGGGGGGGGAGGGCAGGGCAGAGGAGGAGCTGCTGTGAAAGGCATCTCATAAAAGTCCCATTTGTTGGAAGACTGGAGGAAGTGGAGGCAGCTTTGGCACACGTGGCCCATGGTGCTAAATTAACTGTTAACACAAATAATCAAAGTACAAGGCCCATCAAGCCGCTGGCGCCAGCAAAATGAGGGAGAGGCCAGGTCAGCCTTGCTCCAAGAGCCAGGCTGCTAGCAGGTGGAGACTAACCAAGGGCCTGGACAGGATGGAAGTGCTTACAGAACACAGTGACCAACGGACAGAGGAAAACGCCACTGCACTCCCGCCTTCCAGCTATTGTGTGGGGCCAGGGCTCGGTGGGTATTTTTATTTTCCTTATTTATTTATTTATAAATGGAGGTATTTTTAATGCTCTGATGATGAAGCCCTCCTGATGCCGACTGGCCAGGTCTGAATGTGGTTCAGTCCTTATTTGGCAATGGGACTGAAAGAACAGCTGAGCAAAACATGTAAAGAGTTATCAGAGGTCAAAAAAAAAAAGATGAAAGACACAACTCTGTCCTATGATTGCTCTGGAGAAGAATACTCAGGGAACAAACAGGATCTCCTGAACAATGAAAGCCAGGGCTCTCGGGTGCCTCGATACCTGCATTACTTCTGACTTTCTTATTCTGGCCTCAAGGTCCAAGACTCTGTTCTTGGAACACAGGCAGCTCCTCCCCACTCACTAGCTGGCTTTTCCAGGTCTATGCAAAGCTTAGGAAAATTAGATTTGGAAGAATTTAGGAATATTTCAGGGTCCAAACCCTAAGTGAAAGTCCTTTGAAAACAGTGGTAATCAGAATTCAACTCTGTATTCTTAGACTTTTTTCTTTATTCTCTCTCATGAATTAAAGGTATCAATCTTTTTCTAAATATTACTTTGCATGGACCTAAGAAGGTGGTACCAAATACTGTCATCCACAATTTCTAGAGAACAGAATTAAACGAAAAGGAGATAAGACTGGAGCAACCCAATTTAAGACAATGTATTCGTCGGTGACCAAGCCAGGACGGCTCCATATTTTCAGACACCATATCCTCTGCCCTAAAGTCTAGAAAATAGCCATTGTTAGGGGTTTGAATTCATAGCTAAAACATTCAGGTTAGGTCCACTTTTATCATGAACTTGGACAGAATCAACTCCACTTAGAGGGATGTGGACAAAAGTCCCAAATAATTTCAATGTGTCTTGGTACTGACTAAAATTCTCAAGTCTTGGAATCCTGGTTTTTTGCAGAAAATATCTCATGGGGGGAATGTCTTTATTATGAGAAGATATAGAACTGTTTAAAACTTAAACACTAATGCATATTCTGTAGGGAAAGTATCCCTCCCTTCATCCAAGAACTTTTCTAAGCATTAAAACATGTCTTGAAGGGGCGGCTAGGTGGCACAGTGAGTAGAGCGTCGGCCCTGGGGTCAGAAGGACATGAGTTCGGATCTGACCTCAGACACTTAACGCACACACAAACAAAAAAACCTAGCCGTGTGACCTTGGGCAAGTTACTTAACCCCACTTGCCCTCCAAAAGAAAAAAAAAAAGCAAAAAAAAACATGTCGAATTATAAGCAACTAGTAACACTATGCTAAAGAACAGAAACTGAGCAATAGCATGAAATGCATATATATATACATATATATGTATATATACAGTGTATTTTCATAGATATTTGTAAAATGTGAATCTTGGCTCTGATGAACATGTCAGATGATGTCTCTAGTGGCATCAGAATGAGACTATAGCTGTATCTGTTGTTGTCATTGTTCAGTCTTTTCAATAGTGTCCAACTCTTCATGGCCCCGTTTGGGGTTTTCTTGGCAAGATACTGGAGTGGTTTGTCATTTCCTTCTCCAGCTCATTTTACACTTGAGGAAACTGAGGCAAACAGGGTTAAGTGACTTGCCCAGGATCACACAGTTAGTAAGTGTCTTAGACCAGATTCGAATTCATGAAGATGTCAGTCTTCCTAAATCTAGACCCAATAGTCTACCCACTGTGCCACCTAGTCATATGTCCATAGTTAAAAAACACAAGGAGCTAAATCAGTTTTGAAAAGTTAAAAACCTACATCAAATTAGTATCTATACAAGCTGCCCTGCATACCTGTCCTCATTTCTGCCATTTAGAATTCTTCTCTTCCTTCAAGGCTTGGCTCAGGCACCATTTCTCCCTTGAAGCCGTTTCAGATCTTCCTTAATGGAAAATACACTTTCCTCCTGAAATGTCCTTGGCATCTTTCTTTTGTTCCCACCACAACCTATCTTTTATTATACTTATCTGTATACTTGTCATCCCCCCAACCCTACTCCTACTAGAACAAAAGCTTCTTGAGGGCAAGGATTGGTTTCTGTCTTCTACCCTCAAGGTGCTTATACTCTAATGTGGGAAGTCGAAGATGGGAGTACAGTACTAGGGATGGTGAGGAATGAAAGATGACTGGTCTGGGCCCTTCTTCAAAATGAAGGTTCCAGAAGGAACTCACCAATGGTAAAAGGGGACCAATGGGGTAGAGGAAGAAGGCAGCTGAAGCATGATGATGAAGCTCATTTATCCTAATTATTCAACTAGATGTAGATTTTTAAAATGATTTTAACTGAATTCAACTTTGTTTTTACAAAATTCAGTTAAATAAATACGCATCCATAGACACAACCTATGGGAACACCTCCCCAAATATTTTTCTCTATATAAAAGGCCCCTAACCTGATGTGATAAAGAAGAAACCTGAAAAGAAATATTCAACCAGCTACTCTCAAGTATACTGATAGGATCAATGGTCAGAAAAGCTCTCCAAGTTGTGCTCCCTCATTTAGAGTCTGGGTCTCGAAAAATTTAGCTATGGTCAAAAGCAGGGGTGAGGAACCTGCAGCCTCAAGGCCACATGTGGCCCTCTAGGTCCTCGAGTGTGGCCCTTTGACTGGATCTAAATTTCACAGAACAAATCCCATTAATAAAGAGATTTTGTCAGGGGTGGCTAGATGGCGCAGTGAGTAGAATGTTGGCCCTGGAGTCAGAAGGACGTGAGTTCGGATCCAACCTCAGACACTTAACGCACACACAAATAAAAACCTAGCCGTGTGACCTTGGGCAAGTTACTTAACCCCAATTGCCTTCCAAAAAGCAATAAATAAATAAAGGGATTTTGTTCTGTAAAACCTTGACTCAGTCAAAAAGACCCCTATCTGTATGTCCTGTTCCTTAACAGGTGCTGCCAAGCTACCATTCACATTTCTTTTCCAGTCTTCAAGAACACTTCACGAAGATTCCTTTCAATTCTAACTGCATCAAGATGGAATTTACTGCTATTCTTAAATGTTTGAAAGATAAATTCTTATACATAGGAAGGTCTCAATATTTCAAATATATATTTATTGAATAAATGAACTATTAATCTCTCTCTTAATATCCTTTGGGCTTCTGGTAGTCTCCAGTCATGGGAAGTAATTCTCTCCTTGGGAAAAAGGGGAGACAAGTCAATAAGAGGGTAATTAGGCAGCTAGGTGGCAGCATGACTATAACCCTGGGCCTAGAATCAGAAAGAAATGAATTCAACACCAGCTTCAGTCACTTGGGCAGCATGACCTTGGGCAAGTCACTTAATCTGTCTGCTTCCATTTCCTTAAATGTAAAATGAGGCTGATAATAACAGCTACCTCATAATGGTGTTGGGAAGCTCAAATGTGCCAATATTCATAAAGCACTTAGTTCAGTGAGTAGGATGTAGTAGGTTCTATATAAACGGATTCTCTTCTTTTCCCCACAGATGCTTTAAGCACTATTGCAAGGGGGGGAAGGTATTTGCCTTGAATTCATATGTAACCGTATAACTAAGTACTTTATGAATATGATCACATTTGATCTTCACAACCACTGTGCGAGGCAGGTGTTGGTAACATCTCCACTTTACACTGAATGAAGCTGATGGTAGAGAAAAAATAAAGCAAACTGCCAAAAGAAGCCGTATTTCACAGTGGATAGACCTCTGAACTTGGAATAAGGAGGTTCGAGTTTGAATCCCGCCTGAGAATTGTACTAGTGATAGATCAACGACAAATCCCTTAACCTTTCAGTGCTTCAGTGTCCTCATCTGTAAAGTAGGCATAATAATATTTGTAATTTGGATGCAGTTGGAGCAACATGAAACTGAAGTCCCCAGTTTCTTCTGGCTTTTCCAGCCTTGCTAATAGGAAGTTCCAGAATTTAAAAAAAAAAGATACCTAGCACATACAGTAAGATATCAAGAATGAATATAATAAACATTATAAACATAATTTATCCAAAATAAACATTAAGCTATCTAATGTTAGCTGCCAAAGGCATGATGGGAAATGAAAGAAATTTACTTATCCCAACCTAAATATCAGATAGACTTGAGAGAGTTGCCATCGAGGTTGAAATAAAACAACTCAAAGGACAAGTCTGACCAAAAGATTTCTGTCCATGTTGGCCAGGTACAACTATATTTCCAACTCACAAAAGAGCTGAAATAGCCCTGAGGCTATGGGATATATTCCTAAAGGAATTTTCAGTAACAGTCTCTGGAGAAGAGGCCATTGTAATTCAACAGAGAACTAGTAGTATGGTGAGCAAAGCTGTCCAGTTATAGGTAGTGGCAAACATCTCTAGTTCTTACTTCTAGAGAAACTGAGGCTAGTAGATTGCTCGAGTTTCAAACTTCTAAGCTGCAGTAGGGCCAAAGCTGATCCAGCATCTACTCTAAGTAAGGCATCATTATGGTGAGCTCCTAGAAGGGAACTGGCCCAGATCAGAAAAACAGAGTAGGTTAAAACTTCAGTGCTGAGAATAGGCTGGTGAGTAGCTGCTTCACTTCTATCCTGGGCAAAATAAGGATAGCCAGAATTTTTTTTAAATGCCTAGAATATGGCATTAGCAGCTACTTGGGGAAGTAGTCAGCACCAGCTTCACAGCCAGAAAAGATAAAGCTAGGATGCTGCCCTATGAACATCAACTGTCTGGTCTACATGGGGCCCCCACACAACAATAGTAAGGGAAACTGTGAGTGTACCCCTATTTGTATAGCAATGCCTTGCTTGTCATTTACCTTACTAATCCTTTTAAATCAAAGTCTTTGCTTCAAATTAATTTGTCCTCTTATTTGGGCTGGTTAAAAAAAGAAACAAACTTTAGGAAAGCATTAGGTGGTTAGCTTGTGATCTGTGGTTTTGAACAGATGCTGATGCAAAGAGTATCTTTAAACCTCTGTGTAGCTTTCAGGCACTCACAGAAGGAAGAAGGTCACTTAAAATTTTTCAGGTTCAATTCAATTCACCAAACTTTTATTAAATATCTACTATGTGCAAGACCCTGTGTTAGGCATACAGGATACAAAGATAAAAATGATCTTCAACCTCAAGGATATAACATACTCAGGTGAGTAAATACAAAGTAATACAAATTCATTTCAAGAGGGAGAGAGCACTGATAACTTGAAAGAATTAGGAAAAGCTTCTCCTAGGATGTGGTGGTTCCTGAGCTGTTCTTTGAAGATTCTGTGAGGGAAAGACAAGAAAAGAGAGCATTATAGACCGGGGAGGGGGGTGGCTGGTACAAACACATGGGAGGGGATAGAGAGTGCTGTGTTTAGGGAAAACCAAGCAGGAAAATTTAACTGGAATGTTGTGGAGACAAAATAAGATTTAATGTTATTTTAACTTTAAATTAAGACTTAAAATAAGGCTAGGAAAGTAGAAGAGAGCTAGAATGTGGAAGGTTTGAAAACACTAGGCTGTAGTTTGTAAGTTTGTATTTTAATCCATAAGCAATAAGGAACTGGGGAGATTTTTAAGCAAGGAGGTTATAATCACAGTTTTGTTTTAAGTATATAGACTCATCAAGTGTGTGGGAAATGGATCACAGGGTCATAGATTTAGAGGGGACAGGACAATAGATGTCATTGAGTCTAACCCCTTCATTTTACAGATGAGGAGACAGCTCAGAATGGTGAAGTGATTTGCCCAAGGTCACACAGGTAGTAATTGTTTGAATCTGGATTCAAACCCAGATCTTTTTTTTCCCTTGGTGTTAACACTTTTATTTTCCTCGACTTCATGGTTTTATACATGCAAAAATGTATGGAATAGAATGGAACTCAATTCTTTTAAATATATAAAAGAAAGACAATTTTATAAACATTTAAGATACCTCAAAACAGTGTATTTTAGAGACCAAGGAGTAATTCAATACCATTATTCAGATTTTTGTTACATACTGTATTCAGACCACAAGAGTGTTAGTGAGTTAACATTAGATTACAATGTTTGGACATATATTAAGGATATTATTTTTCCCTCCCTAAAATAAAACCAAAATAAACTACAATGATTACTAGTTCTTGGATGAATGTCTAAGGTATCACAGTATTGATTATACTTAGAAGGGAAGAGAATCCTAAACTTTCCCTTAAACAGCATGGTCATGCCATACATATTTTTATTAAAAATGATTTAACAAAAATAAAGAGGACATATCTGAAAATATATATCAGAGGGAATGAAGACATCAAGTATTTTCTCAAAACCTTATACAAAATAACTTATTCAGACTAGTCTAGGAAACATGCTATAGTTCCATGTTTTGGAATGCTTTAGCCCACTTCTTCCATGTGCGATGTGTCATCATGTCCTTCAAGAGGTGGCATTTCCTCAGTTATAGCTGCATTGGTTTCTTCAGTAGTTGAATCATCTTCATCAATTCCAAGACCAAGTTTGATCATCCATTCCATTGGCATGTATCTGGGGATCTTCCAAACTGAACCCAGAAGACAACAGTGAGGTTTCATACAATAAGATGACCAGATCTTTCACAGATTTATTGTTCTTGTCAGCCTCTGCCTTTTGCCATAGAGTTTCAATAATGAAATAATAAGGATTTATCTCCAAGAGTTTCTTTGCTGCCATGTAACCCATTATTGAGCTGTCTCTTAGTGCCTGAGCCTTCATTATTTTTCCCATGTTTGCTGTCCAGCCATATGTGCTTGTGACAATGGATCATGAAACCCAGATCTTCTTGACTACCAATCCATTGTCCAATCTATTACTCCACTCTGAAATTATAGAAAGAAGAGACTGACTTCAGGGAGACCAATTTGGAGGTTATTACAATAGTCCAAGTGAAAAGTGATGAGGGCCTGAACCAGAGTAGAGGCTAAATGAGAAGAAAGAATGGGATGCAGGCAAGATATGTAGTAGAGATAAGACCTGTTAGACTTGGTAACTTGGATTGAACATAGGACATTGCAAAGAGAGTTTTTGTAAGTGCTAAAGTGCTGCTAGTTGGCATGGGGGATAGAGCACTGGGCTTAGAATCAGGAAGATTCATCTTCATGAGTTCAAATCTGGCCTCAGACACTTACTAGCTATGAGACCCTGGGTAAGTCATTTAACATTGTTTCCCTTGGTTTCCTCATCTATAAAATGAGCTAGGGAAGGAAATGGCAAACCATTCTAGTATCTTTGCCACAAAAACTCCAAATGGACTCACAAAGATCGGACAACCGAACAACAAAAGTGCTTTACAAATGTGAATTATTAAAATGTCATAAGAACACACCAACATATTGTCAGTGCATGGCAAAATAGTACATACATACTTTAGTTAACAATGACTTATGAACATTTGCTGTTTGCAATAAGTGCCATTCTGGAAAGAATACTGAATTTTAAGTCAAAGGAATTGGTTTCAAATGTGACTTCGCTAGTTACTACCTTTGTGACCTTTTAGCAAGTTGCTTAATCTCTATGGGTCTCAATTTCCTCATATGTAAAATAAGAGTTGGACTAAATGATTTTTCAGGTTCCTTCTAGATCTAAAGTTGATAATTTCTAAGCTAGGAGTCATTGGATGAGGGCAAAGATATTTGTCCCTGCCTTTCATATGGAATTCTATTCCAACATGGAGAAACACAAATTCATAAAACTCAAGGATCCTTACAGACTATTTAATCTAACCCCTTCAATTTACATATGAGGAAGCTTGGGCCCACAGAGGCAAAGTGATGGACCCAAGTCATTTGTCAACTTGTGACTAGCTTATAGCAACATGGATATATAGGCAGGCTTAGTATATGAACATAGACAGGATAAAGGAGTGGTAGGGAAGGGAGTCTACAAAGTATTTCTAAGAAGGGGACACCTTACCCCACCTTAACTAAAAGTCTCTTTTCACCCCTTGTCTTGGCAACTCCAAAATCTAGCCCAAATGAATCAAAACAGGAAAATATTCTCTCCTTCGAGTGTAGCCTTAGGTAGAAGGAGTATGAGATATTCTGACTCTACTCCTTACTCAGGAGTTGATTAACTATGAACTTTCTACACAAAAATGGATCATCACAAACCCCAACAATAACTCTAGGTGAGTCTAGAACACTTGGCCCTCCTGCTTCTATCCCTCTGACCAATGGAGGTCATTTGAGCACATAGATACTACCAGAAAGGGACATAGAAATACCCAATGTTAAATTAGAAGAACTAGATAGAAAATAGACTATTAAAAATAGAGACAAGTAAAACTTTGGCCTTAGAGTCTAGGAGCCTGGGTTCCAACTCTAAGATTCTATGAATCTAGAGGGGAAAAAAGAGCTATAAATCCAGCCCCATGTTACAGAAGTTAAGCCATTTAACTAGGTCAGGTAAACAAAATATTTGGACAAACTTGGTCCAACTCTAAGGACACATAATGGAAGCTCTGAATTGGGTTGGAAAGGGATCAAGTTATCCGTAATTGTATCCTAGTTAATGGTAGTTTGGCTCTGGAGATGCAGCCAGCTCAACACTGCCCCTCTTTGGCTATCCACAAACTATTCACAACAGATGGAATTTGTAACCCTGCAACCCCCTGGTACTACCATTACAAAGGGGCCATCTCTCCACACCAAAGCCTCTCAGCGCACTATGAGACTGGGTACAAGAGCTCAATGGATCTTAATCACATTCTCAGACTATGCTGAGAGATGCCATCCTCTATTTATTGGGATAAGACTACACAGCTTGAAATGATACATAGTAAATGTTTGTTGCAGACAGCAGCCATCCTAGATGGCACAATATTCGGATCATTGTGAAGATAACAACCATACCTGGTCTTTTTCAAGTACACAATCTTGAGTTTTACTGAAACACACTATAAACTCCCCTATTTCCATGACATAGAAGGAATATGGTACAATAGAAAGACCCCAGATTTGGGCTCAAAAAGCCAGTATTCGAGGAGGATTCTGGAAAGATGGTTGGGTAGGTCAGAAAATTCCAAGGTCTCAAGATTTCCACTCACAAAAGAGATGAAACAGCACCTTAGGGTGAATATTGAGCAGGTAAGAATAAATAAGAGTAGGGGCAGACCACAGATCTGGAACAATCAGAGAAGATATAAAGAAAAGTCCCAGGACAAGGTTTGGTCCCTGTGAAAAGTAAACACCTCCAGGTTAGGTCCTTAAATAACTTAAATAACAAACTTAAATAACAAACTACAAGTCCTGGCATTAGCTGGTTTGGGAGGCTGCCATAACTTTTAGGTATTGGGCATCTGAGCCAGGGAAGATTGAGGGAACTTCAATGACAAGACCCAGCTGTGCTGTGGAGACATGGCAGGAGGCAAAGATGAACCAGCACATACTCCACAGTGAGTGGAGAAGCAATGGGGGGGGGGGGACACGCAGCTGGCTGTGGGCACTTATAGGAAGCTGGAGGTCTTAGTTCCAGTTCTAGGACAGAAGGGAGAACTAAAGGAGGATATAAAGCCAGAGGCACTATCTCCCATACCAACGACTAGAGGTGATTATAAAAACTAAGCTACCTACACATTTTTTTAAATGCACAGGCAAAGAGCAAAGAATCTAACCACAGAAAGTTACTATGGGAATAAAGAATACTGGGGTTTGTTCTCAGAAGAGGATACTGAAGCAAAGAAACCATCTTCAACCCCAAACAGTAATGTCAAGTGGGCACCTACTCAAAAAGAATTCATAGAAGAACTTTAAGAATGACTTTAAAAATCAAATGAGAGAGACTAAGGAAAAACTTTAAAAATGTAATAAGAACAATCCAAAAAAACCCAAGATTATGAAAAGAAAGCTAGCCAATTAGAAAAGGAGATCCAAAATCTTAAGGAAAAAATGTCTCCTTGAAAATCAAAATTTGGCAAGGGGAAGCCAGTGAGATTATAAAAGATCAACAAATAAAACAAAATATAAAGAATTTTTAAAATAGAAGAGAATGTGAGACATAAGAAAAACAATTGATCTTAAAGAGCGAATGGATCAGGAAGAGAAACTACAAGGATAATTGGACTACCTGAAAGCTATGATTTTAAAAAAAGAATCTTGATACAATAATACAAGAAATAGTTAAAGAAAATTGCTGTGGAGCATTAGAATAAGAGGGGAAAGTAGAAATAGAAAAAATCCACCCATCACCACCTGAAAGAGATCCTATGGGGAAAATGCATAAGAATATGATAGTCAAGTTCCAAAATCCCCAGCTAAAGGATAAGATATTACAAGCAATGAGAAAAGAAAAACAATTTAAATATAGCAGCACCACAATTAGAATCACACGAGACCTAGTAATGGTGACCTTAAAAGACTGTGGGACTTGGAACACAACATATTGAAGAGCAAAACAACTGGGGTTCTGGATGAAAATAGCAGCAAAGCTAAGCATAATCCTGAATTTAAAAAAGGACAGCCAGGTAGCACAGTGGATAGAGCACCAACCCTGGAGTCAGGAAAACCTAAAATCAAATCTGGCCTCAGACACTTGCCAGCTATTCAACCCTGATTGCCTCCCCCAAGAAAATTTTAAACCAGTATCCAAATCCCACATCTGCTGCTTATTCTGTCTATCCCTTTCAGGAGCTGACTTCACTTGCCTGAACCTTGGTCTCCTCATCTATAAGTAACCAAGAGTTTTATAAAACATGTACTGTGCTGTTCTATATGCTATTAGCAACCACACTGCTCTGGTACAATGGGTATCACACTGGGATTGGAGTCAATTGTAAGTTCAAATTTTACCTCAGACACTTAATAGTTGTTTGAACCCAACCAAGTCACTTAACTATTGTCTGTCTTAGTTTCTTCAGCTGTAAAATGGGAATAATGATAAAGAAAACCTCACAGGTTGTTGTGAGGATCAAATGAAATAATATTTGTAACCTGCTTAGCATTGGTTGTTGTCCTTCATTCTCGAAGAGGACCAAAATGACATCACTATGCTAAAGTCAAGTTTCAATGTGTTTAACTGTGGCTGATTAGACTGATACAAGCTCAGAATGCTCTGCCACAGGTCAGGCCCTATAGTTGACACTGCATGAACATTTGTGGGTGATACTCTCAATGTGCACATCCCGTATTTACTTTGAGCTGTCTCAATTCTGCTTTGCTCATAGAGCACAGCACCTTCTCTAATGGACCGGTCCTGTGCCAGTATCTATCAAGTTACACAATCAATTCCAAAGTTCTTGAGAGAGACCTTGAGGGGGTCCTTGTATCACTTGTTCTGACCACCATGTGAATGCTTGCCCTGTGTGAGTTCTCCATAAAACAGTCTTTTTGACAAGGGTACATTTTGCATTCAAACAACATGGCCAGACCATCAGAGTTGCACTCTCTGAAGCAGAGTTTGAATGCTTGGCAGCTTAGTTCAAGTAAGAACCTCGGTGTCTAGTACCTTATCCTGCTAGGTGATCTTCAGAATCTTCCTAAGACAACTCAAATGGAAGTGATTCGGCTTCCTGGCATGACACTGGTAGACTGTCCAGGTTTCACAGGCATACAACAACGAGGTCAGCACCATGGCTCTGTAGACCTTCAGTCTGGTAGTCAGTCTAATATCTCTTCTCTCCCATACTTTCCTTTGGAGCCTCCCAAATACTGAGCTAGCTCTGGCAATGCATGTGTCAACCTCATTATCAATGTATACCTCCCTGGAAAGTACAGTGCCAAGGTAAGTGAACTTCCCCACAGCTTTTGAAACTTCTCTATTTGCTGTAACTGATGATTCCACATATGGATGGTGTGGTGCTGGCTGATGGAGCACCTGTGTTTTCTTGATATTAATTGTTAGGCCAAAATTAGCACAAGCAGCAGAGAATTGACCTCTCAATTACCCTCAATTACCCTGGTTTAGCCCATCTGTCGAAACAGTTTGCCAGAGTGTGGTCACTGTGCATGCTACAGCTTTTTGGAGTCACAGGTGAGAGTTGGGTAGAACAGGTGGACACCAAAAGGTGGAAAGCAGCCCTGAAAAGGACTGGGCAGTTGTCAAATCAGAGGTACCTGGCCTCCCTAAACACACCCTACACTCCAAACTGCTTAGCACCGTGTCTAGCACACAGTCTGTATTTAATAAATGCTTATTCCCTTGTGCCTCCTCCCTTTATTGGTTGGGTGCTTTAAGGATGACAAAGCCGCTGGCTACTTTCAACACAAAAGATATTCTGAGCATGACCAAACAAATTCTTCAAAAAGTCAGTGGTCCTGGATGCCCTTTCTCCACTGATGACTTCTTCTTCCTCCATACAAAATCTCAGTCCACCATCCTTAGCCCTCTGCTCTTTTCATTTTATATTCATTCAGGGAGGGTTCATCCACTTCTTATAATTCAACTGTTACCTCAACACTGAGAATTCCCAAATCTTTATGTTTAGTCCAGACCTCTCCTCAGACACCTTCAGTCATGTCTTCTCCACTTGACTTCTACCTTTTCCTGTGGAAAAATGGACTCAACCCCTGGAGCCTCCTTGGTCTGATATTGTTCTGTCTCTGCCTCCATAGCATTCCTTGGACATCTCCAGCCATGCCACAACCCCTTCCATCTCCCCTTTATGTGTTATTTCCCCCCATTAGAATTACTTGAGGATGAGATATCTTCACATATTTCATGGGATTTCGTGTTTAATACTTTATTTTTGCTCATCCTTTCATCAATCCCACACATATGGAAAAGATAAAAGGGAACCATTGATAAACTGATATTCCCTTGGTGGTAGATAATCCCCCCAGGTATCAGAATTAGGGGTTTTCTCTCTAACTGAAGACAGAATCTTGTGTTAGGGACTTTCATGAAGTTTGAAGGGGAGAGACAAGAACTCCAGGGAAGAGCAGAAAAAGGTTCAAAGACAGAGGCTATGCTACTCCTCAAAGGTGACACCAAGACCCTCCCCCTCCTCCTAGTTGAACTGTAATAAAAGGGAACAACTTTCTGGTTATGTAGATTGATGTCTAGGGCTGAGAGCTCTTTGGAAGAGAGAACCCAACCAGACCAAGATTTAAGCTGCCCTGACTGGTACCAAGAATGCCCAGAGAGGGTCCCTTCACAGCCAGCAGATGACACTTTTGTGAGGTTCACTGAAATAAGTCAAATCAAATGGAAATTGCAGAAAACTGCTGCAGAGGTCATAAGAGACAAAGAAGATAAGATCTACTGAATCACTTTCCTAGTTTGAGAGGAAACCTCTTCAGGCAGCTACTGGTGACACTAGGATATACTCAGCATGGAATTTTGTCAGACTTGAAGGTATTAAAATTCACGTTATGTTCTTTGATTCTTCTTTCCCTACAAATAAAATCTTTGGAAACATCACAGCATATGCTTGAAGGTATATGATTGATTTCTCAGTCAAGAGATTTGTATTTAAACAGGAAAAATAGTGCCACTGACAGAAATAATGGAGTCAAGAGGCAGCTAGATGCCTCAGATATTTACTAGCTGTGTGATCCTGGGCAAGTCACTTGCCCCAATTGCCTTCAAAAAATAAAGTAAAATAAAAAATAATAAAGTAAAAAACAAGAGTGATTTTATCAGAAAGGATAATAAAAATAGCTTGGGAAATGATGTTTCATGAATACACATCTTATAGACTAGTTTGTAAGCCCCTTAAAGACAAAGGACAGATCCTTTATATCTTCAGTGTCAACTATAGGGCCAAAAATAGCAATCAGGTAACTATTATTAAAGAAATACCTGAGGCTAACAAGGATGCTAAAGAGGCAGAACCATAGAGCCTGGGCTCTGCTAGGGCTATAGTGGACCATAGCTTTTGAAAGTTAGTATGGTACCATAGAAAGAGCACTGACTCTAAAGTCAGAAGGCCAGAGTTTAAATCTTGACTCTGACCATATCTGCCTCTATGACCAGTAGCAAGCCATTAAACCTCAATGGACCTCAGTTTCATCCTACATGAAAAGAAAATCTAGAAAAATGGAGGAGTCAGATTAGCTGAACTTAAGGTCCCTTCTAATTCTAATATATCAACTTTTAGTACCATTTTGGTCATATAAGACCCCAGCTTCCATGAATTCAATTATCATTGCTATGCTAATGATTCTCAGATCTATTTGCCCAGCCCTATACTGTCTCTTGACCTCCAACTACCTATTGGATAGCTCAGACTGGATGTCCAATGGACATCTTAAATTCATTGTGTCTGAAAGTGAACTCGTTACCTTTCTCCTCAATCTCTCCCTTCTACCAAACTCCCTCATTACTGTCAAGGGTATCATAATGCTCCTGTCATCCAGCCTTACAACCGTGGGGTCATCCTCAATTCTTCACTCTCTCTCACCACTACCCATATACAATCCATGGCCAAGCCTTATGGACGTCATCTTCATGATATTTCTTGTATACACCTCCTTCTCTACACTGACACTACCTGATCCTGGGCCCTCATCACCTTGAACCTAGAGTACTGGATAGCCTACTGATTTATTTCACTGTCTCAAATCTCTCCCCACTCCAGTTAGCTATCAAAGTGATCTTCCTAAAGTGTAAGTTTAACCATATCACTTAGCTATTCAATAAACTTCAGTGGCTCCCTGTTACCCCCAGGATCAAATATGAAATCTTCTGGCTTTTAAAGTTCATCAAAACATATTCTCTTTCCAATCTTCTTACAACTTATTCCAGTTAATTTACTCTGTAATCCAGTGACACTGACCTTCTCACTATTTCTTGAACTCCATCTCCTGACAATTTGCATTTTCCCTGACTGTTCCTTATGCCTGGAATACTTCTGTGACTTCCTCCAAGTCCCAGCTAAAATGCCAAGAAGGCTTTTCTAATCCTCCTAAATGCTAGCACTTTTCCTCTATGATTTTCTCCAATCTATCCTGTATATATCTTATTTGAACGTAGTTGTTTATCATCTCTAGACCATGAGCTCCTTGAGAACAAGGAGTGATGTGGGGAGGGATTGGGGGGAAGTTGCCTTTCTTTTTTTATCCCCAGCACTTAACAAAGTAGCTGGTACGTTTTAACTACTTAATGATGCTTATTAACTGACAGACTAGAAGCAGAGTCATAACTGGGAATTCTTTCACCTAAAGCAAGAATATTTAGTAGGCATAATTGCCATGGTAACTGTGACAGCAACACACAAAATATAGATGCATCTGTGTGGGGATCCTCGGGTCAGTATCTCAGGTCCAGACCAAGCATTAGAACTATGGCTTACGTGCAGGCAAGTGGAAGGCCTCAAGGCTCAAAGTCCCAGGGATAATGGTCTTTAGACCTCTAGACAAAGAGGAAGTATGCCCTCCCAGGAAAAAGTATTCCTCTCCCTCACCTTACCTCATCTATGTTTTCACCCCCGTTCAAAACTCTGGTGAGCTCTGAATAGAAAGAAAAGCTACATATATAATATAAGATCAGTGACTGGAATCCTTTAAAAAAAATCTGACCCATGGAATGTTCTGGACAGACATGAAAGGGAATCATTTTTTAAAATGCAATGTTTAATATAGCATAAGGTCAGCTAATAGTTATTTTAGAGAAAGGCTTTATTAAGCTCAGTGCCTTACGCATAGTAGGAATTTAATGAATATACAGCTAGGTCCTAATTAGAGCCAATAGTGAATCTTCTGAAGCAGTCACATTATTTGAATTTGCACTACATATTTCCATTGGACTGGAACTAATGACCATATTTTATGTAATTATAAATTCAAATAGTATGAACTCAAATGGAATTCATTATTCGTACTAATCGGGACCTAGCTGTATGTCAAGTTGTTTAGACTGCTACAAGGTGATGAAAATTAATCTGCATCAAGTTCTACTACATTCATAAACCACCCATGGAAGCAAAATATTAGCTCTAAGGGACCACTTAACAAGATCATTTAAACCTTTTCTAATCTAATTCTTTTTATAGGTCATATATCCTTAGAACACTGTATGCTTTTTCCCTCTAGTTATTTTTTTTTGGTCAACTGAAAAGTTTGGGGTCAGCTAAATTTGACACCTCTTGTGAAATTCCAAAGGTTCAAAAAGTAATGCAATTTAAAGCCAAGGGTATTTTTAAGAAATATACCCAAAGTTCATCATGAACTTCTCTTTAATAAGAAAAAGAGGAGTGGAGGGGGGTTGAGGAATGCAGGCCCAGTATCATACCCTTTTGATAAAGTTATCCCTAACTACAATGACAAATGTGTCTTGGTTACAGTTTATATTTCCACCAACTTAACTACAGTTCAAAGAACTTGCTCCAGAAATGGTAACTATATATATATGTAACTTTTAAGAACAGGACACTTGCCAGGATGCTAATTGTTTAAAAAAGAGAGAGAGGCTTTATTGTACTCCAAGTGTGTGACAACATACAGGACAAGACCAATTAGAACTCCATAGGCAGAATTGTGGACGCAGCAGGGCCATTTCTATTTGCAGCTGGATTTTTGCTGCCTACCCTGTTCTTAAGTATGCACATTCATCTCTTCCAAAAGAACATCTTAGTTTTATCCCAATGTTTAACTTCCAGGGTTCTGCTCAGTTAGCCAGCAGGAGATCCTTTGATGCTCATCCAGCTATGGAGGAGGGAGAGGGATAGAAAGAGTAAGACAGTGAGGGACAAAGAACATTGTCATTCACAGAATCTGAACTCTAGAATGTTTACATGCTGTAATCATTGAGATGATTAAATAGCATTTAAGTCTTGTTCTGCTAGGCCTTTTTACTCTCTCCAGGAACTCAGAGCTCTCTATTTTCTCCTCTCAAGAAGCCAAAGATATTGTACTATCCCCCTCATGAGCCCAAGTAAAATTAAATTCAGAATCAAGTAAAACAGAGAAAGGGAAGAACAACATAAACTATAATAAATACAAACAATCCCAAAGCTTAGGGAGTTCACAAGGACATAAAGATCTTTTACCTAATTTACAATTTACCTAATATACAATTTTTTTTTTCATTCTGAACTCATCTCTGGCAAAGTATCTGTCTTTACCAGGAACATGGTTTGAACATTATAATGAAATCTTTCAAGCATTCTCAATCACATATTGTCAACAAAGAAAAGGCTTAACTTTCATGTTTTACCTGATTTTTTTAAAACATTGGTTTTAGTTTATGCCCTTTCTTGCCTTTGTTAGTGTTGGACAGAAAGCACTGGAATTCCACTACTAAAATAGCTGAAGTTTCCAAAGAATTCAGGAAATTAATTTATTCAAAATCAAGATAATTTATTTCAAATTCTCTCAACATTATTATCTCCCGTTGATAAGATTCAAACATTT